>JAZHEH010003403.1:12007500-13207500 GCA_036589455.1 Ateles fusciceps
ATGGTCACCATGGGTGTATTCACCTTGTGAAATTTCATTGAACTTTACATGTATGTAAAATTATTCAGGCACTTTTCTGCCTGTACAATTGAATTTTTTAAAAATTGATTAAAACGCTGGATCAGGAGTAATTAGGATTGTAGAGTCACCATAGAGTTTGAGAAATTAGTCTTTACATAATTGCTACTCAGAATTGACATGGCGGATAGTTTTAGGCCAAGCTGTGGGACAATGGAGACTTTTTCAGCATAAAGCATGTATCAGTTGTGGGACTGTATAGGAGTTAATGGCAGAACAAATGGCATTTTAAAGATGTGCTTCATGTTAAAAACTCTTTCATGTACGTTCTCTCACATGAGTTCCACACAACAGCCCTGAGAGTAGCAATTGCCATCACACCTATCTTCCAGGTAAGAAAAGCAATACTCAGAAAATCAAGTGATTTATTTAAGGTAGCTTAGCTAGTAAGCAGTGGATTCAGAGTTAAAGCCCAGATAGGTTGACCCCAAAGCTTGTGTTGGCTCGTCTTCCCCACCCTACCTCCAGGTATCTTTTAGTAACTGGCAACTTCCCCCTCCCTCACATAATACTGTGTCTAGGTAGCATAGTTCTGGTAATTATCTATATATTTCTATCATAGGGAAAGAATTCTATAATTTTCTTGGTGCTTACTCTGTTTACAAATTAGATTTGTTTTTATTGTTTTAGTTTTTAATTTGGTGCTTTTTTTAAGAATTAGAGTACATTACAGAGTTATTTTTATTTAGGCTTTTACATTATAAAAGAAGTATAACGATATCGTGGTTGTTTATACCTGTAATCCCAGCACTTTGGGAGGCTGAGGTGGGCAGATCATTTCAGGCCAGGAGTTCGAGACCAGCCTGGCCAACATGGTAAAACCCCATTTCTACCAAAAGTACAAAAATTAGCTGGGCATGGTGGCGCATCCTCTAATCCCAGCTACTAGGGAGGCTTAGGTAGGAGAATCGTTTGAACACAGGAGGTGGAGGTTGCAGTGAGCTGAGATCGTGCCACTGCACTGCAGCCTGGGTGACAGAGCAAGACTCTGTTTCAAAAAAAAAAAAAAAAGGATAACGACATTAAAGGAAATTGAGAAATTAAGAAGTCATCTAGAATCTTGCCATCCTAATCCAATCGCTATTTACATACTTTTGCTTGTTTTTATGAAATTTCTTTTTTAAGCCCTTTTGTTGAGGAATGATTGATGTGCAAAAGCTGTACATATTTAATGTATAGAGCTTGACTTTGGAGATAGGTCAATTACTCCTTAAATTGTAGTATTCCTTTTAAATCTTTTCTCATACATTTATTTTTTTCTACTTTTCATGCTTAAGAATACATATCCTAGAGTTTAAAGAGTATTTAAGGCTACATTTTTAGAATTTCTTTTTTGTATCGAGAGTAAAACATTCTTGTTATTTAAAAAATTACAAACTGAAAAAATATGAAAAAAAACTGTCTTAATTGCAAGACTGAGCAAGAACTAGTACGAATGATTTATTGGGTTTCATTTGAACATATTGACACTGGAGGGGAACAACAGATACTGGGGACTGTTGGGAGGTGCGGGAAGAGGGAGAGCATCAGCATAAGTAGCTAACGCCTGCTGGGCTTAATGCCTAGGTGATGGGTTGATAGGTGCAGGAAACCAGCATGGCACATGTTTACCTATGCAACAAACCTGCGCATACTGCACATGTACCCTGGAACTTAAAATAAAATTTAAAAAATGTTACTGGGTTTCTTTCCACTCCTTGTTTTCTATAGATATGGAATATTCATTTAGATATTGGAATCACACTATATATACAAAATTGCATTCTACTTTTTTCTCACTTGTCATATTCTTCCAGGCCATCAAATATTCTTTGAAACCATAATGTTAATGTACACATAACAAATATTGGATTAAAATATTTAAAAGGAAAACAATTTCCCTATACAACTTTTTTATTCTTAATATTCTCTTCTATTTTATGAACATATAAGCATATAGTTTTTGATGTAATTTTAAAGACTGCAAACAGAATCTAGCCTTGAATCAAAATGAGACCTCATCAGGGGTGCTGCCAAGCAGGGGATGACCTATTAAAATTTTTAGATTGTGTATAACTATTATTTCTGGATTAAAGAAACTACAGAAACTGGTATTTTAATATTTATTTATAAAACTAAAGGAAGTTTTACATTATTAGGGCTAAATAGTCTATGGCTAATGATGTCAAATGAAGCTATATATTGGAATATACCCCAAGTATCTTCAGTCTGGCAAATGTACCCACTGGCCTACTTGCCAGAAATTTGTCCACCACCAAGTTTCTTTGTGGCATTCCCATAGTGCTCTTCTCTGTGCTGAGTCCTGGAGCTAGCATAGTTACAGGGCTGCCATTGGCAATAGTAGAGTTCTGCTAGCTCCCACCGTCACTCCCTCCCCTTTACTTGCTTTAGGATTCATCCAGGCTCTGGGTCAAGACCAGAAAGAAGAGGAATTCCCTCTCTTTCCCATTCCAAAGACTTTCAAGTGCTGGATCCCAGGATTATTAACAGGTGAAACAACCTTTCTTTTTAAAGAAATCCTTACTCCTTTGACTAGGGAGAGATCATATTCTCTTGGCCCCAAGAAGGCAATAGCAAATTAGTTCAGTCTTGGTCGATGTCCCATGGTCTGATTCATTCTTTGTTATCCAGGATTTTTGGAGTGATAGATGCCTCATAAATATAAATAGGTCAACTTATCTCACCTAAAATCAAAATGTGTTGGAAAAAATCAAAATGTGTTGGAACAAAGAACCACAGTTTGTGTTCCAGTCAGATTCAGGCTGCCCATTTGGGAATACTGAAAAACAGAGGGAGACAAAAATTATAAAATAAGATTATACACAGTGTCCAAGTAACAACCTCTGTGCCTGTTTCCACTTCTTTAAGTTCATCATAATGAGGAATGCCCCCTGACTTGAAAGCAAAAATTCAATTAAAATAACAGGTTATCCTGTCATTTTCTAAGCAGGTATATTCATCAAATGATTTAGAGGATTAGTGTTCAGCTTTGTGGCTATTTATTTCAGCCCTGGATGAGGCAGAGAAGTGCTCATGAACATGAAGACTCTGGAGGCTGTGTTGTGTCTTCAGTCCCACATTTAGCAAATTATGAATGTTCTATATGTTGTAATAATAGTTATATATTCCTGATTTAAAACCGCATCTTGTTGATGGCACTAATGGAAATAAATGCAGGACTACTTTTTAAAACTTACATATTACATTTGACATTGTAGATATATATAAAGTTATTGTTTACATTGTAGGTATAAATAAAGTATACCCTGTGGGTGTATCTTTCTGTCCCAACTTCACTGAGAATCTTGTATCTTCTAAGACTGTCCTGCACTTTGCCATGTTTGCCTGAGAATGAAGAAAAGAAACTTTATGGGAGTGAACCCTTAAGAATGGAGAGAACTCTATGCTTGCCTTCAGCTACTCAGGACATTTTAAAATTCTTCCCCCAGTGTTCCCTTCTCTGAACATTCCTTACTCCTAATATTTATAAGACCCTGAAATCCATTGTTTCCTGATGCAGACTAGAATTATGTGCTCTGTGAATTTCTGTATAGCAAGGGAGGAAGGAGAGCTAGAGGAAAACACAGGGAATGCTAATAAAGGGTCTGATGGTGGTAAAATAAAATTGTTCCACTGACATTTACATAGTAATACAAAGGAGAAGCCTATTCCATTGTATTTTATAGTCATAGAGCCTAATTTAACTTAAAAAAAGAGTAGCATCATTGCCCAAAGCCACATACTTATATATAAATATATGTATGTGTATATATATACACACACACACACACACACACACATACACACACACACACATATCTATGTATATATATAAACTTGGTATATATAAACTTGACATATTTATAAAAATATGTATCTTTATATAGAATATATATTCTATATATTTATATAACTATATAAACTTAATACTGTTATATTTATATATCATTATATATATCAAGATTAAATATAATTCTTGATATATATCAAGTTGATATGGTTTGGCTGTGACCCCACCCAAATTTCATCTTGAATTGTAGTTCCCATAATCCCCATGTGTCGTGGGAGGGACCTGGTTGGAAGTGATCGGATCATGAGTGTAGTTTTCCCCAGGCTGTTCTCATAATAATGGGTGAGTTCTCATGAGCTCTGTTGGCTTTATAAGCATCTGGCATTTCACCTGCACTCAATCTCTCTCCTGCGACCCTGTGCAGAGGTGCTTTCCACAGTGATTCTAAGTTTCCTGAGGCCTTCTAGGCCATGTGAAACTGTGAGTCAATTAAACCTCTTTTCTTTATAAATGATCAAGTCTCAGGTATTTCTTCATAGCAGCATGAGAATGGCCTAAAACACAAGTTTATATTTTCATCAAATATATGAATATGTATTTATATACATACTTGATAATATATACATATATATGTGTATAGTATGTATATGTGTGTGTATATATTATATACAATTATATCATGATTATATATATATATTTGATATATGTATCCTCAAGTGAAAAAAAGTACATGATTTCACTTTTTCTAGGTCAAATATAATTTCTGATCAGTTTCCTGCTGGGCTTCCCAGCAAGTTATCCTCAGGAAAGAAGCCCAGTAAATTTGGAGTTTGGTTGAATTTCAAATTTGATTTTAAAATTCATTTATATTTGGAGATGCTGTGCTGTTTTCCTTCTCTAATTTCAAATAAAACAGCAACCGTTTTATTTGGACTGAAACTCATGGTATAAATAACAAGGAAGTTCTAATGATGAAGGTTTCCCATTAAGGAGCAAGAAGATTCCTATCTTTGAAGAGAACATAAGTTATTCCAGAGTAATACAGTGAGTAATGTCTGTTCTCAATAGGTAAATCAATTGCCAAAGCCCTAAGATGAAAGTTTTCTTGAGACAAAAAACCAAGCCTTTAAAATATCTGTCCTAGATATCTATTAGGTTAGAAGTCGAATTTCCCATCCCCACCTCTGGGAATTGCCTCTTGTATAATGGACATGGTGGCACAGCCAAGGCTGTTAGATTGGGGCACCTGATATAAACAGGAAGTTGGAGCTGAGACTAAGAGCAACCAAGATTAAGGATGGTGAAACTAGTAATGTGCCAACTCTGACATCATTACAGTGCCTGTCAAACTATGTGTGCTATAAAACAGAAAAAGCTGGGAAACAGAATGGTCGGGAATTTCAAAGCTCTACCAGCCATTCTAGGGTAGTCTCTGGTCCTGATTTGATCCTGAATCCAGCTACATTTTGCCTTTGAGTTTTCTCGTGGCCACTGTCATCTTTATAATGAACTCAGTTTTCAGCCAAAGTTAAATCCATCAAGCTCTGTTACTTTCAACCAGGAAAAGCCCAATATAATACTTTTAGAAATTAACTCTTATAATTATTTACTTAAAGCTAAAGCCATTCCTGTTTTAAATGCTAAATTCAGAGTAGCCTGATATGAGTGTTATTATTATTTTTTGATGTTTTAAAAAGATGGTAGAGAATTTTAAAAACACATCATTTTGTTGTTTTGATTCCATATGTTCCTCTACAAAAGAATTTTTTAAAAAAAACTAGTCAAAAATAGAGAAGAAAACTTTACGTCTTTTGCTAGAGACTCATTGGCAATTCAGGACACATACTTTTGGGAAGATTTTACATTTCTGAGTCTTTCCTGATGGTAGATTTGACCATTCCCTCCTTGTGTATCAAAGCATATTGCTTATGACTATTATGAATGTATCATATTGTATAGCAATTAGTTATTAATCTTTGAAATTCATTACCACTTGACTCTGTGCTACACATTAGGAATACAAGGTTGGGAAAACTACAAGCCCAGGCCTCAAGGGAAGACAAATAGGCATAACACCATGTCAGGTGGGACTTTCTCTCTGCCCCAATGGTTGACAAGTGCTTGCATATTCAAGAGAGGGCAAGGAATTGCCAAGAAGTAGCAAAGTCAATTCTGTGACTCTAAGCCTTCATCCGAAGTCAGTCTATAAAAGAGAAGCCTCTTTTTTGGATGGTGCAAGATGGCAGCATAGAAGCTCTCCCTTGCAAGGACACCAAGTTAACAACTATCCACACAGAGAAAACAACTTAGTAAGAATCAAAAATCAGGTGAACACTCATGGCAACTGGTTTTAACTTTGTATCGCTGAAAGAGGCACTGAAGATATAGAAAAAAAGTCTTGAATTACCAATGCCCCCTTCTCCTACCCCCAGCAGCAACAGCATGGTACAGAGGGCGTCTCTGGGCACTGAGGAAGGAAGAACATCAACTGTGAGATATTGAGCTCATTGCTGTCCTGTTAAAGCAGAAAAGAAAACTGGACCAATCTCATCTGATGCCTACCCACAGAGGGGGCATATAAATCAGCCCTAGCCAGAGGGGGAATCGCAGATCTTAGCTGTCAGAACTTGAGTGCCTGCAAACCTCACCACGAGCTAAAGCACTCTGTGTCTCCAAATAAATTCGAAAGGCAGTCTAGGCCATAAGCACAGCAACTCTTCGATAAGACCTAGTGCTGAACTAGGCCCAGAAACAGTGGACTAGGGGATCACACAACATACTGAGATACAAGCTGGGACAGTCAAGGGAGTGCTGGCATCACCCCTCCCTAAACCCCAGGCTGCACAGCTGGCGGCTCCAAAAGAGATCCCGTCTTTCCACTTGAGGAGAGGATAGGGAAGAGTGAGTAGGACTTTGTCTTGTATATTGGATACCAGCTAAGCCACAGCAAGACAAGACACTAGTCAGAGTCATGAGGCCCCCATTTCAGGCCTTAGCTCCCAGATGACATTTCTAGGCACACCCTGGGCCAGAAAGGAACCCTTTGAAGGAAAGAACTCAGATCTGCCAGAATTCATCACCTGCTAACTGAAGATCCCTTGGACCCTGAATAACATTAGTGATACCTAAGTTCTACATTGAAGGCCTTGGTGAGTCTCTGAGACTCACTAGCTTAGGTGAGACTCAGCCTAATACCAGCTGTGGTGCCTATAGGACAAACTCCTTCAGCTTGAGAAAAGCAGAGGAAAAAGTAAAGGGGACTTCATCTTACACCCTGGCTACCAGCATGGCCACCATGGGGCAGAGCACCAAGCAGGCTCTTAGGGTCCCTGATTCCAGGACTCAACTCTTGAACAGCATTTTTGGACCTGCCCCGGGCCAATGGGGAGCCCATTGCCCTGAAGGGTAAGTTCCAGGTCAGGAAGCATTCACCCCAAGCTGACTTGAGAGCCCTCGGGCCTTAAGGGAACATCAGTGGTAGTCTGGCAATACTCCTCATAGCCTGGGGTGGCAGTGGCCATGGGGTGAGGCTCATCTGCTTTTGGAAAAGGGAGGAAACAGTGGAAAGGACTGTGTCTTGTGGTTCAAGTGTTAGCTCAGCTGCAATACAATAGAGCACCAAGTAGACTACTAAGGTTTTTGACTTCAGTCCCTGACTCCTGGACACCTCTGGACCCATGCAAGGACTGGTGGACCTTGCTGCCCTGAAGGGAATAACACAAGCCTGGCTGCTTTTGCCACCTGCTGACTGTAGAGCCCCAGGGCCTTAAGCAAATATAGGTGGTAGACAGGGACTGGTTATAGCAGGCCTTGGGTGAGACCTAGTGCTGTGCTGGCTTCTGGTCTAACCCAATGCACTCATAGTGGTGGTGGCCACCAGGGTTCTTGTGTCACTCCATCCCCAGCTACAGGTGGCTCAGAACAGTTTTAAATGGTTCTGTTTGGGAGAAAGTAAGGGAAGACAGCAGGAGTTTCTGCTTGATAATCTAGAGAATTCTTCAAGATCTTTTCCAAGACTATCAAGGTGGTACCTCTATGGATCTACAGGAACCACAGTGTTACTGGGCCTGGGGTACCCCATAAAGCAGATGCAACTTAGATCCTAACACGCAAGTTCTTTCAAATATCTGGAAAGCCTTCGCAAGAATGGTGACTGCAAATAAGCCCAGACAATGAAGACTGCAATAGATACCTAACTCTTTAATGCCCAGACACTGAAGAACATCTGCTAGCATCAACACTATCCACTATTCATGTTCATTTGACTTCACCAAATGAACTAAATAAGGTACCAGGGAACAATTTTGGAGAAACAGAGATATGTAACCTTTCAGATAGACAATTTAAAATAGCTGTGTTGAGGAAACTCAAAGAAATTCAAGGCCAGGCATGGTGGCTTACGCCTTATAAGTAATTTCTGTACTTTGGGAGGCCGAGGCAGGCAGATCACAAGGTCAGGAGTTTGAGACCAGCCTGGCCAACACAGTGAAACCCTGTCTCTACTAAAAATACAAAAATTAGGTGGGTGTGGGGGTGTGTGTCTGTAGTCCCAGCTACTTGGGAGGCTGAGGCAGGAGAATCGCTTGAACACGGGAGGCAGAGGTTGCAGTGAGCCAAAATCGTGCCGCTGCACTCCAGCCTGGGCAACAGAGCAAGGAAAAAAAAAAAAAAGAAATTCAAGATAACACAGAGAAGGAATTCAGAATTCTTTCAGATAAATTTGATGAAGAGATTGGAATAATTTAAAAGAATCAAGCAGAAATTATGGAACTGAAAAATGCAATTGGCATACTGAAGAATGCATCAGAGTCGTTTCATAGCAGAATGGGTCAAACAGAAGAAAGAATTAGTCTAGCCTGGGCAACATGGTGAAACCTCATCTCTATAAAAAATACAAAACTTAGCCAGGCATGGTGACATGCTGCTGTAGTCCCTCCTGAGGTGGGAGGATTGCTTGAGCCCAGGAGGTGGAGGTTGCAGTGAGCCAGCACTGCACTACAGCACTCCAGCCTGGGCAACAGAATGAGACCCTGTCTCAAAATAATTTGAAAAATAAAAAAAAAAAAACAAAGAATTAGTGAGCTTGAAGACAGGCTATTTGAAAATACACAGCCAGAGGAGATAAAAGAAAAAAGAATAAAAAACAAAGAAGCATGCCCACAGGATCTAGAAAATAGCCTCAAAAGGGCAAATCTAAGAGTTACTAGTCTTAAAGAGGAGGTAGAGAAAGAGATAGGAGTAGAAAGTTTATTCAAAGGGATAATAATAGGGACATCCCCAGACTTAAAGAAAGATATAAATATCCAAGTACAAGAAAGTGTAGAACACCAAACAGATTTAATGCAAAGAAGATTACCTCAAGGCATTTAATAATCAGATTCCCAAAGGTCAAGACTAAAGAAAGGATTCTAAAAGCAGCAAGAGAAAAGAAACAAAAATCGTATAATGGAGCTTCAATATGTTTGGCAGCAGACTTTTTAGTAGAAACTTTACAGGCCAGAGAGGTGGTAAATTTATCCTGGAATAGTATATTCAGTGAAAATGTCCTTCAAATATGAAGATGAAATAAAGACTTTCACAGACAAACAAAAGCTGAAGGATTTCATCAATATTGGACCCATCCTAGAAGAAATGCTAAAGGGAGTACTTCAATCAGAAAGAAAAGGACATTAATGAGCAATAAATAATCACCTGAAGGTACAAAACTCACTGGTAATAGTAAGAATAAGACAAACACAGAATATTATAACACTGTAACTGTGGTGTGTAAACTACTCTTATCCTAAGTAGAAAGACTAAGCAGTGAACAAATCAAAAATAATATCTACAGGTTTTCAAGAGGTAGTCAGTACAATAAGATATAAAAAGAAAAATAGCAAAAGTTAAAAAGTGGGGGGGACAAAGTTAAAGTGAGTTTTTATTAGTTTTCTTTTTCCTGTTTGTTCAGTTATGCAAATCGTGTTAAGTTGTTATCAGGAAAAAATAATGGGTTATGAGATAGTATTTGCAAGCCTCATGGCAACTTCAACCAAACAAAATATATTATAGGTACACAAGAAATAAAAAACAGGAAACTAAATTATATCACCTGAGAAAATCATCTTCACTAGAAGAAACAGGAATAAAAGAAGGAAGAAAAGACTGCAAAATGACCAGAAAGCAAATAGCAAAATGGCAGGACTAAGTTCTTGCTTATCAATAATAACACTGAAAATGTTAATGGACTAAACTCTCCAATCAAAAGTCACAGACTGGCTGAATGGATGTGAGTGGTACATATTTGAAATGAAAAGTTCTTAGGAGCTTGTTTCCAAATAGAATATTTTAAAAACACAGTTCAGTCCTGTATGGTCCACTCAGCAAAATAAACAGATCATTATCTACAATCTGCATGTACACACTATTGGCAAATGCTGACTATGGGCTCAGATCAATAGAAAAATATGTAGACACCTCTTGAGGAAGCTGGGTTTTAACTGAGTTTGGAAAGCTGTAATTGACACCTATTGATGGGTGAACCACAGAATCTAAGAGCTAAAAGCGATGTTAGAAACCTTCTATGTGGCCCAGTGCAGTGGGCTCACATCTGTAATCCCAGCACTTCAGGAGGACAAGATGGGCGAATGACGAGGTCAGGAGTTCGAGACCAGCCTGGCCAACATGGTGAAAGCCCATCTCTACTAAAAACACAAAAACTTAGCTGGGCATAGTGGCGGGCACCTATAATCCCAGCCACTCAGGAGGCTGAGGCAGGAGAATTGATTGAAGCCGGAAGGCAGGAGGTTGCAGTGAGCCGAGATCGCTCCACTGCACTCCAGCCCTGGTGACAGAGTGAAACTCCATCTCAAAAAAAAAAAAAAGAAAGAAACCTTCTATGTAAGCCCCCATTTTGCCATCAAGGAAAAGTTGGCCTCTATGACTCATTAAATGTCAGGGGTACTAGTAACACAGGAGTAACAACATAAACTCACAAATCACAAAAACATATTTTGATGTCATAATTTTATATAACCCAATAAATAATACCACTTTATCAATGTGATCTTGGTTGATTATAAGATTTTTCAGGCTTGCTTTTATGCATATTAGTGACTTCATTTGTAATTGATATAATTGAAAATGTCATTGGTCACTCTTGGCAAATGCAAGATTGCACATAATTTGTGATAATTTCTAATTTTGAGAAGGATATTCTGTTGATGTAACTATTACTCAAGCTATTAGATTTTTATGGGCTGTGACAATGTTGGGATAAATTTCTGATAATTTATTTCAAAATGTATATTTTAGTACATGTAGAAATGATGATTCTCATAGGACAGTTTTTCTAAAAAGATTTAACTCTTCATACAAATCAGTTTCATCTAAGTCTGAATTTAATTTTAAATGTAAATTTATACAATGGTATTTTAGTGTTTCCTCTGACATTTTCTGGAACTTGTGGAAGCCAAAAGTGACTTCATGATTTGTACATAATTAAAAATGCTTGTTTATACATTCTGTCACTGTACATTCAGTTACAAGAAAATAATAATTTTAAAATGTCTTCCTCATTAATAATTGGCTCATCTGGTGCTTCATATATAAACAATGATCTTTTTCATCTAATATAACAGTCTTTAATATTTATATCTAAACCTGTGAATATTGGTTTTTCAATGTTGCTGCAGTTTGCAAAACGAGAGATTCTAAATTCTTTGAAGTTGATAACTCCATGACATGCTCTATTGCAATGCCCATTTTTGTATGTTTTTATTTTGTAATAATTTATTGACAAAGTTTACTGCCTGAGTGCCAGCAGTTCCTGTCCTGATACTTGAACTGGAGAATTAACATTTGCATAGCTGATGAAATGATGGTCTCTGGGGACAGACAGGCAAGCTGTTCTCCCACTGTTGGTCCTAACACACCCCCCATGCAAAACCCCTCCTCTCTGCTGAGGTCATGGCCACTGCCACTACCTGCAGCTTCTGTGACACCACAACAACCCAAGCTAGCCCTCCTCTTTGGGGCATGTCAGCACTCCAGACTACTGTGGGCATGCATGCAGGCACGGGGCTTTCTGCCCAACTGGTCAGTGCTCATGTTGCTTACTGCTGGCTGTGCTCATGGCCTTGACCCTGAACATGCCCACAAAGACACCTGAGCGTGTGCATGTTCCATTGCCCCACTGGATTTCACTTACAAAATACAAGTTTAAAGGTCCACTACTTAAGAAATTCTAAATGGTGACAGCAGAGCATGAGGCTAAGCACAGGATCCTTCAAAGAGCTGCTGCTACACAGGTTGCATGCCCATAAAGCCACCCTGTCCACAGCAAAGATTGATCCAGTCCAAAATGTCGGTAGCACTGAGGTTGAGAACCTTACTGTAGATTAGCTTTGTCTGACGTAGAATTTCATATAAATGAAAACTGTCTGTTCAGAGCTCTTCTTTTCACTTAAGTCAGATTTGTTGAAGGTATAACTTATACACAGTAAAATCCATCCCTTTGAATACACAGATCTATGAGTTTTGACAAACATACCAACACCACCCAACAAAGATATGGAACAGCTCCATCACCTCCCAAAATTGCTCTCATTTGAGATTAGAGTTTAAGGGACAGAGACCTACTGTTTAAGAAAGATGAATTCAGATTAATGTAGGAATCTGCAGCATGCTACGGTACAGCTTGATTTAGGAGTTAATAAAAATAAAGATGACAAAACTGGTGATATCTGGCCTGCCAAAGGGGATATCTGTTAATAGTAAGAAGAAATTTATGAGGAATGACTCAAGAAATTTTAAAATACAGGGCCATTGTGTATTTTGAATATTCTAGCTAAATATTTAAGGGTCTAAAGTTTTCTGAAATATTAGAGTTGTATTTCATTTAGAATTATATTGGGACTATTGAATTTAATTCTGATCATTACCTCTGAAATTACTGCCTTCTGTGTAAAATAGCATAAGGAGAAGACCAATATAGACAAAATACATACACACACTCTGTGTCATAGCCTAAGGCAGGTGGGGACACCTTATCATAGAAGAGTCTCTCGTAGGCACCCCCATTTTCTTCAACCTGGAGAAATTTCTCAAGGTGTTACAGATTGATTTGTTGCCTTGATTAGTTTAAACTCTCACAAGTACAATTTAAAAAAAAAAGACCCCGCACAATCTAGCTGCACTAGAAAAAAAGAAAAGAGAGAAACATCATAACTCTATAATACAAGAGAAATAAATAAATGTAGGAATACCTTTGGGGCAGCAGCTTTAACACTTGATTGCACAAAATGGCAGGTAGCAAAAGTGAGCCACAAATGCCCAGACCATTTTTTTTCTATTATTCTGCTGTGTAGGCCAAAGGAATGGAGTCCAAATTTTATACAGCTGAAACTGAGGACTCTTACTGTCCAGGCAGTATAATTGGAGTAGATCAAAACATTTTATATGGGTTCTCTGCAAATTCCCAGAATTGAATATACCCAAGAAAATATAAGCTTTGTGTCTATAAGTGCATACAAACCCATACTCCCAATCCATAGACATTCTGTATACTTCTATGGAGTGTTTATGAGGTGGTGCATGAATAAAAATTAAATATGTATGTGTTTTGGTTTTATGCACCCTAAACTTGATTAAATAATTAAGCATTTGCTTATTACACATGATGTCCTTCTGTTTTTCTATGATGCTTCAATTTGATTGCTAATAGCAAGAAGCAACTTTTTTTTTTTTGAAACAGGGTCTCACTCTGTCACCCAGGCTGGAGTGCAATGGCCTGATCGATAATGGCTCACTGCAGCCTTGACCTTCAGGATCAGGTGATTCTCCCACCTCAGTCACCCAAGGTAGCTGGGACTGCAGGCATACGCCACAAAGCCTAATTTTTAAAATTTCTTGCAGAGATGAGGTCTCACTGTATTGCTCAGGCTGGTCTTGAACTCCTAGGATCAAGCAATCCTCCCTTCTCAGCCTCCCAAAGTGCTGGCATTATAGGTGTGAGCCACTGCGCCCAGCCATTTTCAATGGAGAGAAGGTTTGCTTATAGATATGGTGGAGAGTTATTATAAGAAAGAAAATTGCAGAAGAAAAGGAAGACAACAGGGGGCTTGTGGCTTGGGAAGGAAGAAAAATAATGTGTCTGGAAATAGGCGGAGTAGTAGATAAATGTTTATCAATGATGACAGGCAGAGACAAATAATAACAACATCAGAAATATTTTTGGACATTAGCTTGTAAAAGACTAAATTGAAATAGAATTGAATTTGATACTAAACTTCAAGTGGCCTCATATTTTTCTTCAAAGGCATATATATATATTTGGTTTCTGAAAGTAACTGAAATACAACCTCCCAATTCCCCCTTCCCCTTTGTAATCCATGGGCTGTGAATCATGCCTGGGGGGCTCTCAGAATGCCTTCACCAAGTAATGATGTGTCAACTTCAACTCGGGTTTTTATGGCAGATTTGATGGAGAAGAAAAAATAACTGTTATTATTAAACTGAGAGTGACTAGCATTATCATTGACATGTTTCTTGAAATGCAAACACTGCCCCCATTTTAACACATGCACATTTTGTCTATGGTTCTTTTGTTTTGATAGGTTAAGAAATTCTTGTCTGTGTAATTTATTCTGGTTCAGGTAAATTGGGATTGTGATGCAGTCAGTCTAAGGGCCATGGCACACCAGGCCACACTAAGGTCTAATCTCTTCTTGAATATTCTATGAATCCCATAGATAGATAGATAGATGATAGATAAGCAGAGTAGAAAGGAAATAGGAAGATAGGGAAGAAAAAAAAGATATTTAAAGAACATCTGTTATGTACAGTCAATGCAACCTAAGTTGCCCTCAGAGTCAATGCAGGGCCATCCACCCACACTATATGTATTGCCATGAGTGAGAGCAGAACAAGAGATTGTCCTTGTATGTCTGGAAGGTTTGGAGACACCCAAAAATACTAATCATACTAATCACAATTACCCAGCAGTCATCTCAAGGTGATAAAAGCACAAAGCGATGGATACTTTTTAGCAGAAATTACTTTTGTTGTATATTCTCTTTTGGAGAAACACAGAGTGAACAGAAAGGAGAGTAATAGGCAAACATTGTCAGGGCACATGGAAGCACCATTCAAGAAGAAGCAGAGCCTGACGGATCAGAAGGCTTTGTTGAAAAGAGAAGGTTTTCTTGACTAAATAGCTCTGAGTTGTGCTGCTTCCAGAGCAAGCTTACGCCCACAGTGAGCATGGTAAATGTGAAGATGTGCCGCGTGTCCCCTTCAGGTCAATCCTCTTCCAGGGTAGTCCGTGCTCAGTGACCCAGTGAAGCAGGAGTGTGAAGGCCTGGTGATCTCAGTCCGACACTGTGCCCCAACCGTGACCTTGATTTTTCTGGGAATGTGAATCTTCAGTGGAGATACCGGCAGAAGGCAGTTGGAGCTGAGTCATATAATGGCGGTGATCAAGAGATTGTCCTTAGATTCCTGGTACTGCATTTCCTAAAACCATCCTAGTTCCTGTATTTTCCAAGCTGTGTTTTTTTCAGCTCTCATTTCACTTTGTAAACTACCACATCAGTCTTCCAATAAGTCCCTTTTGCTTCTCAAGTTAGTCAATGTATTTGTCAGGTCTAACCAGGAAAACAAAAGCTGCTTTGTGTTTTTGTACCAGATGCAGGGGATTATAAATGGGTGATGAAAGATCTGTGAAGCCAACCTCGCACTGTGAAACAACCTAGAGATTAACCATAGCAGGAAGCTACTGTCACCCTTAGGCTGGAGGGATAAAGGGAAAAAGTGGTGTTATCAGAACTAGGAGGCCAGAGTTGCCTGGAACAAGTTGAATCCACAGTAGACCTACCTGGCAGAAACTAGAACAATAAAAGAGACCCAGCTGCAGCAGGAGAAGCTGCTGGAGACAGAGAGGGAGAGAAGAAATACTGTGGCATCTCCTTTCTTCTTGCCTGCCACACTCCCGCCAATGCCTCTCATTAGATAAAGCCAGCTGACATGAGAGCCTGGCTGACCAGATCAGCCTGACTGTCAGAGCCAGTACTGCCATGATGCGTTTCAGTCACCTCCCATGAAAAACCCTAACTGGTAATAGCCACTGGGGGGCCTTCTGGTACAGGTGCCTTGTATTCTTTAAATGATCACTTGTACTATGAATTGTACACCTTATTGTAATGGTGATTATATGAACCAAGCACTGTGCCAGGCACTGTTTACATTTCTTCTTATTAAGTAAATCTAAATATCCAATATAAATTTATGTAACTCCATGGCATTGGCATTAAGACAGGTTATTTTGAAATCATACCTATTCAAGACTTTTCAGATACTACACATTAAGAGATTAGTTTCACACCATTCTCTTAATATTTCTAAACTGAGCATTCAGTGCCATGTGAATAAGAAATAAAACCCAGTTAATTGAGTTCTAGGGAATGGAGAACAAAGAACCAATTGTCAAAACCTCAAGGAGTGCAGTTGTTTACTCCTTGAGGAGTAAATTTTACAGGGTTAAAAACAAGTATAGCTGGAAAGTTACTGTATATACAATCAATTTGCTAATAGTATGTTTTTGAAATGTCAATTATGCTGTACAAATCCCTCTAATGACTTAGATTTCTATTTTTTTGTTGCTGTTTTACCTCTAATACATGGTTTTTTTTGTGTGTGTGTGGTTTCATGAAATGAAGCTGTCTCATTGGTTATGGGGTTATTTATCTTTGTAAATATCCAGCAGAAAAATCATACCTTTTATGGAAAAACTATTTTTAGCAATTGTTCCAAAGCAAGTTGCCTATGAAGTTTTTTCCCTGGCCTCTTGGCATCATAAGGATACAATTTTTAAAACAGCTAAGGCTACAGATTTTCAATTTCATTCTTGCCAATGGAAAATTACAGAAGAAAACAGATGCTTTAAAAAGAAAAATAAACCTACCTACTACATTTGATTTGTGGAGAAAAAAATCGAATAAATCATTTTAATGATAATAGGAATTTAAAATGTGCTCTAAAGGAAGCTGGATCCAAATGTTTGACTCAAAGCTATCTCTTAAAATGCAAATAATTTAGGTGGTATGGCAAACCTCCACACTCTACTGAGAACTGAATAAACATGATTTGTTGCTAATAATTTATAAGAGGTAATAAGATTTAGCTTGAACACAATGAAAGAAATTAAAGGCCAACTAACCCAAATGACTGTAGCTTAGTTTAGTGCACCTAAAAATTCCAACAACCAGTGTCTCCACACACACATGATTCCAACTTTGCCAAAAGAAAGTCAGAGAAGAGTTTAGTTTAAGTTTCATAGATTTCTACTTCTGGTTTCCAGACATGGGATCATGGAAAAGGGGGCAAATAAAGGTTGACTTTACAATGCACAGGATTAAGATCTTTCTTGAAAGTTGTGGCTACTCTAGATGTCAAAGTTTGAAAAGGTTGCATGGCTGAAAAATCTCTTAAGACTAAATTCAGACCCTGAGGTAAAAATATTCCAGTGGTTTATCAAGTCAGTCACAAAGGTCCATTTTCCAAAGTAATAGCCTGCAAGAGATAACAGTTTCAAGAAGATAAAGGTTTTGAGATATATCTCAATTCCTCCCTCCCATTCATTAAAACATTGCTGTCATTCCTTTCACTTCTTCATATGATGTAATCATCCAATCCATTGTTATTATTATAACTTCAAACTGCTGTATCCATTAGACCAACTAATAATGAGAAAAATAAAATATGCTATTTTACCTTGATTTATTCCTTCTTCAATAGTCTTCCTTTGTTTATGTAAATTAAAATTTTTGACATATATCATTTTTCTTCTCTGTGAAGAACTTTCAGCATTTCTTGCCGGGCAGATATCTTGCAATGAATTCGGTTTTTATTTGTCAGAGGTTCTATGTTTATTCTCTTTTAAAGGATAATTTCACTGGATAGAATTCTAGACTGTTAGCTTTTTTCTTTCAATACTTTATTCCACTCCATTGTTTTCTTGCTTGCATGGTTTCTAACAAGAAGTGCACTGTAATCCTTAACCTCGTTCTTCTACAGGTAAGGTGTTACCATGCCTACCTCCCCAGCTTGGCTTCCTTAAAGATTTTTGGTTTTCCACAGCTTGAATATGATATGCCTAGAAGTAGATTTTTTGGCATTTATCCTACTTGGTGTTCTCTGAGTTTTGTGGATTTGTGGTTTGGTGTCTGGGGAATTTTGGAAAGTTCCCCAGCCATTTGTTACTTTAAATATGTCTTCTGTTCCACTTTCTCTTTCTTCTTCTTCTGATATCCCCGTGACACATATGTTACATCTTTTGAAATAATCCTGCAGTTCTTGGAATTGTGTTTCATTTTAAAATTCTTTTTCCTCTTTGCATTTCAGTCTGGCAAGTTGCTATTGCTGTATCTTCAAGCTTGATGATTCTTTTCTTGGTCATGTCTAGACTGCTGATGAGCCTATGAAAGCCCTTCTTCATTTCTGTCACTGTGTTTTTTATCTCTAACTTTTTAAAAATTCTTTCTTAAATATTTCATTTCTTTGCTTACATTACTCATCTGTCTTGCATGTTGCTACTTTTTTCATTAGCACCCTTAACATATTAATCATAGGTATTTAAAATTTTCTATACAGTAATTCCAAAGTCTGTGTCATATCTGAGTCTGGTTCTGAATCTTGCTTTGTTTCTTCAAACTCTGCTTTTTATTTTTAAATTTATTATTATTACACTTTTTAGTATTCTTTGCATTTTTTAAAAAATATTGCTGCTTAAGCATTTTAATTTTTCACTGGGTAAGGAAATTAAATTCCACCTCTAAAAAAGTGATATCTCTGGGGTGGATGTGTCTGGTCTGGGAAGGGGTTGCTGTGCATTTTTGTTGTTGTTGTTCTATATGATGTTGTATTTTTATTGTTGTTGTGTATGGTGTATCAAATAATAGAAACTGAGGTAGACAGACCTGTAGTGTGAGGTTTTATGTTAATCTGGCTAAAAGTTGGGCTGTGCTTAGTGCTGGCAGTGCTTGCTGTCCCTATGGGTTATGGAGGCTTCAAATTCCTTTAGTGTCCTTGTTTTTATCTCCTCTTTTGCCTTTAGATTTCTCTAAGACATGCTTCTTGAATATAGTCTGCACCTTGCAGCTCTGTCAGTGGTAAGCCACTGTTATTTTACTGGAGTCCTGTTGATTTGATGGTAAGACATCTGGGAGGGGAAGCATTCTATAGTGTTATGATGAAATATACAGCAGTCTTTTAGTAGACCTGTTTTTCCGAGCTGTGACCTTTACATATGCACTCTGGGCTGTGACCTCACCTTTAGGTGAGTTAGGAAAGCTAGGAGGTACTAGAGGTATGAAGTTGCCCTTCCTCTCAGATGAGGTAAGGCTCTGATAAAATCCTTTCCCATTGAAAGGCCTTTGTTATAGAGAACAAGAGAAATAACTGATTTTCTGTTTATTCAGCTTTTTTTCTTAATGATAAAGATGAGATAACTTCCAAGCTTTTTACATGTCAGACCTGAAAGTGGAAGCCCTTTCAGTAATTATTTTTACCAGCCTGGCCAACATGGTGAAAACCTGTCTCTACTTAAAAACACAAAAATTAGCTGGGTGTGCTGGTGGGCACCTATAATTCCAGCTACTTGGGAGATTGAGGCAGGAGAATCACTTGATCCCAGGAGGCAGAGGATGCAGTGAGCTGAGATTGAACCATTGCACTACAGCCTGGGTGACAAAAGCAAAACTCCATCTCAAAAAAAAAAGAAGAAGAAGAAGAAAAAAAAAGGATAGGTAAAACAGAATCTCACCTCCTCCTTTTCACTCCCTTCCCTATATCAGGGCAATAATTATCATCAGAATTGTTGTCCAGGATTGATTGTTATCCAAAGTGGTGTTCGTTCTACCTATCCATTCATACTTTTAGACTTTTATGCTTATATATTCTCTATGAACAATTCTATCAGTTATCTTTTGATATATAGCAGCAAATCCCCTCCAAACTTGGTGGCTCAAAGCAACAAACATTATTTCTCATAATTCTGTAACTCTGGTGAGTAGTTCTTCTTTCTTGGGCTGGAAACTAGATCTCTAGCTTGGTTTCACAAATATGTCTGGCAGTTGGCTCAATGTCAGCCAGGGTGACAGGAATGACTTGACCAAGTGTCTCGCATCATCCAACAGAATTGATCAGGCTTATTCACTCATTCACACTGTTGTGATCACCAGAGTTTCCAGGGGAAGCAAAAGTAAAGTGGTATCCAAGCACTTTTTAAGTCTCTGGTGTGTTGTTTGTTATGATGCCATTAGCCAAAATGAGTCATGCAAGTTCATGTGGGAGGGGCCTTTCCATAGGGACGGATATAGGAAGGGGAAATATATGTCCATTTGGCAGACAATCTACCCTAAATATATTAGAGTATTACATTGTGTTTTTGGAATATTACGTATACAGCAGCATAAATCCATTGCTTTTAACTGCTTGCTTTTGTCACTCAAAACTCTCCTTGTGCTTCAGTCATGTTGACAAATAGATCTAATTTATTCATTTTAACTGCTGTAGAATATTTCACTGTGTAAATATATGATGGTGTAAATATATGATGGTATATTTGTCTACTCAGTGGTAGACATTTACATTGTTCTCAGTTTATTTTTTTCATAAACTACGAAAATGCTGCAATGAATAGTCTTGTAAATTTTCCTGAGTATATGTGTATGTATGTAATTTTCTCTAAAGTGTGGTTACCTCCATTGACATTTTTACCTTTGTTGTGAGGGACTGTCCTGTGCATTGTAGAAGGTTAGCAGCATCCCTGGACTCTACCCATTAGATGTCAATAGCAAGCCTCCAGTTGTGACAACCAAAAAATGTCTCCAGACATATTCCCTGGAGGGCAAAATCACTGTGGTCGAGAACGACTGCAGTCTAAAAGTATATATCCAGAAGTTGAAATTGGGGGTCACTGGGCAGATGTATTTTCTGATTTACTAGATCTTATCAAATTACTTTCCTAAGGGCTAGAACAATTTATACCCTGCAAATCAGTGTATGAGAGCTCATGTTCCTCAATATCCTTGCCATTACTTGATGTTATCAGATTTTTAAAAATTATATCAATCTGATGAGTATGAAATTGCACTTTATTGTTGCTCTATTTTGCATTCTTTGAACTCATAGTAAAGTTTAGCATCTTAATTTATTGGCAGTTCAGGTTTCACTCTCTGTGAATTGCCTTTTCATATCCTTTGCCCATTTTTCTATTAGATTATTTCAAATTATTAGTTTATAATTCTTGATGCATTTTTATACAAATTGTTTTTCAATTATCTGCATTGCAGTATCTTCTCTCTGCCATAATTTAACAAAGTCTAAATTGATCAATGTATCTACCCTCTACCTTTTTTCAGTTATAATACTAATAACCAACTTGGACTTTAGAGCCTCTTAACTCATTCTGTCATGTTATTTAGGTCCTGTATTTTTAGAAAAACTTCTCTGGACATTGGCTTAGGCAAAGAATTCATGACTAAGACCCCAAAAGCAAATGCAATAAAAACAAAAATAAATAAATGGGACCTAATTAAACTAAAACGCTTCTGCACAGCAAAAGAAATAATAATCAGCAGAGCAAACAGGCAACCCACAGAATGGTAGAAAATATTTGCAAACTATGCATGTGACAAAAGACTAGTATCCAGAATCTACAAGGAACTCAGACAAATCAGCAAGATAAAAACAATCCCATCTAAAAGTGGACTAAGGACATGAATAGACATTTCTCAAAAGGAGGAGTAAAAACAAAATAATGTCTTTTGCAGCAACTTGGATAAAGCTGGAGGCCATTATTCTAAGTTAAGTAACTCAGGAATGAAAAACCAAATATTGTGTGTTCTCACATGTAAGGGGGAGCTAAGCTATGATGATGTGAAGACATAGAGAGTGAAATAATAGACTTTGGAGACTCAGAAGGGAAATCATGGGAGGGGAGTGAGGGATTTAAAAAAACTACTATTGAGTACAGTGTACACAATTTGGGTGATGGGTGTACTAAAATTTCAGAACTCACCACTACAGAGGTCATTCATGTAACCAAAAATCACTTGTACCCCAAAAGCTATTACTTTTTAAAATTTACTCACATGTCAACCAATGTCTTTCCTCTGCATCTTTTCTTACATTCTAATTCTTCTTTTTTATATCCTTTAAAAGAACTTTCAGCAAGGAGTTTTATCCTCAGTATTAAGTGCTAGTTTACTTAGGTATAGAATTTCAGTCTAACAACTATTTTCTCTCATAGAGAAATCCAATGTTAGTCTACTTGTTTCTTCATAGATAATTTCTATTCTCTCAGTGATTGTTTTTAAGAATTTTTTTATCTTCGGTATTCTGCCATTTTACTGAGATACATCTAGGTGGCATTTATTTATATTTTAAATGTACCCTTTTCCAGGCATTGAATGTGTCCTCATTCTGAGAGCTTGGGTCTTTCTTCAATTATAATCTATTATCTAGTTTCTTCTAGTGTTATCATAGTTCTAATATTATCATAGTTCTAATTTTATCATATGTTCCAGTATTATCATACTTTCTTCTAATGTTACATCTTTCATTTCTCTCTGGGGGCCTTATTTTATAGGCATATATTGGACCTTCTCATTCTCTTTACCATGTCTGTTAACTAGTCTGTTGCTTTTTGTCTTTTTTGTTTTGAGGTATGGAACCCATACAGGAAAGTGAACTAAGTCCGCAAACCGAACACATAGACCTTGAAAAGCTTGCTTGTATACATATACATATACACATCCATGTATCCACAACCCAGATTGAGATATAGAATATTACCAGCAGTACAGAAGTCTCTCTTGTGTCCTTTTTCAATCAGTATTACCCTTTGTCTCCAGACTCCCTCTGACTTCCATTACCTTGATTAGTTTCTCTGTTCTTGAACTTATTATAATACAGTATGCACTCCTTTCGGTCTAGCTTCTTTCATTCAACATACTCTAATATTCATTCATTCTTTTAATTATCTTATGTTTTCCTCTCTTTTTGTCTCTATTCTACACTCTGGGTAATTTTCTTTCTTTCTTTTTTTTATTATACTTTAAGTTCTGGGGTATATGTGTAGATCATGCAGGATTGTTACATAGGTATAATCATGCCATGGTGGTTTACTGCATCCACCACCACCGTCATCTACATTAGGTATTTCTCCTAATGTTATCCCTCCCCAATCCCCCCCACCCACTGCTATCCCTCCCCTGGCTCTCCCACACCCCAACAGGCCCTGGTGTGTGATGTTCCCCTCCCTGTGTCCATATGTTCTCATTGTTCAACTCCCACTTATGAGTGAGAACATGCGGTGTTTGGTTATCTGTTCTTGTGTCAGTTTGCCGAAAATGATGGTTTCTAGATTCATCCATCCTGCAGAGGACATGAACTCATTCTTTTTTATGGCTGCATAGTATTCTATGATGTATATGTGCCACATTTTCTTTATCCAGTCTATCATTGATGGGCATTTGGATTGGTTGCAAGTCTTTGCTATTGTAAACAGTGCCACAATGAACATATGTGTGCATGTGTCTTTGTAATAGAATGATTTATAATCCTTTGGGTATATACCCAGTAATGGGATTGCTGGGTCAAATGGTATTTCTATTTCTAGGTCCTTGAGGAATCACCACACTGTCTTCCACAATGGTTGAACTAATTTACACTCCCACCAACAGTGTAAAAGTGTTCCTATTTCTCCACATCCTCTCCAGCTTCTGTCGTCTCCTGATTTTTTAATGATTGCCATTCTAACTGGCATGAGATGGTATCTCTATGTGGTTTTGATTTGCATTTCTCTAATGATCAGTGATGATGAGCATTTTTTTATATGTTTGGTGGCTCTATAAATATCTTCTTTTGAAAAGTGTCTGTTTATATCCTTTACCCACTTTTCGATGGGGTTGTTTGTTTTTTCTTATAAATTTGTTTAAGTTCTTTGTAGATTCTAGATATTAGCCCTTTGTCAGATGGGTAGAGTGCAAAACACTTTTTCAATGTGCAGAAATCACAAGCATTCCTATACATCAATAACAGACAAACAGAGAGCCAAATCATGAGTGAACTCCCATTCACAATTGCTACAAAGAGAGTAAAATAGCTAGAAATACAACTAACAAGGGACATAAAGACCTCTTAAAGGAGAACTACAAACCACTGCTCAAGGAAATAAGAGAGGACACAAACAGATGGAAAAACACTCCATGCTCATGGTTAGGAAGAATCAATATTGTGAAAATGGCCATACTGCCCAAAGTAATTTATAGAATCAATGCTATCCCCATCAAGCTACCATTGACCTTCTTCACTGAACTGGAAAAAACAACCTTAAACTTCAGATGGAACCAAAAAAGAGCTTGTTTAGCCAAGGCACTCCTAAGCAAAAAGAACAAAGCTGGAGGCATCATGCTACCTGACTTCAAATTATACTACAAGGCTACAGTAATCAAAACAGCATGGTACTGGTACCAAAACAGAGATATAGACCAATGGAACAGACAGAGGCCTCGGAGGAAATGCCACACATCTACAACCATCTGATCTTTGACAAACCTGACAAAAACAAGCAATGGGGAAAGGATTCCCTATTTAATAAATGGTGTTGGGAAAACTGGCTAGCCATGTGCAGAAAGTTGAAACTGGACCCCTTCCTTACACCTTATACAAAAATTAACTCCAGATGGATTAAAGATTTAAGCATAAGACCTAACACCATCAAAACCCTAGAAGAAAACCTAGGCAATACCATTAAGGACATAGGCATAGGCAAGGACTTCATGACTATAACACCAAAAGCAATGGCAACAAAAGCCAAAATAGACAAATGGGATCTAATTAAACTTAAGAGCTTCTGCACAGCAAAAGAAACTATCATTAGTGCGAACTGGCAACCAACAGAACTGGAAAAAATGTTTGCACTCTGGGTAATTTTCTCAGACTTACTTCGTTTGCTATTTTTTTCCAGCTTGTTTCATTTGCTATGCAGCTTATCTAATATTTGTTTAATTTCAATGATTCCATTTTTCATTTCTGTCGATCTATTTTCAAGTTTACCTCTTTTATCCTTGGGTCATGTAACGTTGTTATATGTTAAAATTTTGTTTTATTGAGTCATTTCAAGTATACTTTTTCATAGTCTCTTTTAGATTCTAATTATTTGAGTTTGTGGGGGAGTGAATTCTGTCTGTGACTTCTACTATGATAGAGAAATGGCATGCATCTACTATTATAGAGACTGTATAATCTACTGTCATAGAGACTACTATTAATCATCTCGTAGATTAATAGTTGTTCATTATGAACCATTTTATGTACCCATTCTCCATGAAATTTCTTAATATCCTAGGTTCCTTAAATGTCTATACAAAATAGTTCTTTTCTGCATCTGTTTCTGTTCTAGAAGGACAGGAGTTTCACTGGCTCCAAATCATATTTTACATTAATTTCTGTACTTGGAACTTCTACACTTCATGAGAAGTATATATTTAGTTTCTCTAACCATTGTTTAGAATAGAGTTTGGTTTTGATTGCTCAAGTGAAACAATAATTTTACCCTAGAACACAGGTAGACAGCAGGTTGGGCTGAAGAGCACAGTATTTATAGATCCCTTTATATAGAGATATATGCAGTCCTAACTCCCCACCTCATCCAGACCCCAGTCACAGCTCCTCTCCCAAGTGAGTGTGAAAATCCAGCTTTTGAAGACTAAGACCTGGGTCTCACGCCTGTTTGTTTATAGAAATTGTAGAATTAACTTTATTGTTAACTTTTCTTTGTATTGTTTCATATAATAGGACATTCCAGCTCAGCTAAGCCCCTAGATAACTGCAGCCCCAGCTGACACCATGATACCAAGGGATCCAAAAAAGTGTGATTTATAATAAGTGCTGGTTGTTGGTTTAAGCCTCTATTGTTACACATCAAAGGTAACTAAATTACTTCTGTCATCTCCATGCTTTCTGTAAGGTCTGGTTAAAGGTTGCCATTAAGATGCTGTCATCACTGGAAAGAATTGAGAGAAGGATATTGTCGCCTTCCCCTGCACTTGCGGGGAGGAAGTATAGTGGAGCGCAGAAACACCAAAAGGATGGTAACAAAAGCCAAAATAGACATTTTATTGGGGGGAACACCCATAAAATGTGACCCACAAAGGGGTGGACAGAGGTATATGTGAAGAGCAGACAACAGTTCACATCTAGATGACTGGTTGGTGTAATTCCTGAGGATTCCCCAAAGTACCCAGGAAGGGGAATCTGACAAAGACTAGATGTATACCATCGCATGAGTTGAGGACTTGAGCTGTAGTGAATTGTGCATTAAAAATGTGACCTTACAGGGCCCAGTGGAGACTGAAGAAAAGGAGTGCCACCCAGAAGACAGTGCTGGTTAATCCAGCTAAACATAAATGGGGCCAAAATCAGTAGAAAAACAAGGGCCCAGGGCATTAATTCCAAGACTATGAGTGTGTGTGGTTTGTGTGTGTGTGTGTGATTTGTGTGTGTGTGTGAGTGTGTGTGTGTGTGTATGTATATATGCATATATATGTGTTTGGTTTCTGGAAAGACAAAATGGTCAACATTCACTATTAAACCTGCAGAAAGGAGAAACAAGATAAGCTTTAAATATATATATTAGATGTGGCAGCTAGATTTATCTACTACTGCATGAATAGTTGGGCTAGATGGATAAGATCCCTTTCTCTCCTGAAATTATTTGATTCTAATGCTTTCATGTATCACTGTCTTTTTGATTCATGTTGTGGAGCTCTTCTCTGTTTTATACTGTTCTCTAAGAGGAAATAGGAATTTCACTATATCCTGAAAACGGTGTAACCCACTTGCTTTTCTCAGCTTGATATTCTCTACCCTAACTCAGATAACATGTTAGTATATGTGTACCTACACTTCCTTCCCATCAGCCCATGTAAAGTGCCTGAATGCATAAGTAAATAGATAATTTCCCAATTAACCTAGGTTTTGTATATGAATAATAGTGTTTTTTGAACAAGGAATCTGAGCATAACAGATATTAATATAACTTCATAGCTACAGACCCACTATATAATGATGACTAACACTTATTGGGTACTACATGGAACAGTCATGCTCTAAGTACTTTATAAATATTAGTAATTTAATCCTCAATAAACCATAAGGAGTATACTATTATTATGCCCATTTTATAAATGAGAAAACTAAAAAGCCAGAGGTTAATTTACCTGGCCAAAGTTCAAATTTTTCAAATGTCAGTCTTATTGCAGATTGGGCTCTCCAGCAAACAGATAGAGAGATGGATATTAGTGTGTAGAGTTTCCTTAGACGGTCTCTCAGGATAAACATGTAGAAGGGAAGAGAAAGAAGTGGCATTGGACAGGAAGCGAATTTATACTGAATGCAGTAATAACAATATCCTTTGTCAATGCCCTGGGAACTCTGAAGATGAAGTGACCCTTCAGAGTAGTTCCAAGTAGGGTAAGGGGACTAGGACTTCTACGCTGACAGTCATGTGATAAATGCTGCACTTGGAGAAGGGAACATGACTTTGGTGAAGCAGCTGTCTCCAGACAAGTGTACTTTCTAGAAAAGGGCAGCAACTGTAGCCCCTAGAAGATTAAGTTTCTCAGTTTTAAAGGCGAAACTGGGCAGTGCATCCGGTATCCATTATATATGTGCCTGTGAATTACTCAAGGATCTTCTTAAAGTATAAATTTTGATTCAGTGGGTCTGGGCTATGGCTGAGATTTGAAATTTCTGACAGACTTCCAGGTGATGCCAGTGCTGCTGGTTTATGGTGGCAAGGTTCTGGTCATGTAGCTTAAATGCTACAAGCCAAGAGTAGAACCTCGTCTGTCTGATTATGAGTCTGTGGTCTTATTACTCTGCTGCACTGCCTCTTCAAGAAATCCTCTAGTAAAATTCCAAGGAACTAACTTGATACATGCCAGACTGACTTGCTTTACAGCATTTTCAAGTCTCCTGGCCTACAGCTTTAACGGACATGCTATCCCAAGCATTTGCGACAAATATTTTTTGCTTGGCCCAACTTTCATCAGGCTTCTGAACCTTTTCCTAGACTCATCTATGCACTTTCTTGTGAAACCTAGTTTTAGCAAAGAACCCTGCTTAGTCAGTTTAGCAAGAACCCCTACCCTTCATATCTGATCACTCTCAGTATCTGATCAGATTCCTCATCCTCTACCATCCCTCTCAGGTAATACCCTGGCCTGTCTTCAGCAAGAACCCTGTTAGGTCTGTTTAGCCAGAATCTCTTTGACCCATGATGTTTCCTGTTAGTAATTTTTCATCTGCTGACTGCCACACTTCTCCTTGGCTGTAAATTCCTGCTTGGTTGTGCTGTATTCAGAATTGAGACCAGTCTTTCTCTCCCTCACTCTAAAACCCCATAGCAGTGCTCCCTATGCCTATCATGAAGGTTCAGAATAAGGTCTTTTTATCGTGCTTTCACAAGTGCCATTGATTTTTTTTTTCTTTAACATTCATTGCTATGTCTTATAATTGCTGACTTTCTTAGTTTTCCCCTCCATTTCAAATAAGGCAAAAATATATATTTTTAAAGAGCCAGTCACTTCCACAATGAAGTGCTACTGATCGAATCATTACAAGAAAGTTTGACACCATCCTACTACTCAGTGTTAAGGAGCTTGCAAAGTCTTAGTTATGTTTTCATCTAGAAGTTCTTTTCAGCTAGGCTGACAGTTATTTTTCTTTTTGACCTTTAAGCAAGCATATAAAACATGAGACTGACCCTAGCTCCTTGGTATTCATAATTTGTGGCACACATTGGCTATTATTATTTTTATCAGAAAATTACCATTTTTCTATTTAAAGAATTTATTATATTCTCAGGTATGATTTTATTATGTACTAGAGCCAGTTTTTTCCCCCAAAGGCGCCTATCTTCAGTTTCATAATGAGAATCAGTAAGAGAATTGGATTTGACATGCAGGTTCATTTATACTCAATTTTTTAGAAGCACCTCTATTCTATAAAGTCAAACCTATATTAAGAATTTTCCAGGTTACAATATCCTATTAATTACATTATGATACTTTTCTTACTGTGTATGTCCCACAAGCACAGAAGGAAGAAGATAAAATAGTATGCAATTTTAAGATGTCTATACAAAGGACAAATGTGAGAATCAGTAACATATGTGTGTCAACTCTTGTTTTAAATTCTTGTAAAAAAACTACAATCTAATTCTTTTACTTTTTATTATTTTAAAACAAGTGTGTACAATGTGTATATATTCACACACTGTATATACATACACACATATATATATATTTCTATATAGAGATTAGGTAATAGAGATACAAAAAAGAAAATGACCTACTTGGAGACATTTATTGGATTGTAGAAAATAAAATCTTGAACTGAGCAACGTTCTGGTTAAGAAACCTCTTCTAGCTCAGTCAGTTTCCTAGGCAACGAAAGTCTGTGTTTAAAAAAAAGCACTTAGAGTAGTTACAGTTTCAGAGATATTCTTCATTCAGGAGATTCAAATTGGAAAATCTTTCCGTTCTGATGTTCAAATACTGCATCTGTAATAGGGACTTTATAAGAATTGAGGTCAGCAGCTAGAGTAGCTGGACTTCTAGAATGATGATTCTCAAAGTGTACCCCCTTTGAGAACCATCATTCTCATGTAGTGGACCAGCAGCAGTAGCAGCAGCAGCACATGGGAACTTGTTAGAAATGTGATTTCTATGTCTCCATCCTAAAGCTGCTGAATTAGAAACTGGGGCAAGGGGTAAAGAGAAGGGAGGCAGCAATCTGTTCCACAAATCTTCCAAGTGGTTCTGAAGCCCACAGGAGTTTGAGAACCACAGTGGTTATAATACATTTTAGGTCTTTTTAGAACCGCTTCAGTTTCAGAATATTTTTCTATATACATAAATAGATACACATGTATGGACACAAAATCTTTGAAATGTTAGTTAGAAGAAACTTGTACTAAAACGGTTGTATCAGAAACAACTTTCTTACTAAAAAGGATTGGATTAGAATAGTTTCTGACTTTCCTTTGAATGCCTTTTTCTATGCCTAAACTATAGCAGTTCCAAGTTGCATGGGAAACCTCAGCATTGAAGACACTACCATTGAATTTAATTTCAAGCAGTATTGAGAAGACCAGTCACAGCAAGAGACATCTTTGTGGAAAATGACTATCACTGAATTGTTATAGCAACCATCCTATTGAGGTGGAGATATAGTTTGCAATGCTCACTCTTTTCTTCCTGCTCCTTAGAGAGAAGGTCAGGGAAGATAAGAGCTATAAACAGGAGAGGAGATACTATCTTTATTTTGTTTCTGGCCTTTCTTCCTTTTGCCAGTCCGTATTGGGAAGATGGCTATAAACCAGTAACTACCGGTTGAGAAGAAAAGACTAAATCCTTGCTTTCAAAACTAGAGAAGAAATAATCTAGGGTGTTCATAATCCATGGCTAAGAGCCAAGTTGGAAAGTTCTGATAATATGCTCATATATAATCTTGCAGCTGTCCATCCCAGCCCTAGAAACAACTGAATATAAGCTAGTCAGTAAAAAAAGAAAATATAATCTACTAAGATACAGAGATGAAAGTGAAGCTGGATTAAGCTTTAATTTATATCTTAGGGCTTTATGTAACAAGAACTATATAGTTTTAAAAATTACTTTTCAATTATCATATTGTACATATTAAGCACTGATATGTAAAATCTATATTTAAATATTTTACTTTTAAAATCAGTAGAATGTGTATGAACAAAACGTTCTAAGTCCTAATAAATTTACTAATATACCAATTTAACTCTAAAACTGTAATAAAGACATAAATAAGCAATGTGTTGCAGATGTATTTTAAAGTAGCAACACTAATTTATGGGACAGATTATGTTCAGAGTAAGTAGGGTGGCATTAATAGTGTGTATTTTAAATTCAAGTCCAGTTCTATAATTAATTTAAAAAAATTTAATGTTTTACTTAAACATAGTGTTTTCCAAGTGGTTTTATGTATTTGTTCTAATAACTATATGCTTTTAAAACTATAATGAATGGGGAAATTATTGGGCTATTGCTCAGTAATGGCATGTAGTCCCCATTTATATGTTTCCAAAGCATGATTTTATGTAATTCTGACAATCCTCTGTGGTCACACCATTGTAATCTTCACTTTGTATGTTGTTAAGAAATGTAGTCAAGTTCACCCAGCTCGTAAATAGTGGAGGCAAGATTTGATGCTCATCTGTCTGATTCCAAACACTGCTCTTAATCTCTGTGCTTGTTGGCCTCGATCGATCATACCTGTGATTTAAGGCTGGTAGTTGACCATGCAACCCACATAGACATTGTCCCCTTGGAGTCTTATATTCTAGTTGCAAGTCTAGTTCTTTGTTGGGGTTAACATATCTTTTAAAGTTGACTATATGTTTCATATATTCAGAAATAAAGTTGTTGAACAAATAATAAAAATAAAACAAAGTTTAAAGTTATTTCTGTTTTTTAAATTGACTTATTTTATAGCCAATTAAGGCAAATTTTACATATCGTATAAATCCCCTCATTTCAAAAAGTATACATTTCCATCATTTAAAAAAAAATTTATCAAGTTGTGCACCATCACAGTAAATCAGTATTAAAACATTTCCATTACTCCAGTGATATCCTAGTGCCCATTACTTTTAATTCTCCTCACCACCCACCCCACTCAGGCATCAGTAATCTGATTTTAGTCTTTGCAGATTTGCCTTTTCTGGAAATTTCATTTCAACGGAATCACATAACATGTGGTCTCCTGTATCTGGCTTCTTTCACATAACATAATGTTTTTAAAATTCATCCATATCATACCATGTGTCAGTAGTTCATTCCATTTAATTGCTGGATAGTATTCTATTGTATGAAACTTCCGAATTTCTTTATCCATTTATTGGTTGATTCTTGCTTGTATAGCTGATCATTTACAGGCTTAATGTTTTGTGTTTTTATACATCTTGACTTTTTTTTTTTGCCATCCATTAGTTATGAAAATGCTGAATCAAATATTCAGAGTTCTGATTATTTAATTTGCTTCTGGGATAAACAGTCTTGTCAAGGCTTGTGGCTGTTTTAAAAAACTGTAATTAAAAGAAGCTTACATAAAGACCTGGTACTGAAAAAATGGACTTGAATTTATAAATCGACCTTTTTAAAAGATTAGTCTCAACACAGAAAGGCTGCCGAGCAGGAGGCCAAGTCAGATCCTGTGAAGCCTTGTAAAATGTGTTGTAAAATTCATCGTCATGTCAAGAAGAAGCTGCTGAAAAATCAGGCTGAGCACCTTCAAATAGCACAGCTATAGGAGAAAGAGAAAATCACATTTAGGAGAGAGCTGATGGAGATCATTAATGTTGTAAAAAAGTAGATAAGCCAGGTGCACTGGAGTGTGCCTATAGTCCCAGCTACTAGGGAGACTGAGGCAGGAGGATCACTTAATCCCAGAGTTCAGGACCAGCTGGGCAACATAATAAAACCCTATCTCAAAGAAAAAAAAGTAGATAAGCAGACAGAGAGCAACTAAAGACCCTACATTTCATTTCATCATCAGTGAAACTTATTTCATTGATTACATCATAATTCTGTTATAATCTATGCCATCATTTCATAATCAACGTTTTACTCTACAAGGAATTTATATGGAAAAGTGGCAGGAAGTTCTGTTCATATTTTTGTAAAAATTATTTTGCATTGCAATCAAATCAATATCTTAAAAAGTCATAGAAATTACTTTTTGAACAATCCTTATTGGGTATAAATATTTATATTTAGAATCAATATGCTACTATCTAACAGTATTTCACTCAGAGTTTTTTAAATGTGAGAATTGGTGTTGTCCATTTTCAGATTATAAATTAAGTGACCATTGTTGACTTTAGAAATGTTTCTTTCTTTATAGAAAAAAAAAACACTTCAATCAAAATATTCCTGATGCTTTTATGATGAATTAATTTGGAAGAGGAGGATAGTAAAGAAACTTTAAGTTTAGTGGTCTATGAAGATTAGTGAGAAATTGATACAACATATCACTAAGTGACAACAATGGAAGAAAACAGACTTAATTGACCAATTTTTTTCTATGCACAACTTTTCAGGAACATATCTGTTCTACAAAGAGGAATACACTTGTTGCCTGGGTGTTTATGAATGTTATTTTAAATAAACTCTCAATAATATAACTTTGATTAAAATGTAGCCTCCTGACTAAATACCTCACAGCAGCATGGTTTCCAGTGACAGTAAAGGGTACGTAAATGCTTCCACTTACACTCTGCCTTGTCATAAGATGTCTGATATGGTTTGGCTCTATGTCCCCACCCAAATCTCATTTTGTAGCTTCCCACATGATGTGGGAGGGACCTGGTGGAGACGATTGAATCATGGGGGCAGGTGTTTCCCATGCTGTTCTGGTGATAGTGAACGGGTCTCACAAGATCTGATGATTTTAAAAATGGGAATTTCTCTGCACAAGCTCTTTCTGCCTGCCACCATCCACCTAAGATGTGACTTGCTCCTCCTTACTTTCCATTATGATCATGAGGCTTCCCCAGTCACGTGAAGCTGTAAGTTCAGTTAAACCTCTTTCTTTGTAAATTGCCCAGTCTGGGGTCTGTCTTTATCAGCAGTGTGAAAATATGCTAATATAATGTCCCTTTCTTGGTTTTGCTTGTCCTTTAATATTGAATTACCTTATCTTCCTTCCTCTCATGCTCTACCCAATGTGAATCAGTTAATGGGTCTCATCTGTCTTCAGAGGGGCTTTTTGACTTTTGCAGTTTATTTACCTGGTTACCCTGTAACCTTGCCTCTCTGATGGACTCCAGAAAAGTTAGAATTTTGTAGATTATCCAGCTTTTTCTTATTGTTAGTGTGACAATGATACTTTCTGTCAGCTTTCTATATTCCAAGAAGACATGAAGGTGCTGTGGTTTTGTGTTAATACACTTTGTATTATGGCCAGTGCAAACATTCAATGCATGTAACCAAGAGAAAAGTTTCAGAAAACAAAACTTAGCCTCTATTTTTCTATTCTGTCCTACTCATTTACCTTTATTTTCTATTATGTGCTCTGTTTCATTTTAAAATGCTGGTTATGACCCACTAAATTCATTTCACAATCCTCTAATTAGGTCATGAACTAGTTTTAAAACCTTGGTCTGATAGAGGAGGAGGCAGATATATAAATGTATCATTACAATGTAATGTGTTAATTTCTACAACAGAGTATGTACCTTACTGATATATGATACATATTATATAAATAGGATTCTTACTTGAAAACATAGAACCCAACTTTGACTAACTTAAGCAGCAAAATGATTTAATAGCGTATGTATCACGCAACTCACATATTCAATAGGAAAATTAAACAACCTGCTTTTAAAATGTGAAGGATCGAGCAGAGGTCAAGTAGCTGAGAGCATGTCCAGGTCCATACCACAGGAACGTGCTTGTTATGACATTGTTACTAGCAAAGTTTGCCCATCCTAATGGCTGAACTTTTGCCACTGCCATTGTCACCACTACAAATAATTTCTGAAGAGTCCCTGCGTCCTTGTGTCAATTTAGAGCTAAAGTCCTGAGTGGGAGTATCAGCTTGACTGAGTCTAGGTCCCTTGACTGCTCTCTGTTTTTCACAGGTGGGTAGGGGGAATATTTAATTCCCTGGGCTTCCAGGAGGGAAAATTTACCTCAAAATGAAAAGGTGACCAAAACATGTCCACCACACTGTATACTATAGTCACTAATACTCTTTTTTAAAAAATAAAATCCTTTGATTTCCATTGCTTTAATTACTACTGATTCTTGCTTGATTCCTGAATTTGTAGCTCCAATCCATTTTTTTTCTCTCTCAGATCTGGGACTGAAATGCACAACTGACATCTCTATTTAAGTCTCAGGAGCTTCTCCAATTTAGTCATATCTTAACAGATCTATGAGTGACCTCATAATCTTTCCCACAACACTTGCACATTTGGTATCCCAATGACTAACTCTTCTATCCACCTATTCACACAAGCCAGAATTTTGAAGTCATTCTTCAAAATTAGAATGAACAAGAGGGAATCAGAAAGAATTTCTTCTCTCACCACCTATCTAATTTATCAATTCTTATTGATTTCACTTCTCAAGTGTTTCTGAAATCTACTTACCTCTCTCCATCTCCACCATCACCTTTTGTATCCAGACTACCAGATTCTCATCAACTACCAGGCTAATCCACCACCTGCCCGTGTTCTAGCTCCTGTCTTCTACATTCACACATAAGTCTTTTTAAAACACAAATCTGACCATGTCATTCCCATTGCTTAAAAATCATTCAATGGCTTATAAGAACCAAGACTTTTATATTATACAGATTTTATTATAAATTCCATTATATATTTCCAAAACAGAGGAATTCAGAAGGAAAATGTACATCTAAGATATGGCAACCCTTTGAACAAATAGCTAGTTGCAGTTTGAGGGGTGCTTTTTTAGTGGTTTTGGTAGAGAGTAGAGTGGGATAATCTCCTAGGCTAGGGACAGCATCAGTGATCACCAATGTATTTAACACCCTCATGTAATTAAAATGACTTTACTTGTGATAAATCTCTTTGAGTTACCCACATGTATGAATTTAATATTTTGATTCTCAAAGTTGTAGACTCGTTTATAAGTTCCATGACATCAGGGATAGTCTTTTATTCACCCAGTTGGTAGGGATGCAGAGTCTGTTAGCAAAAGGCAAAGAGAGGGGAAGGCATTCTGAGTAGAGGAAGTTAATTTCGCAGTGGGGGATGTGTGCCAAACAGAGGTCTCCAGTCACACAATCCTTTCAATAATTCCTTGAGGGGGTTTTGGGCTGCTATTTTAACCAACCTAGAATTTCATCTCCCAAAATTCACTTTCCTATATGACTCTGTGTTAGGTTTGGCCACAAGAATTATTTGCATGAGATTCACAAAGTGAAAGAGCAAGATCAGTGTAGGTCACCACCTCCCACTGCTGCTTGCACACGTCACTAATCTGCTGTCTCACCTTGTTGGCATGGGGCCACAGCCAGACCTCAGCTCCTCCAGCTTCACAAGATCTCCTTCTTCAGTTCCCCCAAGTCCCAAGGCAGATGCATACGCAGCAATGTAGCAAAAAGTGCTAGCATGTTCTGCAGATCACCTGTGCATCAAAGTTGGAGGTAAGAAAGGAACTGATGTGGATTTCAGTTTTTCCTTCTCTCTCCTGCTTTACATCCAGCTTTGCTTCCCTACTATCAGCTCCACTGGCGTGCTGATGCTTCAGGCCCACCAACATATGCAGAGGCAACAACCTTTCATAGACTTTTTACCAGACCTCACAATTATGTAAGATCAAACTCCTATAATAAGTTGCTTATTCCACATCATTAATAGTGGTCTGCTTCCCTAATAGGACCCTGACTGACATAGTACTACATAGCATTTCACCTAGAACTCTCTTAAATAATTCACTTTACTGGATGATTCAATCCAGAGACAAATTGCCAATTCATTGCCCTCACAAGAGGCCAGTTCCAGAGGTGAGGTCATATTTGAAGCAGTACCTCAAGAGTTCCCAACACCTGGGCCATGAACCAGTACTGGTCCATGGCCTGTTAGGAATCAGGCCACACAGCAGGAGATGAGTAAGTATCATCACCTGAGTTCTGCCTCTTGTCAGATCAGCAACAGCATTAGATTTTTGTAGGAGTGCAAACTCTATCGTGAACTGCACATGTGAGAGATCTAGGTTGTACACTCCTTATGAGAATCTAATGCCTGATGATCTCAATTGGAACAGTTTCGTCCTGAAATCATTCCACCCTCTACCCCATCCTTGGAAAAATTGTTTTCTATGAAACCGGTCCCTGGTACCACAAAGGTCAGGGACCACTGTAATACAGTATAGTTGTAGTTAAGAGCATGGTCTTAAATGTCAAGGAGATCCAGGTTTAAATTCAAGATCAGCTATTTTCAACTGAACTTGGGTCTCTCCCTTAACCTCTATGAGGCTTAGTTCTTTCATTTGTAAAATAGAGACAATAACACTATTAGGCAAGGTTCTCCAGAGAAAAAGAACATATGGATATATGAGAGATATATATGTAATATGTATGAAATATATATATATGTTCTTATATATGATATGTATATAAATGCATATATAATTATGATATGTATACATATATTTAATTTATTATGTAACAAATCATATATAACATATAATACATAAATAAATCATATATACAATATATGATTTATTATAAAGGACTGGCTCACATGATTATGGGGGCTGAAAAGTTCCACAATCCTTTGTCTGAGGCTGGAGATGCAGGAGAACCAGCTGTGTAATTCCATCCAAGTCAGAAGGCCTGAGAACCAGAAGAACCAATACTGTAAGTTCCTGTCTGAATGCAGAAGACCGATGGTCCAGCTTGAAAACAGGCAGAGGGGAGTGAATTCTCCCCTTACCTCACTTTTTATTTAATTCAGGCATGTAACAGATGGAATGAGGCCTGCTCACGTTGGAGAGGGCAATCTGCGTTACTCAGTCTACCTGTTCATATGTTAGTCTCATCCAGAAACACCCTCACAGACACCCAGAATAATATTTAACCAACTCTCTAAGGCACTTCCTGTCCCAGTCAAATGGACACATAAAATTAACCATCACAGACACCTATCTCACAAGATTGTTGTAAGATATGAATAAACACAAGATACATTAAGCACTTAGAATTGTAAGGGGAACAAAGTAAATTAATAAATTGTGACTATTATTAAAGAAGAAACACATCAGTATAATAATTTCTCATCTAGGAGCGAGGGATATTATCTTTTGTTGGGTAATGAACTAGAGTCATTGGCTGAGTTTTCCACTAATGTATCTCTTTAAAGAATATCCTTATATTTTTAGAATAACATAAAAGTCAAGTGATTTTTCCTCAGCCTTCATTACCATATAAGAATGAGCTTTGTGATGACACATGGTAGAGAGGGGGATGGGAAAGCTGCAGAGCAGAGGAGGTGGAGAGCTAAAGGACCTGTTACTGGTTGGCAATAAACATGGTTGATGAAATGGAACCAACACTGGTAAGAACGGATGCATTCTGTCATGTGATGGATGAGGCTTGGAGCCCCACTTCAGGAAAGGTGCATGCCTCTGAGCTATTTCATTCCGTGAGCTCAATGAGGAAAATTTTCCACATGCTTGGCGTTTTCTTTTTTGGCTCTTGTTTTGTAGAATGCGGTCTGCCATTATCCAAGCTGCTGATTGCTTATTAAAGGCATAGGGAAGAGCAGAGCTCTCCCTTTGGGACACACAAGCCTAACCCTCAGAGGGTTCTCATCAGCACAAGGAGGAAGATGCTCTACAACAATGCATTGCCCTGACATTTGGTTGAAGGACATTTGTGGTTCTGTACAATACCCAAGGGTACCATTGTGCTGCAGAGATATGAGTAGTTTCTTCCGACAAAGGGAGAAGAGAGGATTTCAGGCCAAGTTTAGGCTTTGGTACAAACTAATTAAAAAGCAACCACAAGGAAGAGAGGGAAAGAATCCTAATCAATGTGACTCTGAGGAATTTACTCCTTTTAATTGTGTTGCAATGTGGCTGGTTCTCCAGAAGAAAATACTGCTTCATACTTCACTATCATGAAATTTTATCAAATGCTTGTGTGCATTTTTATGAAGAAAGTCATTTTTAATAATATATTTTAATGATAGAATTAAATAATGGCTCTGACTCCAAAATTCAATAGCCTTAGGTTATCATAAGAAAGATAATAAAATATTCATTTCTTTGTAATTAGTCTGAGTTAGAGGTAAAATGAGAAAAATGTTTTGTAGCTTTGAAGTACTGGTTTGAGAAAGATGCTCTCTACAAAAGTAGGAGAGTAATGGCACTGTGTTTAATAAAGACCACAAGGTCATAAAACATGGCTACTTCACTAATCTGCTTTCCAAACTTCAATTTGTCTGCAAGCAAATATGACCATTAGTGCCCACCCTTTTTAATCACATATTTACTGCTATCTCATATGCTGTTTATTTTAGATTTCACGTAGCCTACAGTTCAAAGACAGAAATTCTTTGAAAGGTAATCCATATTCTCCTTCCCCCACAAAATTATGAAGTGTTTGAAATTATGGCTCTGTTGTTTACATCCACCATGAAGATAAAGTTCTTTATTCTTTCTGAGTTACAGTCCCCTTTGAAAATTTGATAAAAGACATAGATATCATCTCTAGAATAAAAAGCCCCTACACAATTTGCAGATACACCCTAAATTTGCATGTAATATTCAGGAGTTCAAGAACTCCTTAAGGCACATCTTTGGACTTCAGCTTGAGAGCCACTGATTCAGAGGGTGGATGGTTATTTCCAACTTGGCATGGATACAGGAAGTTTAGCAGAGATTTGAGATGAGAAACAAACGTCTTTTTGAGTATTTTAGATTTAAATAGTCACAGGCTAGTTTTAAAATGAAGTTCCAGAATACTGGACGTACCCATGTCCAAATATAATTTTAAAAGGATCATTTCTTGGTACCATTTTTCTGAAGAACAGATTGGTAATATGTATTAAGAGACTTAACAAACTTCATTGATTTTGACTCAGCCTTTATAATTTCAGAAATATGCTCGAAGGAAATATTCAGAGATGTGAACAAAGATAGATGTCTAAGTAAGTTTATGACACTGTTATTATTATAACAAGAACTTGAAAACAACTTAGATGTTTAGGAGGGGGAAAAACAATGGGCGAATAAATTAATTTCATCTGTGTAATAAATAATTGACAGCTGTCAAAAATTTGTGTTTTTATAAGAATATTTTAATGGCATGGGCAACCACTTAAAATCTAATGTCAAGTTAAAATGGATAGAAATGATTTATATTATCTAAATGAGGGAATTAAAAATTAATGAGAATGGGTTTTAAAAGTCTACCTGTGTGGGAATGGTGTACATTAATTGAAGAAACCAATAATCATTGTATGCCTATATGTGATAGGTAATATGCTCTGCATATATCAAAGTAATGTGTATTATTAGAAAAAATAAAACAAAGCCCACATGTGTTATCTATAATAACTAAAAAATACTTGGAATTCTCTCACACTGATTCCTGAGTATGTTTTCTCACTATGATGCAACCTCTTGTAGATAAAGGATTCCATTTAATTTTTTTTTAATTTCTTTATTTTATTTTACTTCATTTTATTATTATTTTTTAATTGCATTTTAGGTTTTGGGGTACATGTGAAGAACATGCAAGATTGTTGCATAGGTACACACATGGCAGTGTGATTTGCTGCCTTCCTCCCCATCACCTATATCTGGCATTTCTCCCCATGCTATCTCTCCCCCAACTCCCCACCCCCCGCTGTCCCTCCCCTGTTTCCCCCCGACAGACCCCAGTGTGTGATGCTCCCCTCCCTGTGTCCATGTGTTCTCATTGTTCAACACCCGCCTGTGAGTGAGAACATGCGGTGTTTGATTTTCTGTTCTTGTGTCAGTTTGCTGAGAATGATGGTTTCCAGGTTCATCCATCTCCCTACAAAGGACATGAACTCATCGTTTTTGATGGCTGCATAATATTCCATGGTGTATATGTGCCACATTTTCCCTGTCCAGTCTATCATCGATGGGCATTTGGGTTGGTTCCAGGTCTTTGCTATTGTAAACAGTGCTGCAATGAACATTCGTGTGCATGTGTCCTTATAATAAGACGATTTATAGTCCTTTGGAAATATACCCAGTAATGGGATTGCTGGGTCAAATGGAATTTCTATTTCTAGGTCCTTGAGGAATCGCCACACCGTCTTCCACAATGATTGAACTAATTTACACTCCCACCAACAGTGTAAAAGTATTCCTATTTCTCCACATCCTCTCCAGCATCTGTTGTCTCCAGATTTTTTAATGACCGTCATTCTAACTGGTGTGAGATGGTATCTCAATGTGGTTTTGATTTGCATTTCTCTAATGACCAGTAATTAGCATTTTTTCGTATGTTTGTTGGCTGCATAAATATCTTCTTTCGAAAAGTGTCTGTACATATCCTTTGCCCACTTTTTAATGGGGTTGTTTTTCTTGTAAATTTGTTTTAGTTTATTATAGATTATGGATATTAGCTTTTTGTCAGATCGGTAGCTTGCAAAAATTTTTCCCATTCTGTTGGTTGCCGGTTCACTCTAATGATAGTTTCTTTTGCTGTGCAGAAGCTCTTAAGTTTAATTAGATCCCATTTGTCGATTTTGGCTTTTGTTGCCATTGCTTTTGGTGTTTTAGTCATGAAATCCTTGCCTATGCCTATGTTCTGAATGGTATTGCCTAGGTTTTCTTCTAGGGTTTTGATGGTGTTAGGTCTTATGTTTAAATCTTTAATCCATCTGGAGTTAATTTTTGCATAAGGTGTAAGGAAGGGGTCCAGTTTCAATTTTCTGCACATGGCTAGCCAGTTTTCCCAACACTATTTACTAAACGGGGAATCCTTTCCCCATTGCTTGTTTTTGTCAGGTTTGTCAAAGATCAGATGGTTGTAGATGTGTGGCATTTCCTCCGAGGCCTCTGTTCTGTTCCATTGGTCTATATCTCTGTTTTGGTACCAGTACCGTGCTGTTTTGATTACTGTAGCCTTGTAGTATAGTTCGAAGTCAGGTAGCGTGATGCCTCCAGGTTTGTTCTTTTTGCTTAGGAGTGCCTTGGCTATGTGGGCTCTTTTGGTTCCATCTGAAGTTTGAGGTGGTTTTTTCCAGTTTTGTGAAGAAGGTCAATGGTAGTTTGATGGGGATAGCATTGAATCTATAAATTACTTTGGGTAGTATGGCCATTTTCATGATATTGATTCTTCCTAACCATGAGCATGGAGTGTTTTTCCAACTGTTCATGTCCTCTCTTATTTCCTTGAGCAGTGGTTTGTAGTTCTCCTTGAAGAGGTCTTCATGTCCCTTGTTAGTTGTATTCCTAGGTATTTTATTCTCTTTGTAGCAATTGTGAATGGGAGTTCACTCATGATTTGGCTCTCTGTTTGTCTTTTATTGGTATATAGGAATGCTTGTGATTTTTGCACATTGATTTTGTACCCTGAGACTTTGCTGAAGTTGCATATCAGCTTAAGGAGATATTGGGGCTGACACAATGGGGTCTTCTAAATATGCAATCATGTTGTCTGCAAATAAAGACAATTTGACTTCCTCTTTTTGTAATTGAATATCCTTTATTTCTTTAACTTGCCTGATGGCTCTGGCCAGAACTTCCAATTCTATGTTGAATAGGAGTGACGAGAGAGGGCACCCTTGTCTAGTGCCAGTTTTCAAAGGGAATACTTCCAGTTTTTTCCCATTCAGTGTGATATTGACTGTGGGTTTGTCATAAATACCTTTTATTATTTTGAGATACATTCCATCGATACCTAGTTTATCGAGAGTTTATAGCATAAAGGGCTGTTGAATTTTGTCGAAGGCCTTCTCTGCATCTATTGAGATAATCATGTGGTTTTTGTCTTTGGTTCTGTGTATGTGATGGTTTATGTTTATAGATTTGCATATGTTGAAGCAGTCTTACATCCCTGGGATGAAACCAATGTGATTGTGATGGATAAACTATTTAATGTGCTGTTGGATTCAGTTTGCCAGTATTTTATTGAAGATTTTTGCATCAATGTTCATCATGGATATTGGCCTGAAATTTTCCTTTTTAATTTTGTCTCTGCCAAGTTTTGGTATCAGGATGATGTTGGTCTCATAAAATGAGTTAGGGAGGATTCCCTCTTTTCGTATTGTTTGGAATAGGTTCAGAAGGAATGGTACCAGTTCCTCTTTGTACGTCTGATAAGAATTTGGCTGTGAACCCATCTGGTTCTGGACTTTTTTTGGTTGGTAGGCTATTAATTGCTGCCTAAACTTCAGACCTTGTTATTGGTCTATTCAGGGATTCAACTTCTTCCTGGTTTAGTCTTGGGAGGGTGTAAGTGTCCAGGAATTTATCCATTTCTTCTAGATTTACAGGTTTATGTGCATAGAGGTGTTTGTAGTAATCTCTGATGGTGGTTTGTATTTCTGTGGCTTTGGTGGTGATATCCCCTTTATCATTTTTTACTGCATCTATTCAATTCTTCTCTCTTTTCTTTTTATTAGTCTGGCTAGCGGTCTATCTATTTTGTTGATCTTTTCAAAAAACCAGCTCCTGGATTCACTGATTTTTGAAGGCTTTTTTGTGCCTCTGTCTCCTTCAGTTCTTCTCTGATCTTAGTTGTTTCTTGTCTTTTTGCTAGCTCTTGAATTTGTTTGATCTTGCTCCTCTAGTCTTTTAATTGTGATGATATGGTGTCAATTTTAGATCTTTCCTCACTTCTCTTGTGGGAATTTAGTGCTATAAATTTCCCTCTAGACACTGCTTTAAATGTGTCCCAGAAATTCTGGTACATTGTGTCTTCATTCTCATTGGTTTCGAAGAACATCTTTATTTCTGACTTCATTTCATTATTTATCCAGTAGCCATTTAGGAGCAGGTTGTTCAGTTTCCATGTAGTTGCCTGGTTTTGAGTGAGTTTCTTAATCCTGAGTTCTAATTTGATTGTACTGTGGTCTGAGAGACTGTTTGTTATGATTTCCATTCTTTTGTATTTGCTGAGGAGTGATTTACTTCCAATTATGTTGTCAATTTTGGAGTAAGTGTGGTGTGATGCTGAGAAGAATGTATATTCTGTTGATTTGTGGTGGAGAGTTCTGTAGATGTCTATTAGGTCTGCTTGGTCCAGACCTGAGTTCAAGTCTGGATATCCTTGTTGATCTGTCTAATATTGACAGTGGAGTGTTAAAGTCTCCTACTATTATTGTGCGGAGTCTGAGTCTCTTTGTAGGTCTCTAAGAACTTGCTTTATGAATCTGGGTGCTCCTGTATTGGGTGCATAATTGTTAGGATAGTTAGCTCTTCTTGTTTCATTAATCCCTTTACCATTATGTAATGCCCTTCTTTGTCTCTTTTCATATTTGTTGATTTAAAGTCCATTTTATCAGAGACTGGGATTGCAACCCCTGCTTTTTTTTTGCTTTTCATTTGCTTAGTAAATATTCCTCTATCCCTTTATTTGAGTCTGTGTGTGTCTTTGTATGGTGAGACGGGTCTCCTGAATACAGCACACCGATGGATCTTGAGTCTTCATCCAATTTGCCAGTCTGTGTCTTTTGATTGGGGCATTTAGTCCATTTACATTTAAGGTTAATATTGTTATGTGTGAATCTGATCCTGCCATTTTGATACTAGTTAGTTGTTTTGCCCATTAGTTGATGCAGTTTCTTCATAGTGTTGATGGTCTTTACCATTTGGTACATTTGCAGTGGCTGGTCCTGGTTGTTCCTTTCCATGTTTAGTGCTTCCTTCAGGAGCTCTTGTAAGGCAGGCCTGGTGGTGACAAAAATCCCTCAGCACTTCCTTGTCTGTAAAGGGTTTTATTTCTCCTTCACTTATGAAGCTTAGTTTAGCTGGATATGACATTCTGGGTTGGTAGTTCTTTTCTTTAAGGATGTTGGATATTGGCCCCCACTCTCTTCTGGCTTGTAGGGTTTCTACCAAGAGATCCACTGTGATTCTGATGGGCTTCCCTTTGTGCGTAATCTGACCTTTCTCTCTGGCTGCCCTTATAATTTTTTCCTTTATTTCAACCCTGGTGAATCTGATGATTATGTGCGTGGGGGTTGTTCTTCTTGAGGAATATCTTTGTGGTGGTCTCTGTATTTGCTGAATTTGCATGTTGGCCTGCCTTACTGGGTTGCAAAAGTTCTCTTGGATAATATCCTGAAGAGTGTTTGCCAGCTTGGTTTCATTCTCCCTGTTACATTCAGATACACTGATCAAACATATATTAGGTTTTCACATAATCCCATATTTCTTGGAGGCTTTGTTCATTTCTTTTCACTCTTTTTTCTCTAGTCTTGCCTTCTTGTTTTCTTTCAATGAGTTGATCTTCAATCTCTGGTATCCTTTCTTCCACTTGATCAATTTGGCTATTGAAACTTGTGTATGCTTCGCATAGTTCTCATGCTGTGTTTTTCAGTTCCATCAAGTTGTTTATGATCTTCTCTAAGCTGGTTATTCTAGTTAGCATTTCATCTAACCTTTTTTAAGGTTCTTAGTGTCTTTGCATTGGGTTAGAACATGCTCCTTTAGCTCAGGGAAGTTTGCTATTACCCACCTTCTGAGGCCTGCTTCTGTCAATTTGTCAAATTCATTCTCCATCCAGTTTTGTTCCCCTTGCTGGTGAGGAGTTGTGATCCCTTGGAGGAGAAGAGGCATTCTGGTTTTTGGTGATTTCAGTCTTTTTGCACTGGTTTCTTCCCACCTTCGTGGATTTATCTACCTTTGGTCTTTGAGGTTGGTGACTTTTGGATGGGGTCTCTGAGTGGATGTCCTTTTTGTTGATGTTGAAGCTATTTCTTTCTCTTTTTTAGTTTTCCTTCTAACAGTCAGGCTCCTCTGCTGCAGGACTGCTGGAAGTCCACTCCAGACACTGCTTGCCTGGGAATCACCAGTGGGGGCTGCAGAACAGCAAGGATTGCTGCCTATTCTTTCCTCTGGTAGCTTCATCCCAGAAGGGCACCTGCCAGATGTCAGCCAGAGCTCTCCTGTATGAGGTGTCTCTTTGGATATATGGGGTCAGGGAGCCACTTGAGGAGGCAGTCTGTCCTTTATCAGAGCTCAAGTGCTGTGCTAGGAGCTCCCTTGCTCCCTTCAGAGCTGCTTGGCAGGGACTTTTAAGTCTGCTGAAGTGGAATTAACAACCGCCCCTTTCCCAGGTGCTCTGTACCAGGAAGGTGGGGCTTTGTTTATAAGTCCCTGATGGGCTGCTGCCTTTTTTAGAGATGATTGATTGGGCATTTCTTTGAGTTGGGTGCTGTTTTAGGTGCTGAACTTGTCCACCAGTTTTTCAAAAGTTCTTAGCAATAGTCCAAGTCTTGTAGAGTGCTTTCTAAATTCCTGTTGAATTAAATTCTAATGACAAAGAAGTGCATTTGGGTACTAACAAAATGAGATGAATCCTAAACCTTCTTTTCAATAATTGTGAGACAGTAGATACCTTACTTTTATGTTTCTTCTTCTTCTTCTTTTTTTTAAGTAGCTAATATTACCTACCTTAAAGTGCTGATGGCAGAATTAAATAAAATATTGCATAGAAGATGTCTTTTGTAGTATTAAGCAAATAGTTGACCTTAATGAATGTTTCTTTTCCATTTCTTATCTATAGATTGAACCATATAAAACTGCTGATATTCAGTCATTTTTTACCCACAATAATGGCAGTTTCATATGGTTCAACTTAATAATTAATGATTAACTGTAATATACAGTAGAACCTCTGATAAATTATATGAAAAGCTATAGCTGTGGATTGGATCAGAAAGGGAAAGTCTGATGCAATTACAATGAATTAATTCAACAAAATTCTGAGAACTAAAAATGTTGCTTAATTTTAATATGGGGTAACAGTCATATCAGTCATGTTTCAAAATAAAAAGAGCAATAAAATCTGGGAGACATATACAACTGAGGGTTGGGGAACACCTTATTAACTAAAATTGGAAACCCAAGTGTCCTATAAGAAAAGTCAGACCTGTTTGACTACATGAAACTTTAAAAAAATCATATTAAAAGAACCAATATTTATTGGTTTATTAATTGATTAATTTCTTTTCTTTTATCACTAGAATAAGTGTCTGAGAGAAGACATTTTTGTGTATTTTTTTACTGTTGAATCCTCAGTACATGGAAACATGTCTGACACATAGTAGGTATAATAACAAAAAATTACTATAAATAAAGTCAATTAACAAATAATAATTTGACAAATGTTTGCAACAAGAGAACAGATTAATAGTTCTAAGGCAAAAGGGTTATGAAAAATAAACAAGAAAAGGGACATGTAACTCAACAGGAAAATGAGAGAATCCAGATGTCCAAGGAATATATTAAAATATTGTCAAACTAATACATAACATTACCACTTAAGACTGTCAAAAACGGAAAAGAATGACAATCTCTGTTTTTGATAGGGATATAGGGGAAAGGGGTACTACCATAGGTGGCTGGTGAGAAGGTCAATTGCCTCAGATGTTGTTGGAATACAATCTGATGTTATTTGTTAAAATTTAAAATGCATATATATTTTGACCCACAAATACTTCTTTTAGGTATGTGTTCCATAGAAATGAAAGCACAAGGATGTTTATGACAGCATTATTTTAGAGGTACAAAAGAAAACAAGTAGAAACAGTGTGATTTCCCATCCATAGGAGAGTTGTTGAATAAATTACAGCATATTGCCTTATAAAATGTTACACAGTTGTTAGAAAGAGTTATTGTTGAGTACAGAAAAGCAAGATTCAAAAATATGTGTATGTTCAAATTTTTGCAAGAAAATGACAAAACCTCTCTATGTGTATATTTATATTCATATACACATTATAAATATGTATGTACATTACAGATAGTGGTTTATTTATGAATACAAGCATAAAGAATAACATGAAAGTATATACAGTAGGCTGTTAGTATGGATAACTTTTGTGTTTATGAGGAAGGAATATAGATTGAGAGGGAAGTATATGGGAAAGGAAAAGCTAAACCAAAACAAAATACTGCATTAAAAAAATGGTATGTATGATATGATCACACATATTGAATTTATGTAAAGTTAAATGTAAGTATATGTGTGTATAAATATTTTAAAAGAAAAAATAACAAACAGAACAAGAAAAGGGAGTTTTGCTGAGCCATAGCCATTTCAGTGCAGCTTACATATCTTGGTGCAGCCATAAAAAAAACACTGTAATACCACATTGGAAATGGGAAATAATATAAGGCAAGACTGACAAGCCCATTCTAAGGGGGGGATGGAGAGGGATGCAATTCCACCATTAGATAGATCAAAATGAGTTAAGTAAACCCAAAGAACTCACTCCTAGAAACCATAAAAAAGTCAACAGGGAATTATTAGTAGAAAAAAATGAAAGTAGAAAGTAATAAAAACAGCCACTGTGAAGCACATTTGTTAGAAGCCAAATTCAAGCCTCTAGTTGAACTTCATAACAGAGAAGCCCTAAAGAGAAGCAGAAGACTTTAACTATAGCGTATAAGATATAGTTCTGATCTGATAGTATCAGATTTCTAAGGTATGTTCGAGCTCTGAAAGTTCTTGATCCTAGAATGCAATGGGGATGATCAAACTTCATTTTTCATACAATCATGAATTTTGAAGCCAGACAGGTCTTGAAGGATATATTCAGTAGCAAGTGCAAAAGGTTGTTTTTTTTTTTAACACTTACTTTTTAATGATTTTTGTTGTATTTTATTTATTTCTTTTAAATTTTTGATTAACACATAATTAGATGTATGTATTATCAGGGTACATATTATAAACTGATGTGTTCATATAATCAAATGAGGATAATTAGAATATTCATCACTTTATGTATTTATCTTTTCTTTCTGCTGAAAAGATTCAGATTATTCTCTTCTATTTCAAACTACAATCAATTAATGTTGACTGTAGTCACTCTACTGATCTATGAAACACCAGATCTTATTTCTTCTATCCAAGCATACATTTGTACCCAGTAATCAAACTCTCTTCATCACCTTCTCCCCCCTGTGCTTCCCGGCCTTTGGTAACCACAAATCTACTCTCTGTTGTCATGAGATCAGTTTTTTCAAGTTCCCACATATAAGTTAGAATATGAGATAGTTATCTTTCTGTGCGTGGCTTACTTCACTTAACATAATGACTTCCAGTTCCATCTGTGATGTTGCAAATATTTATTGCATTTAAAAAACATATAACATAAAACTTACCAATCTAACAATTTTTAAGTGTGCATTTAGTGGCATTAAGTACTGAATTAAGAATATGAACTATAGGCTGGGTGTAGTGGCTCACGCTTGTGAGCCCAGCACTTTGGGAGGCTGAGGTGGGTGGATAACGACCTCAGGAGTTCAAGACCAACCTCGCCAAGATGGTAGAACCTGTCTCTACTAAAAATACAAAAATTAGCCTGGTGTGATGGTGGGCACCTGTAATCCCAGCTACTCAGGAGGCTGAGGCAGAGAATTGCTTGAACGCGGGAGATGGAGGTTGCAGTGAGCCAAGATGCGCCACTGCACTCCAGCCTGGGTGACAGAGCCAGACTCCATCTCAAAAAAATAATAATAAATTAAAAATAAGAATATTAACTATATTCTTGTGTCAAAGGATTTTTAAATATTGGCCCATTGTGGGGAAACTAGATGAAGGTACACAGGACTTCTCTGTATTATCTTTGCGACTTCCTGTAAATTAATAATTATTCCACAATTACTTTTTTTTTTTCCAAATGGGCTTTCTGTGTGTTCTTTAGGGGTTTCCTTGCAGGTACAGGAGAAACTGCATGAGCAAAATTCCAGGTATGGTCTCTACCACTCACCTTCCTCAGAGTAGCTCCACTTTATCTCTTTTACACGCTGCACTTCTATATGAGATGTTTGAAATTTCACGTTAAGAAATGTTCCCATTACAAAAATTAGTTTTGAAACTACTCATTCTATCCATTTATTTTACTGATTAGGAGACATAAGTTTAGTTTTCCAAGGTTAATAAGCTAATAAACGGGAGGGCTAGGACACAAATTTAGATCTTTTGACTTTAAGTCTAGTTCTCTCTTTACTATACCATACTCCTTCCATTGAAATAAAAAGATTTTTGTTTTCATTCCTGGCTCTGTCACCATTTATTATAACTTAAAATAAACATCTTCTGATAGCAACACAGGTAATGTGCATATTATACACATGGAGGAGTTCAGAATAGACCTGGAAACTCAGAAACCTAGGATTCCACATTCCAACATCTTCATGTTTGTAACCTTGATCAAATACATTTGTGTGCATAAGCCTTAGTCTCCTGGAAGGATATGCAACAAAAGATAATATACCTGGCCTGGGTATCAGAAATCTAAGGTAAAAGTAAACAAATATCTGCATTTCAATTAATTTCAATTTTCAATTTCAATTCAGCAAATATTTAGTAAGTGTTTACGAAGTTCCAGGAACTATGGTAGACACTGTAGATGCAATGGTAAACAGAACATGTCTTTGCTCTCATGAGCTTACTGCCTGAGAGGATGGAATATAGTCATTAACCCAATAAGAAAACCTAATGAATACTTATTTCAAAGTGAGTTAGAGGAGAAAGAGAAAGAAAAAGAAACACCACAATGAGCACGTACAAGAAAAAGTGAACTAAAATTGGTCAAGGCAAGCTTCCCTGAAGAAGTCATGTTTGAACTGAATCTATAGAATGAGTAAGAGTTAACTGGACATGGTTGTGGATAGCTATTGGTAAATAAAATTATAATTTAAATAGTTCCTTAGGGAAGCTTTATTGAAAAGATAACTTTTGTAGAGAATATAGTATTATTTGGATTCAGCAAATATACCTTTCTGCTGTCAAGCTCACCATCCTGCAACCATAGTAGACATCACTGATCAATTACAACACACTTTCTGGTAAATCCTGATGTAGCTACTCAATAGAGGTTCCAGGTAGCCCTTGCCTATCGGTCAAAGCTGGCACTAAAAACGAAATGAATTTACCATCTTGGGTGTAGTGAAAAGATCTCTGGCCTCAAATTTCAAAGTCCTGAATTGTAGCTGTATGAATTTAATAATATAAGGAGACTGGCCAACATTTAGGCAGTTTATCTCAGTCCCCAAAGTAGGTGACAACAAATACTGCTGCCCTTCCTGTAAACTACATGAAAAGGTCCTGTGGGGTGAGGCTTCTTTGTGTTCCACTCCTCAATTATAGACAGAAAAGTAAGCTCAGAAAACATGTCTTTTGGCAGCACCAAAATTTGTGAATTTGCCTGAGGATTATACCCACATTTTGCTGAGACTTGCAAAATTGAAATGAAGAAGAATACAAGTACAGAAGGTATAAATTTTAAGCCAAAAGGGCTGATATTAAAACTTTACAGTCACATCAAATCTGCATAACTTAAAATTTGTGAGGGTTCCCACCTTTGTAGGTTACAGAGTCACAGCAATGTTCTCTGAGCAATGAAGACTCAATTATGCCAAAAACTCTGGTTGATTTGGAACATGGCTGCTTTCTAGAACTTCTGTTCATTTTGTATTTAAAAATGTATATTAGTGTCATTTTTATGGTTTTTTCTAACCTGTGCTTTCTATAAGAACATGTGCATGCCACCTGAAGTTTTGCCAGTCCTAACACTCTAGCTGCTGGCAAAGGATTACTGGGTTTCAAAAGTTTTTTTTCTTTTTTTAGTTTTTCATCTCAACACATGATAATATCTTGCTCAAATAATCTGAGGGCATATTTTGTACTGTTGTAGAAAATATTTAGCTTGCTAAATATTTCTAAGTTTGTTGCACCTCTTTCAAGTAATTTTCTAACTTGGCTTGATGTTTCCTGAATATAAAGACCCTCTCTTGTACCAGTATTTGCAGAATTAAATTCCTTAAATTTGTATCTTTAATGTCAACTCTTTTTACACTGTTTTGAAGAAGTTTCTGCACTGTTTTGTGTACATCTTGCATTAGTAAAATTTTCAATGTCCAAAAAAAAAACCACTGACTGTTATACAATTGCAAAATATGTCTTGAATGGCCCATGCTCTGTTTAGAAGCATGCGGTACCCTGTATCACTCAATACCTTCATTGCCAACAACATAGTCCTGGTAAGATGAACTGTGGACTCCAGAGTGAACCTACCTTAACTTCATCTAATTAAAAAACAGACACTTTCTTCTGGATGAAATTTTCATCCTCTTGACTTCCACAGTATTATGATGAATAATTAGTATTATGCTAGTAATAATGATTGCCTTTAGCATTTAATTATATATCTTACCCAACTACATGGTTTTTGACTGCAGTCTTTCATATCAGTGCCAAATTATGAGAGCTACAGAGGATATTTCCATTTAAAACGTGGAAAGGATGCTAATTTTAATTCTACTATGTAAGTGTGTTGGCAAATGAGTCAGAATGGCACAAGTAACCATGGATGCTGGCACAACTTCTTTTACTCCAAGGGAAAATGAAGGCTATATCTTCTCTTTAGCTGTTGCCATTTTCATCACACTCTCCTCCCTCAAGCTCTCAGTTTGAGAGGTTTAAAAGGGGTGGCAGGCAAAAGTTGTATGGTGGTGCTCACCAATGTTTAAGATGAGAATATAATATCCCTAATATCCTTTTGGGTGCATGTATGAAGAGTGCCATGACACAGTGCCAAAGCAGAGCTACTGCTATGACCTGCACACCTGGGAAGCTGTGTTTGCATAGCTGTGTGTGGTGGGGTGTGGGGGAGGTAGGTATGTGGTGCTCCATGATCTGATTGTTTCTGCTCCACCTACCCCCACCTGTCAGGATTTGCCATTTTGTCATAATTCCCTACAGAGTTTCCTTTTCTTTGTTCATTCCTACTCCCTTCTCATTGATTCCCGGAGTATTCTCAGCTTTCTATAGTAGTGTTGAAATGCAAACCTGTGCAATTGAAACCCTGAACAACTGTGGACCTATGAAGGGCAGCCCTCCAGAATCCCCATAGATTTTAAAAAATAAACTCTCCAACTTCTCCTACATGTATATGTGTATTTCATATATAGTCAGACTATATAAAGGTCCCCCAGGGAGAAGCTGTAGCTCCGGAGACTCTACAGGAAGCTGTCCTGCTTGCTATTGGGACTATATGGAATCTCTGGGAACTTTCCTTTGGGTGGTCAGCAGGATTTTAATGTTTGGAATTAGTGTTTTAAGAAAGTGTGACTTCAACCAAGAGACCAGATAGTTTGGGATTTTGCTTGTCTGTTTGTTTCTGTTACACTTACATCTTGCCCTAAGGTGTTATGCATATTGTTGTCTCTCTCACCTTCACCTCTAATTATCACTCTGTCTCTCTCCATCAGCAACACAGCTGTGGACCCTTTCATGTGCTGCATTTCTCAACATGACCTAGCATTTCATATAAATGAACTGAATTCCCTGTGCAAGACTTTGTTTTTGACACACTTTTGTGAAAATATTGAAAACTTTGATTCTTGTTTCTTTGAATTCTCTCAAGGGTTAACTGTATTTTAACCTTTTTCCCCTGATGGCTTAGAGTCACCTTTATCACCCAGCCATGGTATCCCTGTGTGGCTGTCTGCAGTCACTCATACTGCCTTTAGTATATGAATTTTTGAGAAACTAGAGGGCTCACAGTGCATGCTCATGAAGGATCACAGGGCCAGGAGTCACTGAGTCTCCTCTTATCTATAAATTATATCTTCTTGGTGGGGATTCAGGGAACCAGGAAGAAAACTTCCCAGGAGAGCCCAGGAGGGGCTGTGATAGCAAAGAGATGTGTGACCCTCTAAGACCAGGTTGCTAGGGTTGGAGAGTAAAAGAAGAAGTGGGGAAAAGGTGCCAGGCTTTTTCTGATATTTCTTCTTGTCTACCTTTTATCTCTTCCTCCTTTCTAGAATGTTCTGAAAGGCATGCTTTGTATCTCTTTCCAGTCCTGGGGGCCAGGTTCTACTCCTAGCTTCTGTTTTGCCCTAACCTTACTGACAAAGGATGGAGCAAAACAGAAGCTAGGAGTAGAACCTAGCTTCTTCCTCTTCCTCTTTTCTCATCTCCTGGGAGTAGAACCTCCTCTTCCTCTTCCTCCTTTCTCATGTCCTGGGTTCTCCTTTTGCAAAACTGAGTGGACAGATCTGGGTCCAAGCCAGCCAAATACAAGGCTGCTGAATGCCACTTATTTATATACAGGATAAACGTTTTCAGATTTCACAGAAGAGGACTGCCACTTTATAAGTTTTAAAGAAGGGGAAACTACTTCTATAAACCAATAAGAAAAATTCTACAACTTTTAATGGGCTAACCTATAGGAATCCATTTTTTAAATTAAATATGTCCTTTTTAAACTGCATGTTATTAGCTACTAGTACTTTGTAAAATCATTGTATCCAACCAAAAATTTTAAAATAATAGAACAGAAAATATCAGAGTGCATGACACATAGTAAAAGTAATGTCGCATAAAAAGTTAAATTCAGTTAAATATATACAAAGGTATGGGTATATGAATGAGCTTACAAGGTTAAATGTATTTCTTCCTGTAGGTGGTCGGCAAAATATTTGAGAATTACTGAATCCTAACAATTGCACCTGGCAGTCAACTTGGACGCTCATGTGGGCCTCCCCCTGGTCCTGGGAAGGTATCTGAAGTGTTAGGGTCAAGGTGCCCTCCTGACATTGCTGCCCAGGAACCAGGTGAGTCTTTGAGCTTATGGATGGAGTCCTGCACCTCTTTCAGTAAAATACTCACCTAGGACTTTAGATATGTCTACAGGTCAATTTGGGAAGAGGCAGAGGCTTTTCCCTCATTTTACATGGGTAAATTAAGTAATTGGAGAAATTAGCAATCGTCTTTTGAAGATGAATGGATCCATCTGTATAATCTCCCTTTTCTGTAAATGTGGCTGTGGGCTGTAAATGTAGCTTCTTCTGGTCTTAGGAGGGTCATCAGTGTCCATTTGTCTCTTACCTGGGCCATGCTACAACTTCAGTGAAAGATAATAACCTTGAGATGGTTACTTTTACATGTCAACTTGGAAGGCCATAGGATACCCAGATGGAACATTGTTTCTGGGTGTCCCTATGAGGGTGTTTCTGGATGAAATCACCATTTGAATCCATGGACTCAGTAAAGTAGATTGCCCTCCTCCAGTGTGGGTGGGCATCGTCTAATCCATTAAGGGCCTAAATTGAACAAAAGGCAGAAGATGGGAGGAATTCGCCCCTTGTTCATTTCCTCTCATTTTCTCTAGCCCTCAAGCTGGAATTACACCATTGCCTTCCCTAGTTCTCAGGCCTTTGAACTGGGACTGAATTACACCATTAGCTTTCCTAGGTCTCCAGCTTACAGATGGCAGATCATGGGACTCCTTAGTCTCTATAGTTGCATGAGTCAATTCCTCATAATAAACCTCTCTATCTATAGATATAGATAAAAATAGATATAAACACTGATACCTCCTACTGCCTCTGTTTCTTTGGAGAACCCTGACTAATACAGGCCTCAAAAAGCCTGCTCTCATCTATGCTGTTGGCTGGTGTGGCTAAATTTGGTGAAAAAAATCTCAGAAATATCTGTCATGTACTCATCATGGGGAGAGGCACCACCACCTCATAGCTAGTTTGTATAGTCTCTTCAAATGTGAGTTCTACATGTCCTCATAGTCAGGCTAAAAAAATTTACTGAGAATTATAGATACAACTTCTGAACTTGGATATGTCTCCATGTCTCTTTGGACCTGTGGATTACCCATCCCAGGTACAATGGGTCATCTGCCATCAAGATCCTGTTGGCATTCAGGCTTTCAAGATGACCTTCCCCTGACATTCCAGCAAGCATACAGAATTCTGCATTGGGTACACACAGTGAACATTTAGAATATTTTATATGTTCCAAAATCCAGTGTAAGCTACACTTTGGTTATTAGGCTGACAGATTTTTAGAACTTTGCTGTTCAAGTTGCCTCAGTATAATAATCTTTTGGGGCCAAATCATTTGATTCTGGAATATGCACAAAGAATAGATTTGCGTTTTCTATAAATGAAGATAGACTTTGACATGCAAGTCAAAGATTCCTGCCTGCTTTGGTTTTTGTGACTGTGGCTCCATAGAAGCAAATGGCCAGGGAAGCACAAACCATCAAGCTCAGACCTATGTGAGACCAAGCCACACACTGATCCAGGTTACCAGGAAAAAAAAATTCAGAAAGCAACTAACAGTAGGAGTATTATGATCAATTGCTTTACAAGGTAAGACCTGGTTTGCAGGTTTCTGCAGGCAGCAGCTACATAGACCAGGACCACATTTTGAGTGCTTAATAACTTAGAGTTTTTGGCATTTTAAATTCCCTTTGTTATTCTCATCACCCCTTATCAAGCACACTACAGGTTGATACTTTTTGTTATAAGAGAGAATTATGAGCACAGATGGTTCAATATAAAATCTTGCCCACTTAAAAACTAAATATGGTTAGTCCTCCATATCTGTGGGTTACTTTCATGGGTTTGGAATATATGTATTCAACCAATCATGGATTGGAAATATTAGAAAAAAAATTACATCTTTACCAAACATGTATAGACTTTTTTTGTTATTATTCCCTTAAAATATAGTATAACAACGATTTACATAGCATTTACATTATATTACATATTATAAGTAACCTAGAGATGATTTAAAGTATATGGAAGGAGATGCATGGGTTGTATGCAAATACTACATCATTTTATATACAGAACTTGAGCATCCATAGATTTTGATTCCCTGGGGTATCCTGCAACCAATCCTCAGTAGATAACAAGGGAAGACAATAGTTCAATCTGTGCTTCCTACAATTGGGTCATCGATTCATTATTTAAAAATTTACAGTGTATATTACCTCAAGAAGAAAGAATGGTGTTATAAATGGGATTCAGATATTTAAACCCTCCTAGATCCACCCTCTGACCCTAAGGTCTTGAATGACTTAGATCCTCCAGTGGACATTCAGCAAATTTACTGTGTCAGAGAATAGGCTTGTATCTCAGTGAGTTGACTGCATTTTAGAAGCTTCTTATGAGCCAGGTGTTCTCATAATCTTTTATAAAACATTCCAGCAATAGCTTTATTTATTTCTCTCCTCCCCACATGCTCAGACTTCTTGAAAGAATGGTTCCTCCATTCACAACTTAGTTTTTCACCTTCTGTGTTAGTACATAAGTTAAGTAAGCTGCTGTGACAAAGAGATCCAAAAATACAGAGGCTTACATCATTTAGAACTTCTTTCTTGTCGTGCAGCATTCCAGAAGTGAGTGGAGCGGCCTCGTCAGGCAGCTATGGTCCATTCAGGAACACAGGTTTCTTTTACTCTGGGTCTCTACCATGACCTAGAATATTGTCCTTATCTGAGCTGGGGATGACTGCAAGAATTTGACTTGAACAACTGGAAACATGGAGTCGCCATTAGCTGAAATGGAAAGAGGGTAGCGAAGAACTGACTTTTAGTCTTGTAAATTTGAGATGCCCATGGTAGGTCTAAGTGGAAATATAAGTCAGTAGTTGGATAAATAGTTAGGAGTTGAAAGGAGAGGTCCAGGCTCTAGAAATGATTTAAGTAGTCATTAGTTACAGGCCTTGATGAGATCAATGATGGAATGAATGTGTATTAAGAAAGAGAAAAGAACCAAGGACTAAGCCTGGGTCACTCAAAAATGTGGAGATTGGGGACATGAAGAGGAATCAGCCAGAAAATGAAGGAATGGTAAGTAAGGTAGAGGAAAATCAAGAGGTTGATATTCATAGTGCCAAGAGAAAACACGTGTCAAGGAGGAGGGAGAACTCAATTCAAATGCTGCTATGAGCCAAGGAAGGTGAGGACTGAGAAACAATAATTGGATTTAATGTCAAGTGACAGACAATATATCTTCAGAGCAGAGGTACAACTAATGGTAAGAAGAACTCCTGTTTTATTGATTCACTTACAGGTATGTTCAGAGATACTGTGGGTTCAGCTCCAGACTACCACAATAAAGCAAATATCTCAATAGAGTGACTCACACAAATGTGTTGGTTTCCCACTGCATATAAAAGTTTTGTTCAGAGTGTACTATAGTCCATTAAGTGTGCCATAGCCTTATGTATAAAAAGCAGTGTTCATACATTTATTTAAAAATAATGTATTGCTAAAAAAATCATCTGAGCCTTTAGTGAGTCATAATCTTTTTGCCAGCGGAGGGTCTTGCCTCAATGTTGGTGGCTGCTGACTGATCAAAGTGATGGTTGCTGAAGGTTGGGGTGGCTGTGACAATTTCCTAAAATGGACAGCAATGAAGTTTGTCACATTGATTGACTCTTCCTTTTATAAACAATTTCTCTGTAGCATGTGATCTATGTGATAATAGCATTTTACCCATAGGAGAAATTCTTTCAAAATTGGAGTCAGTTCTTTCAAATCCTGCCACTGACTTATCAACTAAGTTTATGTAATATTTTAAATCCTTTGTTGTCATTTCAACAGTGCTCTCAGCATCCTCACCAGGAGTAGACTCCATTTCAAGAAACCACTCTGTTTATCTGTAAGAAGAAACTTCTCATTCATTCAAATTTTATCGTGAGACTGCAGCAATTCAGTCACATCTTCAAGCACCACTTCTAATTCTAGTTCTCTTGCTATTTCCATCACATCAACAGTTACTTTTTTCACTGAATTTTTTTTTTTTTTTTTTTGAGATGGAGTCCTGCTCTGTTTCCCAGGCTGGAGTGCAGTGATGCGATCTTGGCTCACTGCAACCTCTGCCTCCCAAGTTCAAGCAATTCTACTGCCTCAGCCTCCTGAGTAGCTGGGACTACAGGCATGCGCCACTAAGCCCAGCTAATCTTTTGGTATTTTTTAGTAGAGACGGGGTTTCACCACGTTGGCCAGGCTGGTATCAAACTCCTAACCTCAGGTGATCTGCCTGCCTTGGCCTCCCAAAGTGCTGGGATTACAGGCATGAGCCACTGCTCCCAGCCTCCAGTGAAGTCTTAAACCCCTCAAAACTATCTATGAAGGTTGGAATCAACTTCTTCCAAACTCCTGTTAATGTTGACATGCTGACCTACTCCCACAAATCATGAACATTCTTAATAGCATCTAGAAAGGTCAGTCTTTTCCAGAAGAGTTTCCATTTACTTTGCCAGGCCCATCAGAGGAATCACTATGCCAGCTACAGACTTACACAATGTGTTTCTTAAATAATAAGATTTGAAAGTTAAAATTATTCCTGATCCATGGGCTGCAGAATGGATGCTGTGTTAGCAGGCATGGAAACAATGTTCATCTCTTTGTATACTTACATAAGAGCTCTTGGGTGACGAGGTACATTGTCAATGAACACTAATATTTTGAAAGGAATCTTTTATTCTGAGAAGTAGTTCTCCACAGAGGGCTTAAAATGTTCAGTAAACCGGGGGATTCCCAGGCAAGATGGCCAAATAGGAACAGATCTGGTCTATAGCTCCCAGCGAGACCAACAGGTGATTTCTGTATTTCCAACTGAGATACCTGATTCGTCTTACTGGGACTGGTTAGACAGTGAGTGCAGCCCACAGAGGGCAAGCAGAAGCAGGCCAGGGTATCACCTCATTTGGGAAGCACAAAGGGTGGGGGGACTCCCGCCCTTAGCCAAGGGAAGCCTTGAGGGACCATGCTATAAGTGATGGAGCTATCTGGCCCAGATACTACGTTTTTCCCATGGTCTTCACAACCCCACAGACCAGGAGATTCCCTTGAGTGCCTACACCACAAGGGCCCTGGGTTTCAAGTACAAAACTGGGCAACCCTTTGAGCAGACATCAAGCTAGCTGTAGGAGTTTTTTTTTTTATTTTTTTTCTGTACCCCAGTGGCACCTGGAACACCAGTGAGAAAGAACCATTCACTCCCCCTGGAAAGGGGGCTGAAGCCAGGGAGCCAAGTAGTATTGCTCAGTGGATCCCACCCCCACAAAGCCCAGCAAGCTAAGATCTACTGGCTTGAACATCTTGCTGCCAGCACAGCTGTCTGAAGTCAACCTGGGACCTTTGCCTTTGGTGGGGGGAGGGGCATCTGCCATCACTGAGGCTTGAGTAGGCGGTTTTCCCCTCACAGTGTAAACAAAGCCTCCTGGAAGTTCCAACTGGGCAGAGCACACCACAGCTCCACAAAGCCACTGTAGCCAGACTGCCTCTCTAGATTCCTCCTCTCTGGGCAGGGCATCTCTGAAAGAGAAGTAGCTGTCCCAGTCAGTTAGATAAAACCCCCACCTCCTTGGGACAGAGGTCCTGGGAGAGGGCAGCTGTGGGTGCAGCTTCAGCAGACTTATACGTTCCTGCCTGCTGGCTCTGAAGAGAGTATCAGATCTCCCAGCACAGCACTCAAGTTCTGCTAAAGGAGAGACTGCCTCCTGAAGTGGGTCCCTGACCTTCCTGCCTCCTGATTGGGAGGCATCTTCCAGCAGGGGTCGACAGACACCTCATACAGGAGAGCTCCACTGGCATCAGTTCTTAAAGAAAAGGATTTTCAACTCAGAATTTCATATCCAGCCAAACTATGCTTCATAAGTGAAGCTTAAATTTAAAAATAATAAAGGGGGAGCACACCACTGATCTCACAGGTATACAAACTACCATCAGAAAATACTATAAACACCTCTGTGCAAATAAATTAGAAAATTTAGAAAAAAATGGATAAATTCCTGGACACATACACCCTCCCAAGACTAAACCAGGAAGAAGTTGAATCCCTTAATAGACCAATAACAAGTTCTGAAATTGAGGCAGTATTTAATACTACCCCCCCCCAAAAAAAAAGCCCAGAACCAGATGGATTCACAGCTGAATTCTACCAGAGATAGAAAGAGAAGCTGGTAGCATTCTTTCTGAAACTATTCCAAACAACGGAAAAGAGGGGACTCCTCCATAACTCATTTTATGAGGCCAGCATCATCCTGATAGCAAAACCGGGCAGAGACACAACAAAAAAAAGAAAATTTCAGGCCAATATGCCTGATGAACATTGATGCGAATATCCTCAATAAATTACTGGCAAATCAAATCCAGCAACACATTAAAACACTTATCCATTATGATCATGTTGGCTTCATCTCTGGGATGCAAGGCTGGTTCAACACATGCAAATCAATAAATCTAATTCATCACATAAACAGAACCAATGACAAAAACCATATGATTATCTCAATAGAGGCAGAAAAGGCCTTTGATAAAATTCAGACCTTCATGCTAAAAAACACTCAATAAATTAGGTATTAATGGAACATATCTCAAAATAATAAGAGCTATTTATGACAAATCCACAGTCAATATCATCCTGAATGGGCAAAAGCTGGAAGCATTTCCTTGGAAGTTCTGGCCAGGACAGTCAGGCAAGAGAAAGAAAGAAAGGGTATTCAAATAGGAAGAGAGGAAGTCAAATGGTCTCTGTTTGCAGATGACATGATTGTATATATAAAAAAACTTCATCGTCTCAGCCCAAAATCTCCTTAAGCTGATAAGCAACTTCAGCAAAGTCTCAGGATACAAAATCAATGTGCAAAAATACACTGTATAGCATTCCTGTACGCTGATCATAGACAAACAGCCAAATAATGAGCGAACTCCCATTCACAACTGCTACAAAGAGAACAAAATACCTAGGAATATAACTTACAAGGGATTTGAAGAATCACTTCAAGGAAAACTACAAACCACTGCTCAAGGAAATAAGAGAGGACACAAACAAATGGAAACAACAGATGCTGGTGAGGATGTGGAGAAATAGGAACACTTTTACACTGTTGGTGAGAGTGTAAATTATTTTAACCATTGTGAAAGACAGTATGGCGATTCCTCAAGGATCAAGAAATAGAAATACCATTTGACCCTGCAATTCCATTACTGGGTATATGCCCAAAGGATTATAAATCATTGTACTATAAAGACATATGCATACGTATGTTTATTGTGGCACTGTTCACAATAGTAAAGACTCGGAACCAACCCAAAATGCCCATCAATGATAGACTGGATAAAGAAAATGTGGCACATATACACCATGGAATACTATGCAGCCATAAAAAAGGATGAGTTCATGTCCTTTGCAGGGACATGGATGAAGCTGGAAACCATCATTCTCAGCAAACACAGGAATGTTCTCACTCATGTTCTCACTCATAAGTGGAAGTTGAACAATGAGAACATATGGGCACAGGGAGGGGAACATCACACACTGGGGCCTCTTGGGAGGTGAGAGGCAAAGGGAGGGACAACATTAGGAGAAATACCTGATGCAGATGATGGGTTTCTGGGTGCAGCAAACCACCATGGCACATATATACCTATGTAATAAATCTGTACGTTCTGCACATGTATCCCAGAACTTAAAGTATAATTTAAAAAAACAAGTTCAGTAAACCATGCTGTAAACATATGTGCTGTCATCCAGGCTTCATTGTTCCATTGATAGAGCAAAGGCAGGATAGATTTAGCAGAATTCTCAAGGGCCTTAGGGTTTTCAGAGTGGTAAATGAGCATTTGCTTCCACTTAAAGTCACCAGCTGCATTAGCCCCTAAGAAGAGAGTCAGCCTGCCCTTTGAAGCTTCAAAGCCAGACATTGACTTCTCGCTAGCTATAAAAGTACAAGATGGCATCGTCTTCCAATAGAAGGCTATTTTGGCAACGTGGAAATCTGTTTAGTGTAGCCCTCTCCATCAATTAGGTTACTAGATCTTCTGGGTAACTTGCTGCAGCTTCCACATCTGTACTTGCTGCTTCACTTCGCACTTTTATGTTACAGAGATGACTTCTTTCCTTAAACTTATTAACCAACTCCTGCAAGCTTCAAACTGTTCTCTGTAGCTTCCTCACCTCTTCAGCTTCCTGGAATTGAGAAGAGTTAGGACCTTGCTCTGGATTATGCCTTTGGTTTAAAGAAATATAGGTAGTGGTTTGATATTTTATCCAGACCACTAAAACTTTCTCCCTATCAGCAAGAAAGCTGTTTTGCTTTGTTATCATGTGCGTGCTCTCTGGAGTGACGCTTTTAATTTTCTTCAATAATTTTTCCTTTGCATTCACAACTTGACTAGCTCTTTAGTACAAGAGGACTAGCTTTTGGCACATCTTGGTTTTTGAGATACCTTCCTCACTAAGCTTCGTCATTTCTAGTTTTTGATTTAAAGTGAGAGATATGCAGCTCTTCCTTGCACTTGAACATTTAGAAGCCATTGTAGGGTTATTAATGGGCCTCATTTCCATATAGTGCCTCAGGGGATAAGGAGACTCAAGGAGAGGGAGATAGATGGGGAATGTCTGGCTGGTGGAGCAGTCAGAATAGGCAGAACATTTGTTCATTAAATGTGCTGTCTTACCTGGGGTGTGGTTTGTGGTACCCCAAAACAATGATAACAGTAACAGATCACTGATCACAAATTACCAAAACAGGAAAAGTAATTATGAGAAAGTTAGAAATGTTGTGAGAATTACCAAGTTGTAACAGAGACACAAAGTGAGCACATGCTATTGGAATAATGGCACCGATAGACTTGCTTCATGCAGGATTGCCACGAACCTCCAATTTGTAGATCATGCAGTATCTGCAAAGCACAATAAAGAGAAGTGCAATAAAAAGAGGTATGTCAATTTTTTTATTCTTTGATTCAAGGCATCTTGAAAACATACAATGTGTCCCACATGTACAGCATAACCCTTTAGGTAGCTAACAACAACAAAAAAGACTTTATAAATTAAGCCCGCATGCCTTAGATTCAATCCTGGAAACAATACTGTTTTTCTCCAAAGGTCCCTCTACTCGCTCCTTCACAATCTGTTCCCCTCCACCTACTGGACATACCAGCTGCCTTGGTGACCAGCCCATGGCAAGGGAAAGACCCAAAAGATAAATCTAAAGCATAAAACAATCAGCAAAGAAACGAATTCATAAGATATCTGGCTAAGTATAGAGGAAAATTCTTGGAGTCACTGCTGCAATGAACATTCTCTCCAGTTTCATCGGTCAGAGGATAACTACCAATAGGATTCCTTGCAACAAGTATGCATGACTGCCTAAGTATTCACTTCTGGTGATTCACTTTAATGAAGTGGAATAATGACATAAATTAGTCAAATGAGCTTTAAAATTGCTGCATGTGCTTATGTTTGTACTAAAATGAGTGTGCTTATGTTTGTATTAAAATGAGCATGCTTATCTGAACACATATAAGCATAACATTGTGGGCCTGTGGCCAGAAGGGTGCCAGGGAGGACACAGAAATCCAGCAGAGAAAACCCACAAGGGAAAAGATAAAGGCTTGGATGTTAATCACTAGCTGGTATTAGACAGGCTGCTCTGAGGTAAATAGGTCCCCCAGTTAAGGGGACAAAAAGTCTCTGGTTTTGGAAAAAAACTCAGTCACTCGCTATGTGAACTAGGGTATGTTGTTTTTCCTTTCTGGAGTTAAATGACGGAGTTGGATAAGACAACCTTTGAGACCTCTTCTGCCAGTTACATCTCACAACTAGTCTCCCAAACTTAAAAAGAAAAAATTCATTTGGTTGATAATTAAGGAAAGAGTGCCTTTCCAGTCCCATTGTTAGTTTTGACCCAGATGCATCCATTACTAAAGGTGTCAATGATTTTATCCTTGTAAATCATTTTCTTAAAGAAAGCTGTGCACTTATTAACCTTACAGATTTGGAGATCTGTTAACAAGGGGGCATTTGCCGCCTCTATCCTAGACACTCAGAACGATTTGTCTCCCTCATATGCCTGGCCAGGGCAAGATTGTTGCTAGGAAGTTAAAACATCCTGTTACTCAGCACCAAAAAAGGAAGATAGCAGACATGCAAGATTAGCCGAGTGGCAGAGATCTAACAGTGACAACACTCCTAATGTGTGCAAACATGCAGCTTCCTTTTTCCTTTGTGATTTCTTACCCATCCTCCAGATTAACTTTTGGCATGCTTTGTGGATAAATGTTGTTGAACTTCTGTGCTGGGCTCCATACCCATTATCTAGATTGCTTAACACACAGTGGAATCATGCTTTAAAAAAAAAAAACAACTTTATTAGTAGAATTTACACAAAGCCACTTCAGTACATAATTCTACAGTAGAAATAAGAGAAAATAAGAGTCTAAGTGAAAGTTTGTGCATATATATACAAACACACATGTTACGTTAGGATAGATATTTGTAGAGTCATTTGTTTTTCTCTTTTAGAGATAATTTGGAAACTGACTATTAGAAAAAATAAAATGTTACCTTCTAGGCACAATGTCTTTTAATCAAGCACAGTAGCAATTTTTTCACAAGGTATATATAGCCTTTAACCGTCTACAAAGCATTTGCCATATATTACATGTGTCACCTCTGCAATAAACTGGTATTATTTGTAGCCCAGAAACCAAATATTAGAGCAGTTAATTTGGGCCTGCCAGTCTTGACACATCTCTTCCCTCCAGATTCTTTATGATAACAACATAAATTTCAGGACCCAAAAGATAAGACTGGAGATTGGTCAAAATGTTTTCCTGTCAAACGGCCAGAAATCACCCACGCAGCTTTCAAGTTTGTGTGAGGGTGGGTTTCTCCAATTGTCTAAAGAGTTTTGAACTGCAGACCTGTGTTTCTCTTCAAAGACAAGGAGGGGTGTGGCGGGGGAGTGTGACAGGGCTATTGTCATATTGTACCTGGTCAGACCCCTCCCAAGAAGTAAAAGCCCCCATCCCTTTCCTTGCCTCACTAGGAACAAATATGTTGAATCCTTGGGGATATCCAGTCACTACGCTCTCAAGTCCCTCAGGGCATGGAAGGGCTGGTTTCTTCCTGTTCTTGCATAGAAACATGAAAAGCAGGAAAGCATGATTTCTAAACAAAGAAGGCCTTTTCACGGGACATTTATAGATGATACCTGGTCTTCTTCCTTTCAACAGATATGCACCAACAGAGCAAGCACATACATGGAGCTACATGTCCTTCCTAGATGGCAGTCACAGTCTGCTAATTTATCTCCTGTCTGAGGAGGAAAAAAGTGACCATATGATGGTGTGGATCTCAGAACCCAGGTAGGGAATTTTTCCCCAAGTTCTCGAAGACAGGGATTGACTCCTCCACATTCACACATTGACAAGTAGTAAAGTTGGCATTTGAACCCTGACTTCTTGACTCTGAGTTTAACTCCCTGATACATTCATAAACTATAATTATAAAATTTACTAGGCCAATTTGTAGACAACTGGCACCCAGGGGCACCATTTGAATTCTGAATGTAACCAGAATGAAGGTGAGCTCAACCTCTGGACTCCCCAGTTAAATAAGCCGATATCTCGCCTTCTTTGCTTGAGCTACTTTAACTTTGGTTTCTTCTTATTTGCCAGTGCATTTTCATAATGCTATATGAGCCTTCCAATTCTGCAAACAGGCATGTGCCTGTAAAGTAATAGTAATTAACATGTACTGATAGTGAACTATGTGCCAAGTGCTGTGCTGAATGCTTTGGATACATATTCATTTGCCCTCAGAATAATGAGGCAGATGTTGTTATTGTCTTCGTTTTCAAGATGAAGAAACTGAGGCACATAGGAGTTAGTATATTCCCCAAGATGATGTACCTAGTAAGAGTCAGATCCAAGATTCAAACCCTAGCAGTGAGATGCCACAGTCTCCACTCAAAACTGCATTGCCATATAGACCCCTTTATTTGTGTGTACATTTGTGTCTTAACTGTGCTATTAAGAGGTAGATGATGAAGAAGCTGAAGCTTCTAGCTTGTTAGTCATTTTCTGCAGAGCAAACTCTGATCTCAGGATGCTCAGCCACAGAGCATGCTGAGAACTCCTTCCATGGAGAAGTGGCAAGGGAGCTTGGGGACTTTGGGAAAGTGGTGAATCATAGCATCTGTCATTGAACAGGAAGTCTAAGTGAAATAAGAGAAGGATTTCTGAGGAAGCAGAATCTAGCCCAGGGAAGGCAAAGAGGATTAAATTGACAGCTGTGTCATTCAGGCCTCCTTGCCTCCACCCCATTCTCCATGTATACCTTTAATCTAAGCAGTATTTATGGTTACATGTAATTTGTTTTATAGAGTCAGTCTTCCATTGTTGGGTACTTAGGATGTTTCCCTTTTTTTTTTTACTACTGTTAGCAGTGCCACAAAGAACATATTTCAGAAATTTCCCAATTATTTTCTAAGTCTCACTTCCTTGTGGAGGAATTTGCACCACTATGCAAATACATGCTTTGTGTACTTTTGCAGTGTTTATCAGCCTTTTTAATCTTTGAAAATAATATATGAAAACTTAGCTCATTTTATTATATTTTTTCTTTTTTGCTATGTAAATACATGTTTTGTGTACTTTTGCAGTGTTTGTCAGCCTTTTCAACTTTTGAAAATAATGTATGAAAACTTACCTCATTTTATTTCTTTTTCTTTTTCTTTGGCCTCTTGAACCTGGTAGATATCTCATTTTAATTTGTGCTTTTTTTGTGCTAGTAATATTGTTCCTAATATTGGCATTTAGGCCATTGGATATTTGACATTTATTTCTCTTATTTATTTTCCAGCAATAAATATGTTAGAATATATTTTGATTGCAAGTGATAGAAATGCAACAAACTCAAGATTTATTGGATCTGGGAGTGTACCTGCTTTTGGGCAAGTGTAGAAAGAAGCAGGATTTCAAATTGTATAATCACATTATAGATAGATAGGTATCTTTCTCTCTCTCATGTCTTTTCTTAAGCTTTCCCCATTATGTTAGTCTGTTTTCACACTGCTGATAAAGACATACCCAAGACTGGGCAATTTACAAGAGAAAGAGATATAATGGGCTCACAGTTCCACATGGCTGGAAAGGCCTCACACTCATGGCAGAAGGTGAAAGGCACATCTCACATGGTGGCAGACAAGAGAAGAGAATGACAGCCAAGCAAAAGGGGTTTCTCTTTGTAAAACCATCAGATCTTGTGAGACTTATTCACTACCACAAGAACAGTATGGGGAAACTGCCCCCATGATTCAATTATTTCCCACAGGGTCCCTCCCACAACATGAGGGGATTATGGGAGCTACAATTTGAGATTCGGGGTGGGGACACAGCCAAATCATGTCACTCTTGTAGCAGTAAAAATGACTCTAAGCTTACATTACCCTTGCAGCTAGTGATTCCAGAAAGAAAAGGTGGGAGGCGGATGGTGTTCCTTTTATTTTATAGCATATGCAATAGCTTACAACACCTGAAAAAGATGGACTCATTGGGAACATGCCAACCCCTGGATTAATCAGTGTGTCTAAGGGGTGAGGTATTCTAATTTTTCACATACCCCTTCTTTAGGTAGGAAAAATAGAACCATGATGTTGACAATTTCATCAGGCAGTAAAAGAAATTGTCCCAAAGGAAAATTATACAAATGAGAGGGGAAAAGTTACTAGGCTGGCAAAACAAAAGATGACCACTAAATTATTCTTCTCTACTTAAAGATGAAGTGCTTATTTTTTTAATTATTGATTTGGAAAACTTGTTACATATTAAGAATATTAAAATTTAACTGTATTTCACAAATTGTGTATGTTTATTCAGAATTTGTCACTTGTCCTTTCCTCATCCTTTTACTTTGTTTCTGGTGTGTTTTTTTCCTCTTACAGAAATTTAAATTTTTATGTAAGCCCCGCAGTGTACTGAGCTTTCTCAGAACTGCCATTCCTCACCCGTATCTCAAGGTCACTCATCACCTCACCCTACAGGGCAGAACAGTTAAGTATATTAAAGCTTTGGTTTCTCACCTACCTCACAGAGATTTTCTGGTATTGACTAAATTCTTCATCTAAAAATTGAGTAATAATAGTACCATAAGGGTATACAGTTATATAGCAGAATATTCTTTTGTTTATGGAAATGCATGCTAAAAGTGTCAGGATGTCTATGGTTTAATTTGAACTGGTTTGATATGGTTCATCTAAAAAATTAAATAATGAGAGCAAGGTGGATAGGGTAAATGGGTTAAAATGGAAACAAGTTTGAATCTAGGTGGCGAGTAAATGAACAAGTATTTCTGCTTTTCTACTTTTCTATTTATTTATTTATTTATTTATTGCGACACGGTTTCTCTCTATCACCCAGGTTGGAGTGCAATGGAATGATCATAGTTCACTGCCGCCTTGACCTTCTAGGCTCAAACATCCTTCCTGACTTGGCCTCCTGAGTACACTTTTCCTTATTTTAACATTTTCTTTTCTATTTGAAAAGTTGTTGTTGTTGTTGTTGTTGTTTAAGAGGGTAAGATGAAGGAGCACTGTACATTTGTGGAGCAAGTGCGTTTTTTACTGTACCTGTCCCCATGTTGGGGGTTGTGTTCTAGATGTCACTCTATGGAGTATGCTCTGCAGAAACTGTGCAGAAATTGCCACTGAATGTGAGGTTTTTTTTTTTTTGGAATGGGGAGAAGGTGTTGGTGCCATGGAGGGTGTGTGAACCTCCTCAAAGCCTTACTTTCAGGTTATCCCTAGAAAGCTGTGCAAGGTGGTAGTCATGCTGCATGATGACCTGAGCATAGACTTTGACTTTTACCATTTCAGAATAGTATTTTTCACAAGTCTTGATTTTGTTCAGAACATTTAGGTCAAACAAGAACCGCTTTTTATTAAAAATATGAAACAATTTGTCCTAGAGCTTACTAACATTAATTCAGAAAAAAAAAAAAAAGAAAACATGAATTCTTTGGCAGGGTTATCCCTGTTCAAAAGGAGTATGAAAAATTGTTGTCATCTTTGAAGAATACTAGCCTAGAGAAAAGAATCGTCAGAAATCTGGACGCTGGAAGAAAATTGTGGAAAATTTAAGGATGAAAAAACTTCCTAAGAATAAGACTTGAATGAAGAAAGCTCTAAACACACAGACCAAGCACAGTTAGTGCTGAAATTATAGGAATGATTTATTCACCAGAAGATGAATCAAGAGTTGTCATATCATTAGCAGCTTTTCTAACAGAACATCCAGCCCAGAGCCAACCCCAATGTGGTCCCTCACCAACAGGTGGACTTTCATACTGAAAACAGAACTTTCCTCTCCCCTCCCCTCAGGTCTCATCTATGCTACCATGCACCAGATTATGCTCAGCCATCTCTTTCATCACTCTGAATTCATTGTTGCTGGTGGGTCCAAGGGGCAATTCCTGCAAAGAGGACCTTAGTCTCCTTCTCTTTCTACCTCTTCTCCTCTAAATTCAACCTCACCCCTACCCCCACCAGCTTCACATCCGGAGAATAGAAGAGGAATTGTTTACAATTAACTCAACCTTCAAACAAGCCAAACGGTGCACTTCAGGAACCATACTGAACAATTTGGGGCCTCCTTTTGTCTCTTTAAAAAAACAGTTTTAGAATTACTCATATTTTATTATTATTTTAAGAAACTGTTGCTACAGGGGAGACCATCCATTTGCCCTAATTGAAGTTTGATGGGACTATGTTCTCAATGTTTTAAAAATAATATTACATAAAACTTATGAGTAATGTTTTCAATAATTTTATCCTTTAGTTAATATAAAGACTGTATTTTAATTTTTAATTACCATCATTATAACCTGGACAATAATAGGAATAATATAGATATAGTTCAGATATAGGTGTTGTTTTAAACTTTAAAGGCAGTTTCTGTTTACACAGAGCTGTAATTCTTATAGTTGTAAAGCAAATGTAAAAGCTTATTACCCAAATAAATAGTGATTAGTGATTGATCTCCAAGAGATATCTGCACTCTCAAGTTTATTGCAGCACTGTTCACAATAGTCATATGGAAACAACCTAAATGTCCATTGATGGATAAGTAAGTAAACAAAACGTAAAATAGATATAAAGATATATATAAGATATACAATGCAAAATGATTCAGCCTTAAAAGAAAGTCTGCCATATGTGACAACAGGGATGTACCTGGAGGACATTATGCTAAGTGCAACAAGCTAGTCACAAATGACAAATACCACATGATTCTACTTATATGAGGTATCTAAAATAGCCAGACTCATAGAAATGGAAAGGAGAATGGTGGTTGCTAGGGGATGGGGGAGGGAGAAGTAGAGTGTGGCTGTTCATTAGATGTAAAGCTTCAGTGATACAAGATGAATAAGCGCTAGAGATCTGCTATGCAACATTGCACCTATAATTAATGATACTATATTATGATCACATTTATCAAATATAATGCATGTTTTTAAACTTTGATGCCTAGAAACTTCTACCTCTACATTTTAAAATCTTTCTTGTAATTGTGTTCTAGAGCATTTATAATTTTATGTTTTAATCCATATGGAAGTTATTTTTTGTGTTAGTTCAGCTAACTACTATAATAAATAAACCCCCAAATCTCAGAAGTTCAACATATTAAAAGTGTACTTATTACTTACATCATAACCCAATGCAGATGTTAGCTGGGCAGCCTTCTGCATGCACCTATAAGAGCCCAAATTTCTTTCATGTTGAGTCTATAAACTCCTTTAGGTCAACGAAGTCCTTTCCAGTGACCTAGAGGGAAGAACATTTCAAAATGTTTATAGAAGGTTTATATGGGCCAGTCACAGAAGTGCCATACATCACTCCTGCCCCATTCTACTTTGTCTATGGATCATGTCCATAGACAAAGCAAACAGTAAGGGAGTCTGAAAATTTCAGGAGAGAAAAGAAAACAGGCTTTGGGGGAACACAGAGAAGTATCTGTCATAATTATGCATAATGTTTTTGTAAAATGAGAAGTAGAAATCTTTCTCACTTAAAATTTTGGGGACTTGTAGCATAAGTCATTTCCCAATTCTTCCATTATCATCAACTACTTTAGTAGCATATATTTACCTTTCACTGTAGGTCTTTCTAGGACCAGATCTGGAGAAAGCTACTGGCAGCCCATGTTGCTTCATCCTGTGTGGATTGCAAAGTTTCTAGACTGGATATTAAACATCATTCCATTTATGGAGGTACTATGGAGGAGGCAATGTGGTTTTCAGGCTACATAGTATCTGACGAAGGATGCCTTTGTTGAGTCATGTCCATGACAGCCAGGATGAGGTTTGCTTATGGCTATGGAACATGATAACATCTCCCTTGTCAATTTACAGAATTCAGAATTCTCAGTAATACATAATTTCTTTCATAATCTGGCTCCAGCCTATTTTTCTGGTTTTACAGTCAAGATAACATTATGCTTATTATTGCCAGATGCTTATTTTACCTTTGTGAAAGCCAAGCACTTGAATAATTTACCCCTGATTATTCAGCAAGTTTTGGGAACAGCCAGCACCAGAATTAAAATCTCCCATACCTTTTAAGTCTACTGTGCTTTTCACCACCAGCAACCTGGATTCTGCATAGGAAGCTTGTCTCTATATATATGCACTTGAGAAAGAGTGCATCAGCAATCACAGATGCTGAGACTAGGGGGTGGGGCCTGTTACTCTTCTCCTTCCCTTTGAGTGATTTGAGGGAAGAGGTGGATGAACATACGCAAAATTCCTTTCTCCCCTCTTCTTTCATTAGATTGTGGCAGTGATGACAATGACCAGGTGAACATGAAAGTCTGCCTGTAAAATCTGTAACTCTTTATTTTTTTATTTTTGAGACACAGTCTTGCCTGAGACAGTGTCCAGCCTCTCCATAGAGGCTGGAGTGCAGTGGGGCAAAGACAGCTCACTGCAGTACTGACCTCTTGTGCTCAAAGGATCCCCCTCACCTCAGCCTCCCAAGTAGCTGGGACTGGAGGGTACACCACCAAGCCTGGCTAGCTTTTTATTTTTTGTACAGATGGGGTCTCACTATGTTTCCCAGGTTGGTCTTGAACTCCTGGGCTCAAGCAATACTCCCACCTCAGCCTCTCAAAGAGCTGGGATCACAGGGCTGAGTCACTGTACCCAGTCAAAATCTGTAATTCTGTACATCAAAAATACAATGGGAAGTCTCATTGTCATATCAGTGATCATGAGATACTTAGTCCCTTTATTTCTCCATCTTATCGCCAACCTTCTATATATGTCTTGGGAAGATAGGTACAGAAGTGGAATGTATTATACTCAGGAACCACGTGAATAATGTCCCAGTCGAGAACATGGTGTCTTCTGTGGAGCGGCGTCTGTGCATGGTTACAAATAGTCTGGAACGTCTAGGAATTAGTAAGGCTGAGCTGAAGGGTTTATGTGATGCCTCCACCCTTATGCCCCTTAGAAATCATAGAAACGTTCCTGTCCAATCATTTGAAAAAGGAAGTACACATCGAGGTCTAAGAAATACATTTACATTTGTAGTCCTTCTGGGAATCTCAACTAATTCTGGATAAAAATTAAATCTCACCCCAGATGTTATATGGGAAAGTATAAAAGCCAGGCATGAGAAATGAAGCAGAGGCAGCGACATACCCAAAGCCAGATAAAAATTGAATTCCCGAGTCCTTTTTGCTCTCGCATTATTTTCATCAAAACCATAAACCTCACATATTTGTGTTTCCTCTCCAGTAAATAAAATCTGCTTGGGGGAAAAAAAAATGCCCTCAGGATGGAGAATTGCCACATTGTTTCTGACTCCAGCGCATATTCCTTGTGATTTTTTTTTTTAACCTTCTCAGGTGAGAAAGGAAATGGTTTGGGGCCGGTAAGGTTGCTGACATTCCAGTGCTGTTCTTTCAGGGACTTACATTTAGCAACTAAGGGTCTTAAAACTCCTTCCAGGCAGAAGTCTGCTGGGTTCTGGTCCATGAAAGCTTCCACCTGCCAGAGGACGATGCTGAAGAGAAATGACACAGAGGCACATGCAGGTCAGCAGTCTGGGGCCTCACAGAGGCATGCGTCACCAGCATCTGACACTATTTTTAGGAATTTCAGCCTTCTAACTGTTGTTCCACATATGATAGCCATCTCTCTGTCTGCATATTCCTCTGATAGGAATTAAAAGCCTCAAATAAAATTCATTTTCTTTTGCACTTACTGCTTCTCTGATGCTGATGCTGGGGGGGGGGGAAAAAACAATGTTGCACAGATTTATTTTTAATAATTCCCTTAAGAGAGAGGTCAAGGAAGCTTTTCTGGGAAGTTCCTTGAGAGCCAACTTCAGGGCTGATTTATCTGTCTTGGGTGGTGCCAGAATGCAAAGGCTGCTCAGTTAAGTTTTGTGGAGTTGTTCCTGTTCCAGAATATCTGTAACAGGAATAGAGGCCCCCATCTGTCTAAAGTGACTTGGATACCATTCAACAGATAGTTTAACTCAAGGGTCAGAGACCCCACCCATTTATTTATTTATTTACCAACCAGCACCTCCCTCTGATTCTAAGAAATGTCATGGTATAGTGGAGAGATCATCAACTTTTGAGGCAGAAAATTGGAGTATGAATTCTGAAATTACCACCCATTATTGGTGGGAGCTTAGGAGAATTAATTAATTTTTCTGAACTCCCCTTTTCATCATAGAGTTGATAGAAGAGAAAAGTGACTGAACATACAGTGTATAGATAGTAGGGGTTTCATAAATTACATTTCCTCCCCACTCTCCATCCCAAAGTTAAGAAGTGCCAAATAACAACATCAGAGGTGATGGGCCATGTAAGTGGTGGAATAAACAATACCCAGTTGATATAATTTACACATGTATCATTCACTGATTCATGGAACACACACTGAGTGCTGTCTTGGTTTTGTAAAGAGAGATGAAAATTAGAGATGAGTAAGACTTGGACTCTGACAGTCCACTTCCATCCTCAGCACTGGAGAAAGCAAGGGACAGATGCCTCTCAGTGATGCAGTGAGCCAAACTCAGAGGCATTAATGATCAGTAGATTCAAAGCCAAAGTAGCACTGGAGTGCTGGGGGGGGGTCATCCATGCTGGTCAGCATCCTTAGGGCCAGCTCTGGGCTCCAGGCCCCTTGGTCTCCTGGTGATGACATGGGACCACTATTTTGCTGACTGACACACAAAGGGTTCCTAAAATGAAGCTGGGTCCACACTGACCTGGCTTACTGAGTAGACTGTGGAAACAGCTGAGACTTCCTTCTTTCATCCATCTCTTTTCAAAAGCTTTTGAGGGTACATAAGATGACCTCAGACTAACACTGGAGGAGGGCTGCTAGGTCTGCATGAAACATTTGTCTTTTTTGGCAGGCTGGAATTCAGTGGGAAAAGTTGTGTGTGTCATGCGTATGTTTGCCTGTGACATGGCACATGTTTACTTTTAAGTGAACTCAGAAAAAAAATGAGTGTGTCCTTTTTCTCTGGATGTTGTCATTGATAGCATTTTAAAGCTATTTTTAGTGTTATAATTCTTGCTTCAGAACAATTAAAATGTATGTGGAAGTAAATAATGTAATGAATCATTTTATAAATGAAAAGCTTTCAGGATAAGGACAGAAGCAGTTATTGAATGCTTACTTATCCACTGATTTCTTTTCTTCATTATGTCCTTGATCCTCAATGCAACTGTACAAAATAGGTATGATCCTCATTTTAATTTTACATGTAAATAACACTTGGATTTGCCCAAGTTCATACAGCGAGTAAGTGGCAAACCCAGGTCTGTATGACTCTGAAGGCTGCAAGCTACACAGTGCTTTCTGCCATGACACCAGTACTATACAATACAAATAAAATATGTGTATACTATTTACGATGAAATTTATAATATGAATATATACAAAGTGCCAAAGAAATCCAACCCTGGAAACAAATCATTCTCCTAGGGAGGCCATAAAATGCTTCACAAGTCAATCATTTCATTTTAGAGTTCAGAAAATGAAGCTCAGAGAGAGTTGTGGCTTGCCCAAGGTGGCAGAATAGCAAAGTTAAGACAGAACCAAATGCTTAAGTAGTGCTTTCCTGCTAAATAAGAACATGCCATCTCATTATGCCCCAAAGTGTTAGGGCCCCATAGCAACTACAAATAATTCACAGGATAACTAGAATGTAAAAAGGCCAAAGCTTAGCTGTGCTGGGAAGCCTAAGCCATTCATTTACCCAAGGACTAGTTGTTCCCAAATGGCAAAACCCCTTCTTTGGATCAAGTGCCAAATTAGAAGTGAAAGGCAGTCATGAGTGGATGATGCTCAAAAAGAGTTCATCTGTTTCCAACTCTAAGACCAGGGTGAGGAAGTTTGAGATGCAGGTGGAATGACAGCATGAGGGATGTTGAGAAATGGTAGACAAGTGCTATATGCTAATCCAAATGCCTTTGAAACCCACCCAATAGTCCTATAGACAGTTGCTTTTTAATAAACATAAAAATTGACCCTTCTGGCCTTAAAGCTGGAAACTTACATTTGTTTTATCTGAGTTCCTTCCTCAGGAAGGGATACCCAGGCCTCTAGAAAAGTATCAAAGAACTGGAATGCACCCGATTATCACATCCAGACAATGAAATGCCAGGCCCCTCATTCATTATGATTGCTTCCTTACTGCTTGCAAGTTTCTGTTTTCTCATACACAGTTACATTTTTCCCATAGTTACATTACATAAACCTCTAATTTTAGTCAGTCAAGGAGAGGGATTTGAGACTCAGCTCCCATCTCCTTGGCTGCAGCACCTGATTAAAGCCTTCTTCCTTGGCAATATTCATCGTCTCAGTGATGGGCTTTCTGTGTGGTGAACAGCAAAACCTAGACTGAACCCCTGGTGTTTTGATAACACTTTCTGGATCATCTGATATGCCTGAGTGTTGCAGTTATCTGTCAATGCATAACAAAACTATTCTAAACTTTTGTGGCATAAAATAACTTTTAAAAAATGATCATGAATTTTGTGGGTCAGGAATTCAGTCAAGGCATAGCAGGAGTGATTTATCTCTGTCCTATAATCCCGGAAGCTGCAGCTGGGATAACTCTAAAGGTTAAACATGGCTGTCTCCACGTGACCTCTCCACTGGCTAGCCTGGGCTTCCTGATATCCTGGAAGTCTTTTCTTACATGGAGGCTCTTGGTTCCAAAAGACTAAGACAGAAACTGCCAGTCCTTTTACAAGCTAGTCCCAGATCATATTATCATGAACTATTTGTCACAACTGTCATGGGCCATCCCAGAATTAGGGAGAGGGTAGATAGGCCCCAGCCTTCAATGGGAGGAGTGTCAAAGAATTTGGGGCTCTTCTTAATCCTCTACATTATGCCATGAGAAGGGAACATGAAGAAGACCATCTCTGTCCCATTCACTGTAATAACGAAAAACCCAATTGGCCAGTCCAGCAAGAGGAAATAATAGGAACACTAAGACCTCATAAGTCACGAAATTTGGAAAAGCCCAAGACAATTAAGAGGTGGACAAGGAAGTAAGACAAGTTGTAGCTTTGAGGATATGGTGGAGAGAGGACTGGTTTGAAAATCTGCACAGCTAACTTACTTGATTTGGGGCAGGCCAATTCAAGGTGAGAGTGTCCATTTTTGTGAAATGGGGTTGATCCTGCCTATCTCACTGGGTTGCTGTAAAAGATAAGATGGTGTTTTAGAGTGGGCCCCCTGAAGCAAACCCTGAAATCAGAAGGTGTGTGAAAATTATTTATTAGGATGTGTTATCAGGAAAAAATAGTAGTGAAATGGAAAGTTGAGACAGGTAGGGATAGGAAGCCAAGCAAGGGTAAGGCATTAAGCCAAGCCTCATGGAGACTAATTTTGGCTCAGTCCCATAGGATTTCCCCAGAAAAGAGTGTAGATAACAACATGGAGAAGGAACAAGAGAGCTTGGGACTTATCCCCCCTATGGGTGTTTACATTCCGCACCTGTGAGTCATTAGGTAAGGACTGCCCCATGGATGTGTAAATTCCTAGGCACTTTCAATTCCCCCCTGTAGCCAGAAATGCAGGCTCCAGTAGCCTGAGGGCAGCCCTCCAACAAAAGAGATGCCCTTTTAAAAAGTAAAACCTATATGGCCGAGTGCAGTGGCTCATGTCTATAATCCCAGAACTTTGGGAGGCCGAGGTGGGTGGATCACCCAAGGTCAGGAGTTCGAGACCAGCCTGACCAACATGGAGAAACCCCCAGCTCCACTAAATACACAAAATTAGCCTAGCATGGTGGCGCATGCCTATGATCCCAGCTACTCGGAAGGCTGAGGCAGGATAATCACTTGAAACCAGGAGGTGGAGGTTGTGGTGAGATGAGATTGTGCCATTGCATTCCAGCCTGGGCAACAAGGGCAACAACTCCATCTCAAAACAAACAAACAAACAAAAACCCTATATAAGAAGTCTGTGTGCAGGAAACACTAAAAAGATTGAGCAAAACACCATAGCAAAAGCCATGATGGCACATGCAAATTGCTCAACAGTGTGTGGCCTCTGGTACCCCCTCAAGAAATAGTAATAATTCTTGCTTTTTCTGATGTTGTTATTGGTGAGTAATATCAATTACTTTATATTCCTCCAAATTCTGAAGGAAAGGATACACGGATGAATAAAGAAAAATGCAGTTTCACTCAAATGTATCAGAGGCATGTGAACCAGAGCAACTCCATCTTGAATGGGACTGGGTAAGATGAGGCTGAGATCTACTGGGCTCCATTCCCAGATGGTTAAGACATTCTAAGTCACAGGATGAGATAGGAGGTTGGCACAAATACAGGTCATAAAGATCTTGCTGATAAAACAGTTTGCAGTAAAGAAGCCAGCTCTAACCCATCAAAACCAGGATGGCCAAAAGAGTGACCTCTGGTCGTCCTCACCACTACACTCCCACCAGCACCGTAACAGTTGACAAATGCCATGGCAATGTCAGGAAGTTACCTTATATCGTCTAAAAAGAGAAACATGAATACTCCACCCCTTGTTTAGCATATCATCAAGAAATAACCATAAAAATGGGCAACCAGCTGTCCTCAGGGCTGCTCTTTCTATGGAGCAGCCATTCTTTTATTCCTTCACTTTCTCAATAAACTTGCTTTCACTTTATTCTATGGGCTCACCCTGAATTCTTTCTTGCATGAGATCCAAGAACCCTCTCTTGGGGTCTGGATTGGGACCCCTTTCCTGTAACAAATCCAGGGCTTTTTTTAGTATTGTTAAAGTTCTACAGGCCTTACTATCTTTATATTATCTGCTTCACATCACTGTTTGGATGGAAAGAAAGCTACTTTTCAAAATTCAAAGCCAGGGGTAAGAGAACCACCTCCCCTTTATTCATCTCCTCTACCATCCCAAAATGCTTGTCCGTGGAGTATGTCAGCCAAGCTGGCTCTACTCAGCCTGAATTGCCTCTGCAGTTTAATCATTACCTTCTAGCTGTGGAAGGGGGGAGAATTGGCTCCAGCATCTGATCTCTCACTGGAATTAGATCTCTCTGATGGCACTCACTGCCCAGCATTTATTTTGGCCCAGTCATAAATACTTCGTTAACGTAAAGCCAGTGTGTTCAAACAATCCCAGTCTCTTTTCTTTTTGAAACACCTTCAGAGCCTTGGCCCAAGTTTACCTAGCAGAGAAATTTCCTCAGCATAGCTGCTACTTGTGGTTCTCAGCCTTACCCAAGATAAATTTCTAAGTCCTCCTTGTCCCATGGGTTTCATAAAGGGTGGTGCTATGAATTCAACACTGCACCCCCCACCAAAAAAGTATTGAAGTCTGAATCCCCAGTACCTCAAAATGTGACCTAATTTGGAAATAAGGTCTTTATAGAAGTAATCAAGTTAAAATAAGGTCATTAGGATGACCTCTACTCTTGTATAACTGATGTCCTTATATAAAGGGGAAAGCTGGAAGACACACACACAAGGGGGTAAGATATGTGGTGACATACAAAAAGCATACTAGGCAGAGAATGGAGTGATGCATCTATTAATACAAGCAACTCTGAGGATTGCTGAGAACTGCCAGAAGCTCAGAAGAGGCAAGGAAAGATTTTTTCCCCTAGAGTTACTCTGCTGACACCTTTTGGATGTCTAACCTCCAGAACAGTGAGACAACAAAATTCTATTGTTTTAAATCACTCAGTTTATGGTGCTTTGTTGTGGCAGCCCATAAGGACCCTTGCAAGCTACTTCCCAAGTTCTCTGCACCTCAGCATCTTCATCTGGAAAATATGGAGAACCGATTTAATAGCAATAAATCTTCTCCAAAGATGCCCGTAACAATGCTTCCCATTCCACATGATTTTCTTCAGTTGGTCATATTGTTATTCTTTAAGTCCTCTCCTTAAATATGAGTAAGCTTGTGACTCAGTTGTAATCAAGACAATGAGGTGAAAGTGGTACTGCATGACTTCTGAGGCTATGACATAACAGCTTCCAGCCTATCAACATTTGCTGTGGAGTCCTGAGCCCCCACATAAGAAGCCTGACTCTTCTGAGGCTTCCATGTTGGGAGGAAGCCCAAATCACATGGAGAGGCCACAGGTAAGTAGTCCAGTCAATAACACCTACCTGTGGTCCCAGTAGATAGTCAGTATCAATCACCAGATATATCTGTGAAGGTGACCCCAGATTACTTTATCTCCCACCCATGAAATCTCCCCTACCCATAGAATCGTCCAGCAGAAACTCCAGACATCCTCAAGCAAATCCATTTCTATGGTCTTCTTCCTGAATTCCTGACCCACATAACTCATGAACATGATAAAATGGTTGCTGTGGTATGCCGCCAAGTCTGGGAATAATTAGCTATGCAGAAATAATAACTGGACCATCAACTCACCAACATCTTACTGAATAGAGACTCAGAACTGGTCTGGAATATCCTATACTGAGTATGAAATGATTCTGGGGAGACCAGGTTTGCCTGTGAAGGCTCTGGGAGAAGCCCCATTCTCCCACTCTTCATCTCCCTAATTGCCAGAGTTTATAGCCAATACCAAAATAACTGTAAGGTTTTCTCACACCTTTGGTCAAATCTCAGAGTGTCTCCACAAAGTCAGCATCACTCTGCTTTTCATAAGCATTTTTTAGGATCTCTTAGTCCAAATTCTATTTAATCCACAAATTAGCAGCAACTTTCAGTATATTTGGGCTTCCTCAGTGTTCATGTCCTACGTTCTTATAAACGCTACCCTTTCACTCACTTGGGATCAAATTCATTCATTTGACAAAATTACTGCACAGTAACTATGTACGTCAATTGTGCCAGGCTTTGAGGAACATGAGGAAGGTATACAGAGATTAATCGGCTCTTGATCTAGCTCTTAAAGGAATTTATATTTGAATCAGAGTTAAGGCATATCCAAAAAACTTTGATTCAAGGTAGAAAGTGATATGTGCTATAAAAGAAAGCAGGCAAAGTGCTGAGAGTGCTGTACAGAGAGAAGTACTCCCTGGTGTGGTGTGCCAGCTACTGAGTTATTGCCTCTCGGCTCCAACCCACCCCTCCGCACTCCACTTGCTAATGCTGAGAATGGGATTCTGCAAACTTCATTTCTGCTTTTTCAGCTGCACCCTTGTAGGCTCTGCCAATAGTGGGCACTAGAGATAGACTGCAAGGCTGGAAAAGGAAAAAGGGGTTTGCTTCACTGGTTTGCTTTCTGTTCCTGTGAGCATTGCCCTAGCAAGCCTTCTTCACCTTGGTAGTGACATTTTGACAATAGTAGTTCATTCCTGTAGCAGCAGCTGAATCCAGTTTGCGGTCTCTCCAACATCACAGAACCAGCCTCACTGTCACCTCTCAGAGATACCTGTACCAGCCTGTGTCTATTCCTCAGAGATCTGGAGCCCAGCCTACAGGATCCTCCCCTAAGTCTCTACATTTTAATAATTCCAACCTTTTCTCTTGTTTCCTCAGCCCTAGGAGTGATAGCTGCCTCTCACATTTGCTATGTTCTTGAAACCTTAGTATTCTCTTTTTACTCTTCCAGTTACCTAGTTAACAGTTCTGTATATTCTCTGATCAAAATAACTAGTGTGATGTTGGCGAGAATGTGGAGAAATTGGATCCTTTCGCACTGTCGGTGGGAATGTAAAATGGCAGCCACTGTGGAAAACAGTATGAAGATTCCTCAAGAAACTAAAAATAGAGTTGTCATATGATCTAGCAATTCCTTTTCTGGGTGTATAGCCAAAATAATTGAAATAGGGGATCTCAAAGAGATATTTGTACAGCCATATTTATAGCAGCACTATTCACAATAGCCAAGAGGTAGAAGCTACCCAAGCATCCATTGATAGATAGATAAACAAAATGTGGTATATACCTATCATGGGATATTAATTGACCTTATAAAGGGAGGAAATTCTGACAAATGCTATAACATGGATGAAACTTGAGGACATTTATCTATGAAATAAGCTAGTCACAAAAAGACAAATATTGCATGATCGCACTTATAGGAATCTGGAATATCAAACTCAGACAGAAAGTAGAATAGTGGTTTCCAGAGGCTGGGGCAGGGGAAAATGGAAGGTTGTTGTTTAACGGGTATATATTTCAGTTTTGCAAATGAAAGAGTTCTGCAGATTGGTTGTGCAACAATGTGAATAGTCTCAATATTGCTGAACTGTAGGCTTAAAATGATTAACTGGTAAATTTTGTGTGTGTTTTATCACAATTAAAAGAAAATCTGGCATGAATTCTATCTTTCAAGTGGACCTTGAAAAGTGTGGCAATTATAGAAATTTTAGTATTAGTCTTGGTAAAGGTAGGAGAGAAGAAGTGAATAATGTAATAAACAAGTTAGATCTTAGTGGCTTCACAAAATAAAAAGTTAGCTGTCTGATCCTGAGACAGTCAATGTGGCCAGAAGGATAGTTTGCTCCATAGGGTCATTTGGGGACTCAGCTTTGCATGAGCTCGCCACCTTCAAGACATGGACTCTAAAGACAGTACAGGAGGAAAACTGCCCAGAGGATTTATGCCCAGGCTGGACATGCAGACATCACATTTGCCAGATTTTCCATTGGCCAGAACTTAGTCACATGACCCAAATTTAGCTGTGCAGGAAGTTGGGAAGTTTTCCTGAGAGCCCAGGTGGAAAATAAAATGAGTTGGGTGAGCATACAGCATTGTTACTTAGAACCTTAAGGAAGGAGAGTGGTATTTAGGCTCAGCCTTGAAAATGAGTCGTGCCCTATCTTCGTCTCTGTATTTCTTGCCTTTATTAAAGGGCCTACACAGTTTCCTGATCCAAGCATCTATTGGGTGATGGATGGATGAATCAAAACATGGCTTTCTATAACTACCAAACTACAAAGTGTCTAGAGAAAGAGAACCAATATAGTCCATGTCTAGCAGAACTATTGTCTGGTGCCTTATTTTAGGTCCTGAGAATATAAGATAAAGCTGATTGCCACCACTCAGTAAATTTTTCTTTTCTTTCAGCATTAGGAACTAGGCACTAAGAAGCTGGTGAGTGGCTTGCTTCCACAGTTCAGTGAGAAAATGAATGTCTTTATGGCCTAGCCTAAATAGCCTAATATCACTTCCATTACTCTACTGATCAAAGCCAGCACTCTTGACCCCAAAATGTGACAGAGTCTGGTAGACAATGTTGAGATCACACATGGAGTCCTTTGCTTCTTATATTGATGTGAATCCTTGGTCCCTCCCACTTTCTGGCACAAATGCTGGATATGTGGAGAGTAAGTCATGCCTATCTTGAGACATGCCTAAGCTTGACTGACTCATTGAGTCTGTGGAAGTATTGCTCATGTATGAAAGCATTTATCCTTTTTCTTTTTTTCTTTTCTTTCTTTCTTTCTTTCTTTTTTTTCTTTCTTTCTCCTTCCTTCCTTCCTTCTTTCCTTCCTTTCTTCCTTCCTTCCTTCCTTCCTTCTTTGGCTTGTTTAAGGAGATATTAATAAAAATAAAGTCAATAAAAGGAAAATGCTTATAATTAATGCTACTAAAGGGTAGAACCAAATTGCTGAGTACATCTGTACAATCTGGCTTTTTGAGCAGTTAGCAGGGGAGTTAGTATTGGTAAGTGGGAGATAATGAACCAGGACCATATCCTACTCCCAATGTGCTTACACATGGATAATAATGGCAAAATTTCTGTCCCTAGACTTTGGACAGCTGCCCAGTAGGTTTTCTATGACAATGTAATCAGGTGTACCCCTACTTGGAGTCTGTGTTTTAGTTATCTATTGCTGTGTAACAAACATGCTAAACTTAATGACTTAAAACCACAAACATTTTGTTATGCTAATAGATTCTGTGGGTGCTAAATTCAGAAAGGCATGATAGAATTGCTTGTCTTTTCTCCCTGATGTCTGAGGACTTAGCTAAGATGACTTAAATGGCTCAGGGCTGGAGTAATCTGGAAGAGTCTTCACTCTCATGCTTGCTGCTTGGGCTGGAATCACACAAAAACTGCACTCAACTGGGACTATCAAGTGGAGGACCTATACCTTGACCTGTCTATTTTGCTTGGATTTCTTACAGCATGAAATCTGGGTTCTAAGAACAAGGCAGGCATTCCAAAGGCTGAGAAGAAAATGAATAGCTTTTATGACTTAGCCTCAGAGGTCACCTTATATGACTTCTATTACTCTGCTGGTCTAAAAAGTCATAAGCCCACTTGGATTCAAGGAGAGGAGACGTAGACCCTCAAGACGAGTGGTGTAGGAAAGGATTTCTAGCTGATTTTTTTAAACCACCACATTTAGATTTGCTCATGTTTATGGTAACCAAATTCTCTGGATTCTAACTTCAAAATGTATCCTAAATTCAACCATTTCTCATTACCTCCACTGTCATCACACTGGTCCGGAGATTTCCCCCCCCAGTTATTGCAATAACTTGTAACACAAATCCCTGCTTTCACCTCACCTTCCCCAAAACTATTTTGAACAAAGCTACCAGAGTGATCCTATTTAGTCATTGGTCATATCATGCCATTCTTTGGCTCAAACCCTCAATCACTCCCCATTGTTCTCAAAGGAGAATAAGTTCCTTTGGTGGCACACAAGGCTCTGTACAATCTGTCACCTGTCTTCCCTCCTCTCCTACTGCTCTCCCCATTGCCCACTCTCTCATAGCCAAACTGGCCTCTTTGCTGTTCCTAGAACATATTGAGCATAGTCCAATCTCAGGGCCTTTGCATTTGCTGTTTCATCTGCCGAGAATGCTTTTCCCCCAGATATCTGCATGGTTTAGTTTACTCCTTCACTTTTTTTTAGGAATTGAATTATATGCCACCTTGGTGCAACCTTTGCCCACTTATTCCAAAAGACTGCCTCACCTCACCTTAACCCCCAGCATTCTCACTTCTCTGTTTTGTTTTTTCCGTAACACCAGTCTTCACCTAACACACAATGTGTTTTCTTATTTGTCTTATTTCTTAACTATCTCCCCTATTAGAATATAAGCTGCATGAGGACAAGGATGTTTGTCTTTTTATCCACTGTTGTTTTTTCAACATCTATACCTGGCACATAATAGATAGTCAACATATTTGGTAAGTGAATGAAGTTTAAATTAATGAGAGAATAAGTACATGAAAGAGAAAGGTAAGCTCTGACAAACTGCTCAAAAACTGTTCTGATATATGGTAAAATGTTTCAGAGACTTATAAAGGGAGAGGCTTCAACTCCATTGAGAAAAGTATGAGTGGTCTGCTTTCCCTTCATAGGATAATGTCCCAGCTTAACAGAAGTTACTGTGGTTGATTTTTCTTCTCCTTCTTAGAAATACGTATTGGAAGTGTTATGGAGGCATTGCTGTGTAGCAGAGAGAGAGAGAGACATAGATCTGAACTTCCATTTACTAGTTGTATGATCAAAGGTAACCCAATTCATCTCCCCCGGGTCACAAGTTTTCTCTTCTATAAATTGAGAGAAATTGTATTTGAACCAGGTGATCTATCTCTAAGGTCCCTGCCAGCCCTGAAATTTAATTCTTTATCTCTGCTCACCAGCTCATTTGCCATTGAATTCCAGTGATAATCTAAGGATGACATCCCATGAGCTGAGAATAAAGAAAAGAAATCAGGAAGAGAGAGAAAGTGAACCAAGGGCTCAGTGTAACCTTGAGCAAAATAAGACATGTATTAACAAAATAAGACACTAAAGTGTTTCACAAAGGGAATAGTATTAGGGATAAAATTCTGACCTTTGATGGAATCATAATATTGATTACCCTTTGGGGAACATTGAGTATAATTGGGAAGTGCCATGAAGGATGCTTTTAGGGTACCGGAAATGCTACTTTAAAAAAAATCTCAGTTGTGGTTATATGGGTGTATTCTTCTATGAACTTCCATATGTTCTTTAGATACACTTTTTTATGTGTTTGTCATACTTAAATCTAAAAGTTTACCAAGAAATTTCAACCCAGAGCAGAACACACAGACACAAGGAAGCACACACACACATACAAACACATGCACACAGAAAAAGCCTTTTCTGTTGATAATTATTAAGGAGAAGAATTTGGACATTGTACCTGACTAATGATCTGGATAAAAATGAGAGATTTTAAAAGATGATTAAATGGGAAGAATTGGCACAGGGAATTCTCAGCTCAGTTCTCACTGAGACAAAATTATGATGACAAGCCTCACAGCGGTTAAAATGTGATGCAGAGGAACTTTTGCTGTTAAATATGGACTCTTCTCTTCTTGACTTTCCTAAGCCACCTCAACTCTCTCATCTATGCAGGGGGCTATACCTGGGGATGCTCCTGGAATTCCCAGTAAATCACTGGACTTATCCTTGTTCTAATCACTCACAACATTTTTTCCAATCCAACCCTGGAGGTGCTTTCACAGCCTATTTCTGTGACTCTTTTGATCTGTCAAAAGCATTTATGACTCTAAAAGGCCATTTGAAATGCAAGGGAGAGAGATGTACTAATGATCATCCAGGGGGAGTGAGACTGCAGGCCTTTCAGAAGAAGTCCCACAAGTTGAAAATTACAGCTAGTCTTTTGAATCAAATGTCTGGATAGGATTTGGTGACTAAGAGTGAGGTGTTTGAAGAAGGTGGTTTTGTTTCCCACTGTGGCACTCTGAAAAAATTAAAAAGTAGTTTTAAAGCTCAGGTCTGACATGCTGCTCCTCACTTATCCCTAGCAGAGCAAAATTCTTTTTGCAAAGTTCCAAGGTAAAGAAGCTAATTGCAGTAGTTCCCCCAAACCTTTCTTTTATTATTGAAACTTGGGGGGATCACTGTAGTTGGTCTGCTTTATGAAAAGAAAAATCATTCTTTCATATACAAATTCATTAATGTTGTTTCATAAGATGACTCACCCTAATTTTCACAGCTTATCTTTGGTGCTCCTGTCTTTAAGATTTGTATTGGTTAGATGCTGTAACAGTTACCTACTGCTGTGTAACAAAGCACCCAAAATGTAATAACCAAAAATAATAAGAATCATTTATTTTGCTCACAAATATGAAATCTGGGCAGAGCTTGGCAGGGATGGCTCATCTCTCCCTTATGTAACATCAGCTGGGGCATCTTGATGGGGGGCTGGATGCACCCTTTTAAGATGACCCACTCATATGACAGGCACATTGATGCTGTCTGTCAGGTGGGAATTCAGCCAGGGCTATGGGTTAGGGAACTCAGTTCCTCGCCACATGTCCTCTCCAGGAGCTTCTTGGGCTTTGTTCTTGGGTTTTCAAGAGTATCTCAAAAGAATAAGATAGAAGTTTACGACATTTTTATGGTCTAGCTTTGGAAGTCAGAATGTCAATTCTGTCATCCTCTATTGGTTGAAGTAGTCAAAGGCCTACCCAGATTAAAAGATGAGACATAGACCCTCCATTTCTTCAAGAAGCAATGCCAAATTCTAAATGAGCCTATGGGATGGGGGTTATTGTTGCAGACTTTTGGAAAACACAGCCTGCTATAGATGTCAAAACAGTGGCCAACATTCACCAGAACAAATGTGTGTGTATATGCATGTATGAGAAGAGCTGTTGGTTTCCTCTCCTCATATATTCATGAGAGAATGTTCATGCCCATCATCAGCAGGAGAAAATATCCAAGGTTTTCCTTCTGATCTTTCACTCTATACTCCCTTGTCTTTTTCTCCCACAGAACAAAGCAGGGCTAATTGCTGGAGCTACTGCATTGAAACTCAACAGGGCTGAGTTTTCTCCCTTGCAAGAAAGCCTGAGGAAAAATCTGTACAATGGGTAGTTGGAAATTGTCCTTTTTGTGTGACTGTGGAAACAAGACTGAGTGTAGTCTGGGGTCATCAGGTTCACCGTCTTCCAAATTCTCCGCTGGGTAGGTATGTGAGGGTCCTGTGGATCTCTGGATCAGAAGGAGGGAGGGGATAGATGAGGACCTGCCATGTTCTTTAATCCAACCTTATGAGTAATAAGGGGAGACATTATTTCATGCCTCAGTTGGTTCCTTGCTGCTATTTATCAACTGATTAAGAATCTCGATCACAGAAAGGGTATCATTAGCATTCCTAAACTCTCAACATATGTATTAACTAAAGTTTCAGCCTAAGGTTCAAAATTATTTTCTTATATAAAGGCAATGGAGTTTGAAATAGGCTAAGACAAATTCTGTACTGCTTCAGCTTGGTGTTGAAAAGCAGGAGGGCATATTAGAAAGAATAGCTCAGGGTTGGTCGGGAGATATTGAGGGGAATTGGTCAGTTTGAGCCTCTCTCCTAGCCCCAGCCCATCTATTGGCAAGGAGACCCCAGGGACCTCCAAGGCCTTAAATAATAATAGCCTTATTACTCATAAGGTTGGATTAAATAACAGCAAATCCTCATCTCTCCCTCCTCCTTTCTGATCTAGGGATCCACAGAACCCAAACTTACCCACCCAGATATTAGTGGAGAACTTGGAAGATGGTGCTACCACTGCTTCCCAGATATCTCAACAAACTTCCTGAGCTAGACGTCCAGGGTACTAACCCCATCTATCCTTAGGCTATACATTGTTCTAATCCACAAGTCCAGGATTGAAGCACCCAGGGGAATTCAGCCTGACACTCTGGTTCCCTTTTACCTGGGACATTGGGCATCAAAGATTTTTCCAAATTTTCCCACTGAGGTTGTGGTCCTTGGAGGGGAGCCTGCTGCATACCTAACTGGCATTCATTCAGGAGTCACTCATCATTCTGTATTGAACGCCCACTGTTCCAGGGACTGTGCTTTATACTGGCTACAGGGTTGGGAATGAAACAGATCTAGTCCTTGGCATCATACAACTTAAACATCAAATGGGGGAAGCAGACTGTACACCATAAACAGACCCCCACGCCTAAATAATACATAATTGTGGTAAGTACTATGAAAGAATGAAACAGGGAAGAGAGGTAAGATAAAGAGATGAGGTATCAACTAAAATAGGCCTAGCGTTTTGTCTTATTCCAGCTTACGTTTTTGGAGAACATTATTCCTACTTTCTCTATACCCAATACTGAATAATAATAATAACAATAGTACTAAAACAATTCTTAACACTCATATAGCACTGACCATGTCCCAGGCACTTTTCTAAGTGATTTTCATGTGTTAGCTCATTTAACATGACATTGGTTAATGGCCTGGATTGCACTAGAATTTAAGATCTGCTGTTGGCTGTTACCCAACTCTTGCTCCTCTTCCCCAACTTCACACACACAACCCTTTCAGCTTCTTCTTGCAACCTGACCCCTATTTAAATGAGGAATTGAGCATCTTATTGGTTTGGTCTATAGTTATGATTGCTGACCTCACCTTAGGACTCTGCTTCTGCCTCTGTGTGTCCTGCACAATCGCCTCACTCCCTGCTGTCTCCTCACTTGGAGTTCCCAGCATAGTGCATGGATACAGCATTGATCAATCCTATCAGAAAACCAATCTTATCAATATCCAGCTGGAAAGAAAAATACCTATTACAAAGATAGGGAAAATAAAATTCAGTCTGGAGATTTGAAAATCACACCGAGAGATAAACTTGGCCATGCTAGTTTTTCTAACATATTTTTAGCAGCTGAATCCTTTTATAAATAAAATATTATTTGGAAATCTTAATATATAAGACAATTAAAGACTAATGAAGAGTCTAAGACTACCTTTCTCACCTTTAAGGGAACCAAGTCAGCTCCAGGGAACCCTATAATTCTATAGAATTCAATTTTAAACACTGCTTTGAGCAATAAGAAGCAACTGGGGGGCAATTGAATAGAGAATTGATATTTTAAAAAGTGTAGTTTTAGGAAATAAGTTTTGCAGTAATACATAGGAAGAATTGAAAGACAAAAAATGAAGTTGAAGAGATTCTAGCAGATTGTTGCTGATCTTTTGAGATTATAATAATGCTTTTAATTTGAATAGTATGTTCCAAATAGAAATTTATGTACATTATTTCATTTACCCTCACAACATTGTCATGTGATATGTGAGGGGACTGGCAAGACCTCCATTATATTCTTGAGGATTACTCATTTATAAGAGCCATGTAACAATATGTAAACTAAGAAATATAGTTCAGGTTGGGCACGGTGGCTCACACCTGTAATCCCAGCACTTTGGGAAGCTAAGGTGGGCAGATCACAAGGTCAAGAGATTGAGACCATCTTGGCTAACATGGTGAAACCCTGTCTCTACTAAAAATACAAAAATTAGCTGGGCATGGTGGCACATGCCTGTAGTCCCAGCTACTTGGGAGGTTGAGGCAGAAGAATAACTTGAACCCGCGAGGCAGAGGTTGCAGTGAGCTGAGATCATACCGCTGCACACCAGCCTGGTGACAGAGCAAGACTCCATCTAAAAAAGAACAAAAGAAATATAGTTCAGATTGTAAGATAAGATCCTTCTTTCCAAGGTATCAGCTTTCAGGTGTGCACCTGAAGGAATGGACATCGGACAGATGTCTTTCAATAAAGAAAATTGAATTGATTCAGAGCAGTGTTTTCCAAGAGGTGTTCTTGCGATGTTTATAGGTATATTCATGGATGCTATGTGAAGAAACCAGAACTATTCTCAAATGTGACTGGAAAACGTCAGGTTTAACTGTATTATTGTTGTTGCAGTAGTGGTTTTTTAAACTTTATTTTAGGTTCAGATATACATGTGTGGTTTGTTGTATAGGTAAACTTGTGTCATGGGGGTTTGTTGTACAGATTATTTCATTACCCAGTTATTAAGCCTAGTACTTGTTAGTTATTTTTTCTTATCCAATCCTCTCCCTCTACTCTCAAGTAGGCCTTAGTGTCTGTTGTCCCCCGCCCACTTTTTTTTAGACGAAGTCTCACTCTGTCTCCAGGCTGGAGTGCAGTGGCACGATCTCGGCTCACTGCAACCTCCACTTCCTGAGTTCAAGTGATTCTCCTGCCTCAGCCTCTCAAGTAGCTGGGACTACAGGCATGCACCACCATGCACAGCTGATTTTTGTATTTTTAGTAGAGACAGTGTTTCACCACGTTGGCCAGGATGGTCTCTATCTCTTGACCTCATGATCCGCCCACCTCGGCCTCTCAAAGTGCTGGGATTACAGGCATGAGCCACCATGCCTGGCCATGTTGTCCCCCTCTTTATGTCCTTGTGTTCTCATCACTTAGCTCCCACTTATAAGTGAGACTATGTGGTATTCAGTTTTCTGTTCCTGCTTTAGTTTGCTGAGCATAATGGCCTGCAGTTCCATCCATGTTCCTGCAAAGGACATAATCTCATTTTTTATGGCTGCGTAGTATTCCATGGTATATATGTACCACATTTTCTTTATTCAGTCTACCCTTGATAGGCATCTAGGTTGATTCCATGTCTTTGCTATTGTGACAAGTGCTGCAATGAACATATACATGCATGTATCTTTATGGTATCATAGAATGATTTCTCTTCTTTTGGGTATATACCCAGTAATGGGATAGCTCTGTTTTTAGTTCTTTGAGGAATTGCCACACTGCTTTCCACATATTATTTTTTTAACCTAGTGCTGTTTATAAGTTTAATAAGCTAATGAGCATTAACAGTTTCTAACTGGGACATATAACGTAAAGAATCTCCCATACTTTTTGACATAGGACTCTGTCTTCAGAGGCATCTCTCAGAATTTGGTAAGGCTCAATAAGATGAATTTTGCTTGGTCGTCATTGTACCTACTCACCTCTGCCACTGTAGCACGAAATAGAGAATAGGTTAAAAAAATAATCATGACTGTGTTCCAATAAAATCTTAGGAACATTGAAATTTAAATTTCATACAATTTTCATATGCCTGAAAATATTCTTCTTTTGACTGTTTTCCAATCTTTTAAAAGTGTGAAATCCATTCTTAGTTTTTGGCTGTACAGAAACAGCCAGGAGGTTGGATTATAGATATTAGGGCACTCCTTATGAAGGGACTGGCCTCAGGGTAGGAGGAATGACCAGATAGGCATGAGGTCAAAGACATCTGTGGTTTGGGAAAGAGCAGGGTTAGTGCTGAAGGCTGGCTTTACTGTCCTCAGAATTCATCCCAGGGCTGGGCACTGCTGTAAAGTATACCTTTATGAGAACTTCAGTTTATCTCAGCTTCTTATATTTAGTTGAGCCACTTGCCTGTGGCAGCAAGGCTTAGGGTAAAGTCACAACATTACTGCCAGGCAAACAATGCCTCAAACAGTGGTTGCAAGATGGCTCATTGACTCTTGTCTGAAAAAACTTTGTCAACCCTCACTTGCCATCTTGCTCCTTGATAAACCCTAATCTCTCCTATCAAATTCCCTTCTAGACACCAGGCAGGTATTTTGACTGTCCCTTAAGGATCTTTGGGTTATCACACTATAAATACCATTCATTTATCTCAAGGCAATGTTTGAAACAAAATGAGTTCTCTGTTAGCCATAATGTTTATCCCTTCCAATGGAATGTATACAAAAACTAGGAAATACTCAAATTAACAAGCCTTTCTACACTGTCATCATTTTCCCATCTATGCTTCATTTGCCAAAGTACAGGCTTAATAGGGTTGAGGATGGGAAATGCAGAGAAACAATTCACCCCCTGAACTGATTTCCATCTCTACCCAAAGGCAAATAGTTTAGATGGTATTTTCCCCCAAAAGTTCAGTAGTCATTTGAGCTTTTTAAACATTCTTTTTTCTGATTTCAAAAGCAACACATATTCATGGAAAAGATTTTGAAAGAGACAGAGAAGGAAAAAACAATATCTCCTTAACCTACCATGAAGAATGTTATGTTGTTTGTCTTTAAGGTATTTTAATGTACATCTAATAAAAGAGAGTTCAATTTGTGCATACTGCTTCAAAATAGAAATTTTTTTCACTAAAGGAAGTGATTTTCCAGTGACAGGTTAAATGCAATTTGGCCTTAATTAGTACTCCCCAAAGTTCACTCCACAGAACTCTGTTTCTGTGGATAGTTAATAGGCATTTGGAAAAAAATGAGAAGAAAGTTATGGTTAAATACATTTGAAATGTGAAATGCTGGGTTAGATACAGTTAAACAGTCTTCTTTGTTTCAGGGGTTCTAAGGAGTTATCTTTAATATATGTCTTTACACATTTAATATCTTTAATATGTATGAAGATAATATGTATGAAGATACTATACATAACTTCATATGATAGTATCACTATTGTATCATACGTATGTGATATAAAAATATGTATAATATCTTCAATATGCTGATGAGTATTATAAATCCTCAGAATAAGGACTAAAGTACTTAGTGTTCCCCAACTTGTTGAACTGCAAAATTCTTTTTTTTTTCTAAGAATCTCGTAAAACTTTTGATCCACCACACACCTTGGGAGACACAAGCCAAAATCATTAAGACCTGAAATTGAACCTTTGCATTTCTTATGTACCTTTAAGATATAACTTTCCCATTTCTGGAAAATCTTTTTAAAGTTTTTCTGTAAATGTATTGCTTGGAAAAAATATAACTGAACTTCCTTGTAGTTACGTTTAATAGTGTTTTACTTTAATCAGAATAATTCAACAAATCACATTTAACTCTAAGGAAAACAGTGGCAATATATTATTGGTTGAAAATAGGTGATCCACTGGGGAAAAAATAACTAATGTCAACATTCTTTGATATTAGAGTAAGATTTTAATATTTTTCAATAAAGCTTGCTTAACACTTTAGTTCCTTCAGCAAAAGGCTTATTCTGTATACAAGAATGTACTTGAGAGTCCACAGTGAGAATATTTCTTTCCATATGATGAACTCCAATCTCCAACTTGCTGCTTAATCATTGGTGATGCATAGTGGGCCATGGTGCAACAGAATTTAATTTTCATTTTGTCTGGAACTGCCTCAAAGTCTTAGCTTCACAGGTATACACTTGGAATTAGCTTCATATAGTGTCATGGGATCTTTGGGCAAATAGTGGACAGACCAAATTTCAGTAGGTTGGCCATTCGTAGCCTTGTTCCGAGACACTTCCTCCAAGTCAAAGGTGGTTAAAGCCAGTTAGCTCTGGGAGGATAATCTGACCCTGAGAGAGTCTACCTATAGGGAATAGCGATCACCTGAAACAATAAAATCTAGAAAGCTAGACTATGATTCAGAGAGTCAGTGAGTTGATGATAAGAGTGGACCCAGAGAGCAAAACAGAGGTAGAGAGAGTGGCAGTCACACAAGTAGGTATAGTCCTAAGGGAAAATATAGGACTCTGTGTTTGGAGCCTTTCTGACCTTTGGGCCGCAGGCCATGAGTCCCTATTGCCACATTGCCAGAAGGGAGGCTTGGCTGTGCACTTTTCCTGAGTGAGGCTGGCCACAGGGTTGAGATTCTTGTTTTGCTAATTTCCCCAGGTATTTTCATGATGAGCTCACCTTGAGCAATACTGAATAAGATTTTCTTCAAAATGAGAAGAGTGCAGTTCACACAAGTAGAAAACACAGCTGGAAAAATGATGACTGACTTTCCTTCTTACTGCTGCCTTAATAACACCTGTCCCATGTGCCCAGGAGGAAAAAAGGACACTTCCTGACTTCTGTGTCTTGTCAGCTAGAAGTACCTCAGGAATTATTCTAGAGCTTCAGGTGCTTAGCCTAAGGGTTGCTATAGGTGAATGGGCTTCAGCATATCTGTGAATCCTCTAATAATGTAGGTAATTTTTTTTTTTGGCCTATGTAGTTTTTTCATGGTGAGGTATCATTTAAAACTTTCTCTAGACCCTCAAAGATGCCTGACTCAAAAACAGTTATAGATAGGAAAATTTAGGCCTGTTTGTTTTTGATCCATGTGCTTTTTCTACAGATCAAATATCTTGACTTTCTATACTAAAGTGTTGAGTTTTTTTATTTTTTATTTTTTTGGTAATTTTTCAGAATCCATTTTGCATAACTTTCATTTCCTTTGGATCCCCCCACAGCTTGACATGACTACTTTTATCTTAAAAGACATGGAGTAGAGGTATCTCTGTTTCTATTTGATGCATAAATAAATAGCACAGAAATAACTGTTCAGAAAGTCAAAAATCTTATTTTAAGTTGTAAAGTGACATAGTTTTCTGGCCTCATAGTGTCTCATGCCAAAGCTTTCAAGTTGAAAGTACATCCATGTACAAACCCATCCACAGCTCTGTGCTTGTCCCATCTCCTTCTCTCTTTTTTCTTGTTCTCGCTCTCACTCACCGAATATAATTCCAAATTCCAGGGCATGTATAAAGAAAAGGGGACAGCTAATGAAGTCACTTTAATAATGTACTACAAAATGAGAATCCTTGCAAATGCCAAAAGAAAAAAACAGCAGAAGGTAAAAAGCAAAACTCTCCTCTTGATAATGTTGAAATCTATTCATAAGGAGAGGGGGAGAGAGTTAGTGAAGTCATTTTTAAAAATGAATACAAGAGTGAATTTCCATGAAGATGCCAAAACCACACAGCTGAAAAATAAAAGTTTCTCTCAAGAATATGTTAAAATCTACCCATAAAGTAGACATTTTAAATTGAAATAAAATTTCTTTTTTTTTCTTTGGCTATTAGGACTCATATATATATATACTTTAAGTTCTGGGATACATGTGCAGAACGTGCAGGTTTATTACATAGGTATACATGTGCCATGGTGGTTTGATGCACCCATCAACCCATCATCTACATTAGGTATTTCTCCTGATGCTATCCCTCCTCCTGCCCTGCACCCCCTGAGAGTCCCCAGTGTGTGATATTTCCCTCCCTGTGTCCATGTCTTCTCATTGTTCAACTCTCACTTATGAGTGAGAACATGTAGTGTCTGGTATTCTATTCCTGTGTTAGTTTACTGAGAATGATGGTTTCCAGCTTTATCCATGTCCCTGCAAAAGGACACAATTCATTCTTTTTTTATGGCTGCAGAGTATTCCAGAGTGTATATGTGCCACATTTTCTTTATCCAGTCTATCATTGATGGGCATTTGGGTTGGTTCCAAGTCTTTGCTATTGTGAATAGTGCTGCAGTAAACATACGTGAGCATGTGTCTTTATAGTAGATCGATTTATAATCCTTTGGGTATATGCCCAGTAATGGGACTACTGGATCAAATGGTATTTCTAGTTCTAGATCTTTGAGGAATCACCACACTGTCTTTCACAATGGTTGAACTAATTTACACTCCCACCAACAGTGTAAAAGCATTCCTATTTTTCCGCATCCTCTCCAGCATCTGTAGTTTCCTGACTTTTAATGATTGCCATTTAACTGGGGTGAGATGGTATCACATTGCGGTTTTGATTTGCATTGAGATAAAATGTCATTTGGTCTTGAATAATGAATCCATATGCTGAGGCAGCAAAGCAGGTTAAGAAGGTTATGATCCCAATTTAATAATGAGGAAAGCAAAACATGGTATCAGGGCTGCCCACAGGCACTCAGTAAGGTGGCAGCCCTGGAAGGTTTGGGAGTGTTCCTCTCTCAGGCCAATGGTTAGATCAGTGACCCATGCTGTCTTCATGCTTGGTATCCATTAGAGGGGAGGTCCAATAGTAATGGAGGGAGTGATTTTAGATGAATAAAAACTAAACAGAAAAGAGCACATAGGAGTGTTCATAGTGTCACAGGTTGGTCCTTGTTATAGTCTAGAAATGTAAATCTTTGGAAAGCTTTCAAGTCATGGAGTCAAAGATTATTTATATTTCTGTTCATTTTTTACAAGATTTTCTTGTTCTAATTCTTGCCTGATAACCTTTGTTTGAAAAAAGTATCACTTTGTTTATAAAACAGGAGTAAATAGATAATTTCAAGGAGGATTTAAAAAGTAAGCAGTGGTACAACTTTAAGAACACATTCACATATATATACAATAATGAATTTATTCTTAAATTCCCTTGACAATATGTGAGGCAAAAATAATTTTGTCAAGAAACCCAAAATATCTTATTCCCATTTTCCTCCTTTTAAAAGATTTTGAAATGTAACAAATATACTGAAATGTGCATAACACATCAATTTACATATTAACAAATGTAGGAAAATGGATTCATGTTACCCATTCAGGTCAAGCAAAACAAGCCTCTATTGTGCCTCTTCTTATCATAAGCTCTTCTTTCTTTGGGGAAATGCACCATTCTTACTGTTGTGCCATTCACATCATTGCTTTTCTTTATAGTTTTACTACCTAAGTGTGCATTACTAAACAATGCAGTTCAATACATGTTATTTGAAATCATGCAGTATACTCTGGCGTGTCTGATTTACCATTTTTACTCAATATTATGTCTTTAAGATTCATCAATGTTACTGCAGTTTGTGAGTTTCCATTGTTGTGTGGTATTCCATTGTGAAACTATACCACAATTTGTTTATTCAATTTTCAGTTCTTGGACATTGGATTGTTTCCACTTAAAGGCTATTACAGAGTTTCAGTGAACATTCTTATACAGGTCTTTTGGTGCACATAAGTATGTGTTTCTGTAAGATATATGCCTAGGAATGGAAAAACTGGTTCATTAATGTATGTGTATCTTCAGCTTTATTAAACACTGACAAACTTCTTCCAAAGTAGTTATACCATGCTTAGGACTTCCTATTTTTAATTATTATAATGGTATACCCAAGTCATGTGGTAAAGAACTGCACCTGGTTTTCCTGGCAAGAATAAGTTGGTAAATTGGTTTGGATACTACTCTCTCTGTCAACTCTTGTTTCCCTTGATTAACTTACCCCCAGTGATATCCTACTTCAGATATATCTCTTGCCTTTGCCCTGATAGTAAATATGGTTATCTTTGTTTTTATATCAACCTTTGACCTGTTTCAGTATAGCTATGTGCAAGTTGCAATTACGGAACTTAAAAAGCCAGTATCGGGAAAATAATTTGCATAGGATATAATTTCCCTTGGGTTTAAAGCATCTATATTAGGCTTCTATGATGTGTGGCACAATCTGGTTTATTTTATTTTTTATTTTTAAGGCTATTTAAGTGATGCCAATGTAACAGAATGACTTAACACAGTTAAATGCCAAACTGGGATTTAAAATACCAATGTTTTCTCCTTTAAAGTTGGATCCCTCCAGGATATTATGAAGATGCAAGCATCTTCATAGCAGTCTGTCACCTTGTGGCTCCAGAACTTGAAAGCTCATCATGTTCATGGATCAGCACCGTTTATATTTATTAATATTTTTAGTGTCTGCCTTATAAATCAGGCACAAAATGCAGCGCTGTTAAAAATAGCCTTCTAAATCTCTTCAGGCTTGATACACTCTGCTAAAATGAGTTGTTTATATCAGCATCTCCTTCCCCCTTGCTGGCTTGTCTCTGAATAGTGACTACACCTGTGTTTGATTCAGGACCCTCAAAGATCGCCAAAGATTTAACTGTTACTGGCCTTTGCTTCTGTAAAACCCTCACAATAATCATCATTTCATTATGTTATCCAAGTATAGGCTCCAGTAATTCAAAATTAGGAACCAGGGTTCTGTGGCTAAGTTTTGGTCCAGCTTATCTAAGTATTAGGTAATAAGGAGATCTCACACAGAAAGAACTAAATATTTGCTTGCTCAAAGTGAAGTTTAACATGCTCTAGTTGATGTCTGTTGTGACAATTATATAGTATTAAGGGTTTGGGGGGATACACAGACACCAATGTATTTTGCGAATTGGTCATTGCTATGGTTTGGATGTTTGTCCCCCTCAAAAACTCATGTTGGAATTTAATTGCCATTGCAATAGAACTAAGAGGTGGGACCTTTAAGAGGTGATTAGGCCATGAGGTCTCCATTCTCTTGGGTGGGATTAATGTTATTATAAAAGGGTGAGTCTGGTGCTGCTTTGCCTCTTTGTTCTTCCACCTTCTACCATTTGGGGACAAAACCTTTCTTTCTTCTGGAAGACACAGCATTCAAGGCACTGTCTTGGAGTCAGAATCACCAAACCTGCCAGCGCCTTGATATTGGACTTCTCAGTCTCCAAATCTGTAAGCCAAGAAATTTCTGTTTATTAAATTGCCCAGTCTGTGGTATCCTTTTATAGCAGCACAAAATGGACTAAGGCAGTCAGTCATTTTATATTTATATAATATAAATGATACAGTCCCCAACCTTAGAGAGATTGAAATTCAATTCAGGAGATTATATATACAGATGGAAATAACTGAAGAGTATGTGACAGGGCATATAGCAAAGTACAACAGGACTTCAGGACTTTAGAGAATAACCAATTCCGCAGCGTCAGGGACTAAAGTAAGAACTGGCAGAGGGTTTGAAGGAAGTTGGACAGGAAGAGAAAGGGCAGGAAAAGCACTCATGAAACACGATGACTGCATATAACAATGGCAGAGAGACTGGCCTGGCATGGCTGGGTCATATTTGGGAGCTAGGGAAATGATGCTGGCTACCTAGGTATGAAGATCCATCCATGGAGGGCATTACATACCAGATAGAGAAGTGGCACAGAGGTACTATTGAACATTCTTTTTGTAGTTTTGTTTTTGTTTGCATGCAGTAACATGTTTTTAAAAAATTTTTATTTTAATCGACAAAATTGCATATATTCATGATGTGAAAGATGATGTTTTAAAATGTGTGCACACTGTGGAATGGATAAATTAAGCTAATTAATATATGTTTTACCTCAAATACTTATAATTTGTTGTGCTGAGTAAACATAAAATTGCAACTCCCTTAGCAATTTTCAACACAATAGTTATTAACTGTAGTCACCTTGTTGTACGATAGACCTCTTAAACTTACTTCTCTTGTCTAACTGGAATTTTGTGCCCTTTCACCATCTCCCTAACTACTCCCTCAATCCACCCCCCTGCCACAGTCCTGGGTAACCACCATTCTGTTCTCTGCTTCCATGAGTTTACTTTTTAAAGATTTCCCATAAAAGCCAGATCATTCAGTATTTGTCTTTCTGTGCCTACCTTATTTCACTTAATCTAATATCCTCCAGGTCTATCCACGTTGTTGCAAGAGATAGAATTTTCTCCTTTTAAAAGGTAGGATAGTATTCCACTGCGTATATATACCACAATTTCTTTATCCATTCATCCATTGAGGAAACTTAGGTTGATTGCATATCTTGGCTTTTATAAATAATGCTGCAATGAACATAGGAGTGCAGCTGTCTCTTCAGCATACTGATTTCATTTAGTTTGGATATATACTCAGTAGTGGGATTGCCGAATCATATTGTCCACTGAGCATAATGACAGAAGAATGATAAGAATGACCTCTAGAAAGATTAACCCATCACAATTAATATCACAGGGCAAACAGGCAAGGAGGACTATTCTGGCCTCATTGAAAAAGAATTAGTTAAGGACTTCTGTTGTCACATTCACTTGAGCAGACGGTGCATTGTGATGTAAACTACATCCAGTAAGGCTGTGCAGGTACAACATGAAAGTTGTTTTGTTTGTGGACTGAGACAATTTGGTAAATAATCATCTTATCTGCCCTGAAAATCATAGCTTGATTTTTGTAAATGCCCCCCAAAATCAACAAAACTATACATGTACATTAGCATTTAAACTATATATCCACTAACATGAACATTTCGAAGGTATATCATATTATATCCACACAAACACTTGCATGTGAATGGTTATAGTAGCATTAGTCACAATAGCTCAAGGCTAGAAAATACCCATAAGTCATCATGAGGTGAATGGACAACAAACTGGAGTGCATCCATAAAGTGGAATAATATTTTGCAACAAAAAGGTATGAAGTGCAGATAGATGCAACAACCTGGATATATTTCACAGACATTCTGCTGAGCAACAGAAGCCACACAAAAAAGTAAATGCATACTAATCTATAGAGACTGAAAGCAGATCAGAAGCTGCCTGGAGGCCAAGGATAGAAGGAGGGATTGCACAGGTGTGTGAGGAAACTTTTGAGAGTGACAAAAATTATTTATCTTAATTGTGGTGACTTCAAGAGTGTACACAGCTGAAAAAGCTCACCAAATTGTACATTTTAAATATGTGCAGCTTACTGTACATAAATCATACCACAATAAATTCAGTTAATGAGAGAAACTAAAATTCCATATATTCTCTTTCAAAAATTATATTGTTATAGTTGACTTATTAATTAATGGTAACATTTTAGTTTTTAGTCCTTCAGCATATTCTTAAAAGGTTTCTATGTTCTAATTGTTGCCTATTAACAACTTTACATGAAAATTCTTTAACTTTGTTAGAGAATGGGACGAAGTAGCGATTAGTATGAACCTGGAAATAGAAAGCATTTGAATTATAAAAATAAAAAATTATTTTCAGACTCACATTACCTGATTTTGTGTTTTAAGATGCAAATACAGTCAGAAACCCTGAATCAGGAAGTTATTGTGATTATCTGGTCTTTTCCTTGTATCATAGAAAATTCAAATTGAATCAATAAACTGGATCATTTCCCTAGCTAGCTTTTCGCCTATTAGATTTTGCTGAGTCAGCATAAAAAGCCATCCTGGTTTAGCTGCAGCAAATGAAAAGACAGCTTGTGACACACTTGTCACAAGAACCAGAGAAACTGAAGAATGACAGGCAAACTTTAAACAGTCTTCTCCATAGAGGATGGTAGTGGTTTTCCTTCTTTATGGTATTAGTTCCCTTTTGCCACTGGAGGATGAGCCAACAGTCGTAAGATCAACAGGAAGAGGCTCTTACACCTTCAATAATAAACAGATTAATCACCTTTCTGCTAGTGACTTTCTTTGGTTTGGGCATGTAAGTTATTAGTAAAGTGTGAGTTTGTCATTTCTTACCAAAATATTGGCTACGCAGATTGGGATACAGTAGAGCAGAGGAGAAAGAAGATGGTGGCTGAGAAAGAGGGCTCTCATTTCACCATCATAAATATGTCAGACCCTTGTTTGAAGAAAAAAGCAGCTTGGAAAATGTGCTTTTATACATTCAGCTGGTACCATCCAGCACTGGAGCTTATACCTCTTAAATGTACTATTTGTAGCATCCATTATAATGCATTTAAAGCAGTGGTTCTCAACCTTGGCTGCATTTGTGAATTACCTGGGGAGCTTTTTAAAAATGTCAAGGCCAGGCCCTACACTCAGAGATTCTGACTTAATTGGTCTGGGATAAGGCCCAGGGGGAAGGTATTTTTAAAATGCACTCCAGGTGTTTTAAATATGCAGCCAGGATGGAGAACTACTGATTTAGAGGCAGGATAGCTGCTTTTTATGTGTTTTAAATAAATGCAATATATAGAATTTTTTATAGTTCACATTAATTCAAAAAGACTTTGAAATGGGTTCCAAAAATTCATTCAATCCTAAGATTTTTTTAAACTTGAAAATTCTAATTAAATAAATGAAAATTAAAACAAGAGTGAGATGTCATTTTCCCCCACTGGTAACAATTTAAAAAATTGACTATATCCAGTGATAATGAGAATATGTGGAAACGGTAATGCTGATACAATACACATAGGAGTGAAAATTGGTACCAGTTTCTTACAGGGCAATTTAGCAATATCTATCAAGTATGGTATGTATTGACCTAGCAATTTCATTGTGAGGAATTTACCTGCAAATTTTCACCAAAATATAGGTTAAGGAATTAAGGTTTGGATCTGTGTCCCTACCCAAATGTCCTGTCAAATTATAATCCTCAATGTTGGAGGTGGGGCAGGGTAGGAGATGATTGGATCATGGGAGTGGTCTAGCCCCATCTCCCTTGGTGGTGTTACAATAGCAAGTTCTTGTGAGGTCTATTTGTTTAAATGTGTGTGGCACCTTCCCCTTCTCTCTCTTGCTCCTACTCTGGCCATGTAAGATGTACCTGCTTTTCCTTTGCTTTCTTCCATAATTGTAAGTTTCCTGAGGCCTCTCCAGAAGCAGAAGTTGCTATGCTTCCTGTACAGTCTGTGGAACGATGAACCAATTAAATCTCTTTTCTTTATAAGTTATCCAGTTTCAGGTATTTCTTTATAGCAGTTCAAGAATGAACTAATATATAAAATTGGTACTAAGGAGTGGGGCATTGCTATAAAGATACCCGAAAATGTGGAAGCAGCTTTGGAACTGGGTAATGGACAGAAGCTGGAAGAATGTGGAAGTCTCAGAAGAAGACAGGAATATGAAGAAAAATTTAGAACTTAGAGACTTGATAAATGACTGTGACTGAAATGATAGTAATGTGAACAGTGAAGGCCAGATTGAAGAGGTCTCAGATGGAAATGAGGAACTTACTGGGAACTGAAGCAAAGGTCACATTTGTTATGCATTTGTGAAGAAGTTGGAGTCATGGTGTCCCTGCTCTAAGGATCTGTGAAACTTTGAACTTGAGAGTAATGATTTAGGGTATCTGGTGGAAAAAAGTTCTAAGCAGCAAAGCCTTTGAAGTGACCTGGCTGCTTTTAACAATCTATGCTCATATGTGTAAGCAGCAAAATGACCTAAAACTAAAACTTATATTTAAAGGGGAAGCAGAGTGAAAGTTTGGAAAATTTGCAGCCTGGCCATGCAGTAGAAAACATAAACCTATTTTCTGGGGGAGGAATTCAAGCTGGCCGTAGAAAAGCTTCATAAGTAAAAAGAAGCCAAATGTTAATAGCCAAGATATTGGGAAAAAGGCCTCAAAGGCATTTCACAGACCTTTGTGGCAGACCCTCCCATCACAGGCCCAGAGGCCTAGGAGGGAAGAATGGTTTCCTGGGTGTATTAGTTCATTTACATGCTGCTAATAAAGACATACTTGAAACTGGGAGCAAAGAGTTTAACTGGACTTACAGTTCCACATGGCTGGGGAGGCCTCAGAATCATGGCAGGGGGCAAAAGGCACTTCTTACATGGTGGCAGCAAGAGGAAAAATGAGGAGGAAGCAAAAGCAGAAACCTCTGATAAACTCATCAGATTTCATGAGACTTATTCACCATAACAAGAATAGTACAGGAAAGACCAGGCCCCATGATTCAATTACCTCCCCCTGGGTCCCTCCAACATGTGGGAATTCTTAGAGATTCAGTTCAAGTTGGAGACTTGGGTGAGGACACAGCCAAACCATATCATTCCACCCCTGGCCCCTCCACATCTCATGTTCTCACTTTTTAAAACCAATCATGCCTTCTCAACAGTCCCCCAAAGTCTTAACTCATTTCAGCATTAATCCAACAGTCCACAGTCCTAAGTTTCATCTGAGACAAGGCAAGTCCCTTTCACCTATGAGCCTGTAAAATCAAAAGCAAGCTAGTTACTTCCTATATACAATGGGATTACAATTATTGGGTAAATACAGCCATTCCAAATGGAAGAAATTGGCCAAAACAAAGGAGTTTAAAGGGCCTATGCAAGTCCTATGCAGCAGAATAGTCATATTTTAAAGCTCCAAAATAATCTCCTTTGACTCCAGGTCTCACATCCAAGTCACACTGATGCAAAGGGTGGGTGGCCATGGTCTTGGGCAGCTCCACTCTTGTGACTTTGCAGGGTACAGCCTCTGTCTTGGCTGCATTCGTGGGCTGGTGTTGAGTGTCTGCAGTTTTCCAGGTACACAGTGCAAGCTGTCAGTGGATCTACCATTCTGGAGTCTGGAAGATGGTGGCCCTCTTCTCACAGCTCCACTAGGCAGTGACCCAGTAGGGACTCTGTGGGGGCTCTCCGACCCCACATTTTCCTTCTGCACTGCTCTAGCAGAGGTTCTCCATGAGGGCCCCACCCTGGCAGCAAATTTTTGTCTGGGCATTTAGACATTTCCATACATCTTCTGAAATCTAGGCAGAGATTCTCAGATTTCAATTCTTGAATTCTGTGCACAAACAGGCTGAACACCACATGGAAGCTGCCAGGCTTGGTGCTCCCACCCTCTAAAGCCACATCCTGAGCTCTGTGTTGGCCCCTTTCAGCCACACTGGGGTGGCTGGGACACAGGGCACCGAATCCCTAGGCTGCACACAGCAGGGGGACCCTGGGCCTGGTCCACAAAACCACTTTTTCCTCCAGGGCCTCTGGGCCTGTGATGGGAGGTGCTGCTGTGAAGGTCTCTGATATAGCCTGGAGACATTTTCCCCATGGTCTTGGGGATTAACATTAGGCTTCTTGCTACTTATGCAAATTTCTACAGCCATCTTGAATTTCTCCCCCAAAAATGTTTTTTTCTACTGCATCACCAGGCTGCAAATTTTCTGAACTTTTATGCTCTGTTTCCCTTTTAAAACAGAATGCTTTTAACAGCACCCACGTCACCTTTTGAATGCTTTGCTGCTTAGAAATTTCTTCCCCCAGATACCCTAAGTCATATCTCTCAAGTTCAAAGTTTCACAAATCTCTAAGGCAGGGGCAAAATGCCTCTGGTCTCTTTGCTCTTTGCTAAAACATAACAGAGTCACCTTTGCTCCAGCTCCCAACAGGTCCCTCATCTCCATCTGAGACTACCTCAGCCTGGACCTTATTGTTCATATCACTATCAGCATTTTTGTCAAAGCCATTCAACATGTCTCTAGTAAGTTCCAACTTTCCCATATTTCTCTATCTTCTTCTGAGCCCTCCAAAGTGTTCCAACCTCTGCCTGTTACCCAGCTCCAAAGTCCCTTCCACATTTTGGGTATCTTTTCAGCAATGCCCTACTCTACTTGTCCCAATTTACAGTATTAGTTCATTTTCATGCTGCTAATAAAGACATGCCTGAAACTGGGAACAGAAAGAGGTTTAGTTGGACGTACAGTTCCATATGGCTTGGGAGGCCTCAGAATCATGGCAGGAGGTGTAAGACACTTTTACATGGTGGTCACAAGAAAAGAAAATGAGGAGGAAGAAAAAGTGGAAATCCTTGATAAACCCAATCAGATCTCATGAGACTTATTCACTATCACAAGAATAGCACAGAAAAGACCGGCCCCCATGATTCAGTTACCTCCCCCCTGGGTTCCTTCTACAACAAGTGGGGATTCTGGGAGATACATTTCAATTTGAGATTTGGGTGGGGACACAGCCAAGCCATATCACAGGGCCAGGCCCAGGGCCACGATGATCTGTGCAGCCTCAGAACATGTCAGCCTGCATCCCAGCTGCTCCAGTTCCAGCCATGGTTCAAAGGGGCCCAAGTACACCTGGCCTCCTAGCTGCTTCAGCTCCAGCTGCTTCAAAGGGTGCAACATAAACCTTGGTGGCTTACAGTGTTAAGCCTGTGGGTGCAAACAGTGTAATACTTGAGGCTTGGGAGCCTCCACCTAGATGTTAGAGGATGTATGGAAAAGTCTAGATATCTAGGCAGAAGTCTGTTGCAAGGGTGGAACGCTCATGGAGAACCTCTACTAGGGACGTGCAGAGGGGAAATGAGGGGTTGCAGCTACCGCAGAGTCCCCACTGGGGCACTGCCTAGTGGAGCTATGAGAAGAAGCTGTGTATGTATTTATGGAGTACTGTCCTCCAGACCCCAAAATGGTAGCTCCACTGACAGCTTGCATCCTACACCTGGAAAAGCCACAAGTACTCATCACCAACCCATGAGAGCAGCCACAGGGGTTGCACAATGCAAAGAAGAGGGGGTGGAGCTGCCCAAGGCCTTGGGAGCCCACCTTTTGCATCAGTGTGTCCTGTATACAAGATAGGGAGTCAAAGGAGATTATTTTGGAGCTTTAAAATTTAATGACTGCCCTGCTGGGTTTCAGACTTGCATGGGGCCTGTAGCCTCCCCTTTTTGGCCCAAATATTCCTTTTGGAATGGGAATATTTACCTATCCTCACATTGTATCTTAGTGTAACTAACTTGTTTTTATTTTACAGGCTTGTAGGCAAAAGGGACTAGCCTTGTCTCGGATGAGACTTTGTACTTAAAACTTTTGAGTCAATGCTGGAATGAGTTAAGACTTTAAGGGACTCTTGGGAATGTATAACTGTATTTTGAAATGTGAGAGGGACATGAGATTTGGGAGGGGGCCAAGTATAGAATAACATGGTTTCAATCCGTGTCCCTGACCAAATGTCATGTTGAATTGTAGTCCCCAATGTAGGAGGTGCAGCCTAGTGGGAGATGATTGGATCATGGGAGTGGTTTATCATGAATGGTTTAGCCCCATCCACTTTGGTGGTGGTGTTCCAATAGAGAGTTCTTGTGAGATCTGGTTGTTTAAAGATGTGTGGCACCTCCCTCTCCCCTGCCCCCTTGCTCCTGCTCTGGCTACATAAGATGTATCTTTCCCTTCACCTTCTGTCATGCTTGGAAGCTTCCTGAGGCCTCCCCAGAAACAGAAGCCACTATGCTTCCTGTAGAGCCTGTGGAACCATAAGCCAATTAAGCCTCTTTCTTATAAATTACCCAGTCTCAGGTATTTCTTTATAGCAGTGTGAGAACAGATTAATACAAGAGAAATGTTCATTGAAAAAAAATTGTATAGTAGTGAAAAAATGGAGAAAACCAAAGGATCCACTGTTCAGATCAGTTAAGTAAATTGTGCTGCATTAATAAGGTAGAATACTATGGAGCTTTTTAAAAGAAGTGCCTTCTATATATGCTGACAGAAAAAAAAATCTCTAAGATATATTATTAGTTGAAAAGAAAAAGAAACAAGGTACAGAAAATTATGTAGAAGATGATCTCTTTTATATAAATTTAAATAATTGTACAGTTGACCCTTGAAGAACACTGCTTTCAACTGTGCAGGTCCATTTTTGCATGGATTATCTTCTCCTTTTGCCACCCCTAAGACAGCAGGACCAACCTCTCCATCCTGCTCTTCAGCCTATTCAGTATGAAGATGATAAGGATAAATACCTTTATGATAATTCACTTTCATTTAATGAACAGTAAGCATATTTTCTCTTCCCTATGATTTTCTTAATAACATTTTATTTTTTGTTTTTTAAAAATATTGTTTGTTAAATTTTTGAGGGTACATATTATCAAATACATAAAATATTTTTATACAGGTATGCAATGTAAAATAATCACATCATGGAGAATGGAATATCCATCCCCTTAACCATTTATCCTTTGAGTTACAAACAATGCAATTACATTCTTTAAGTTGTTTTTTAAAAATATGATTAAGGTATTATTGACTATAGTCACCCTATTGTGATATCAGATAGTAGGTCTTATTCATTCATTTTTTTTTGTACCCATTAACTCTCTTCTATCTCCCTTCAATCCCCCCACTACACTCCCAACTTGTGGTAACCATCCTTCTATCCTCTATGTTCATGAGTTTAATTGTTTTTTTTTTATTTTTAGATCCTACAAATAACTGAAAATGTGTGATGTATGTCTTTCTGTGCATGGCTTATTTCATTTAACATAAGATCTTAAGTTCTACCCATGTTATTGCAAGTGGCTGGATCTCATTCTTTTTTTTTAGCGTCTGAATAGTACTTTATTATGTATATGTTTCACATTTTCTTTATCCACTCTTCTGTTGATGGACATTAGGTTGCTTCCAAATTATCTATTGTAAATAGTGCTGCAACAAACAGAGTAGTGCAGATATCTCTTCAATATACTGATTTTCTTTCTTTTGGGTATATGCTCAGTAGTGGGATTAATAATATTTTCTTATCTCTAGTTGACTTTGTTGTGTGAATACAGTATATAATGCATCTAACGTACAAAATATGTGCTAGTAGAATTTTTATGTTATTGGGAAGGCTTCCAGTCAACAGGAGGTTATTAGCAGTTACATTTTGATGGAGTCAAAATTTATACATAAGTTTTCTACTGCGTGAGGGTCAGGACCCCAACCCCTGCATTGTTCAAGGGTCAACTGTATTCTCAATGTTAACAAGTCTACTTGTACAGTTAGCAGAGACAACGTCAGTAATTATTCAACAAGATTTTTCACTGTATTTGCAAATTATCAAATGTCAAACAATTGTGGTTTTCAGACTACTATATGCTTTGGGGGACTTTTACCCTATTACAAAAATTATACCAAAATAGCAACCATAATGATTTAGAACATCATTATGATCTCTCACTGTAGGGACGAGAAAGTTCTTTATTCTTTCAATTGTAATTCAATTTTAAATAAATGTTCATGGAATCATGTTTTTTTCCTGGAAGGAATTGTGATTGTCTTTGGGAAAATGGATGTTAGAACAGATGAGAAACTTTTTTTTTTATTCTTTTCTTTATGTCTTCTGCCTATGTTTTAGAGGAATGATGAGAAATTTTTATTTTTGTTTTGTAGCTTTCTGTAGAGTTTTAATTTTCTAACCAATTTTACATACCCTGGAGTTATCTGGGTGGTAAGATAATGTTTAATTTTTTCCTTTATAATATACCCTTTTTAAAGTGAGGGAACTGGAAATAAAGATTTTTTAAAAGTCAGAAAATAAGATGAAAGTATAAGTAAATTTGGAATACAGAATGAATGTCTGAAAGCCTACAAAACTGCTGAAGATGGGCCACAAATTTGGCTCCAATTTCTCTAGCAGCCAATAAAATAAGGAGACATCATCACATTTATAATTCATTATATCCATAAGATAAAAACACATTTTTAGGGAAAGCCCAACAATTTGTGAAACCTGAATGTAATTTCTTTGGTGGATCATCAAAAGGAGACTACTGTCTGATACAGGGAAAAATACCCAGAGTTACCCATAAAAAAGTCAAGAATTTTTATTTATTTTGTGATCTATTTTACAGATCAAAATAATAAGAAAAGAAATAATCAGATAAGAAAACAACATCAGAAGGCTCAATTTCTGGCCCTTTCTGCTGAGATAGTAGTGTTCTTAGCTACAACAAATGATCCTTTTTCAGCTAACGTTGCTACTGATCACAGACATCATAAACTGGATTGGCAATGCTAAGCTGTGGTGCCAGACTTCCTCCTCTCACTGTTATCTTCAGCCAGACACCCTCACTGCCACTCTTCCCAGAAAATGGATCTCCCTTGTTCTCATAAAAATCAGTCTCCTGTACTGTATTTGACTAGCGAGGCCAAGGTCAAGTGACTGCTGTAGTTGCAAAAAATGTTGGGAAAAAGGAACAGGTATCATCATATGATATGTTTGCCCCAGCATGTGGGTAAAATATTCTCAAGATACACATTAGACAGGAAAAGGCCAAACATCCACCCACCAAGATTCCAAAGCAGAGCCAGGATAAGGGTCTAGACCAGGTTCTAATCCATCTAACACCACTCAGGGTCTACGTTCATGCTTTGCGTTCTACCTCTTGCTTTGCTGGTAGGAAGTTAGACTTACACTTTGCCTTAGCTCTAACATTCTATCACTTCTAACACGGATCATACAACTAACAGAGGTTTTGAAGACACTTTCTTCCTACAGTCTCAGTTGCTGACAGGCCTTTAAACAAAAAAACACTGAAATTAAAATCCAGTGAATTATAAAATCTGGAAACAGCCCAGATATCTTTCAACCAGGAAACAGGCAAAAACAATGGTACAATGGATTCTCAGAAACTGCAACTTTAAGAAAAACGACATATAACAAAAATCAATTTTACCATAAGCTAATTGACATAAACAAGAGTGAAGTTCCTACAGTATATTTCTGATCACAAAACATCACCAAACTTTTGAATAAGGACCAAAACACCTCCAGTATTAGGTATTCAAATAAATGTAAACTATAATATATTAAGAAAGATTAATGAAAACAAATAAGATCATCCTTTACTGACTCATTCCAGTTAAGGTCATGGATGGCTAGAGCCTATTACAGCAGCATAGGGTGAAAGATGGTAACCAGACCTGGACTGGATGCCATTCCTTTGCAGGGCACACTCACACATGCCCCCAGCCTCACTTGGACTGGGACCATTTAGGTATGACGATAAACCTAACATGGACAGCATTAGGACGTGGAAGGAAAATGGAGTACCCAGAGGAAACCTACACAGACATGGGAGAAAATGCAAACTCCACACAGATAGTGACTCAGGAATCGATATATTTTTTTTCACCAAGTAATAATGAAACAATATCATTTGAGGACTGGCTGCATACCGTGGAATATAGGAATGAACTACTGCTACATGCATCAACATAGAAGCAGCCCCAAAACATAATGCTGAGTGAAAAAAAAAAAAAACAGGCTCAAAAGGCTGCATACTGCATGAATTCATTTATATAACATACTCAAAAAGGCAAAATTATAGGGACAGAAAACAGATCAGTGGTTGCCGGGGGCTGAAGGTTGGGGGAGGAGCTCGACTACAATGGGGCACAGAGTAATTCTGGGGATGAAAGAACTGTGTATCTTGATTGTGGTGGTGGTGACATGATCATAAACATTTGTCAAAACTCTCAGAACTGTACATCTAAATGGGCGAATTGTACTATGTGTAAATTATACCTTAGTTTTCATAATGGAAAAAAATTCAATTTAATGAATAATAGGTGCATTTATTTATTCAACAAATATTTATTGATCGCTTACTATGTGCCAGACACTTGTAAACGGTCATATATTTAAGTGAACTGATCCCAATGTATATAATGCATTGGAAATAATCTAAATTACTCTATGGATTCCTTAAACTTGATTTACAGCCAAAAATTCTGCATGAAGAACTTTGGCAGTGACGGGAAATGGTGGCACATAGTTTCTTTCACCCATAACTGACAAATTACTGAAGTTTGGTGTGAAAACATATTGCAACCAATGGATTTGACACTCCCCAAGTACTGATTTAGAAAATCATTTTTAAGTGCTAATTGGCTGTCTGAAACTCACATTTTGGTGCAAGAAAGCTCAGAATTTCTGGTAGAAAGAACTAGGGAAGGGAGACGATGAGGGAGGGGAGGTCAGGGCAGCCTGAAGTAGGGAGATGGAGAAAGTAGAGCACAGGCCTGGGGTCAAAAGATCTTGCTAGTCCTACTCTTGGCTTGGTCAAGGTCACTTTGCCATTCAGGATTCAGTTTCCTTAACCTGAATTTATTAAATGAATGAATTGGAAAGGTGGAAACAGCACTGATTGCACATTGCAGAGCTCTTCCGCTAGTAATGTGTGTGACCTTGATAAGTCAGTTGGTCTCTCTGGGCTTTTGTTTCTAACCATATCAATTGAGAGATTTAATGGTTGCATTAAAGATGTTGATGCCATTGAACTGTTTAGAAATGACTAAAATGGTAAATTTTATGTTATTTACATTTTATTGTAATAAAAAAGTTAATTTTTTAATTAAAAAAAATGATGTTAGACAAAATGAATTTTGGGGTAATGTAGTTTGATTTTTTTTCTCTTACTCTTGAGATAAAGTCCAGATTCCTTAACAAAGCCACCCATAGGGTATGCGTGTTCTGGAAAAATGCTTTTTGTGGGGTTTCATATACAAACAGTTTATGCAAACAGTTTGAGTCATCCCAAACCAGTATGTCAGCAGCATTCCAGTGGCCCAATCTCATGAGATTATATGCAGAAAATACTGCACCTGCCAGCAGGAGCAATCTGCATGCCAGACTACCATTCTAGGAACAGGGCCTGGCCCTGTAGCCCTAAGAAAACCTCATAGTAGGAGTCCTGGAGCTCCTTGGGTCATCTGTTCAACCCCACACACAAGGTAGATTAGAGAGTACTGTGGGAAAGAAATAGAGATTCCATGTAAATCCCAGTCTCGGCTGTGGGTGCCCTGCCCAAATGGCACTGCCATAGCCAACAGCTCTGAAACATTAGAGGGAAACAGGAAATTTTGAGGAAGGCTTTTTAAAGCACAGGTCCCCCCTGAGGCATGGGCCCAGCAGGGAGGATGTAGGAACTTGTCCATGCTGAAGGGTGGCATTTCTTGATTTAGTTTATAAACCCTGTCTGATTTGTCTCAAATGTGCCCAGGAACTTCCCACCCTTGGACTATGGCCTTCACATATGGTTTCTCTACTCAGAATTTGTGTTTCTCCCATTGCCTCAACATTCATTACTCCATTTACTTAACTAATCCCCATTCATCTGGGAGGTCTCAGCTTAGAAAACAATTTCTTCCAGAAGACTTCTCTGCCCTTGAGTTCTGGTTTATGAACCTGATAGGCTACATTGAAAGATGAATCTAGAATCTTGGAATCTGTTTTCTCTTTCCTAAATAAATTCAACAGAATATTCAAAATAAAAGATATAATCCCTCTAGAGTAGAATAAAAATTCTAAATTTGTTTCCTCCTTTCTAGAGCCTGGGAGAGAAATAGATAATTCTGCATTCTGAGTTCTCAGAGGAGAGGTGTGCATGCGGAAGAGGAAAGGCTGAGTATTAGCCCCTGACCAAGCTATCTTAAGCCTGTTCCTTGTGGTCTTATGCAACTTTTATTCATTTGTTAACTTATTCATTCATCCATCCTTTCATTCAATCGTTCAACAAACATTTATGACTCTATTGTATTCTAGGAAATAAACTAGATCCAGAAGGAAAAAAAGCCAAATGTGATTCCTTCAAAATGCTCATGTTCTATTGGGCATAACTCACTCTGGGCTGTAGTTAATGGTGGTATGCCAAAGACTATTGGAGAAAAACTGCAGATGTGGCTGGAAGCTTTCCTGAAAATTTGCCGTGGTACAATGAGTGCATCATTTATGAGCACATGAATTCAGAAAACTGTTGTTAGGAGAGCATGATGCTTCAAGAGTTAGACCATTCCATTGCACTGGGAACAGAAGGGAGCACGAAAAAGAATTCCACTTTCTTACATTAGCTCATGAAACTGTTTCTATGCTTTCTATTTTGTAGCATTTCCTATTAAAGGACAGGATCCCAAATGAGAAGCAAAGAATTATATAATTGGAGGTCTTCACTGTCAAGCTCCATGAATGAAAAAGACACTTAAGAAAAATAAATTGTCACAAGGTCAGGTCTACAGGTCTTGAGTGTAGACAAACCTTTCAATCTGCCCCTCCAAAAACAGAGGATGGGGAGAGGGAGTATGGTGGTCTCTAATTTCTATTTTTTTGAAACAGCTCAATAGTTAAGGAAGAGAAACCTCACTCACATAGGTGCTAAGAAAACAGTGTGACTGATTTATAAGATTAAGTGGTATTGCTTAATAATACTTCTAATGTCTAACTCTACAATTGACTTTACACTGGCAAAGAAAAAAGTTTATTCTAATATTTGCTCCAAATTTCCCTAAGAGAAGAATTCTAAAGCATTTGTTCTATGACTGATATTTCTACTTCTGTTCCCATATAAAATAACCAAGATAAGTTAACAAGCTGCCATATGCCTAGGAATGAACATTTTTTTTTTTTTGAGGCATTACTCCTTTTAGTATGAATGAGAGCTATGACTTTCCTCTCTAGAAAAATGTTCATACACACAAAATTTTCTTCACAATCTTAGTGTATTCAGAGACCCACTAAGGTACATGAAACCTATCCATGTATCCTAGGGGAATCTGTGCTACAGTAAATATTAAAAATGTAATTTGCTGTAAGAAATTATTTAGCTTTAGCTGCATCAGTTAATTAGTTTCCAAAGATATTGAACAGCAGTTCTCAAACTAGAGGTTTGTGGAAAAGTTCCAAGGCAGTGGTTGACATTAATGGCTATAGAAATGCGCACAATGGCAGTATATAACCCTGTGATAGTGTGAACACTATTCCTACTAAAGGAATCACATTTGGCTTTTTTTTCCTTCTGGATCTAGTTTATTTCCTACTATTCCTACTGGTTAGGGTGGCCAGATAAAATACAGGATACCCAGTGAAATTTGAATTTCAGATAAACAACAATAAATTTTAGTATCATTATGGCCTATGCAATTTGCAGAAGTATATTTGGGATATATTGACATTATTTGTTGTTTGTCTGAAACTCAAATTTAGGGCTGGGCGTGGCACCTTATGCCTATAATATCAGTACTTTGGGAGGCGAAGGTGGGAAAATCACTTGGGCCCAGACGTTCAAGAACAGCCTGGGCAAACACAGCAAGACCCTATGTCTACAAAAAATTAAAAAATTAGCCAGGTGTTGTGGCACATACCTGAGGTCCCACTACTGGGAAGGCTGAGATGGGAGAATTGCTTCAGACTGGTGAGTTGAGGCTGCATTGAGCCATGATCACACCACTGCCTTCCAGCCTAGATGACAGAGTGAGACCCTATCTCAGAAAAAAAAAAAAAATAAATGAAATTCAAATTTAACTGGGCATCCTGTATTTTGATTAGCTAAATCTGGCAACTGTACTCTCAGCTACTTTAGCAGGATTCCCCACCTTGGACTTGTTATACCTCTGTTCTTTTTGTGGTTTTTTTGGCAAAGGTCTCTCTTCTCCTTTATCCCTAGATGTATCTTAATTTGATCCAGCACTGATGAAGATCTAATAATGATTGTTATCACTGACTTTCAACAGCACAGAAATAGTGAAATTATGTATGTATGTATACGTACATGTATGTGAGAGAGAAAGGGCAAAGGAGAGAAGTCACTCAGAAAGAAGTTTAAGAATTATTATTTTGAGAAAATCATGACTATTAGAAAATTATTATTTTTAAGGATTTTTAAAATTATGCTTTAGGTTCTGGGGTACATGTGCAGAAAGTGCAGGTTTGTCATGTACACCTGTGTTTTTTAAGATGAAGCCCAGCAAATGTAAAATCAGGTAAATGAGAAGGCAGTCCTGAAGGCTTAATCAATCCTCACCCATGACCATTGCATCATTACTGGTAGATTATTGCCTTCTCTTTTCTGTGTTTTAAAATGAATACAATCAACTCTTCAAATAAGACAGTCATTGACATGAAAATGGGAAATGTGTACTTGCTCCATATAGCTTTTGACTTCAGTGATGTTTCTGAAAGCAATTTAAATCTAATGACTTCTCAAACATTTGCTTGTCTTGAGACCAGGGCAATGACAGGAGAAGTACATCTGTCATATCATGAAAGTCCTAGAAAAAGTAGTAATTCAAGTTTTAATTTGTGTACCTGGAATTTTTAGCAGATCTTTTCTTTCATGTGTTTGCTTTATACAGACCTGCTCTATATTGAAAATGGCCACGCTTGGCACAATGACTACAGTCCTTCAATTCATTATGGTTATATAATTAACAGTATAAGTCACATTATACTCGGGGCAATATATTGATCCAGAGACCTCCAAGGATCTTTCAAGGGCAAAGAGAAAGGATATTGCTGAAAAGGGAGATATTTGTGGAATCTCTTAGGTCTAGTGCTCTAAAGCATGGGACACCTCCCCCTCCTTAGGATGTGTGGCCTCCTTTTTTGCTTTGTAATAGAATCCAGACTTTATTCATGGCAACAATGTACTCTGCCTGCTTAAAAACAAAACAAAACAAACAAAAACTATACTTCTTGGTTTCCTTTGTACCCAGCAATGATCATGTGATGCATTTCTGAGAAGTTTAGGAGATTTTAGGATGGAGAATTGACCCTTTTAGCCAAGGGCCGTATCTAATTTGCAGATGTGTTTCATGTGGCCCATAGACTTGAAAGAAAAACCAACTGGATAAATTCCATAAATTTCTAGATTGCTGAAAAAAATTATGAGATGTGAGTGGTTTTAAACTCTCATGTTGCAACAACAGGCTGAAACTCACTAACAACACAGTTCCTGCTTCTTCCTATTATCTTTTTTTTTTTTTTTGAGGAAGTTTTGCTCTTGTTGCCCAGGCTGGGGTGCAGTGACATGATTTCAGCTCACTGTAACCTCTGCCTCTCAGGTTCAAGCGATTCTCCTGCCTCAGACTCCTGAGAAGCTGGGATTACAGGCATGCACCACCACACCCAGCTAATTTTTGTATTTTTGGTAGAGACAGAGTTTCACCATGTTGGTCAGACTAGTCTTGAACTCCTGACCTCAGGTGATCCATCCACCTCAGCCTCCCAAAATGCTGGGATTATAGGCATGAGTCACCATGCCTAGCCTCTTCCTATTGCCTTATCCTTGCCTGCTTCACTTTTTTGCTTCACCTGCTTCACCCCATAAGCATTTGTATTGCAACCTCTACCTTAAACCATAATCTTTTTCTCTCTCACTCTTTTTTCTTTTACCGTATCATATGTCATGTTTTATCTGTCAGTGATTCAGCCCTGGGTGACAGAAGGGTTCCCAAACTCACACAGTTATCAGTGCTGCATAAATTACCACACCCAGAAAGGATCTCAAAGCTAGAGCATGTGTGAGCAAATAGATAGATTATTATTCATTAACTTTAATATTTTTTGGTTACTGATGCTAAACTTGGATCACAGGTCATATTTCAAGGTGACCTGTGGAGTCTTAAGGTCTTATATTGCTCATCTGGTGTTAAGGGTTAAAACTGGGTCCAGTACATTGGCTTATGTCTGTAATCCCAGCACTTTGAGAAGCCAAGGTGGGAGGATTATTTGATCCCAGGAGTTTGAGATCAGCCTTGGTGACATAGTGAGACCCTATCTCTAAAAATATTTAAACAATTAACTGGGTATAATGGCATGTACCTGTAGTCCTAGCTACTCAGGAGGCTAAGGCAGATCACTAGCACCTAGGAGCTTGAGGCTGCAGTGAGCTATGATCATGTCACTGCACTCCAGCCTGGATGACAGAGCAAGACCTTATCTCAATTAAAAAAAAAAAAAGGAAAAGGTTAGAACTGTGTTATGAGACAAAACTCAGGGGAGTATTTACTACATTATTTTGTCAAAGGCAGTGCAAGGGGATATGTAATGGGGAGATAGGTTGTCCTCACTTTTATATCACAGGCTAATTTGCTTTTTCATTTTAAGCAGTTTATAATTTTATCACTTATCTACTTGACAAAATATATTTTCATTATCTTTATTTTCCTTACTCACATCATTCTTGGAGGTTATGAGTGCCACAAAATATTCCCATTGAGTAAAGTAGTACTTGCTTCATAAACTTCCCTAAGTTGAGTTTTAAAGGATCCCACTGCCCTTGCTGTGCATTCTAGAGTTTCAGAATTGGACCATTAGTCTATCTGTACTGTTCATGATCTTAGAAATTTTTATTGTCCCACTTCTTAGCTTTTACCATCTTGAAATGAGAAAACCTGCCACCTTCTTTCATTATAAGGTAGCCTCTGTCCAATGGAACCCTTGCTTTCCATCAGCCCAGATACCCTTCCTGGCATTTTTTCCAGGGCTGCTGTAGCTTTCTTGAATTTCAGTAACCAGAGACACACACAGTTTTAGTGCAATAATCTTTATTTCTTTTGAATGATGTTCAACATCTGGCTGACCATTTGAGCTATGGTGCCATATTGAACTAGCATCCTGGAATGACTCCAGTCCCTTCTTTGGTGATAACCAATCAGAGAGAGCAATTCCTTTCGTGCATGTATTTTTGATTATTTATTAATTACATTTTAATATTGTTTATTAGTTTGTCATTTAAACACTGTATCACTGACACAGTAGTGATTCTAAAGTGCACTTCTCATGCAAAAGCATTAGCGGTATCTAGAAACTTGTTAAAAACATACATTTTCAGCCCTTACCCCAGATCTACTTAATCAGAAACCCTAGGGGTAGGGTTCTAGGATCCCAAAGTTTTGTTTTTGAAGCAGGTGATTCTGGTACACACTCAAGTTTGAAACCCACTGACATAATGTTTTGTAAGTGAATAAGATGTAGTGACAAAAATTCATAGAAAGGAAAGTTTTTAATTCGAAAAAAATGGAAGGTAAAGGAATGGAATATCAAGAATATCTTATATTGCCTTTTGTTTGTTTGTATATATGGCTGTTGATGCAATCACTGGCAATTTGTACAAGGGGTGAGTTGCTCACATTTGAATTCATACTATCTCGGTTTGATGCTCTAAGTAAAATTAGCAAGGGGAAAGAAATAAAGGTGAGACTGGAGAAGTAATTTAATATGAAAAGAAATGTAAATATTTATACATGCATGTATTAGCAGAAAGAGAAAATAGCCCCCAAAGGAAAAGAAATTAACAGAATATTAATGATAGACCCTATTAATAGGTAAGAATAATTCTCCAGTTCAAAGGGAAATCAGCAGAGATGCCAGCAGAAGCAGAGGGCAGATTCTGAGAATGAGTGCTTTTATTCATTTAGCAAGTGACTGCTGAGCACTTACTTTGCACCAGAGATTGTTCTAAGGGCCAGGATACAATGATGAACAAGATAGAACTTAGTCTAGTGGAAGTCATAAACTGTTGAACTGCCAATGGCAATACAGTGTGATGGAAGCCATGTTAGGGGGAGGGGCAAGGTAGCTGTGGAAGCTCAGAGGAGAGATGCTGGATGCTGAACTGAGACTTGAGAGATAGGAATCTTGGTAATGGCCATTACAATGTTTAGAGCAGATATATACTGTAGAAGCAAACTGGAAGAAATTGGTAAAGTACTTCTCTGGGGCTGATTTCTAATTATATCTCTGAAATGGGAAGCATTAGTCTCAGTTTGGGGTTTTAATAGAAAATGTGTGTGATGAGGGCATACAACAGAAGGGAAGGATCTTTGGCTCTGGAAATTCAGATTCCTGGCAGAAGCACAGGACTGGGTCTAGAGCCCACTTTGAAACTAAATTTCTAATCTTAAAACATACAAGCAATCATAACATTGGGGAGAGGGATCTAGCTAAAAGAAAACATTTTTTTAATCTTTGAAAAGAGAAAACTTGAATACTCTTCTAATGCAATGGCTTTAAGTACTTTGAGATTCTCTAGGAGGAATCCTTAAGCATAAATAACTATAAGACTATATTAGAGCCATGTTTTGGGACCGCTTGTTAGTAGAAATTTTCATCAGAGGGCAGTTGTTGATATAGCTGGAGATGGCAAATAAAATTCCAATAGAGAGCTAAGCACAAAAAAGATAATAAAGGGGGAGGGGAAGATAACCTGGATTTTATTTTATTTTAATTTTTTGGTTTTGATATTTTTATTTACTGAAAATCTGTTTTAAAGCAGGTAACAGGTACTGAATATTATCATGTGCCAGGCTTTTGGTTTGTTTTAAACCTGTAACTTTAAGTGTAATTGCTCAGTAAATTCGAAAGTGATAGTTAATGCCAAGAGAGATAAGAAAAAACAGAACATGGCCACATACAATTTTTATCAGGTCCAGTCGATTATCCATTTCATTAAGTCAATTGAATTTCAAGTATGGTAAAGTCATAGAGCCTGTAATGAAAGCTAAAAATCATTGAATATTTAAACAAAAATAATTTTTGAAATTATCTTTGTTCAGATTCCTCAGAACTCCTTCATATTGAATGGGGAACAGCTACACATTCGTGATATGAGTCATTCACTTGAGACAGCAGGTTCCCCATCTCTCAGTCCTCATGGCTGTCCACATGGATTTTGTTCAGCCTTGTAAAGTATCCTGAATCGCTGAAGTCATTCTCGCTAAAGTCATTCTAACTAGTGCATCTTTGGGGATATCATAGGAAAGGAAGTCTCTATGTCATTTTTTTCAATACCTTAATTTGAGGCAAATAATTCAGCCTGTGAAACATGCCCTTTTCCATTCTTGAGCAAATCCTTTATCTTACCAAGATCAAAGTATTCCACGTATTCTTTGAGTGACTTCCTTTCTCTGACATGTTAAAATAATTTCATTTTTTTGGTTTTGGAGACATTTGCAAGGTACTTTAAAAGTATTTTTTTTTTGTAGTTATTATTCTCCTCATGTAAAATTGATGGGGTTTCTTTCTTCTCTTCACATGTGAATTATCATTTTGCAGGGAAATGCCTTCTTTTTTCTCAGATAATTTATATGGCTCTAATAGTTCTCTTTTTGGTCCCTACCTCTAATGCTTGTTATTTTTATTCCTTGGTATATGCTTTTTGTGAAAAGCAAACAATAACAACAAAGTATTTAGCCTTTCCTTGTGGGTTATTGACTTTTTAAAGTCTCTTATTTCAATTGTCTCCTAAATAGAGTCTATATTTATCATATTTTCCTTTAAAAAATCTAAAGTATGTGCAATTTGTTTCATGGTTTTCCCTTGTCCCACAAGGGTGTAAAATTTAATTATGTTATTAGTTTTTACTTAGTGTTCACCCAACACAATCTCTTGGGTTCATTTCTGATCCTTTTTAGGATGAAAGTTCCCTCCATTCCTTTTCTTGTGGGATTTAGAAAGCAGTTCTCAGTTTATTGACATCTATTCCCACTGCCTCTCACACTTCTCCTCCTGACTGAGCAGCTGGCTGCTCTGTGTTTGGATAATTAAAGCCTTTCATTATTATTTTCTGGACATTTTTTTTTTTTTTTTTTTTGCTTTCCCAATTCTATTTAGAATTTTCTGTCATCATTCCTCTTGGGTAATCTATAATTTTTTTTTTCTGCACGGAGAAGTTTTAACATGAATTGTTTTAACATAAAAAAGATATTAAAAGTTATAACACAAATGGATCCTGTGAAGTTCATTCAACAGATACTTTTTGAGTGCCAGCTGTGTAGCAGTTCTAGACTCTGGGGATAAGCAGGGATCAGAATCAAAGTTCATGTGCTTATATTCTAAAGAGAGCAGGGTAGAGAGACAACAAATAAACAATTCATCAGATGTTGATGAGAGGTAAGAAGAAAAAAAAAAAGTAGGATAAGAAGTTAGAGCAGCCCATTTCCACCAGTTCTACTAGAGAATTAAACTCTAATGTCCTAAGGCACACTTTGTATAGAATGAATTAACTTCTCTCCTATGCAGATAGAATGATACCAACTGTGTACTATCCTTGGGAGACTAAAGAAAGCAATCATTGAAATCATTTTCTATAGGGCTTAATTTTCTCAAGGAACCCTAAGGTGAGAAAGGCTTGAGTTAAAGAGTGACAGCTGTGAGAGGGACTGCTGCTTTGGATCATTTGATTAGGGAAAGCCTCTCTGACAAAGAATCCTCTGAGCAGAGACTTAAATTTAGCAAGTGAGGGAGGGTCCTGAAGATGCAACAGCTGCAAGGTGGTGGTGGTGAAGGACAAAATACTACAGCCAGAAACAAGAGTGGGTTTGGTATATTTGAGAAAGTAGTTAAGAAGGTCAAGGTGGCCACAGCTGAGTTATCATGGGGCAGAGAAGTAGGGATAAGATTAGAGAATAGTGAAGGGTAGAAATGGTGTGGAAAACGTACCAGATACATTTCAGCTGAAGCCAATTAAACAGATTGACTGTGCTTCAGCTATGGGTCATAGCTTGGGGAGTTTCAAAGATGAATGAATTATGGTCTCTGTCCTCATGCATCTTACAATACAGAGTAGATAATATAACTTAGACTAAGAAAACACAGTGTGATAAATGCTACACCTTAATAATAAGCAAAGGGGTGACCATAAGCTGAGTTTTCCCAGGAGTAGACCCTCAGCCAAGTATTCAGGTGTAGGTGATTTATAAAGAAATAACACCCAGGAGGACTCATAAGAGTCAAGTAGGGATGAGAAATCAAGCAAGAGACAGCCTGGCCATGCAGGGAGCTCTGGAGTATAAATGACACCTTAGAGATAATCACACTTTGAAAAGCAGAGGCTGGGTTTTTGCATGTACACCTGTTAATCATTGCTAACGGTGGTATACTCTCTTAGGCATGTTTGGTTCTTCATACAGGTGAAGTGGTGCCAGGTAATTCTCTGAAGAACTCACCCAAGGGAGCAGAGGTTCAGAAATGGGTGCATAGAGCTGTTAAAGAGACCAAAGGAGATCTTGGTGGGGCATCAGTGGTGCCACCCCAGGGCTCACAGAGCTTCTCAGCCCAAAGGGTGGTGCTTAAAGGACAGGCAGAGGATGTTAAACTTTGCCTAGGTGAAAACCATGCCTGACTGCTTGGCCCTGTAGCCTCAGCATCTAGTGTGGGTCATACTCACCATAGAGAATCCTGGAGGTGTTTCTGAATGGGGATGAATGCATGCATGAAAGACATCTCAGGCCCAGCAATTAGTTGTCATAATTTTTAGGAATCATTTGGTAGAATCCATGCAACCCAATATTTCATCTTTGTAGAAATGCTAAGATCCTCTGCATAAGAATTGCAAGCTGATGAAACTATAGTTCACAAATTCAGGAGGCATAGCCATAAAATGGTATGTAAACTTGAGTCTGAGCAAGTGAGAAGTAATGCATCTAAGGAACAAAAAGTCCAAACTACTTGGAGTATGTTGTGTTTTATTTTAAAATTATAAATAAGTGAAAATAATCTCTAAGTTTCCAAGAAAATACTTAAGTTTGTGAGCAGCTAGTTTATTAATTTATTAATTAATTTATTTTTGTGACTTGTTTTGGACTGAGAGAAACATTTTATAATAATAGCTTGCTTAAACGTGAATAAGAATTGGCATACATGAGGGGCATAACAATAAGCATTAAGTCAGAGTTGTGTCAGGCACCATTATGTGCCTCACTTGTAACATAAAACTTTTTATTTTGAATTATAATAGCTTACTTTTCTTAAAATGAGCTAAAAGATAAGGCTCATGTAGTGTGTTGATTGAATGAATGAAACCTGAATCCTCACCTCATCTCTGCTCCAAACTGTGCTGTTTTCTAAAGATTTCCTGCTTTCCATGTCCAATTTTTAATTGTATGACACAGGTTTTGGACCACAGGTGATTTCCAGCTTTCTTAGCATTTTCTTATATCAGTTTGGAATGTCCTAACATTGTATTCAGTAAGACTTCTGCCCATTTACACTTGTATTGTCTATTACATGCATGAAATATGGTGTTGCTTCCATAAACCATTCTCTCTCCTTTGTGATTAAGCTTGCTAAGTATGAAATCTCCATTTTAAAAAATTAGCTTGTTGGGGAGGGTGCATGGGGTCTTCAACTGTACGTATAATTCTTGGTTTCTTAAGTTGGGGGAGGTACAGAGGGGTATAGAGGGGTATATATTATCTACACACATTTTAAATCTAAAATGTTTTGTAAAAATGTAAGAGAATATTTATATTCTTAACATTTGTTATAGAAAATATAAAGAAAACCAAGTTTTCTACAAAAATGCCTTGTGGTTGGGTTAAATCTGTACATATCACAGTAAAGGGATAAATGTATCAGTTATTAAAACACAGATACATAGATATAAAAAATTATCCTGGCAGGCTGTATATGACAGATGGAGACTAGAATCTTGGGCAATCTATGGGTCTTAATGAATGAAATCAATTAAGTTTAGAGAAGCTATTTATTGTCAGAGAGATAAAAAGTTTATTAGCAATTATAAAGCAGTCTATGGGGGGTTCTGATCATAATACAGCAATGGGTGGATTTCTGCGACTTGGCAAAATGGTGGATGGTTTATATTTTATCTTTTTTTTTTTTTTTTTTTTCAAATATACCTAAATCTCTTGCTGAGCAATTTCTGGACTAAGGGATAGGAAAACTGGTTTGAGCTACCTCATATCAAATTACTAATATATCCATTTCCTGAGACAGGAAAGCCAGGTTATATATATATATATATATATGAGGCAAGTAGACTGAAAAAAAGACAATAAACGACAGCCTGGATGGTCTTTTCTTCAAATTAATATCCTCAAGCAAGTGTCCTTGTTTCTTGTTGCTTCTTTCTGTAGTGATGACACTCACAAAGAGAAAAATAAATGCTTTTTTCCTAGTTAAAACTTTACATTGCTCATACTAGTTAAGTAGCAGTGAAAACTGTCCTTGTTTTACTCAATAGATAAAGCAAGTTTAGAGGTAAGAAAAACTTCTCCCCCTTTTGAATGCTGTGAGATATATTTTTTAAAGTGTCAGAGAAGGAGGGAAGCTAGTTGGCAGGTTCACACATTGGGCTTCCATATTTCTGGTGTCACAAATAAAGTCACTTTTGAATAAGATGGCTAGTCTTAGTAGAATGTTCTAAGGGGGACCTCACTAATTTAGTTAAAATCTAAGTAAGTCATATTCCACTACATTGAATATCACTCCATGTAAAAGCTCTGTACAATAATTTTTCAAGATGCAGGCACTAATCACTTAACCAACAACAACAACAAAAAAAAAAAAAAAACCAGAATTTGGTAAAATGCCAGTAAAGAGAATTGGGAATCCTTGGAATCTTTGAAATAGACTCAACTAGGTGATGGGTTGCTAGTGCAGCAAACCACCATCACATGCTTATCTATTTAACAAACCTACACATTCTGCACATGTACCTTGGAACTTAAAAAAATAAAAATAAATGCTCAAATGGAACTTTGCTTTAGTTAAGAAGGGCATAAAACAAGTAAAGCTATCACCAGAGAGTTTATCAGTTTGGCAAGGTTAACAAAAGGCAATAGGCTCTTTTAGAAATACTTAATCAATTGAAATTAAATCTAGTTGTGGACCTAGCTTTTCAATTTATCCCATTGACTAGTCCTTGGAGTATTTATTACCTATGAATCATTTTTGGCCTTTAAAAATCAGTTCTCAAAAATTATGTGAAAATGTTCTGTTTACAGAGTGTGTATGTCATTAGTGATTTGTGTTGCAGAGTTTAGTTTTCCTGGTTAAAAAAATGAGTCTATCGATCTGGCAGCTTATGCAGGTGTTCTCAAGCATGGCTGGATATCAAATTGCCAGTGGAACTTTTTAAACCTATGGCTGTCCAAGACCCACTTCTCATCCCAATCAGAATCTCCAGGCACAGGGCCCCACAGTCTACTTCCATAAATACTGTCCAGCCAACCTTGAGAACCACTGGTTTAATGATAGCAAAAAAACCTTTCTTTGAGGCTTTCAAAACATTTTCTTGCTTAGACATTTCTTTACTCCTGCTGTAGCCAGAACCATTGCTGTGACAGATTTAATATGTTCCCAGAAACTCTGAATTTTGTGCAATGCCATCTCTGATAGGGACAACGTGATGTACAATGTCTGAGATTACTAGACGGACTTCACTTCTGGGGATGAGAAGCTGGAGAGGTCCAAGACACACTGACAAAGGTGGAGTTTTCTCCAAGTGAGTTTGATCACCTTGATAAAAATAGTGAGAGATAAATGCTGAAGCAGGGTTATACCACCTGGTCTGAAGAGATGAGGGAAGAAGGTTTTGGAGAATTCAGCACTTAAGAATCTTGAACCACGGTGGTACACTTTTGGGTAATAAGAGTGGCTATGCTGAACGGCAAAGGTTCTAGCTGGCCAGTCCGAAAACACTGAGTCTTTAGGTCTAATTTGAGAGATGACAGGGCCAGTGGGAGTCCTAATTTCTTGAGTCTGGAATTACTGACAGAAGAATATTTGGACAGTTTTTAAGATCCCCAAGGCAGGTTATTTTACAGCCTCTCCAGCTTATGCCTAAATTTGTGCTGTGACCGTTAACTCCCCCACATGTTTTGCCACATGCTTCTTTCTGAGCTTGCCTGTGTAGTTCTACAACAGATTGTTACGTTTTGAGAAGCAGAGACCACTTATACCACTTCTCTGGCGAAGAGTCTGGCACCGCGCCACTCAGACACATATGCCCAACCCTTTAGATTAATGTAGACAACAGTGTTCTCTTCCGTAGCCATTCCGTCTCTGCTTCTGGTTCCACACTCCAGTCACTAAGTTGGCATCATTGCTGCTCCATAGTCCAAGAGTGGGTAATATGGGGATTAAACACACCGTCCCTCAGCTGGTGCCCAAACTATAAGCGTCACCAGGACACCCCATGTAGGCAGTCAAAGGAACCCCTCCCATCAGTGGAAGAAGGACAAGAAAGGTCATGAAACTTTCAAATAACGTGGAGCTGGGGCTACAGTCATCACTTTCGGATAGATGCAATTCAAAGCGTGATCCTCCGACCAGGAGCGTCGTCATCGCCACCTGGGGGCTTATTAGAAATGCAGGGTCTCAGGTCCTCACCCCAGACTTTCTGGATCAGAATCTGCATTTTAACAAGACAGCCAAGTGATTCTTATTTATATTAGAATTTGAGAAGGCAATTGATCTCGTAATTGATCAACTGAATGCTACTCAGCCCCGAAAACAGAGACTCAACTCTTCATGCCTGCCTCGCACCAGCTCTGCCAGGTAGCAACCGAACCCCCAGGGACATCGGAGCGGGCGCTGCCGAGGGCAATTTGGTGATTGGCTGGTCTGACCACGTGACCGGCGATGGGCCTTCTGTGCGACCGGATTGGCTGTCGCGGACGCTGACGGACAAGACCGGGGCGGGCCAGAGTCCGGTCGGAGGGGCGCGCGCGGGGGCCGGAGGGGCGAAGGCGCGAGTGCGCGAGAGCGCGTGCGCGAGCGGTGGGGCTTTCTCCTGAGCCGTCGGAGGGAGCCGGAGCGCTTCTCCCGAGGTAAGCGGCACTGCGGGGCAGCCCCTGTCCCTCCCATGCTGGGTCCCGGCTGGCGGGTTAGGCAGGGCTGGGCGGGGCGCGGGGAGGTGTGGGGTCAGCTTGCCCCAGGAGCCCAGCTTCGGGGAGGATGCAGTCCCGGTTGCCTTGGTTTCCCTTTTCCTATCCTCTCAGGCACCTTTCCATCCTCCCCACTGCGGTGACGGGTCTGCCCGAGGGGAGTTGCCCACCTGGCAGCCCTGCCTCCGCCTTTGTTTCCCGCCCGGAGGGATGCTGGCATGAGCCCCCTCCCCTGGTGGAGGGTGCGGGTGGTGGGGGCGCGGGCGTCAGGGGCGGTGAACCTGGGCTGGGGCCGAGGAGGAGGTGGCTTTAATGCAGGGGGACCTGTCACATGGGAGAACGAAGAAAGAAATGTAGTGTCACTTTGGCCAGCCTGTGGGACTCGAATTAATCCAGCGGCCGCGAGCGAAGCCAAATTCCTAGTGCAGCTGTGCGAAGAGCCCTCTGCCCAGGTGCGGGCGGCCTCGCCCGGACGAAGCCCCCGTGCTGCCCGGGAGCTTGCTCTGCCCGCTGGACCTGCCGGCTTTCACCCCCGAGTTTCAGCGAAATTGAACGCTTTGAGCCTGCTGGAGGAATCCAGAGATTCGTTCAGAGGCTTTTTTTTTTTTTAAAGCAGTTGGGCACCGGTGGAGCCGGTCTAAATGAGAGGCTACAAAACGGGATTTCAGCGTAATTGATGACTGGTAAATGATGAGGAGGGAAATGCCTGCAGTGAACTGCAGACCAGACCATCACACTAAGATTCTTCCTCAAGAAGATAACGTTTTTTGCGGAGGAAGGGTTGTAGTTTCTGTAATCGGGTTTTTCTGGGGCTGCCCAGGAGGGTAATTACTTATTTTCAGCATGTTACTGGGTTGTAGAGAGAGGGAAGGCAGGGTCTAAACTAAACCTACTCAGACCTCCTTAATTATTTGAAAAGTGTGTGCTTGATTAAGATCATTTGGCTGCCAAAAGAGGTTTGTGTGGGCTTCGGGGGGAGAGGGATTGTTGCCTTTAAACCATACTTTAAAAAGGGGCAGGTGTGTCCAGAAACTTAAGAGCAGGTTAAGCTGTGCAAGGTATTCCCTGCCTCTCCTCCATTTCCCCAGACAGCTCGTAGGCAAACATAAAAAGTCCCTTCAATTTTCCACTGGTTAACTAACTTCTTGATTTGTTGGGTATACCTGGTAATCTACTCAGTAAGAAATGGTTCAGCCAACTACTGTGTTCTGGAGTTTCCACGTAATTCATTCAAAACTCTTTCTGGTATGAGATGGACAAGGATCTCTCTGCCTTGTCCTTTGGAGACATCCTGATACCTTCAAAACCCGTTGTAACTCTTACATTCCTGTACAACACCATGTTTCTTTAGGAAACTACCGGATTTCAAACCTCTAAAACACCCTGTGCCTGTGAAATACCTACACTTTCTAAGATACGAGTTTGCTAGGCAAGGTAATTTTTTAAGCGGGAACACCTAAATTTGTTAGGGGGATCAAATTCAGGTTTATCAGCCACAGCAAATCAACTTTTGTTGGTTTTCTGACATGAATGAAAGTAAAAGAACAAGTTGCTGCAAAGCTCATTCAGAATATCACAAATGACCTTCGTAAAGTGAAATATACGTTGTCACCTGATAGACTGTCACACAAACCAAATTAGTGGGACTAATTTAAAACTTTATCAGTTTTTTGTTTGTTTGTTTGTTTTTTTGAGACAGTTTCGCTCCGTTGCCCAGGCTTGAGTGCAGTGGTGTGATCTTGGCTCACTGCAACCTCCGCCTATCAAATTGAAGCAATCCTCCTGCCTCAGCCTCCTGAATAGCTGGGACTGCAGGCGTGTGCCACTACGCCCGGGTATTTTTTGCATTTTTCAGTAGAGACAGGGTTTCACCATATTGGCCAAGCTGGTCATGAACTCTTGATCTTGTGATCTGTCCACCTTGGCCTCCCAAATGCTGGGTTTACAGGTGTGAGCCACTGCACCAGGCCAGTTTATATCTACACATACACACACACACACACACACACACACACACACACACGGGCATGGAGTAGAGGGGGAGAAAAGAATTCTGAGACTAAGGTAGGTGACATAGTCATCTTTGTTCCATAAACTACACAAAGGGTATGCAATGTTTGGCCAGTGGAAGGGAGGCAGGGATTTTGAAAAAGTTGGGAAACACTGATTCGGTTATGCAAGAGACAACAGAAAGATTGACCAGCTTAGTCCATCTAGAAACGTACTTCAGTGACCTATAGGACAAGGTTTTATTCTCTGATTCAATAAAAGCCCACTAGTGTTGCTTTCAAAGCAACAAAATCATTTCCTTTCTGTTGTTTCTGTCCACCGGGTCAGGGACGGGGAGGATAGAGAGTGAATGAGAGAGATTAGAGTCCGACCTGCATGCCTAAGCAGTAGTGTCCTTTGAGGAGGATCTGTGTCACATTGTGTAAGTATAAGAGCCTTCATATTGAGAAGGATCTGAGCACCTTTCTTAGGATGCATACTGTAAGATACAGCTGGGTAACAGTGCCACAGGTGAGGGCACTGGGTGAGATCATCTGATAGGGAAGCATTGGGGAAAGAGGAGAGCTAGGAAATGTTCAAATTAGTGAGGCTCTGGTGCCTGGTTTTGGATCTTTAAGGAGGCATTTCTAGGCAGAGCTGCCTATTATTGGCTAGCCTGGCTGGCTTTATATCGGTTCCAGAGGACCTGTCATTGACACGATGAAGGCTCCTGTGGTAGTTACATGTCTTAGGTTGTAAGCATCAGTTATGCTTGTAATGTGCTTGAGAAAAGAAGGGCTCACAAAGACCTAAATCCAGGCTGCAGTTCCTTCAGGTTCTTGGCTCATGTCACTCCCCTAGACTCCCAGAAAACAAGCTGTACCCTCCTTACCAGTAGATGGCACTGCTGCCTCTGGGAATTCCTGGAGGAGACGAACTATGGAGCTGGCAAACCAGCAGTATGTAAGCTCTAGTCAGAAGATTTTGAAAGACTATGTCAGCCCTCAAAATCTCAAAGAAAATAGCTCTGAAAGATATAACTGTTTACATAAGGTAGGAATAATGTGTGTCGCGGAGACGGAGTAATGGATGTGATTACATTGACTGTGCATGTGTGTTTCTGAAGGGAGAAGGCAGAGAGTAAACTGACAAGCATCAAAGCATAGGTTTTAAAAGCACTCTCCATACATATTGTTGGTTAATTAAACATAATCATGACTTGATCACAATTTCCAGCAACTTCATCGTTTCTAACTATTTGCATGTAAAGCTAGTCTATACACTGTGGAAATGTGCATGTGACTTTTAAACCTGAACAGTAGCTGGTAAGTACATGCTCTGAAGATGGCAGCAAGAGTATTAGTAAAAATAATGCTGATAAAGTAGTCACTATATTTCAGGACTGTCCACAGAAAATAGGTCAAAGTAATTCTGAATTAGTTTCTTCTAAAACTTGAAAATTTCTAACAAATGTTTTTAGATTTTCTTAGTTAATGCTGACCTTTCAATATTATATTAGTAACCCCAAACTTGTGCTTTGGTTTTAATGATATTGTTAGGGTTAATTCATCCATCCACCTGTTTTGAAATAACTATTCTTTGTTCTTTAGCTGTTATTTACTGTTCGTTGGGAAGATTATATTGTATAATGAGAGCCCCAGCTTTGACCCAGTCACCTGCTTCTTTGTGTAGTTCCCATCCTATGACTTAGCTTATTTGTGGTTTCTTTCTATCTCTCCAAGTGAACTGATGAGCTTGTCTTTACTACCAATGATGAATACTAAAATCCTCTTTGTGCGAGATAGCAGTAGGCCCAACAGTCCATTAATGCCACCTCATTATGTGACTAAAAATAAATCTATTCACCTTTCTGAACCTTATTTTCTCACCTGTTCAATGAGATTGATGAGATGGTGGATGTCTCTTAAAATCTCTTCTAAGTCTGAAGTTATATGGTTAGGTGATTCTGATAAGGTATTTCTGAAGACTCCAAAAATTATTTAGAAAATATTTTCATACTGTGAGCTTAAGGCAAAAAGAAGTCTTGCTAAGGTTTCCTCTTAGAGAAATGGTTGTACATTATCTTAGGATCCTAACAGTTCAGAGTAGGAAGAAACCCTTGAAGACGATTTAACTTAGCCTTCCCAATTTATAAACAGTTCCATTCAGAATTGAGTGACTTGACTAAAGTAACAGAGCTAGTTAGTGGCAGAGAACGAGTTAGAGGACTAGGATGCAAGCTCAGGACTCAATATAGTTTTCCCTTCTCCAATGCTGCTTTATTTCATCTGCCATCGGGCCACAGAATATGCTGTGTCTACAGGGCTGGGGCCAAGAAAATTTTCTGAGTAATTCCTTAATGTAGGGCTTTAAAGCAACAGCATGAATAACTATGACTTTTGGCAGAATTTCAAGGTCAGGCTTCTCTTTGTAGCTCATTCTTTTCTTCACTGATTGATTGCGAGCAGGATTCTTTACTATCCATCTTTAGGCTTTTAAAACTTTTCTGTATATGCTGTTTCTTGTAAGAAAAAACTTTCATCATCCTAGAAGAGTCATTCCCCAATTAGTTGTTCTTATGTTGGGTCCCTGGACTCCCCAAGATCTCTGTGGATAGGAGAATCTTTCATATAATTCAACTTCCTTTGTAATCTTATGTATTTTATCTTACACATTTCACACATTCTGAGAAGGGAGTTCTTTGGCTTCAGCAGACTGCAAAAGAGGTCTGTGGCACACACATACACACACAAAATAGGGTAAGAATTTTGAGTTCTTGTCTGAGAAGCTAAAAGACATTAGGGTGGAAGAGTGTTAGGGGTAAGGTATGGGGTAAATTTACTGAAGTTCGTAGGAACATTTTTACCTTTTAAAAAATTGCTCACTAAATGGAGATGCTAATAATAGTCTTTTACCCATCTTAAATTAATAATGGATATGTGAGTATTGATTTCCATTCTCATTTCTTCCCCAATAAGTACTCTTTTCTAATTTTACCAAAACACTTTCAAATTCATGTTGCTTTGTTGACGATGACATGCATACTAAGAGTCTACCTTCTCCCCCAATCTGACTTGATTTCCAGATGTTCATTTCCTTTCAAATTCATGAGTTGGAGTTTTTTACTTTTGAGGTACTACACCTCATGTTTAACTCTAGGCTCCTAGAACCCACCATGATCTCAGAGATGCAAAATAATTTACATGCTAGGGATTTTAGAAAATCCTTATGTTCCTTTATTTGTACCTGGGGTTTACTACAGAAATTGCTGCTCCTCATTGGCTAATTATTATTCTTTTTTATTTGCAATCCCAAATTCTCTCTTTTCCTAATGGTTTCCAAATAGGAGTGACTGGGAGTTTATATATATTGGAAATAAAAATCTCTGTTTAAAAAAATGCAAAATTTTTAAAGTTGGAAGAACATTTGCTTGAAAATCTCTTGCTTTGTGTCCTGTGACACCTTGCCTACTTTTGGTACTATGGTGACCCATGTTGGTGAATTTACATGCTGTCACCTTTTTGACTATGTACCTTTTTGGCCAAAGTAATATTCTTGCTTTAGTAGAAGAATAAAAGTTACCTTTTATTCTTTAGGTGGTTATAATTGGGTTTATGTAATAACCTAATTTATTATGTAATGTCAAATTTCTGCGTCTAATCACAGCACATTGCTGAGTTATTGTGAGATTTTGGGGCATGATTGACTTCTCTGGGCTTGTTTCCTTGTTTGGAAAATTAGGGGAGAGAGTAGTGACTGCTTAAATTGTTTCCTGTTCCAAAATCCTGTGACTCTAAGAAATTGTACCTGGTACCCAGACTAAATATATCCTAAAAATACTGCCTAATTTGGAATTTATTTATAATCAGCTAGTGCCAGGATAATCTTTGTATCTGCAAATCACTTTATGGTTTTCAAAAATATTCTCTAATCCTTTATCTATTTTCTACTCAAAATGCCAAAGGATAGCAGCATCAGTATCATGTGGGAGCTGGTTAGAAATACAGACTCTCTGGCCATGACCTACCAAATCCAAACCTGCATTTTATCAAGATGCCTAGAGGATGCACATGCACCTTAAAGTCCAAGAAGTTGGTGGCTTGAGCCTGTAAAATTGGTGCTTTGGGAGGCTGAGGCAAGAGGGTTGCTTGAGGTTGGGAGTCTGAGACCACCCTGGACAACATAGTAAGACTCCATCCCTACATAAATGTAAGAAAAAAGAGCTGGGCACGGTGGTGCATGTATATATCCCTAACTACTCAGGAGGCTGAGATAGGAGGATTACTTGAGCTGAGGAGTTTTAAATCTGCAATTAGCTGTAATCACACAGTGTATTCTAGCCTGAGCATGAGAGTGAGACCCTGTCTCTTAAAAAAAATTCTGAAGTGCTGCTTTGTTTCATTTTGAGTCTTACATTGGCCCTATAAGAGAGGAAATATATTTTACAGTTGAGAAAACTGAAACTCAGAGTAGTTAAGTAACTAAGTCAAAGTTACTGTCCTAGTGTCTCATTCAGAATCCTCTACTCTAAGCTTAATGCTGTCTTCATGATTGGGCTGGAGTCACTTTGGTACAATAGGGTCTGGTCACTGCCCTGCAGCCCATAAGGTTAAATGTAACTGTGTAACTGAGTTTTAGCCAACCAACAGAATGTGGTGGAAAAGTATTGTGATCCACTTCTAGGGAAAAAAGCACGTAGAATGTTCATGCAAGCTTCTCCATACTGTTTTCTATTCTTAGCTGACTTGAATGGAGAGGACCCATAGGGCAACCTTGGAAATTATGTTTTAAACATGGCAGAACTTTTGTCATCCTGGGTACCTGGATCACTACATTAGGTCCACCACACTGACATGTTCCCCTGTCCAGCATACATACATGAAACAGAAATACACATTTCTTGAGCTTGAGCTATTATACATGTTTGGGTTTATGTGGTAAGCACATAGTCTACTCTCATATTCACTTCAGCAGTGGCTTAGGACTTGAAGTTGTGGATCCTTTGGCCTAATGCATTTTTTCATTTTCATCTTTGCCAGCTGGTGATAGATTGGTGGTCATCCAACATGCAGAAATGAATGAGCAGTGAAAAGCAGCAGAGCTGATGGGTCATGAGGATGTAAGTGCGTTGAAGGCTTCCACACCCTCTACTCCAGGGTAAGGCAAAGGCATTCTCTGCCACTGTTTTTCTTGTTTTTCCAATTCATAGAGGCTCTTGTCTCATCTGTCTCTTGGAGTCAGAGCAATGTGATGCCCTGTCTGTGAAAAACTTCTAAAGCCTTTATGGATTCAACTCATAGATATTATGCAAATCAGCAATTATGAAGAGAAAACCGTGACCAAGGTGATGGGATGGAATTTGTACATGAAAATATTTCAAAATAGGAATTTTTAATGAGTTCATATAGTGTGTGATTTATATGGAAGGAGCTCTGTAGAGAAGGGAACTGGACTTGATTGTCATTTTCTTATAGCCATTTCATATGTTAGCTCTGGTAGCTCTTATTTCCCTCACCTACAATCTTCCTTCTTCCTTGATTACTCTGCTTAACTTTTCCTTCATTAATCACTTTTTAAAGGTTTGGTGGATAATAGCACTAGCAAAGTACATGGTTTTGCCTGTTCCATTTTATTTTATCTAGCATTACTGGAAGTCACATGCCCATTCATGCCTCATCTATTTGCAGCCCCTAGTACAATGCGTGTGGGCACTGGGAACATTATAACCAAAACTGGCTTTGAATTTTCACTGGTGCTGCAGATTTTTGAGACCAGAAGGAGAAATTCACTGTTTGGTGTGGAAAGGACATCACATGCTTTCTGAGCTCTCCAACTTCTAGAGCTTAAACTAAAACCAGACTCCTTGAAGAGAAAATAATGATTCATATAAATCTAAGAAAAGCTGAGAATGGTTAGGAATGAGGTATAGAAGGTTAAAGAAACATACTCAGCTGAAAACTGAAGGGTTGTTTTAAGCAGCTTGGCTCAGTACTGCTGAATCTTTGCTAAATGATGTCCCATTTTGTAGGCTCAGACAGAGGGCACCCAGAAAAGGCTGATATCCTTAGGTGCCTCATGTGGTTCAGTAATGAGTACAATTTACTGAGCAAAATAGACAATTAGAGAAGGAGATCTCTGGAGATTCCAATAAACATACATCATTATTGCTCTAAAGTGATGGACATGCTTGGAGATAAAGCAAAGAAAGAGCAGCTGCAAAGTACATCAGAGGGAGTGCAGGTAAGCAGCCAGATGCAGACTATAGCTCAGCACCTGGAGGTTGCTAAGAAAAGGAGTTGGACTTTGCTAGGTTTTCTCATTAAAAGAAAGGAGCTGGGCTTTGCTAACTTTGTTCAGTTTCTTCTGTGTGTCCTGTATATCTTCTATTTTAAAGTAACTAAAAAGTATAGCATGTCAGAAATAGCACTTGGGTGGCGTGTTTCTGTGTAAATACTGTACAAGGACTACATTGTAAAGGGAACCATTCTTTAATTATTTATTAGGGGCCAAATAATGTAATGCTAGAGATGCCAGTGGACGAGAGTTAGTTTCTCAACCTTGCACTGTTGACACTTTGAGCCAAGCAATTCTCATGTGGAGTGTCCTGTGCAATTTAGGATGTTCAGCAGTGTCTTTGACCTCTACCCATGAAATGCCAGTATCTCCCTCCATGATTGTGACCATCAAAAATATCTCCAGACATTGCCAAATGTCCCCCCTGGAGAGCAGAATTGCCCCTGGTTGAGAAACACTGCTGAAGGAATATAGTGATTTAATATTGCTCTGAATTTCTCTGGTATCATTTTTTAATCACTTAACTTCATTTTGCTTTACTTTCCCTATCTGCAAAATATACACACTAAATAGCTAAATAGTTAATGTACATAGTACTGTGTGACTACCTGGAGGCACTGTCGATTCTAAGAAGCAATACTCTGTCTCCCCAAATTTCTTGGACCCAAGGGTAATTCTTAATTCTTGTGATGGCACTACCTGAGGAACTGTGGGAGTCTGAAGAAGGGTGAAGGTCTGTGGTATGGGAAATAATGAACAGTGCTGGATTCTGAGTTTATTCTGCTTCATTGTGATAATATATTCTGGATGAAGACTTTCCTTTGCAAAGTTAAAGGAAAGAGTGGATGAGGCAGAAAGAAGGCTGTTCAAAAGAGAAGTCAAGGAAATTGCATTTGACAAGGTGATCTCCTAATGTTAAAGTGACTCATATATATTTAGAGCAAAGGACAAAAAGAATTAGCTTTCAAAGGAAAACTATCCTCCCATATGAGTGCTGGTCCATATCAGTTTTCTCAGGCAGTGCAATCAAGACCAGAGAATGTTTAGAGTAATTTGGTGTTTATTCTAGAAACTTTTACATTTCTATTTCTCTCTCTTCTTTAGGAATATGGAAAGGGGTTATCTTTAATATATGCCCTTTGAGTTATAAATAGAAATAAAATGTTTTAATATGACATGTTCTTTTGATACTTCTAGTACTATGTGTTGGAATGGTCAAACAGGCCACTCTGACCTGAAGTAATCTACATTATTTTAATAGAAAGGCTCAGTTTAACTATAAACAAGGTTAGCGCACGCATTACATGTAAACTGTCCTGGCAGGTTTGCATTCCCCCTTGCCATGTTTCTGGTCTCTGTGATTATTAGACTTGCTTACAAAGATTACAACAAATGCGTTCTATCTTGGATCTACTATGTAGAAAAGCCATCATGGACAGTTTGCCTTGTTTATTTGCATTCTTCCTACATTTTTAGTCCTCGATATTAAGCAAAACTTACAAGAATGTTTAAGAAAGATTCCATGTACCTTGAAGAAAGAGGCACTTTGGTGTAGAAGAGAGGTGAAAAGTGAAAGAAGCTCCACTTTGGTAGGAGTAGCTGGTGTTCGAATGTTCAAGTTTTTATTCTAGTACTACTCAAAATGTGGGCTCTGAACCAGCAGCATGAGAATCATTTATACTTGTTAGAAATCTACAGACCTATTAAATCAGAATTTCTGGGAGTGGGTGTAATAATCTGTGTTTTAACAAGACCCCCAGTGATCCTGATGGATGCTAAAATTTGAGAAGCATTGCTCTGTTTGTGGTTTCTGATGTAGTGACTTCTTACAAATGGTGTCTGTGTGTGTTTTTGGTTGGGAGGGCACAGAGAAAGTATTTTTCAAGATGGTCAGAACATATATAATATTTTCTTGTGATAACCTCTTGGATCATTTTCTCAAAGGATACCTTAAGGCTTTTCCTGCATTGTCTAATACAGTAGCCACTAGCCATATGTGGCTTTTATTTAAATTAATTAAAATTAAATTGAAATTCAGTTCTTCATTGCACTGGCCACATTTTAAGTGCTCTGTAGCCACACATGGGTAGTGCCTACCATATTGGACATTGCAGATATGGAGCATGTCTATCATCAGAGAAATCTGTTGGACAGCACTGATTTAGCTTGTGAAGACCCCCATTTGTCAGCAACTTACATTTAAAGTGACAGTATGCTCTTGTTGTAACAACACCTCAACTCATTTAAAACAATTGAATTTTGGGCTTCGCCATCCTGGGGAAACTTTCAGTCTGTGAGTGTATCTTGCTGAACTTTTTATCTTGCTGTGGCATCTGTCTGCTACAAAAAGTGCCATGGGTCTATCTCTGACATAATCAAATCCATAGCCTCTGAAATATTTGCCCTTTAGTCCAAGGCTGCTGAGCTGTCTCTTTCCATTTGGTCTCTCTGTGCCCTGACCCTTTATGGTGAGGCTTGTTTGTGCAAGATGTCTCTTGATACTGCCTAGAGCTTTACAAAGAGTCTGGAAGAGGTGGCAAGAAAATTTTCACTTCCCCTCTTCCAATTCCCAGCTTGGCTCACAAAAGTGTTTCATAAGAGGGTATTAATACACAAACATCACCGCTGAGGAGTTATCCCCTGAAGAATTAGTCTCTAAACCAAATTTTCCAACAGACATATTACAGCATAGATTTAGTAATTAATCCCTTTGGCAACATGGAAGAATTTTCAGTTGATATTATGTATTATTACCAATAGTAGTTGCTCAGAAATTATCATAATTAGAACAAATGAAAAGATGTGTAAATATAGACACATTATTTTTAAAAGATATAATTTAAAGTTACCTGAGCCCAAGATTCTTGTGGATGGGGAGAGGGAATGGGAATAAGGCATTTGTGGCAATTAGTAGTATTGCTGGAATTGAGGGGGGAGGGAGGTGGATAGAGCCTGGACTTGATCCATGAATAGTCTTAACTCTGCTGTTTTACTTTTTGATGGATACATTGCTTGTTCGTTTGTTCCCTCCCTCCTTCTCCGCCTTCCCTTCCTGTCCTCCCTCGTTCTTTTCCTTCCCCTCCCTCTTTCCCTTCCTCTATCTCTCTCTTTCTCTCTTTAAAAATACTTTATTCACTTATTTATTTGAACAGTTTTAAGTTCAAGCAAAATTGATAGGAAGATACAGATTTCCCACATATCTCCTACTCCTACTCCTACTCCTACTCCCTGTACATGCATAGCCTCCCCGCATTGTAAACATCACCCACCAGAATGGCACACTTGTTAGAACTGATGAACCTACATTAACACATCATAATCACCCAAAGTTTATAGTTTACTTTAGGGTATATTCTTGATGTTGTACATTCTTTGGTTTTAGACCAATATATAATCACATATATTCATCATTATAGTATACAAGTATTTTCACTGCCCTAACAATCCTTCATGTTCTGTCTTTTCATATCTCCCTCCCCTTTGCCCTTCACTAAACCCCAGCAACCACTGATTGTTTTTTTTTTTTTTACTACTATCTCCATAGTTTTGCCTTCTCCACAATGTCATGTAGTTGGAATCATGTAAGATGTTGCCTTTTCAGATTGGCTTCTTTTACTTAATAATCAACATTTAAGTTTCCTCCATGTCTTTTATGGTTTGATAGCTAATTCCCTTTTAGCACTGAATAATATTCCATTATCTGGATATACCATAGTTTATCCATTCACCTACTGAAGGACATCTTGGTTGCTTCCACGTTCTGGCAATCATGAATAAAGCTGATATAAACATCTGTGTGCACGTTTTTTTGTGTCGACATAAATTTTTAACTCCTTTGGGAACATTCCAAGGACCATGATTGCTGCCTCATATGGTAAGAGTATGTTTTATTTTGTAATAAACTGCCAGATTGTCTTTCAAAATGACTAACATTTTGCATTCCCACCAGAAATTAATGAGAGTTCTTGTACCACATCCTTATAAGCATTCGGTATTGTCAGTGTTTCAGATTTTGGCCATTCAGATAAATATATAATGATAGCTCAATGTTGTGTTTTTTAATTTGCATTTCCCTGTTGATATGTGATGTAGAACATCTTTTGATATGCCTACTTGCTATCCGTATGTCTTCTTTGATGAGGTATCTGTTAAGGTCTTCGGACTATCTTTTACTCAGGTTATTTTCTTATTGTTGACTTTTAAGTTTTTATATATTTTGGATAATAGTCCTTTGTCAAATATGTCTTTTGAAAATATTTTTTCCCAATCTGTGGATTGTCTTCTCATTCTCTTGAACTGATTTTTCAGAGGACAGACATTTTGAATTACATAAAGAGCTCAGCTTATAAATTCTTTCTTTCTTGGATCATGGCTTTGGTGTTGTATCTAAAAAGTCATTGCCATACCCAAGGTCATTCAGGTTTTTGTCTATGTTATCTTCTATGAGTTTTATAGTTTTGTCTTTTACATTTAGGCCTGTAATCCATTTTGAGTTAATTTTTGTAAAAAGTGTAAGGTCTGTCTCTAGATTAATTTTTTTTTTGCACTGGATGTCCGATTTTACCAGCATCATTTGTTACTTTGATGTATTGCCTTTATTTCTTTGTCAAAAATTAGCTATCTTGATGTAGGTATATTTCTAGGGTCTCTATTCTGTTATATTGGTCTATAGATCTTTTATTTTACCAATACTATACCGTCTTGATTATGGCACTTTATAGTAAGTCTTGAGGTCAGGTAGTATCAGTCTTTCAACTCTGTTTTGCTTTAATATTGTTTTGGCTATTCTGGGTCTTTTGCCTCTCCATATACACATTAGAATCAATTTGTTGATAGCCACAAAATAACTTCCTGGGATTTCGATTGGGATTTTGTTGATTCTATGGATTGAATTGAGAAGAACTGACATCTTTACAATATTGAGTCTTTCTATCAATGATCATGGAATATCTAGTTAGTCCTTCTTTGAGTTCTTTCATCAAGTTTTGTAGCTTTCCTCATGCAGATCTTTACACATTTTGTTAGATTTATACCCAAGTATTTCATTTTTGAGATACTAATATAAGCGATATTGTATTTTTTATTTCAAATTTCATTTGTTTATTGCTGATATGTAGGAAAACAGTTGACCTTTGTATATTATTCTGGTTTATCCTGCAACCTTGTTATAATTGCTTTACTAGTTTGAGAAGGTTTTTTCGTTGATTCTTTCAGATTTTCTACATAGGCGATCATATTATATCATCTGAACAAATATACTTTTATTTCTTCCTTCCCAATCTGTATTCCTTTTATTTTGTTTTATTTTATTGTTTTATTGAATTACCTGGGACTTCAGTGTTTGAAAAAAAGTAGTGACAGGGCACTTCCTTGCTTTGTTCCTAAACTTAGTAGGAAAACATCTAGTTTCTCACCATTTAGTATGATGTTAACTATAGATATTTAAAAATGTTCTTTTCTCTTTAGTTTGCCTTTCTCACCCTTTTTTTTCTGCTCTAAATGTTGGAGGGGGCTCATTTCTTTCAAGAGGGGGTGCTATTACCATTTTGAGAGAATGAGTCATTGTTATGTAGAATTTTCCTGTCTATTATAGGATGTTTGGCCTCTCTGGTCACAAAATGCCCATATTATTCTAACCAAGCCATTGTGTCAGCCAAGATGTTCCCCTACATTTCCAAATACCCTATGATTGAGAATCACTGACTGCTAGAGAGATGAGTTTGGTGGGTTTTTTTGTTTGTTTCTTTTTTGATGGGGAGAGGGGGGTAGTAAATAGAGTTGCGAAAGATGCAGGTGCTCTAAGTGTCTGGTTCATTAATTTCCAGTATCACCTAATCTTTCCCTGGTGCTGGCAGTGCTGTTGGTAGCCAGTATTATTCTACTGGGATCAGGAGAATCAGGATCTGCTACTGCAGAACTTGCTTTCAGAGGCTTGATACTAACCCAGAAACCATAGGAGGTTGTCCGAGCCACAGAGTAGAGGATTTACTGAGGCTCCCAGAAGAGGCTGCATTTTTATTTTGATTCACTGCAGCTAAGTATCCTACATCTACTTGAAAGTAGATTGTGGTCTACACGACAGTGATCTACTGAGGGAAAAAATACAATAAGAGCAATTTAAAGACAATCCAAGGGAGAATGGCTTTGCCAGCCATTTGCTTTCTTTCTCTGTGATTATACATATTGGCAAAGTAGCCCCTAAATTTGTGAGGCTTTGTGTAGACTATTGGGAGATCTGAGAATTGTTCTACAATTAGCAAAGAAAAGGAGAACACTTTTAGACATTTTGCCCAGGGGCCTACATAGACTATTTTAATTATAAGAATGGAAACTCAAGTTACTGTAAAAAATGGGAGGCTTAACTAAAGATGCATGAGAAAATAAGGAAGACAGAATTTCAGTTGTGTGGCAAGTCTGCGATGAATCTCAGGGGCCTTTTAGGATGAGAGAATAGTCTGGCTGGGCTTCATGGAGTCAGGACTTAGGAGCAGTAAAATTGGTCTGATCTGTTGTAACTCCAGGGTGTGTCTGCACTAACAGTGTTGGTCAGTCCATATTGTACTTTTAGATCATTAATGTGTTTCAGCATTTCCGTCTTAGATTCTAGCTTGTTCCTCATGTTCCTGCTTCCATTTATTATTCCCACAACCTAATCAATGATCTGTGTATAGACTAAACTCCAAAATAAGAAAAGGAGTATGATAGGTTTTGTTGTAACTATCATCCTGACTAGTCAAAGCTCTATACCATGCAATTTTAGAGGTGCTGATGCTCTCTCCCATTCCAAACAGCTTCGATTTAGGGATATTTGCTTTACTAAGGGTTATGGGTCTGGCAGTTTCTCTAGAAGTAGTGGTGGGGTAGACTGAGACCCCACAGCAGTGCTGGGGTAGAACATGAGACCTCAGTCTAGTTTAACAACCCTGAATTCTTAACTCTTGGAAACAATATAAATAATATTTGCAGGTTATGTGGATAACAAAGAATGGAAGATTATTCAGAAAGCATACATGTTTAGTAGCAATTGTAAAACGTATGAATCTGTTTTTTGTTCTCAAATAATTATGTCCCAGTGCTGGGTGGCAGGGAAATTGCTGGGCTGGATGATTGGGAAATGGGGAGTTGTATTCCCCATACAGATATCTTATTTTTTGCATCTGTCAAATTTGATTCTCTTCGCCACCCACATGTTGCACAGGAATAATGGCGAGGTGACTTTCTAAATGTTGAAAGACATTCTGACGTCTTCGACAAGCGTTGTTCAACAGCTGGGTTTGTAAGACTTCAGTTGGGATAAAGGAAAATAATTTGGCCTATTACTCTAAAAATAAATTCTATAGAAATATTGACATTTTGGGGGATTACTACCTAACAAAGTGGACTTTAAAATTTTTACAGTGTGTTTTGTTCACTTTCCCTCTGGTCTTAGAGCACTATTTTCATTTGAGCCAATGATTGAGTGTGCTTTACAAGGGAATGCATTCTGATATTGCAGAAGGCTCTGTCTCTATTTATGATTCTGTGTCAGGGGTAAGAATGATGGTCCTGGCACCATTTGGACCTGCACAGCTGTGAGTGGAGTGACCCATGGCAGCACAAACAGTCCATCATTTCATTGAATTCATTTAAGGCTCTTACACTTCCCCTTTAAGTAGCTGGATCATTGTGGCACCACATACTGGGAATGAGTTAGTATTTCCTTAGAGATACGCAGCTTTTGTTGAAAGAGAGTCTGAAGAGAAGCGGTTCAGCAGGGGCTTCTTCAACTGCTGGTTGAGGAAAGAATGTAGTTTGTTATTGAAGGGTAATGGGGATTGGGATCAACTTTCTCAACCCAGTTGCTGACTGCAGAGGTGAAAAGAGCAGAGATAAAACGTTTGCTTCAGTTTCTCTTCTGACTCTGAAGATCCTCATCCCTGTATTGAATTTTTAAAAATGGGAAAAATATAGAAGTGTATGTTATTGGTTTTAACATATATCCATGTTTCTTCTGAACAGGAAGATTTGTATGTAGATAACCACATGTTGCCAGAAGATTAAAATCTTCAATTTTAACTTTTAAAGAAGCATTAATCTTATAGTATAAGTGAAAGATAAAGTAACTCAAATTTGTACATAGATAATTTTTCTACAAAAATAAAACAAAATGATGTTTGTTCTCATAGAATTGAGAATTAATTTACAGCCCTTGTTGAAGATTCTTTAGCAACAGTGAAGACATCTGCTCTCTCCAGGGTGTAAAGAGATTCTGAAAGACGGGCCAAGAGCTAGGAATCCTGAATCCTTTATTCCCATTCTGCCATAGGCTACTCCCTATGAGGTTCCTGCAGAATAAATGTGCATGGGGTGGTGGAGACAGGATTTCTCCTGCCTGAAGGCCTGGGACTGAAACCTCCAGCCCTGAACTGCCCTATTCTTCCTGTGAACCACAGGAAGAGGCAGTTCTCAACGTTTTTCTTTCCATGCCCACTGTTGAATCTTCCCCTTCACTTTTCAGACAAACAAAGCTGAGGCTGATGCCATGTCCTCAAACATGACCCATTCCTATCAGCACACCCCTTTAGAGGGCCCGTCACAGACAAGGAAGAAGGCAGACAGGGAGGAGTATGCTTCCTCTGACTATCAAAAGCTGTTTCTTTTACACTGGAAAGAACTTACTGGATCACTTCTGAAATTAAGTATTGTCATTAGAACAGTATTTACCAGGCATGAAATGTTAGACATTATTTAGAGACTCCCAACTTAGAAAATAATATTTTTACTTTGAGAGAACAAAATCTCATATTAGTACAGTACTGGATTTTAACTTTTGGTTTCCTCTGGTGTTTCCCCACATACCCCTCCATTTTTTCCTTCCATTAGCCCTGTTACCTTTAGTTCTTTAATCTCTTTGCATCTATTCTTACATCTTTATTTTACTTTCAGAGTACTATGGTTCCCAGCTGGCTGTAGGACAGTGTGCTTCGTAACTAGGCATAAAGCCACGGGCTGACTCCAACTTTCCTTTCTGATTTTCTTTCTATTCTTTCTATGCACAAACTTCTCTTTACCCAAACTGGCACTTGGTCCCATTCTTTCCTCTCTGCCTAGAATGCTCTGGTTTCTTTTCAGTGATCACTTGGTAGCAGTGATAGACTTTGGGCCCTGTAGCCACGTAGATCTGCATTTCTATACTGTCCCTATCATTTTTTAGAAATGTGACTTTGAGCAGAATATTTAATTTCAGCCTCACCTTTTTTTACTTTTAGAATGGGAATCACAACTACCTTATAGAATGCTCATGGGCATGGTACTTGGGAAACTGTCCTGCCAAGGTTCTATTTTCTGCCTGTTCATCCCAACAGTATGCATACATGATTTCTCCTGAAGTTACTGAACATCAGATTTCCAGAGCTGGTCTACATCACAGTTCTTGGTTAACCATCCTCTACCTGCCACTTTTACACCTTTCCTAACCACATCTTTCTTTGATAGGACCTAAACCTATCAGTGAGTACCTAAAGATACATTCTCCTCCTACCTGTGATTGTGAAAACTGTGTTCATGGACATTCAGAATGTCCAGGTATATCTGCCCATATCAGAAATTGACAGCAATTTCATGGCCACTATCTTCAACCTTGAGCACGAATGAACATCAAATGCTGTGATTGCAAAGAATACCTCTTTAAAACAAAGTTTTCCAAGCTCCAACCAACAGCTTTTTATTCTGAATATCATTTAATAAAATGCAACATGACATTAACAAGGTCGCTTAGACAAGCCTTCGGAGTTTATTTAAGCAGACTCTGCCCCATATTGATTCCCAATTACAACATGTTTAGCATGAATTGAACCTGCCAGTGTTCTCAAACAATGTGATGCTTTCCCTGCAATTCTGCCCTTCTCTGTCAGCTACAAGAGTCAGTGTTTCTTTGTTTATTCTATTTAAAACATAATTCTCAACCTCTTGCTCAAATAATTTAAGCCATATGTGAGGTCTATAAATTTTGGTTTCTCAAACTACCACCTTCTGTCCCTTCTCACTATTTCTTACTCCTTTTTCTCTATTTTGCTTATTGTCTCATGTACTAAGACTTTAAAACTTTTTTCCACTCAAAATAAGAAATTAATGCTTATATTTTTCTAGGAAAAAATCTATCAGTATATTCTTCTCAGATACCTCTTTCTGAGAAAAATTAAGATAGTTTTAAAAAGATTCATAATCAAAAATATTACCTAGTATAGCTTCTTTGAATGGAGAGATTTTATAGGCTGGCAAGAGGAGCTTCTAACCTTTCTTCTTCATGAGCACTGATGATGGAGGGGGTGACTGTGTTTGAGCGCATTTTAGGTAGAAGAAAGGGAGCCCGGTAACAACAAACTGTGAGACTGCTTGTACTAGGTGACTTGTTAATCCTTCTGAAGGAGAGATACCAGGGACTCTGCCATATGTCCTTCCATACTAGAAGTATTCATAGTTGGAGGAAGCAAGAAATGCAACCTTTGAGCAAGTTAGATTTTTTTTTTAACTATTGGCTTTGGGGAAAATTTTGTTTTTGTAATTATGGGTACCAGGAGGAAAAAAAGTAAATGAGAAAGAGATGTATAGCAGATCAAATATGTGGCTGCTTTGTTGCCTTGTGTAAGGTCAGATATTCCCCTCCACCTTCATTTTTAAATAAACCTCTCCTCTCTGTTTCTTGCCTTTTCAGCTAATCAGAACTTTTCTCCTGCTCGCCTCTGTTCTCTCAGGTTTTAGGAAAAGAGCTGATGGGATTGGACTGGGCCTAGGTAGGATTGACAGCACCTCCAAGGGTTTACTTCTGAGGAGAGGAGAATAACTTGCCTCGTTCCTCTTCAAGCCTCAGATGGGAGCTCACCTGCAGCCTAGCAGTTAGCATTGCTGCTGCAGTCAGGTGTGCTCTCTCTGTCCATCTTTTCTGTCTGGGATTCCCTTCCTGTCTTTTGTTTGGCTCTGAGACATGCGGTTAACTGCTTTGGCTACTCCAGTGCCTACAGGCCCTCTTGCCCGGGTTTGAAGGGATGGCGTAGGAATGCTCCTGAGGGGTGAAAAGCCCCCAGAGAGGAGACAAAAAGGTGCCAAGGGCAAAGCGCAGTTTCACAATTCTGTTCCAGGCCTCCATGTTTACCTGGCATTGCTTCTTAGGCTGGGGGCTTTGTTACTTATTATAATTATTTTCCTCAATTACACATTTTGTTTCCACGATTAGATAATGAGGCCTCTCAGGCATGGATCCTGCCATGTGCTTCTCTTGCATTCTTTGTGTTGCCCGCACTATGGGAGGCTCATAGCAGGAGGCCAGATATGGGGGTTTCATTGCATTAATAATGCCTCTTTGTAGTTATCTTAGTTAGGGCTCTTACAACAAAGACTGGGTGGCTCATAAATAACAGAAATTCATTTCTCATTGTTCTGGAGGCTGGAAGTCTAAGATCAGGGTGCCAGCATGGTTGGGTTCTGGTGAGGGCTCTCTTCTGAGTTGCGGACTGCCAGATTCTCATTGTATCCTCAAATAGTGAAAAGACAGCAAACTGGCTCTCTGGCCTTGGATTATAAGGGTGTTAATCCCATGTATGAGGGCTATACCCTCATGACCAAATCACCTCACAAAGACCCTATCTCCTTATGCTTCACAGTGGGGGTTAGGTTTTCAACATAGGAATTTGTCTTAGTCATTCTCTCTACATTCACTTACTTACCATTTTTTAATTTTTTGTTAAACATATACTTAGTAACTACTTGTCTGGTTCTTTCTGGAATGACTTTTTTTTGAAAGGGTCCAGATTCTGCATACTTCCAAAGCAGTCTGCTTTACGATTGATTTGTCCATGTCTGCCTTTATCTGTTGAGTTGAATCTTAAACTTTATCTTTCTTGTAACTCTGTGAAGAACCTGCAATCTCAGGAAACATAAGCTCCATTTTTAACTGAAAGGGCTTTCCTGCTAGGAAGTGGGAGAGGCTTAGGTTTTTCTCTTTCAGATGTCACATAAATTGGCTATGCGGCTGCAGAAGAGTTAGGTCACCTCTCTGTATAGTGTATTCTCAGATCATGTGAGTTAGGCACATAATGGGAAGTTTATCTAGCGTTAACCCCTCTAACTCAGATTATTCTTCCTGTTACTTAGGTTCTCCATTACATGCAAAATCATTGTTTTTGTTAAAGTTTTTCTGTTCTTTTGTTCTTGTTGTTTAACGCATTTTTCTCCCGGCCAGATCAGTTTTTTTGAGGGGCAAGGACAAGACCTAATTCTCACATATCCTTGGCTACCCTTTTTCTCCCTGTAGACCAAGCATGAGATTCCATTCAAAGTAGGTGATCCATAAATGTTTTAATCTAATTAGACACAAGCATTTTTAGAATTCAAGAGGAAGAAATTCCCTAAATACATTAGCATTTAAGCACATCCTGGAGGTCATCTGGTTTACCACCTCATTTTTCGATCATCAGTGTATTGGTTCCATTATTCCTTTCTTCATCCCTTTTGTGCCAGGTGCTGTGTAAGGAGCAGGGAATATGAGGTAAGGATAGGCATAGAGCTTGCCATCAGGTGGAGAGGATAGATACTGAGCAAGTAATTAAAAGTCTAAGGAGAGCTTTAAGTACCAAAAGCTACAAAAGCCCGTGATGGGGGAGCTGCCTTGTGGTCTCAGAAGGTTTTTATGAGGATGTGATGTTTAAGCTGAGGATTATCAACCCAGAGAAGGGAAGTGACTTGCACAAGGTCAGTCAGTAGCTCACGTGTAGCAGAGCATGGCTTGTAGCACAGATTTCTACCCTGCCCTGGGCTTCCTATGAGTTTTGGCGGGTGCTGAGAAAACACTCATTGTTGAAGTACTTTGATTTTGAATTTCAGTGGGGCACATGGCTTAGCTATTCTATGAATAGCTTACATTTTGATAATTTTATGGACTGTTTGTGTATCCTCCAAATTCGTGTTTTAATCTAATCTCCAATGTGATAGTATTTGCAGGTGGGGTTTTTGAGAGCTAATTAGGTCATGAGGATGAAAATACCTTCTAGAATTTGTCCACCAATTCAACTTATAGTATTTGTCCAACTTCTAGTATTTGTCTATGTTGTTATCTTTCTGAAAGGCAGTTTGGCAAGATCTATAAAAATGTAAAATGTATGTATACTTTGACCCAGCAATTCAACTTCTAGTATTTGTCTAACTGCCTAGCCATGAAATGATACATGCACAGAGATGCCCACTACAGGTTTGTGTTTGTACAAAAAGACTAGAATTAACCTAAATACCTATCAGTGGGAGACTTGTTAACTAATTATTAGGAAATTAAATAGTAATACATGTCAACTGTGGAATACCATATGATTTTTTTAAATGATATAGTAGTTGTTTTAATGGAAAGATATCCCTGACATATTATTTAAAACAATTCTGGTCACAGACAAATGATACGAGCCCATTTATGTAAAATTGTTTGTAAATGTATGTGTGTATATGAACATGCAAGGTGTGTTCAATAAAATCTTAGCAGTGTTTTTGCCAGGTGATGTTTTAGTTTTGTTTTGGCATTTTGCTGTGTCGTTTGAATGTTTGTACAATGAGCATGTCTCATTCTTAAGCGTCGCAACAATATTTAAAACATGCATGGCCCTATTGACCAAGTGTTTGCAGCATCATCTAATTAAGTCAGAGCGTTAAGTGGGTAGAGAGGATTGGACATTGGACATTAACTGGATAAGCCCTATAAAACTAGGGGATATGACCACAGAGAGGTGTCCTTGTTCCCTAGGAGTTTAAAGTTTAGAATAATTTCAAGGCAATATGTTACTAAGTACGCATACTGCACTTGTGTGTGGAATATGTAAGTACCCACAAAGGAGAAATTTTATAATGGCATGTGTTTTCAGATCTATCACTTTACCTTGAATGTTTACCCAAATATGAAAGGAATATCAGTGAGTGTTTCACACTGAAGGGAAGGGATTTGGGCACAATGTATAGACCTCCAGTATCATTTAACTGGGTGTTGTTACCAGTTTGGGCACTTACTTTTCGAAAGGAACTAGTAGTTTCCTTCATTGGCAATTCATTAGGTATCCTAAAAACCTGCAATTTAAATCTGATAGCATGGACAGTGAGTCTTCTAGATGGTAGTGTTGGAGAGAAAGTCCAAGAATGTATTTTCTAGGAGAAAAGGTCACTTATTAGGTCACCGTTGCAAGTACAATCAATGCTTAGTCATTTCTTGGTGGAGTTTTTCTTTTCTGATACTTCTTTAGGAGCATCATATTATTTTTTGACATTGGAAAATCATAACCTGTTAACCCAATGTATAAACAATAGCTAGGAAAGCTTTTTAGAGTTTTTGATAATTTTATTAATTCTCTGTTAACATCTCATTCTTTATTGTAATTTTCTTTAGGTTCAGAGAATAAAAACATCTGTTTCTAGCTAATGGACCAGTAAGATAGTCTTTTGGGTCAGTGCGATATGAGCCTGTCGTCTGAAGAATCCGGATAGATTTAAAGAATTTGGTTAATGAGCTTAAATCTTTAATGTTCTCTGCCACACATTCTCCTCTTTTATAGTCTTATAAGAATTTGTGCTAAGAGGAATCTTTGGAAACATTCTAACCCAGGACACACAAACTGCCTTAGAAATCTGAAGTAAATCTCATATAAAATTTACTTACACATAATTAAATTTGTTTTAGTCTAAAATCTAAGGATGTTATTTAATGTCAGTTCATTTCCACAAAGATTTATTAAGCTTCTGTGGATTCAAGTGAGAATGGAAGGAAAAATACTGGAGACAACACTTCTGAGGACTTTTGCCAATCACCTGAGCAATGTGAGCTCCGTACTTTCAAGTGAGATCATTAAAAGATGTTACATGTTTTTCTCCCTCTAGGCCATCGTGTGTATGAGTGGAGTGTTGGAGTTAACCAGGCCATGATTTTGCTGAGTGAGCAGGTCCACACTAGAGTGGGGATAGAGTTCAGCATGTATGGAAGGGAGTGGTTATGACAGTTGACTGTGGAATTTAAATTGACTAAGGAGGTGAGGTTGGACATGAGGAGGGTGAGGTATAGTGAAAAGTTGTAGTATCCAGTGGGTTGCAGGTCTCCCTGGGGTCGGAGACTTGCTGAAGTTCTGGTATCAGAGGTGGGAAATTGACAAGAGATGTTGGTGGTAGGAGAGCAACATGGACAAATTTCAGCTATGAACTGGTGTGTGACCTTGGAGTGAGGACAGAGGACAGGGACTGAAAAGCCAGGGTATTGGAATGACCATCTGTGTGGATACTGAATTCACCTAGAGTCATGGCCACACAGCAGTGATAAAGAGTGACAGGGAACCAGGAACCCAGATCTTCCCAGAATGAGGGAGAGTGGGCAATATAGTCTGATTTTGTGTGATTCAAAGCTCAGGATTTACAGAAGAAGAAAGGAGCGACAGTGGTATAAATGTGATAAAGATAACCCACTCCACCTCTAAGCCTTGAGCTTCAGGGAATGTGGGGGAGAGAATAGTCACCACATAAGGGTGCTAGAAGTGGGGCAAGCAGTGGGATCTTGCTGATGACTAAGTTCCAGAGAGCACAGGGAAAGGGTTTCAAGCACTGGGGAAGGTTGGGTGATAGGGTCAGAAAAAGGAATGGAAAGGGCCATATGGTGATAAAATTTTAAGGTTGAGAAATGACTTGTGAGTCCTTGAGGGCTTCTCCTTGTATTGTTAACAGAGATAACAGATATGATTAAGTTAGTCCTGGTATTCTCAAGGCTATTAATTTATAGAGTGGAATGGGAGGGTGGACAGCACCCAGGGTTTTGGGTCTCCCACTGGAGTCCTGCTTGAGGGGGTGGTCTTATACAGAGCACATAGGGCTCCCATTTAACCCCAACCAAAGGAGGGGCTGCCTTGAGACCAAGCATTCATGACCCCTGTCCAGGGAAGTATAATGAATAACAGAGGTCCTGGAACATTCTCATGCTTTATTCAACTTTGTGTATCACTTCACATATTTCACCACATAGCATTCCCTTGTGCCATGTTTCTGATTACTTTGTGCCCAATGAGGATCCTTCATTCATTTATTGCTTCTTTCCTTCCCAGTTACTTGTGTCTTGTGTTTCTTTTGTCTAGACAGAAGAAAGCTGTAGTGTCTGCCAGTCTGAGGGCAGAGTGTGTGTGATGGTGCCCTATAGGACTCTACTGAATTGAGATACTGTCTTCAGGAAGGCCATTTGGTCTACAACCAGTTTTCACTTCTAGGGACCTAAAAAGCATTCAGTTCTATCTTCTGGTCACTTCAGAAGAGATTCCACAGTACAAGCCAAAAGAAATTAAATACATGAAGTGACCTTTAAATAATCTATATCAGAGAAATTAATTTGTGTTTAACTGTTTGAGTGCACTAGATTTAAAATTCAAAATGAACTCCTTAATAAGTTCTTACTATCTCCTTGTGGACAGATGCTAGTTCTTTATTATCTTTATTCTTTATGTCATAGTCTGTTGAGCCTTAAACACACTTGTATAAATAAAGAGGTTTAGGAAAGATTTTCCAAAAGGACTTAATTTTATTTCTAATTCCTCTTTCTGGAATCCTTCCTTTACAAGGATATTGCACAGAAACGTCATTTTATGAAATACTTGAATTGTTTTAATAGCTTGTTTTTAAAGGTCCACTTTGTATGTAAGAGGACTTCTTAGATTGGAGTCATAGTTTTCAGAACATAGTGAAGGACCAAATGGGAATATAAAGGTTGCTTAGAGAAATAAACCTTTTTTTTTTTAAGGGACAGTTACAGCATGTGATAGAAGTTGCAGAGGTAGATTGAAGCAGGGGAAGATAATGCTGATGAAATATGATTTCACAGGTGCTCCTTTCTTCCTTACAGATAATCTATCCTAGAGATCACTTATGCAGCATGTAAATAATAAACATAGCCAAAGTTGGTTTACTGGTCTTTTTTTCCAGCCAGATCTTTACACTGACACATCCTCCCATAGTTGGATGGATTAAATTGTCACTGCATTTTTTTTTTTTTTTGCTCTGTGTATTTTTTTTAATTTTGTAGACTCCAAAAGTGTGGTTGTATATAAGGATATGTACACATATACACTTATACAGGTAGACACACACACACACACACACACTCTCTCTCCCCCTCTCCCCCCACCCCCCCACCCCCATATACAGAGAGACACCTGACTCTTGGTTCACATAGTTTTCCATTAATCAGAATGTTGCCTGTTGCCTTTTCCAGCTATGGTAAATAAGTAGGTTTACTGTAAATGTAGTTGTATTTGGCCAGTTCTTTATATTTTGCCTCACAGATAAAACATTCAAATTCATTTTAGGAAATCATAAAGTCACAGTGCTCTTGAAGAGGGAGGTAGCATCTTGTTTTCTCTTTGTGGCTCAAGTCTGATCTCTCCACCTCTGACCTAGTTTTGAAATTTTGTAGCTCTAGTTAGTACAAAAGAAACCCAATTTTTTTCATGTTCTAGAAACAGGTTCTTTCTTCCAAAACAAACAACAACAAAAATGAAAGGACCTCAACATAAGGTGCATATTTTCTAATTAAGAACATCTATGCTGCATTTAATTGATAACTTCTCAACCTTATTTCCAGCAAGTTGTTTTATTCATAACTGGGCCAATTCTTACTAAATTTTAAATAATTTATGTCCATATGGCATTCTAGTGGTTGTGAGCATTTGTACATAGCATTCTAGGAATCAAAATATCATTTTAAAATGGAAATTACTATACCAGCATGTGCCTGTTTCTACATAGTTCAGCCATTTTCAAGGCTTAAAGTGGGTGGGACCACACAGCTGAATTTTTCAGTATAATTGTGGGGTTATTAATGCATGGCAATTTTGGTTCTATGAACAAGGAAATAGACTATGCTGGAGTTTCTTCTGTAGTGGGTAAGTATATCCTCTAAGTTAAGTATAAGGATTCAAAGCAACCACAATAGTTATGTAAAGCTACTCTCTTTTGCTTCATTAGTATGGTTTCTTTGAGGATTTTATTGTCATAATTCTTCACATGTACTTATATTCCAATTACTATATTTGGTGGCCCAAACATGACATTCCTTACTAGATTCCCATTGATTTACTTAAACTCATATTTTCTGTGAAGTAAAGACCTTCTTGGAGCTTGGAATTTAATTGATGTTATGCTGGGATAACTACCAAGTTCGTTCCCATTGCCATCTGGTATGAGCCCCTTTAGTCTTGTGTGTGCCTGGTTGCACAGTGATCTCTTCAGTCGATTTTGTATTACTATATTGTTGTTTATAATGTACATCTCATTTATTTTATACCTGTTGTAGAAAGGATTTAGCATCGTTCACAAAGATGCATAAAATATAGCAACTTAAAATTTAAGAGTGTAAGCAATAGAAGAAATAAGAAAAAAGGCAGGATAATAAGAATGGAACTTGAAAAGGGCTGAGAAATTGCTGATTTTTAGGACTGCCATTCATACTTTGGCGTGAACACATATATGAAGCTTTGGGCATCGTAGAAACCATTTAGGAAGGACCTCTACTCCATTATGTAATATCCTTAGTATAGAAACAAACCGTTTATCTTCCCTTTTCTATAGTTTGATCAGTGTTTCTTAATCTTTAAACAGTTAATTTATTACACATAGAAGAGCAATTATAATGTATATGTTATTTATGAAGAACAAAATGCATACCCTCTGCCTAGCTTAAAAATAAGACATAGCCACTGGTTTTGAAGCCCGCAATGTGCTCTTTACCAATTGCATTTCTCTCGCTCCCCTACTAGATATAATTAATATACTACAATTTGCAGTTATTCTTTACTTTTATTATAACATCTCTTTACAAATACTTAAGTACAAATGAAATTAGAATGTGCATATTTTTTCCTGTGATCTTTGCTTCTTGTGCTCAGCACTGAGATTTGCCCATGTTGAAATTTGTACCTATAGTTCATTCACTTTCACTTATGTCAGTGTGTACTACTTATCCTTTCCCTTATGAACAACAAACAGTGCTATCAGTGTTCTTATTTGTGTCTCCTGGTATGACTCACTTTTGTATGTCTCACATAGGTACTTATGTGTGAGACTTTCTCTAGGTTTTAGAACTACCAATTTGTTGTGTCATGGGAATAATCAGCTGTGCATATTAAGCTTTACTAGATAATGCCAAATTGTTTTCCAAAGAGACTTCTGTTCCCACTACTATAAGAGGAGCTCTTGTGCTTCACAACCTTATGATACTTGGCATTGTCTCACTTTTTGATATTTGCCCATCTGGTGGATAATTGATGCATTCTTCATAAAGGTATTGCTAGCCCAGAAGCCTGGCACCAGAGATGAGTTATATATTTCCTTCTCATCTTATTCGACCGACCTTCTTTCACAACTTCTCTCTTGTCCCTGAAGTTTTCCTTCATGCTATCCATCTAAAGCTTGACTGCATCTCACCTGCTTTAGCTCTATTGATAGTACTGTTTGTTGTTCATAAGGGAAAGGATAAGTAGTACACATTGACACAAATGAAAATGAATGAACTATAGGTACAAATTTCAACATGGGTGAATCTCAGTGCTGAGTACAAGAAGCAAAGATCACAGGAAAAAAATGCACATTATCATTTCATTTTTACTTAAGTATTTGTAAAGAGATGTGCTAAAATATAACAACTTGCTTACATTAAAAATTTAGAACAGATTTTCAAGTGTTTTCAGTCATGGTCCTCTATTAATTGGCCCAACACATAAGTACCTGGTATATGCTAAGGTAAGTACTTTGTTCTCAGAGACTTCTGTGTAGCTAGGTTGGAGAGGGCCAATAGGGCTGTAAACAAATAAGTGATAAAGTGCTATGAAGGAAACATCAGGTGCTGAAATGGTGAATAGCATGGAAATGAACTTTAGCTGGTGTCTTAGTATTGTGCTGCTGTAACAAAATAAGCTGGGTAATTTATAAGGAACAGAAGTTTGTCTCACAGTTCTAAAAACTGGGAAATTAGGGTTATAAGGAACAGAAGTTTAATTGTCTAACAGTCCTAAAAACTGGGAAGTTAATATGTACAGCAGCAATAGAAAAAAAAAATAGAAACTGGAAAGTCCAAGAGCATGGTTCCAGCATTTGGTGTGGGTCATCCCACGGTGAAAGGCAGAAATGAGCACATAAGACCGAAGAAATCAGACTAAACTCATCCTTTTATCAGGAGCCAATTCCTGTGGTAACTAATCAACCCCTGAGATGATAACATTAGTATATTAATGTTATCGCCTCTTACAGGTCCCACCTCCCAACACCGTTGCAGTGGGGATTAAGTTTCCCACATGAACTTCGGGGAATATGCTCAAATCATAGCAGATGGTATGGTCAAGGAAGGCCTCTCAGGCACGTTAACTTAGCTGAGACATGACCAATGGGAAAAGGTTAGCCAGGTGTTGTAACTTGTATGTGTGGGGCAGGTTGGAGGGGAGAGAAGGAAACAGGCAGCACTTCAGGCCAAGAGGTTGAAGTGTGAGGAACTCAAGGCAGGATAAGACTGGCATGTTTAATAGTTGTAAGAAGGCAGATGTAGCTGGAAGGCAGATGTGAAGAATGGATTGAGGATCATGACTGAAGGAATTTTTTGTGTTCAAAAAAATCACAAATTTTAAACATTTGCAGCATCTGTTACCTGTGAGGATACAAAGTGGGGTCCTTGCCCTCTAGAAGTTGTTTATATTCATTTGGGGTGGTGAAGCACATAAGAAAACTGTTAGTACTAAATGCTAAGTGAGCTGTATAAAGAAGACGTGTTACAGAATTAGAAAAGGGAGAACTAATTGTGGGCAGAAGCCATCAGGAAAGGCTTCCTGGGGCAGCTGTGAGGCTCAATACTGACAGGGAAGGATGAGTAGAAGTTAGGTAGTAGGGAATAGAGGAGGCATTCCAAGCAGGACAAAATGGTGTATATCCATGTTTTGATAGAACAAAGGGAGACTGGGAGGTGAATTTAGAGAGAAAGCCATTGCCAGATTGTGAAAGCCCTGAAATGACCTCTCTTCCCTAAAGATGGCACTGTCAGTAGAGTAGTAAACTGACACCCTTCACATTTTCATGAGGATGGAGCTGATGGCTCTGGTTTAGAAGACTTTACTAGGAATGCAGTTTCTTTACAAACAGTAACATTGCATTTATGATTACCGACTTATTTTGTTGGTCCTGGATTAATATCTTACAGGTCACATGGTTGATTTTGGTTTGACATTGGGTCTTTACATGAGAGAACCAGTTCTTTTTTTAAAATAACCTAAGAAGTAATTAGACGAATGCATACCTAGCTAATAAAATAAGGGCACTTTACTCCCTCAGGACTCATTATGTCAACAATAGTGGAAGGAAATGGTTGAGGCATGCATCTGGGGGGACTGACTTATTTAGTTTTGCTAGGATCAAGTCACATCTTTTAAGATCCTGTAGGAATATAAGGTCCAGCTCAGTACAAGTCCTTTTGTTTAAAATCCAAGCCCTTCTTCTCTATATTTGATCCTTTATTTAATACCCAAACTCCTCCCTTGGCCTGCTTTTAAGGTAGAATTAGTGACATCATGTGAAGCTCCTGGCTTCCAGCTTCCTTCATTTCTTAAGACTTTTTATTAATATTTCTCCATCATGTCTGTAGCCAGGATTGGTGCATGGTCTGTCAAGGCCTTGTCTGTCTGTTTGGTCAAAGTCCAGCTGTATAATTGACTCACCTCACTCGTATGCTTCCAAGAAAGTGTACATTGTTCAGTCTCCTTGTCTGCTTTTCCACAGTATTTTGTATACTTACATATTCTTTAAATGTGTTCATTTAATATATCCTATTTGTTTTCACTATTTTTACTCATGAAATACCTTTCTAAATTTGTCATCTTCCTATCAGAGCCCACTGCTGCATTTTTGCCCAGTCTTCTCTCATGGCTCAATACCATAAATCTTATCTCATTCAATGGTGAGGAGATGTCCATGAAAACCCTAAACAATACAGAGCACTCAATTCTTTTCCTGCTTCCTCTGGAAGCACTAGGTAACACTGCCAGTATAATAATCATGGTGGGTCATTGCCAGCCTTACTACATCTTTTTTTCCAGATGATTCAAACATTTTGATAGCCTGCCACAGTCACAAAGTTAGATCCTCAAAGTGCCCAGTGTGAGATATTGTACCTTTCTTCTGGAAAGGCTCTGGTCTTGGGAGAGCAGGGCTTACACAAGTGAGGGCAGGAGAGGAGTACAAGACCGGCTTTATCAAGTTATCTCTGACATAAAGCAGCTCAGCTTTGGTAGTTGTAGGGCTATGGTGTACCTGCTGCCACTGCCCTTCTCTCCTCTTAACTTGTGGGCAGTGAGCTAAACTGAGGAAATTTAAAGGTGGATTCTCCACTGGAAAACGCTTCAAATTCTAATGCAACCTATGATCAAGTGCTGCAAATACAGATATAAAGGAAACATAAACTAATCCCCGAAGAGTGTTTATTAAGAAGAGAGCGTGATTTAAATCTCGTTGCAATATTTCATTTCATACCAAGGATTCATTCTTTATAGCAAAGCAATGTCCCTGTCCTGGCGGGTGACCCACAGAAAAATCATTTTGTTTCTCTGAATACACTAAACTCCTTACAGTGAATGCTTTCTCTGATTCGTGTGTGTGTGTGTGTGTGTGTGTGTGTGTGTGTGTGTGTGTGTGTGTAACAGTCTCTTGTCATTAAATATGAATTACATTCGGAACTGAAGATGGGTATGAGGGTGCTAGGGTACTGTTCTGAATGTTCTGTTGCCTTAAAAACAAAATCAACATTTGCTGTCTTCAGTGAACTCCCATTGAGGAGAGGGGGACACCAGACAGCTAACTAATGCAGGTCTGATCTCATTGAAGGTAGGAGCTCAGGAATTTTTGGTTATCCCCTCTCTATGTTACCAACATAATGTTCAGTGCCTGGTGTGCAAAAGATGTTCAGTAGAAATTCACATTTTTGTTGTTTGGAAATAATTTTAAATAAGTTGCAATATAGGCTATAGGGTATACCCATATGCTCTTCACTGTGTGTTTTAGTTTGCTAGGGCTGCCATAACAGTGTATCACAGACTGGGTGGCTTCAACAACAAAAATGTATTTTGTTATGATTCTAGAGGCTAGAAGTCCAAGACCAGGTTAGTTTCTTCTGAGCTCTCTCTCCTCATCTTGTAGATGGCTGTTTTCCTCATGTGTCTTCCCATGGACTTCCCTCTATATGTGTCTGCGTCAACATTTCTTCCTCTTACATAAACACCAGTCGTATTGGTTTAAAACCCACTCGAAAGAAATCATTTTAACTTAATTACCTCTTTAAAGATCCTGTCTTTAAATATAATCACATTCTGAGGTTAGGACCACAACATGTAAATTGGGGCAGGATTTTTGTGTTAAGCATCTGCTCATATTCTTGTTAGCCATTTGTATATTGTCTTTGGAAATAATATACAAAGTCCTTTGCCCATTTTTTAAAAATTGTGTTGACTTTTTTGTTGTTGTTGAGTTGTAGGAGTTCTTTATATGTTCTGCATATTACCCCCTTATCAGATATACAATTTTCAAATAATTTTATCTCATTTTATAGGTTATTTTTTCACTCTACTGATATTATTGTTTTATGGACAAAAGTTTTAGCATTTGCTGTAGTCAGTCCCATTTGTCTGTTTTTGCTTTTATTGCTGGTGCTTTTGATGTCATATCCAAGAAATCACCAAGTCAGATTCCAACATTACGTTTTCTTCTGGGAGTTCTACAGTTTTAGAACTAACGTTTAGGTCTTTAATCCATTTTGAGTTGATTTCTATATATGGTGTAAGATAAGGGTTCAATTTCATTCTTTTGCATGTGGATGTCCAGTTTTCTTAGCACCATTTATTGAAGACATTCCTTTGGTGTTGGTACCCTTGTTGAGACTCATTTGACCATGCAGAAGGAGTTTATTTCTGGGCTTTCTATCCCATTATAGACACTTACTTTTTAAGTTTACCAGATCATTAGGAGAATCCTGATGACATTTAGGAAAGGGATCCCTGCGAATGGCATCTAAAGATATTCACACAACAGTGAGACCAATGAGGTAAAAATAATTAAGGACAGATTTTTGGAATTAAAAAGTACTTATTTTGATAAATATGAGACTGTTAAAATCTGTCAAGTAAAATATAATCTCAGGATAATCAGAGAATGGGTTATTCTTATTAAGGAAAATCTGTTTTCCTCAGGATTTAGCCAAAACTGCTTTAGTTTTAAACCTTAATTAATATAAAATTATTAATATATTAAGGATAATACATAAAGGATTTCACAAGATCATGGGATTATAACTCTTGTCAATTACTACATTTAATGTAAAAAAAGGGGAACACAGAATACACGTTGCCAAAGAATACCCCATGGAAGTTATTTGCTTTTGGTCTTTACCACATACCTGATGGTACTTTTTAAAGCAAGTCTTCTTGTTAAATAACAGTTTTATTGAGTTATAATTTACATATTATAAAATGTACCTTTTAAAAATGTAGAATTCAGTGATTTTTAGTATATGTAGAATGTTATGCAACTATTACCGATATATTTCAGAACATTTTTGTCACCTCAAAAGAAACCTCATACCCATTAGCAGTCATGCCCTACCCTCTTTCCCTCAAGTCCCTGACAGGAACTAATCTACTTTATATCTCTGGATTTGCCTATTCTGGACAATTCCTATAAATGGAATCATTCTACATGCAGCCTTTTGTGTCTGTCTTCTTTTACTTAGAAAATGTTTCCAAGGTTCATTCATGTTGTAGCATGTTTTAGTACTTCATGCCTATCTATTTAAATTGACAGATGGAAATTATGTTGTTTTTTTACAACATGACATTTTGAAATATGTATATATTGTGGAATGGCTAAATAAGTTAATTAGAATATGAATTATCTTACATACTTATTTGTGGTAAGAACACTTAAAATATACACTCATCAAATTTGAAGTATACAGTACATTGTTGTTAACTATGACCACTTTGTTGTATAATAGGTCTTTTGGATTTATTAGTCCTGTCTCATTGAAATTTTGTATCCTTTGACCAACATCTCCCCAGTTCTCCCTTTCCCCATTTCCCTAGTAACCACCCTTTTACTCTCCTTCTATGAGTTCTCCTCTTTTATTATAGATTCTACATGTAAGTGAGATTGTGTGGTATTTCTCTTTCTGTGCCTGACTTATTTCACTTAACATAGTGTCCTCCATATCTGTCCATGTTGTTGGAAATGACAGGATATTCATTCATTCTCTCTCTCTCTCTCTCTCTATACACACACACACACACACACACACACACATACATATATATATAACATTTTCTTCATTTATCTGTTGAGGGTCATTTAGGTTGATCTCATATCTTGGCTATTGTGAAAAATGGTGTAATGAATATGGGAGTGCATATACCTCTTCTACATATTGATTTCATTTCCTTTGGATATATACCCAATAGTAGGATTGTAAGATCATATGGTAATTCTATTTTAATTTTTTGAGAAACTTCCATACTGTTTTCTATAATCACTGTACTAATTTATATTCTCACCAACAGTATGCAAAAGTTCCTTTTTTTCCACATCCTTGCCAACACTTAACCTTTTATCCTTTTGATAATATTCATTCTAACAGGTGTGAGATGGTATCTCATTGTGGTCTTGATCTGTATTTCCTTGATGATTAGTAATGTAGAACATTTTCTCATGTTTGAAAAATATGGTCATTTGTATATCTTCTTTTGGGAAATAACTCTTAGGTCCTTTGCCCCCCATTTTTAAATCAGGTTATTTGTTGAGATTCATAGAAATTAGTCAGTTTTTCCCAAGTTATATAATTAGAAAGTAGTAGAGCTGGGGTTTCAAGTTACTTGTACCTGTCTCCAAAGTTGAGGCAGGTTTTTTGTTTTATTTTGTTTAAAATCATAGTCACAGAGAGTTGAGTGAATCCAATTTCTTGATACATGGAACCGAGAAACAGGATTTTATTAGGCTCCCTCTTGATTATTTACTTAAATATTTATTTCCTTTGTCATATTTCATTTGATTTCCTACCCCCCCCACAAGCAATCATTTTAATTTGTTTTCATGTACAGATGCTTTTCAATTTATAATGGTGTTATATCCTGATAAACACAATGTAAATTGCAAATGTTGACAGTGTGTTTAATACACCTAATCTACTGAACATCATAGCTTAGCCTACCTTAAATGTGTTCAAAAACACTTATAGTAACCTACAGTTGGGCAGAATCATCTAACACAAAGCCTATTTTGTAATAAAGTTTTTATAAAGAATTTCGAATCAAAATCCAGAGTTCAGAGTACATTTTCTACTGAATGTGTATCATTTTTGCAGCATTTTAAAGTAAAAAAAATAATAAGTAGATCCCTCATAAGCCAGGAACCACTCGTATATCTTTTTGAGTATATTATAAAATTTGTATTGTGTTGTATTCATGTATTAGAACAAATCTTATCTCTCTTTTTTCCCACTAAGCCTTGCAGTTTTAGGATCTGTCTATGTTGCTATGAGTACATCAAACCTGCTGCGTCTCTTTGCTATGCTTCTCCACAACATCCACCACATTTTTACCCTTCTATTCAGCCAGTAATGCTCACTCAATTCTCTCAAGCTCCCCTTCCCCACAAACAATACCACTGTTAACAGCTGCTTTTGACTGCACATGAACATTCCTCTGGGAGATATACAAGGGAGTCAAATTGCTGGGTCATAATTAATTTGACTAAGTAATAGTGGATTGCTCTCCAGAATGGCTCTACCAGACTTCCCTCTATTAGCAGTTCCTGTTTCCCCAACACTCCACCAATGCTTGGCATTATCCAGCTTCCTAATTTTTGCTAGGTGAATATGCATAAAATGAAATCTTGGGGGATGTTTTGGGCATTTCTTTGATCACCAGTGATTTGACATTTCTTGCTATTTTGCTGTGATTTCTAGCAAGTGGAACAACCCTGCCGAATAGTAATCCTAACCCTCAAGTCCAGATCATCACCATTTTTCTGTTGTTGCCCTTCATTACTCCTCCTGCTAAGCACATCCTCATGGTTTTTCCTTCTCTGCTGTAATCCCTCCTCCCTGGCACCTATCCTTTTATCTTTTTGATAATATCCATTCTAACAGGTGTGAGGTGATATCTCATTGTGGTTTTGATCTGCATTTCCTGGGAAAAGATCAGAAAAGATCCCTGGGGAAAGATGAGAAGCTATTTAGCCCATCCTGTGTTTTGATGCTATGGGGAAACAAGGAGATTCTCCTGCTTTGTACCAGCAGTGAATCAAAGAAGTACTAGATGATTTGAAGGGTGAGGACAAAGGCATAAGGCCACAAGCAAGTGACATTCCTTTAGAACACAGCATTCAAGGAGAAGCAAGTGAATGGGCTGAAAGAGTGAGGAAGCATAAGACAGATTGCTAGGAAAGGGGTCAGGTGGTATCTGGAGAACACCAAGGTCCAAAGGAAGGAGGAGATGATCCACCAAGGAATGTAGTGCTGAGTAATGTGGAGGCCCTCGAGATTTGGGGAAGGAGGAAGGCAGGAGGAGGATTTTTAAATACATATACTTTTAATCAGTCTAAACTCATCAAAATACATACTTTAAATGTGGGCAATTTTTGTTTATCAGTTATGCTTTGATAAAGCTAAAAAATAAAAAATAAGGAACTTTTCCGTAAAAGTAGGTAGAAACACTAATAATGGTAATAATGTTTTTTCTGTGTCTATTTCACAGTTTAGTATTCTGCTTGCACTTCAAGGAGTCAAAGATGCCACTGCCATCATTATTCATGTAAAGAGACCATGATATAGATGGGAAGAAGGACTTCCTTGAGGTCTTCTGGAAGTTGAGATTGAAACTTGGGTCTTGAAGCCCAAGTAGCTTATTGCTTATTTCTGTAACATGATGTTGGAGATTGGGCAGGGGTGCTTGGGAGAAGCAGTTAACTATAACAGGAGGACAGAAAGAGATGAAAGGAAGAGAAAAACTGCAGATGCAGAGTGTGTAATAAAATGTAAGCTGCTCTGCCCTTGAAGTTTATGGCCTATAATCTTCCACTTTAAATTGTACCTTCAGATTTTTCCAGTGTAAATAGGTTGAGAATATTAGAGCTGATTACATTTTCAGTTCTCTCATCTACCCATCCTCATTTGGCCAAAGGCCAAAAGACAGTTTTCCAGATTGAGATGTAGGAAGGCTTTGGCAGTGGGCAGCAGTCCTTCTTAGCCCATCTCTGCCATGGGGCTCAGTCTCTTTGGGTTGCGCCACCTTTACGTGTTAGCTGGAGTCAGGTTTAGGTCACAAAAAGGGATCCAGATCTAGGGATAAACCAATGAAAGGAAGAGAAATCAAGTGCAAGGCCAATAAATCAGAATCAGGTTACCACATCAAAGCCAGAATGACAGCACTCTGAGCTGGGAGGGCTGAGGGCACTGCCTCAGTTCCTCACATGAGATAGTCATGCTAGAGCCCAAGAAGCAGATAGGTCCAAGGCAAAGAGACCAGGACTTGTGGGGCCGAGGCTCAAGTGGTTTCTCATGCTTTGACTTGCTGGGCCAGTCAAAGACTCGGACAAAGGGCAAGAGAAGTGAGCAAGTGGGTACCTGGCTGTTTGGGACTGTGCTGGCAGTGAGCAGGGGGAGGCAGCTGATAGTTTATAAATTGTGGCAAACAGAACACTCCTGAGATCTTGGTCTTTATTTTTGCAGAGAGGAAAAAGGGCCCATTTAATTGTGCTTTGTTATTCTCTTACTCATTTTTTTTTTTCAATTGTAGTGATGGCAGTGGTGTCCAGCCAGGAGCCAGTTATGTGAGGTAGGGTTCTGCCCAGGGAAGGTGCCAGGGGCAGACATTGAGGCAGGACGTCCAGGCTACCTGGGTGTCCCCAGAACACCCTGAAACATCCATTTTAATGAGTTGTCTGACTCGGGAAGGTCAGCACTCTGCTCTCCCCAGTTTATTCTTGGGGTGAAGGATGGATTTTGTGAAATCCTGAGCTAAATCAAAGGCTAACTATCCCCAGGAAGGATGCTTGGGTCACATTTCCTCTCTGAAGACTACTTCCACAGTTCTCAAAGAGAGAAGGCAGAAATGAAAGCACTTTCCCTTTTCTATTTGTGCCTCTAAATTCCCCTACACCTTCAGTCTTCCTTTGGCCAGGTAACTTCCTGTTGAGTTGGCCAGCTTCCCTCTGCCTGCTGCTTAGGTTTATAGGAGAGATGGTGCAGTCGAGAAAGGACTCTAATCCTTGTCTTCTTTGTATGGAGTAAATAGGTACTTGGCCAGGATTCCCTGAGCTCTTGCTTCCAGGCCGACTCATTTGCCTGTGTTCTGAGGAAACAGGTAGTATATGTATGTATGTATGTAAGTATATGTATCTCAGATCTTTGTTTTCCGTGACTCACATATGTGCTGCTGAGTTGCTGCTTGTGGATGACAGGATATATACTTCCTTATTCTTCTCAGTTCTTTGGGACATCCACTCATTTTATATCACCTCAGGGATGGCTCCAGGCTTCCTACCCAATTCTTGAGTATTAGAAGACAGGTTACTTCCAAACAACAAAGCACTGTCTCATACTCCTGTGGCAATCAAGTGATGCTCTACAAAGCTGCTTTGTAGAGCTGAGCTGAGTGGCTAGGGTCTTTGTAGAGCTGAGCTGAGTGGCTAGGGTTAGATTAAGGCTTGTAACTTGTTAATTTTGCTTAAAATTAACAAGTTACAAGCCTGTAACCCTGTGAAAAACCACAGAATTATTGGTGATACTTTAAGTTTTAATTATTGATAGCAACTCAGTAATTTAAGTAGCTAATCAACTCAAGAATAAATACATCTTAGCAGGAAGTAATTAAAAAATTGAGATGTTTAACTGAAAGGGGTTTTAAGATTAGAAGTTATCTATTCAGTCAGAATAACTGTACTAAATAATAACAAATTATTTACCAAGTATAAAATATTTTTTTCTCTTTCCCTCTCTGATGCACACACACACATATTTTTATCATACTTGGATCTTGTAGGAAAAAACTAATCATTTTTTTCCTACAAGATGATCATTGAAGGGACTGATCATTTTCAAATAATTTTTCCAACAGATATGTATTGAAATATTATTTTGTATGTAGTTCTCTGCTCAAAACTGTAAGAGTGTTAAGATGCTTAAAACATGATTTTTCCCTTTCAGAAACTTTCAGCCATTAAATTGAGAAGAGAATAAAAACTTGCAAAATAAAATAATAGTTGTATAAATATTGAATTCAATGAGAAGTGCCAGTGGTATATAATTAGGTTCTAGAAGAATGGAACAGACAGCTGTGACTTGTGAAGGGAAAGACATAATTGGTGACTACATTTTACCAAATCATTTATTTCCTCCTGGATTTGTTCCCTGTGTGTAAAGAAGGGCCTTCAACCCTGGTCAGATGAGATGAAATATGCAATGAATATACATTTATCTGGAACTTTATCCAGAGAATGGATTTTTCCAAAAACAGAGTTACGTAAATCCTCTCAGTGATTCTTTGGGGATTGTTGAGATGTTCATTGTTACTTTTATTTTGCAGGTGCTTTAGTCTGTTTGGGTTGCTGTACCAGAATAATATAGACTGGGTGGCTTATAAACAACAGAAATTGATTTCTTACAGTTGTGGAGGCTGGAAGTCCAAGATCAAGGTGGCAAGCTGATATAATATCTGATGAGGGTCCGCTTTTGGTTTACAGATAGCCATCTACTTTCTGTGTCCTCACATGGCAGAAAGGAGCAAAGGCATTCTCTGGAGTCCCCCTTATAAGGGCACTCATCCCATTCTTGAGAGTTCATCATCTAATCGTGTCTGAAAGGCCCTATATCTAGATACCATCACATTAGGATTAGGTTTCAGCATGTGAATTTGGGGGAGGACACAAACATTCTGTTTATAGCAGCAGGTAAGGAACTATAGGTCAGAAGGGCCCCAGCAAAATATCATTCTGGAGTGAATGACAGATGGGACAGGCACGAAGCTTGAAAGCAAGGAATAAGAGTGCTTGTCCATAGCTACTGTCTTGCTCACCTGCTGAGGCAGAGGTGCTAGGTATGCCTTCTCTTCAAGGCAGGAGGCTCTGGGCACAGGCTGAGTGTTTTCTGTATATAGCCAGAGGCCTCACTCCAATGCTTGGGGTGTGAGATCTAAGTTTTGCACAAATGTCTTCTTGCTACCTGCCAAGGCCACAAACAATTAGAGGGAATAGACTCTTTCCACATACGTATTTGTCATCTCTTCCAAGGTATATGGTTGATGAAATAGTGCTGTATGCTAAAGTGAGCTGCCTAAGGTTCCCTACACATGAAAAAGAAGCCTAGAGGAGAGCACAGATTAGGGACCATTCAACTGCATTCCCAAGAGCTGTGACAGGGATAATGGCAGGCTGTCCACTGTCTGCTGCCAGTGCCCTGGCCATGCATACACATTCATTGTTGTAGAGGGAATAAATAGGAAAAAGGAACTGATGGCTATGTGAGGGTGAATTTCAATGATTGTGCCATTCTCTCAAGCCATTCTTGCTATATTGAATATAGATCTGTCACCATTTCCCTGTAGGCCAGAATAAAATTCACATTTCTTTGCATAACACTGCAACTCTGACTCTTATTTAATGCTTCAGCATTGTATCTCTCTGCCTCCATGTTGGTTGGTTCTTTGAGGAAGCAGACACCAACATGGGAATTAAAAACACAAGCACTATTTTAACCTTTTTATTTATTGTTTTGAGACAGGGTCTCACCTTGTCTCCCAGGCTGGAGTACAGTGGTGTAATCATAGCTTACTGCAGCCTCAACCTCCTAGGCTTAAGGGATCCTTTGGCCTCAGCTTCCCAAGTAGCTAGGACTAGAGGCAAGCACCACCATGCTTGGCTAATTTTTAAAATTTTTTTTTGTAGAAATAAGGTCTCCCTCTGTTGTCCAGGCTGGTGTCGAACTCCTGGGCTCAAGCAATCCTTTACCTCAACCTCCCAAAGTGCTGGGATTACAGGTATGAGCCACCATACTAGGCCTCTAAACTTTTTGTACAAAATACTCATTTAATGCCCACTATACCTCTAAAACAGTAACTTTTTCGAAAAGTTGCGATTTTACAGTGTGAGGAGTGAGGTTAAACAACCCACTCAAAGTCACTGATCCAATGGCACTGGGATTTGAGCCCAGGAAGTCTGTTCCTGAGCCTGTGCTTTTAACTACCAAGCTGTTTTGCCTCTCCAAGAGGCATTACTTGGAAAGCCCCCTGCCATGCCCTGCCCCAGCCTTCAGCCTGGCTTGGCTGTTTCCCATATGATCACTCTGTATCCTGTACATGCCTCTGTTATAGCACAGTGTGAGAGCACTAGAAACTGTCCTTCACTCCTCATCTCCCCACTCCCAGCACCTCACACATACTGAGTGCTCAAACAGTTGAATAAATGGATTGAGACAGATGAGGGAGTTGCCCATACATGGCATATGGACTATTAAGCTGGAACAGGACCTTGGGTTAGTTATTTTCTCCTTTTTAGATGTTTTTGCCCTTGTCCAACCTTCAGAAGTTTACTTCCTCTCTGGTTTAATACTGTCCTTAGACCTACCAAATTACAGGGACTGTGGACTGAAAAGCGGCAGCTTTGAAAGAAGTCTATCTCATATAATTCTTTGTTTTCTTTGTTTTGTCTAATTCATTTTGTGGTGTCACATTCATTGGGCAATTTATATTTCTTTTCATTTCCCTGAAGTAATGTTTTATTTTTAGATTGTTCTAACCCTGAGGGCTTTCCAAAGACAATGATATTTCTGGTTTTTTTAAATAAAGGAATATATAATTTTTTAAAAGCACATTTTGCTAAGGGATTTTCAAAGGGACAGGACAGTTGAGTAATTACGGGGGGAGGGGAGGTGAAGGTGATTCTGTTCACCTTGATTCTATTGTTTTCCCCTTTCTCCTTCGATAGGAGATAGTCCTGAGGTAATGTTAAAAAAAAAAGGGATATAGTACTTCATTCTGAATATGTGACATTCCCTTAGTGTTCATAGCTGAGACCTTCCATAAACTATTTCTTAGGACATGGAAGATGAACCTCTTGACATGGTTATAGGGAGCAGAGATAAGACATCCAAGAGGTTGCTTTTCAGTTAGGAAGGTTTTGGTCATCTGTATAATGCATACCCCAGTATCATAAATGATAAGATTTTATTTTCAACCATTCTTTTTCTTGAATTAAAAAAAAAGCGATTAGGAAATTTTCAACTAGATGAAACCAAAGAGCACTATCACGAACCATATGTATCTAGCTTCAACACTTACCCACATTCTTTTAATCCTACTACCAGTCTTGCCTATCTGAATCATGAATGCTAGGCCCTCTGGTCAACTGGATTTTCTTCAGTGCCTGATTCTTCCCTTCAGACAGACATCTCTTACTCTCACTGGAACAATCAGTATTAGACTTATTCCAGCCACTCTTTCCTTCTCTCTCCCACTCTTGTGAAGCAGTAGCCTCACATTTGGTTTGAAGTAGGGTGCTGTGTACATATCTCATTAGGAAATGGTGTAGAAATTCAGATGCTATGTAAAGATAGTTCATAGGACAAAGGGGAAGCAAAGAGAGGTGATTCCTGTGCTGGAATGATGAAGGTACCAGAGCTGCTCCTTGAAGGATTATTAGCTTTTGGATGAGTGATGGAAATAAAAATTTTTAATTGTAATGACAACAATAGCTAACATTTTTGGCATGTTAACTATGGTCCAGGCACTGTTCCAAGCACTTCACATTTATCATGTCATTACTATATGCGAAGGTGACATACAAGAACTGTTAACATTCCATTTACAAATGGGATGGAACCTGAGGCACAAGGAAGTTAATTCCTTCAAAGGCATACAGCACAGGGATAGAAGCTCAGATATTCATGAGATCATAGAGTGGGAGTGAAAGTCATCAAGACCAGCCCTTTCAGTAAGGAAACCATAGTGCAAGGGATAAAGGGGCTTCTCCAGCACACGCAGTGAGTGGGGTGGTGCAATTGAGACTCTTTTCTGGGAACCTAGATTCGAGCGTGGTATGTTTCAGTTATACTAGACAGTTGTCTTCACTAGCAGAAGCACCTCATGAGGCCTCATGATGTCAATTCTCTACCTTTCAGCTTTTGTTAGGATTGACTCTTCTTTTACTATTTTTTTCTTCCAGGAATAGTTCTTGCTTTTTATATTTTTTAATCTTGGCTCTGCAAATTATTGAACCTAGCTAACATTTAGAGAATACAGCCTGTTCAAAACATGGTGCAAAGACAATGTAAAGTTAGGGGAAGAGTCTCTTGCCTCTTTATCTGAAATTCCAAATATAAAAAAAGTTTTAATTTTTTTTTTCCATTTCCTCTGCTTTATAGTCTCAAAAAAGTGATGGATGTCTGAAGGATAAGTTCTTTCCTGTCACCAAAGGCCTTGCCCACCATGGTGCTTATTCCCTTTCTTATTTTACTTTTATAATGGAAGAAGATTATACAAAGCAAAAATTGAGCACTGAAACAGATCACTGATTCTCATTCAGAGGCTACAGCAAGAGATGGGAAATAATTGAGTTATAAGAATTTCCCCTTTCTCTTTTAATTTTTTAATGCATGTTACTATGTACTCATGGATTTTCATCTATTCAGTCTGTTACAATCAATTATAGTCATTACTGTTTCGACCAAATTTGGCCACTGGGAGTCTCTTTGGTCTGATTCCTGTGTCCTTTTGGCATAAACCCGTTAGTCTTTGAATCTTTTCTTGTATTCATTGATAATAAGATGTCCCATTAAGATGTTATATTGTACTTTCTTGCTAGACTTCTTCTTTTTTGTAAAAATTACTTTTCTTTCTTGAAAGAATAGTAGTAGTTTAGATTGTGTGGATTTTAGAAACTCTTGAAAAAAAAATGAAAGCCATTAGCTAGATCAATGCACCATTTGAGATTTTTTAAAAAGTATTTCAGCCTTGAAGAGCAATATTTTTAGAGTGAACCTTATTTTGGAAATGGAATCTATAAGGTTTCTAAATCAGGGGTTTCTATTTTTCACTAATTTCATCTTTTCTCTTGTTCAGCTCTTTTAATTTCTGTCTTTGACTGCTGAGCCACATTAAAAAAGAAAACAAGAAAGCACCATTATTGCTTACTAAGAACATATCACATGGAAAGAATTCTCAGATCCTGACCTTGTTCATCCCTTGCTGAAAGGGATGGCATCCCAAATGTTAGCTGTCCTTTGTGGCCTTCTCTGATCCTGTACCTTCTGACCTATCCAACATTGACTAGAGTGAAATCGGCTTATTCATTTTGGTGCCAGATGTATCTGGAGTTCACCTTAGTTCTCTTCTTTCTTAACCTCAAGCATTTGAGTTTTTTTTTTTTTCCATCTGTAAAGTGAAGCAAAACTTGTAAGTTTGAGGTAAGCATTAAATGAACAATGCTATATGAACAATGCTGTACACTATAAATAAGGGACTTGAGGCTTAGTGAGCGTTTTGTACCTGCTGAATTCTTTCTTCCTTGTGTTATATTTACTTACACATGCAGGATATATGTCTGCTTCATTTCTATAAACATTTTTATTGTTAAATTTAAGACAAATACAAAAACCGCATAAAATAATTATACAGTTTAATGAACTATCAGGAGATTTGCATTTTTTAAAACATTATCCATGTGAAACAGGCCCTCCCTTTATTAGAGAGATACACTCTGTGGTGAACAGGACAGGGTCCTCCTTTCACAGAGCTGATGATTCTGTAGCATCTGGTACTGCCAGAGATCAGACATAGGAATGGGAGAAGAGAGAAGACATTTCATTTGGCTAAATTAACTTTGGCTCAAATGTAGCAAAAGACCTTGTTAGCACGAGGTAGAGCTCTTGTCCACTTTGGTGTGGTTTGGGCATTAGATGGTTGTATGGGGTTGACCATACAACCATGAGATAACATAAGATTCCACGTCTCTCTTCAGTGGTTACGGAGGGACTGGCATGCCTTACAGTTTTAAATCACAAAATGATTCAGAAAAATGCAGGCATTTAGAAATCCTATACTTGTCCCAGAAACCTTCAACTTGCACTTGAAAAGGAAATTCAAAATGTCAGAAATCTCTGGGGAGGAACATTCAACTTTAGGATCTTGGCTCTGCTCAACTCTCACTCAGGGGTGGCCACCAGCAGTTGGCTGCAGCCCTGATAGAGATTAATGTAACTCAGCCTAGACTTCTTCCTCTCTGGGCTCCTCCCTTGTTAAGTCCTCTGGCTGTGACTCTGCTGTGTGTCTCCTTAACCTGCTCCCCACTCTCTGGGTCTCTGGACTTAAAAGAAAGTCTTGGTGAGTTCTAACTGCTACCTCTGGGAGTTCCTCTGTGCTTTACCATCCACTCCCATTCACCTCTCTTGTTCTGTCCTATTTAGATGTGATAACACTGCAGGATAAATCTTCTGGAACTGTCTCCCAGGCTCCATGCTTATAGGAGATGCTAACTTGCTTTGTTGTACAGCCCGTCTTGGAGATCAGACAGTGGCTTGAGGTTAACCATAGAGATGTCTTTTTGTTCTCTCTGTTCTTGTTTCCTTGCTTGTTTTTTATGCTGGTACTTTAAAAATGTCATGAAACTGGCATTATGACAATTAGTCCTTGGCATTGCATTATGACAATTAGTTTGGGACCAGATAAGGAAAGTTTCTGACATTAAGACTGGTTATGCCAGGACCATACGACCTGTCTCAAGTATGCTTCTTGGGTTCCCTGGCATTGCTGGTTAGCTTGCTCTGGGCTTTGTCTGCCTAACAGGACTCTGGGTATCTTGAGAGCAAGAACTGTGGCCATCTTTCTTCCTTGAAACCTGAGCACTAACTGTTGCTACCTTTCCACTGTGTGTGGCAGTAGCAACCAGAGAAGAGCTGTAGGTTTGCCTGTTTTGTCGCCTAGCCATCATCCAAGAGGGCAGCCTCTGTTGTGTCATTAGAGTCGAGGCCCAACTACATGGAGACTTTGAGAGAGCCCACTTTCATAAAGCAACTCTACAGAGATGCAGATGAATACTATAATCTGGGTATTGCACCCTTTGTGGCAAAGAGAAAAAAGAAGATTGTCACTGTGTCTAGAGTGTTGCAATTGACTTTAGCGTGTTCTTTATCATTGGAGGCCCAAACATTTTAGCCTATGATGGGCATTTGGAGAATTACAAAGAAAGATGGCTGTGGTCCTTGTTGTCACAGTATCTGTGGTGGTGTGAGAGAGACAAGACCTGAAACAGCTAACCAGCAGTGTTAGAGAGCCTGAGAAGTACGTGCTAGGACAGACATTGTGGGCTTCAGATTGACAGGAGGGCAGGAAAGGCCTCACAGAGGTGGGAGAACATGAAGGTGTTGAGTTGGACCTTCATGAATGGGAGGAGTCATAGGGGAGAGAAGAGGGCTTTGGAGAAGACCATGGGTTGAGCAAAGCTAATACACAGGGTGTGTTTGAAGAAACTAAGTGAAAGTGATATAAGATTAGCTTTGAGAAGGCATGTGGGGTGGTAGGAATAGAGCAATGCTGAGAAGAAGGTAATTGAGAGGGAAGATTGCTACTGGGACTAGCTTTTTGATTAGCAAAGCTTAGGTCATTGTATTCTGCTCCTAAACTAATTCTGATTCATTTTTATAGATCTGTGCTAGGAGTCCATCACACAAAAAAGGATTCTTGAATGATTCATGGTGCTAAGTAGTATATTCACACTGTATTTGAACATTTGGCTTGGAATAAATATTGGCATTAATAACAGTTTTTAAGGACGTTTTTGATTGATAATAGACATTTGAATCACTGCTTGCCAGATTGACTCCAAGAGCTGTGGCATTATGACAGCCCTTGGCATTGTTATTTGGGACCAGTGAGGGGCTTCCTCTGTCATTAAGATTGGCTGTGCCACAGCCACAAATGCTGCGAGCAATTATCTGATGCATGGAGACCTGGTATGTTAATCCATTCTTGCATTGCTATAAGGAAATACATGATGATAGGTGATTTATACTGAAAAGAGGTTTAATTGGCTCACAGTTCTTGTACAGGAAACATAGCAGCTTCTGCTTGTGGGGGAGGCCTCAGGAAGCTTCCAATCATGGCAGAAAGAAAAGGGGGAGCGAGCTATCTCACATGGCTACAGCAGGAGAAAGATGGGGTGGTGCTACACACTTTTAAACAACCAGATCTCACAAGAACTCACTCACCATCACGAACAACACCAAGGGATAGTGCTAAACTAATTGTGAGAAACTGCTCCTGTGATCCAATCACCTCCTACCAGGCCCCTCCTCCAACATTGGTTATTACAATTTGACATGAGATTTGGGCAGGGACACAGATCCAAACTGTGTCACCTAGTCAATGCACAGGGAGGCACGGGGAGGGTCACCACTGAAATGATACCAGTTATCTGGTCAAATTACCAGTTTATGTTCTGTGCCTTTTCTGTAATTTTAATATATTAGTACATTTTGAGTTTTTGATTCAAAATAAATTTTACTCTTGTGTCCTTTTAAAGAAAATGCATATGAATCTTATTTCTGGCTGCAGTTAATTCATTTTTGATAGTTGTTTTTTGGTCTACTTTACTCTGAATGTGCCTCATGGACTCCTTTGGTGCTCTATGGGCAGGTGACTCTAGTGACACCAATTATAGGTTGTCACTTCATATAGTAACTGAAGAAACAGTGAACTTGACAAGGACAGAGAGGAGAAAAGATGTTTGGGAGCAGGAAGGAGGTTGGCTTAATGATTGTCTACCTTCCATAATCCTGGATTTGTACCAGACTGCATGGTTCAGAGGTGCAAGCTATCTCTTGTTTCCTGACTCTTAGGAAAAAATGCTAATGGTCTGGTTGAAAACCTAGTACATTCATAAACTGACCTGCTGGAGGTAGGTCTGACTATCTTGAATAGACAGCAAATAGATTTGTTTGCTGGCTGTATATCAGCATTTGGTAAAAGTTTCAAGTTCAATTAAATATCAGTTTAGCATGTGTTCAATATGTCAAATTTATTCCTGGATCAAACTGTGCAAAAATGAAAGGCTCAACTAATGGAATTAAAAGGCAAGTTCCTACTCTGTCAGCCTTGTGGGTTGAACATAAGTTGTAGATTAAAATGAGACCAGCAAGGATGAAGAACACCTTAACAATGGAAGGTGGGGACCAGTGGGTTTTAGAGACATATCACTGAAACTGTGGAAACTAAGTACAAAATGAATCATTACCTGAGAGGGAGATCATTGTTTTAAAACTATGTAGATTCTCACTGTAGGATCTGTAGTCTTTGCCATTAAAACAAACAAAACCAAACCAAACACTTCCCTAAAGTCTTTCATACAAACACCTGGAACCAAGCAAAAGGTCATCAGGGAGCATTTCTTGAACTCTCTGGCATTTCAAGGCAGTGATGTCATTCTTATTGCTTGGTAAACATAATAATTCTTCAGGAGTCTTTTTTTCTCCCATTTAATTTAAAAGGGAACTATTACATAGCTGCTATATTGTTGAGATTAAGTATATAGGGGTGTGAGGTCCACGTATCTTTAGGATTCTTTCCCATCTCAGCTGTGGGCAGCACACTTTTGGGACAAACCCATCAGTAAGTCATTTTGCATTACTATAAAGAAATAGTATATTCATATATTGCCAGATAAAGCTTGAGAAATCAATGCACTACCATTTTTATAAGAATTATTGTAAGAAATTTTAAAGTTGCCTTTTAAGAGTGAGGCCGTCTCCCATGCAGTCAGCATCTGGAGAAACCCATTGATTAACAGTTTGGGGTTTTTCCCTCTAGTATAATTTATATGCCTATAGGGGTATATTTTTTATTTTACAGAATTAAGATCATACTGAATATAGGTACACGTATCTTAAATTTACACACATCTTACACTACCATGTCACTAAATATTCTTGGAGAACTTGAAAGTATTCTGTCATATGGAGCGCCCAGAATTTATTAACATCTCGCTTTTGTTAAATGATGGTTGTCTTCTGTTTTTTACTTTTATAAAAGTGATGCTTATCCTTGCACATTAGATTAGTATTTGTGAATTTTTAGGGTAAGTCACTGTAAGTAAAATTATCTGGTTAAATATATACATTTTTAATAAACATTGCCTGAATTCTTCATAAAAGCAGATTCTAGTTTATAATTTCTGTCTATTTCATTGTAGTCTACTGACACTATTACTGTTAAAAATATTTCCTAGATTCTTAGATAAAACATGATATCTTACTTTAATTTGTATTTTTTGATTACCTGAGAAATTGAACTTTTCCATGTATTTGTTACTTGTATTTATTATTGTCCTGGCTTCTTCTGTACTTTAGATCCTCTTTACAGGTAGGCTTCCCCAGTGAGCATGAATTATGGGCCAGTCATAGCTAATAACTAACCATAAACCATGCCAAGGGACAGCTATTGCTATGGACTTGTTGACTAGATCAGTGGCTTTTATGTCTATTTAATGCACATCTGTCATAACTTTCTGTTTCTTATTCTTCCCCTGACATTTATTGATTTTAATGCATAATATGGTTTAGTAAGCCATTAAGGAAACCATGTGATGGGTGGAATAATTTTTCTTGTCAGAAATTTACAAATTCATTAGTATCATAGTTGAAAACTTTGAATTTGTTGTTAAAGAAGTTAAATACTACTCTACTTATTCACCAGCTCCTTATTCAAATACTTTGGCTTAAGAAAGACTGTGAGAGGTTATCAAGTTCATTTTTCTGTCATTAGGCAAAACCTAATCGAATGAGGCTGGAAGAGGCTGTAGAGAAATGTAAAGTATTGCCTCTCCCAGCCTCATTTGATTAGGCTTTGACTAAGGGCAGAAAATGAACTGAAGAAGAAATATTTCTCTGATTTGAGATATTTCTTATTTAAAAAAACCATGGTAGCATAAGAGTATGAATGTATTGTGATTATTTTGAGCCTCTCAGAGAAAACACATTATTTGACATCTTCTCTTACTAATCATCAACTATTCTGTCCCTGTCTGATAAGATACTGAGTCTATAAAAAATGATGACTTCAGTAGTACTTGGAGCTTCCAAATTGCAAGGCATGTCTTGGGAGGAAGACTACAGCTTCTCCTCTCCTACTAAACTAAGGCACTTTTCTCTGATACCTGTTGAAATGGTAGAGAAGGTAGTCAAGAGGAAGCAACCCATAATTTAAGCCTTGAATTTATAAACCATTTAGTAATACGAACAAGTCAACTTAATTTCAGAACCAGTCTGATGAGGAACCAGCTGTGAAAAAGACAGCAAATGTCTAGAACTTTCTTCCACATTGATTAGCTGGTATACCCAGAGTGGTGTGAAATGTCTCCAGTGTTTCCCAAACTCCAGGGTCTAGTAACTGCAGCTGATATTTTCTCCTACCCTCTTTACCCAAGTCATATTTAAAAGTTTTCTTTCTGTCAAATTTTACATTTATAATTTTTAGTTGGGCAATTTTAAATATTAAAATGTTATAACTCACTTTTAGTCTTTTAGAATTTTTTTATTCCTTGGTAACTCCACAGCTGACACAATGGCCATTATTATTATTTTGATTTTTACCCCTATTTTTAGAAGACACAGTTTTTACATAGTGTGATCGTAGGTTGTACTCTGCATTATAACTCAGATATTTTCACTTAACATTAAATCCTAAAGTATTTTCCTAATTCATAGTATAGTCTTGATAATGTTAATAGCAGCAAAATCATTTTCCATTAAATGAACATAACTCCTTAATCATTGCCTGTTGGAGGACATGTCCATAGCTTCCAACTCATTGTATTCATAGTATTCATTGAAGCTGTATTTATAATACATTCATTCATGGAGGCATCAGGTATTTAAAAGTGAAAAGTGGATTTAATAAGAAGGAAATAGAACAAAGCTGTGTAATCATATAAAATAGTTCACTTAGTCATAGCTGAAAAACTTCCTCTGCCATGTCTGTGGCTTGGGAGGAAAACACATCCCATATTTTACATTTGTAGATAAGGAATTTTTTTTTTTTTTTTTGAGATGGAGTCTTGCTCTATTGCCCAGGCTGGAGTGCAGTGGTGCAACCTCAGTTCACTGCAACCTCTGCCTCCCAGGTTCAAGCGATTCTCCTGTTTCAGCCTCCTGAACAGCTAGGACTTCAGGCATGAGCCACCATACCCAGCTAAGTTTTTGTATTTTTACAGCTTCCTTCCACCTGGCCTATTCCTCAGGCCTGAGGTGTGCAAACAAAGTCCAGAGGAAGATTTGCTTCTAGGACTGGTTCTCCATCTTTATTATGTATATGATCTTGGCCAAGTCACTGTATTTTTCTGGGCTAGTTCCATCTTCCATAAAAACAGAGACATCACATCAGATCTAAAATACTTGGCAATATTCTCACTTCTGTGGCTTGTAGACAGCTTACGAGCTCAAAACTGCTCTGAGTGGTCTGGAATTACAGGGAATTAGTATGACTTACTGGGTAGAAGAAATTTAATTCTGTTGGGGGACAGACAGAAGGCTCTAATATTTAATGTTGCTTTAAAACATTTTTATGCTTTTCATGATACTTCATTTTTACTGTTAAGTCAGCATATCTTGCTGAATTAGAAATCTAGCTATAAGTAGAGATGCTTTTAGTTCATTGAAAGCACTGATGATGTTTTGGTGAATGGCTGTGACTTTTCCGGTGATTCAACCTCCGGCCACCTAGGAACCTGCCACTTGTATTTATAACATTAGTCATGACAGTTAGGTATGTTGATATGTGAAGCAGACACTTGGCTAGATTAAGAAGACCTCAGAAACTTGAACTGTTACAGTTGTATAGATAGTAATATTATAGCCAAAATTTCCAATTTAGTCCTTGTTTCCAAAGGACATTTCTTTCATGATGTGAAGATATGCAGGTATGTTTCTTAACCCTCTCAGAACCCATGTCCCTTCTGATGAACCTCAATGTCAGTCATTCCTTCTTTATCCCTTTCCCACCTTCCAGTGCCCTCCCCGCCGCCCCCAACACACACGAGATGCTGGTGACCAGGCCAATAACCCTTGATACTAATGGAAAGAATACTAGGTTCATTAATTTCAGGGCTACTCAACTGTAGTCTCAGGTCAACCTCTTACCAGCCCTGTGGCCTTGGGTAAGTTATCAAATCCCTCTGTTTTCTCTTCTAGAAAATGAAGATTTTGGCCAGAGAATCTCCAAGAATGAAAAAATCATACTTTCAGAAGAGTAAGACCTGACAGAAATAAATACAGGCCTGGCCCCAGGCATACCAATAAAACAAGACATGCTGCTTGTTTGTGGAACTTTTTTGTCTCTTGTCCCTTTCTGCGCACCTCATCATTTATTCTCCCTCGTTCGATATCCTCAGCATGTGGCACTCAGTAGACTTCTGCTGCCACTGTTAGTGGCCCCTTAAAGGAGTAGCTTAGCAGTTTCAGGGCAGTTTCTCAGCCACCTCTTCCACTTGTTGGGTTTGTATTCTAGCCATCCTTCAACATGCAGGTTAAATGACATTTCCATGAAGCCACATAGATCCCCTCACCTAGACCCTCATCTAGCCTAATCTCTTCTGCCTACTAACTTCCATAGCACTTTATCTTGTTTCTTAAATTCAGGGTATTTATTGCTTCCTCTTTGTGGATACAAATATTTCCTCTACTGGGCTGTAGTTCCTCTGAGGGTTTAATTTGTATCCCAATGCCTGGTATATTTGTTGAATGAATGAACAAATGAATGAGTGGGAAGTTAGTAAGTATGTGAATTTGTTAATTGTATTCCCTTTCGGTACTATGCCACTCACTAGTAGACCCTCAATACATACAAAGTTCTACTTTTCTCAATTTATGGTTAATGAAGAGATTGTTAATGGCTGATATTCTGATATGTTGTTGCTTAAAAATTTTGTGTCTTAATAGCAGACCCAAAGGGATGACTCTTTCGTTAGATAGTGGACTAGCAGAGGATTATGGGATGTGTGGATACATGTAGTGAGGAATAGGGAAGTTCCATCTACCATAAGGTGATGGTCACAGCCTGTGTAGAAAGCTGGTCCAAGTTACATGTATTACATTTTAATTTATAATGCAAAACAAAAATTCTCCACAGAACAGCAAGCCCCAGCCTTTTTGGCACCAGGGACTGGTTTCATGGAAGACAGTTTTTCCATGGACTTGAAGGGAAGATGGTTTCAGAATGATTGAAGCACATTACATTTATTGCATACTTCATTTCTATTATTGTTACATTGTAACATATAATGAAATATTATAATTATACAACTCACCATCATGTAGACTTGGTGGGAGCCCTGAGCTTGTTTTCCTGTAACTAGATGGTCCCATCTGGGGTTGATGGCAGACAATGACAGATCATCAGGCATTAGATTCTCGTAAGGAGCATGAAACCTAGATCCCGCGCATGCACAATGCACAATAGGGTCTGTGCTTCTAAGAGAATCGAACATTGCCACTGATCTGACAGGAGGTGGCACTCAGGTGGTAATGCGAGTTTTGGGGAGTGGTTGTAAGTACAGATGAAGTTTTACTTGTTCACTCACCTGCTGCTCACCACCTACTGTGTGGCCCCGTTCCTAACAGGCCATAGACCAGAACCAGTCCATGGCCATAGAACACTTAATAATTGTGGCAAAGTTGACAGTCAGCTGCTATCTCTTTGTTGCCTTGCAAATACTGTTTCCATGCAACAGTAGTGTTTTAACTTTTGCCATGTGGGCTATCAATCTGTAAGCTATGCTCAAGAAAGAAGACTGACTGAGGTTCTCCTAAAAAATGATAATTGGATCATCGTAACCTCTTACACAGAATCTTCCTATAGCACAGGTGGGCAGTGTTCAAAGGCTCACTTGTATTCACTCCTGAGGATGCAGTGGTGGTTTTTGTTTTTTTATAGGCAGGGTCTCACTCTGTCACTCAGGCTGGAGTGCAGTGGCACAATCATGGTTCACTGCAGCCTTAAATTATTGGGTGCAAATGATCCTCCCACTTCAGCCTCCCAAGTAGCTAGGACTACAGGCATGCATGACCACGTGCAGCTAATTTTTAAAAACTTTCTGTGGAGATGGGGTCTTGCTGTGTTGCCCAGGATGGTGTCAAACTCTTCACCTCAAGCAATCCTGTCTTGGCTTCCCAAGATGCTGGGATTACAACTGTGAGCCATTGTGCTGGGTAGTAGTGATATTTTAAAGTGAGACATGGAGATGAGAGAGACTCTTAGGATGTCTGTACTAATGGACCAACACAGGCTTTCTTGTCTCTTCAGATTATTTGCTGAATGGCCTCACCTCATATACACAATGTGGATGGCTCTGACTCCCCTACCACCATGCATTGTGCCTTTCCTATAATGTATATTAAAATAGATGACAGACGGTAAAGAGCAGAGTTGATTCTGAAAGCCTTGTTTTGTCAGTGCTTGATCTTTTTTGAGATGGAGTCTCAGTCTGTAGCCTAGGCTGGAGTGCAATGGCGCTATCTTGCTCACTGCAACCTCTGCCTCCCACGTTCAAGCAATTCTCCTGCCTCAGCCTCACAAATAGCTGGGATTACAGGTGTCTGCCACTACGCCTGGCTAATTTTTGTATTTTTAGTAGAGATGCAGTTTCGCCGTGTTAGTCAGGCTGGTCTCAAACTCATGACCTCAGGTGATCCACCCACCTCGGCTTCCCAAAGTGCTGGGATTACAGGCGTGAGCCGCCCCACCCAGCCTAGAGTGCTTGATCTTTTATTTCAGTCACTGTGCAGTTTTCTGTGGATTATATTTCTCATATTCTGGAAGACCAGGTGTATCTAAATAATTTGGTATAATACCCAACAGAGTATTGTGGATGAACTGACACTGAATAAATAATTTATGTTGAGAGAATGGAGGTTTACAAATATGACAGCCAAGAAACCAGGGCAACAGTTAACTTGAGCAGTTGGCCCCAAGAGGAAATGTCTTGGTGGCTTGGCAGAAGAGAGCCAGTGGTCTGTGTTTGTACCACAACAATCTCCTTCCTTCCTTTTCTATTCTGTCGGCACCCTTACACGTCATGGAAAGGACTAAAATGTGGTTACATTGGCCATTCCAAATAATGTTGTTAAGTTCTGCAGAGGTCATGACCAGGGTCATTGTGGAAACGGATAGCAGTCTTTAATCTGTTGCTAGAATGCAGTGTGTTTAGATAAACAGTCACTCAAGGTTAATATATCTACATCCATGGTGTTTGGTACTTAAAGAATGAATTTAAACACCTTTCGTTCAAAGAAAAATCTTAATGTTTTTTGGAGGTTAATGAAATTCAAGTATACTTGGGATTTAAAGAGTAGACAAAAAGTAAAAGAAATAGATTTATCATGTCTTAGACGTCTGGTGTGAAAACATAACTGCTTTCTAATGTTTTAATGTTCTTCCTGTGGTAATTCCAGAATGCATTCATTGTGGTTCTATGCCATTAAGTACAGGCACAAAGGAGTTGTTGATAATAACCCAACCTGGGCACATTTCCCAGTCTGTAAGTTGATTTACAGTTACAGATTCTCTGCATGTTCATGACTCCCTACCTCTGTAGACTATCATTTTTGAAGGAACTAGAAAAATAACATTAGTGGCATTTGAAAGGATAACATTAGAAAATTATCTGTTGTTATATTAGTATGTATTATATTGACTACTACCTATTTTATTGTTCTGCTGTCTGAATGTTAGACTTCAATGTAGAATTCATTTGTAGTTTGTCTTGGTTTAATTTTTATCCAGAGAGACATAGAAATGTGGTTTACTATTACTTTTTGAGGACAAGGTCTATTAGTAAAGAAACATGTGGCCCATTACTGTGTATGTAGATCCTGCAATATACTCCTCCATCACTTTACATAAAGAACTAACAATAGAATGCAAAATGTAGAAAAAATTGCTTTAGGTTTCACACCTCAGTCTTCTAGTTTCAGTTTGGTTCAGTCTGAGAAAGACCCAGTAAATCAAGGAAAGAGAAGGGCTGCCTTGTGAGACTGTATTACAAAACTGAGAATTGCTCAACCTGGATAGATACTTACCAATAGGATACATTACCTAAATCCAAAATGGGCCAGGTGTAGTGGCTTGTGTTAGTTTGTTTTCACACTGCTGATAAAGACATACCCAAAACTGGGAACAAAAAGAGGTTTAATTGGATTTACAGTTTCACATGACTGGGGAAGTCTCAGAATTATGGTGGGAGACAAAAGGCACTTCTTACATGGTGGCATTAAGAGAAAAATGAAGAAGCAAAAGTGGAAACCTCTGATAAACCCATCAGATCTTGTGAGACTTATTCACTATCACGAGAATAGTATGAGAAAGACTGGCCCCCATGATTCAGTTACCTCCCACTAGGTCCCTCCCACAAAACGTGGGAATTCTGGGAGACACAATTCAAGTTGAGATGTGGGTGGGAACACAGCCAAACCGTATCATTCCACCTCTGGCCCCTCCAAATGTCATGTCCTCACAGTTCAAAGTCAATCATGCCTTCCCAACAATTCCCCAAATTCTTAACTCATTTCAGCATTAACCGAAAAGTCCACAGTCCAAAGTCTCATCTGAGACAAGCCAAGTCCCTTCTACCTATGAGCCTGTAAAATCAAAAGCAAGCTAGTTACTTCCTAGGTTCAATGGGGATACAGGTATTTGGTAAATACAGCTGATCCAAATGGGAGAAATTGGCCAAAACAAAGGGGTTACAGGGCCCATGCAAGTCTGAAATCCAGCGGGGCAGTCAAATTTTAAAACTCCGAAATGATCTCCTTTGACTCCAGGTCTCAAATCCAGGTCACATGGATGCAAAAGGTGGGTTCCCATGGTCTTGGGCAGCTCTGCCCCTGTGGCTTTGCAGGGTACAGCCTTGCTCCTGGCTACTTTCATGGGCTGGTGTTGAGTGCAGCTTTTCCAGGTGGATGGTGCTAGCTGTTGGTGGATCTACCATTCTGGGGTCTAGAGGATGGTGGCCCTCATCTCACAGCTCCACTAGGCAGTGTCCCAGTAGGGACTCTGTATGGGGGCTCTGGCTCCACATTTCCTTTCCACACTGCTCTAGCAGAGGTTCTCCATGAGGGCCACACCCCTGCAACAAACTTTTGCCTGGGCATTCAGGCGTTTCCATAAATCTTCTGATATCAAGGCAGAGGTTCCCAAACCTTAATTCTTGATTTCTGTGCACCTGCAGCCTCAACACCACATGGAAGCTGCCAAGTCTTGGGGCTTCCACCCTCTGAAGCCACAGCCCGAGCTGTACATTGGTCCCTTTCATCCACAACTGGAGCGGCTGGGACACAGAGCAGCAAATCCCTAGGTCGCATGCAGCACAGGGACCCTGGGCCTGGCCCATGGAACCACTTTTTCCTCCTGGACCTCCAGCCCTGTGATGAGAGGGGCTGCCATGAAGGTCTCTCACATGGCCTGGAGACATTTTCCCCATGGTTTTGGGGATTAACATTAGGCTTCTGGCTACTTATGCAAATTTCTGCAACCAGCTTGAATTTCTTCTCAAAAAATGGGTTTTTCTTTTCTACTCCATCACCAGGCTGCAAATTTTATGAACTTTCATGCTCCATTTCCCTTTAAAACAGAATGCTTTTAACAGCACCCAAGTCACCTTTTGAATGCTTTGCTGCTTAGAAGCCACTTCTGCCTGATACCCTAAATCATCTCTCTCAAGTTCAAAGTTCCACAGATCTCTAGTGCAGGGGGAAAATGCCACCAGTCTCTTTGCTAAAACATAGTAAGAGTCACCTTTGCTCCAGTTCTCAACAAGTTCCTCATCTCCATCTGAGACTACCTCAGTTTTGACCTTACTGTTCATATCACTTTTGGCATTTTTGTCAAAACCATTCAACAAGTCTCTAGGAGGTTTCAACCTTTCTCACATTTTTCTGTCTTTTTCTGAGCTCTCTGTTCTAGCCTCTGCCTGTTACCTAGTTCCAAAGTCGCTTCCACATTTTCGGGTATCTTTTCAGCAACACCCACTCCTGGTACCAGTTTACTATATTAGTTCATTTTGACACTGCTGATAAAGACATACCCAAAACTGGGAGCAAAGAGGAGGTTTAATTGGATTTAGTTTCACATGGCTGAGGAGGCCTCAGAATCATGGTGGGAGGTGAAAGGCACTTCTCACATGGCAGCGGCAAGAGAAAAATGAGGAAAAAGCAAAGCAGAAACCCTTGATAAACCCATCGGATCTGTGAAACTTATTCGCTATCATGAGAATAGTGGGCCAAAACAACTGGCCCCCATGATTCAATTACCTCCCCCGGCTCCCTCCCACAACACATGGGAATTCTGAGAGATACAATTCTAGTTGAGATTTGAGTGGGGGACACAGTCAAACCATAATCATAGCTCATGCCTGTAATCCCAGCATTTTGGGAGGCTGAGGTAGGCAGATCGCTTAAGCCCAGGAATTTGAGACCAGCTCAGGCAATATGGGGAAACACAGTCTCTACAAAACTATTTCCAAAAATTAGCTGTGCATAGTAGTGCACTTCTGTAGTGTCAGCTACTTGGGAGGCTGAAGTGGGAGTATCACTTGAGCCCAAGAGGTTGAGGCTGAAGTGAGCCATCATTATGCCACTGAACACTAGCCTCGGTGACGGAGCAAGACCCTGTCTCATAAATAAAAATTTAAAAGATGTGAAAAGTTAGGGATTTGTTGAGTAGAACCAAAGTATTTTTCTTTACAACTTGAAATAAGCATGAGGACTTTGATTCTACCATCTATCCATTCCATGAAGTCTGAAACTTGGAAGCAATTTTTTCTTAAAATTTTTTTCTGATTATAAAAGTAATATGTTAACTGTAGAAAATATTATTGAGCACAGTAAAGAAAATAACTTTTAACCCTATATCTTAGAGATAACTGTTATAATAATCGTAACTGTAATTGTGAATCAAGCTTTGTTTTGTGTGTTTATATATCTAGATACTTATTTCTAGTTGTAATAACTGATTTTCAGAATTGAAATTGTATTGTTTTTATACCTACATTAAGAATATTTCCTCATTGTCACATACACATGTGAATATCCATCATTTAGATGAACTATAATTTTCTCTGTGTCCTATTTTTGATTACTTAAGGTTATCTCCCAGTTTTGGCTTCTATACATAATGAAGCAATGAAAATAGCCTTGTATATAGAAATTTATGTGAAAATTTCTAGTTATTTTATTATGAACAATGCCTGAAACTGGAATTTCTGGCCAGGAGTGGTGGCTTACACCTGTAATCCCAGCACTTTGGGAGGCCGAGGCTGGTGGATCACCCGAGGTCAGGAGTTCGAGACCAGCCTGGCCAAGACGGGGGAAACCCCATCTCTATAACTAAATAACTAACTAACTGGAATTTCTGGGTGAAAGCTGATAGTTTCAAAGATTTTTAAAAAACATATTGCCAGATTGTTCTCCAGAAGAGCTCCCATTGTCTTCCCACATCACCATTGTCTTCCCATGTCATCATTGTCTTACCATCTTGCCCAGTGCTATGTATATCAGGCATTTTACTCTACAAATTATGTTCTCTTTACCATCTCTGTCTTGGTTAAAGCCTTACCATTTCTGCATTGGTTTACTTCAACAGCCTCTAGCCTTGACTCTCTCTAAGCAGTTTCCACATTTCCAACATGATCCTTCTTACATAGGAATTAATCACATCAGTGGCTCCTCTGTTGCCTTTACATGAACCCACATATCCTAGCATGTATGTAGAACTTTTTGGGAATTTGAGCAGTCCTGACCCCTCCAACCTCATCTGGAAATAATTGACCACCTACAGTCTGGGCTTCATCCTGTTAAACTGTAATAGAACCCCTCTAATCTGAGGAATGATTTTTTTAATTTTAAAATATCGGTTAAAATAATTAGAGATTGTTGTCTTAAAATGTTTATTTTACATCTCTTAAAATGTTTATTTTAACTTAAAACATCCAGCTGGACGTTGTTCACTAATCCTTTGATGTAGGAACAAGAACTTCCTTTGAATGTGGTTCAACCATTGGAATCTACTTATTGGAATCCCAGGTCATTTTTCTTTGTAACCACACCCATAATATATCACTTATGAGTTCCAGTTTGGGATTCTTTTAAACAGAGTAAATACAAGGACAGAATTCTTCCAGTTTACGATTTATTTTCCAGTCTCAATGGCAGCCTCACTACTAAATTAACAGTAATTTTTTGGCTCCTAGTCTTTTTGAGACTATTCTACCTAGTTTTATAGACGTAGTAACTCTTGGTTCACATTCATATTCCATTGGTTTCTATAATATAATTAAGTTACATAATTATAATGCCACGCACAACTAGCACAAACATATTGAGAACATAAATAACCTTTGGCACGCATGCCTCTCAACTGGGAAAGCATAAATTCCCCCAGCATACTGTATGGAAGCCTTCAGACTGAGAGCACTTGACTGGGCATGGGTACTGGTGAGCGCATCTTTCAGAAGGAGTGGAGAGTATTTGTTAATTTAGGAGTTGGTTCAGTGGAGGCCAGTGAAAGAAGTTTCTGTTGTGTTTATAGTACCTTAAATATGCCATGGTCTCTCCCTTCTGTATCATCAGCCTGCTGCTTGCTCTGAGATCCTTGCAAACTGAACTCCACCCTTGTGACTTACTGCAGGAAGTTTTCTCTTTCGTAGCCCCTTCCCTTCCAGCTAGCTGCTCCTGCTGTGTGCTCATGTACCACCACGTGCTTTTCTCTGTTTAAGTGCCTATTGTAATTTATTTGCTTAAAGTCTCCCTAGATTAGACTGTGAGCCCAGTGAGATGAGGGGCCATGTCCTTAATCTCTGATTCCCTAGCTTCCAACACAGTCTTAGCTCTTAGAAAATATTGGATAAATGAAAATGAAATTGTTTGTTTAGCAAGTGGTGTAAGCTGAAAATATACATATCACATATCCTCATTCTAAGACACATTCAGTGTTCCTGAAATTAGAATAGGACTTAGAATAAGTGTGTTCACTTTCTCAATAGCTGTTATTGAATTGATGGAAAGTCTTAAATGAGAGTGCATGTGAAAAAAAGCTTAACATTACTGATCATTAGAAAACTTCAATTCAAACCCGCAATGAGATACTATCTCACACCAGTCAAAATGGCTGTTATTAAAAAGCCAAAAAATAACAGATGCTGTCAAGGTTGTGGAGAAAAAGGAATGCTTATACACTGTTGGTGAGAGTGTAAATCGGTTCAGCCATTGTGGAAGACAGTGTGGGAATTTCTCAGAGACCTAAAGACAGAAATACTATTCAACCCCACAATTCCATTACTGGGTATATACCCAAAGGAATATAAATCATTCTGTTATAAAGACGCATGCACACCTGTATTCATGGCAGCACTATTCACAATAGCAACATCATGGAATCAACCTAAATGCCAATCAATGGCTGACTGGATAAAGAAAATGTGGTACATAAACACCTTGGAATACTAAGCAGCCATAAAAAAGAATGAGACCATGTCCTTTGCAGGGACATAGATGGAGCTGGATGTCATTATCCTTAGCAAACTAATGCAGGAACAGAAAACCAAATACTGCATGTTCTCACTTATAAGTGGGAGCTAAATAATGAGAACACGTGGACACCTAGAGGGGAACTACACATACTGGGACCTTTCAGAGGTGGAGGGTGAGAGAAGGGAGAGGGTCAGTAAAAACAACCAATGAGTACTAGGCTTAATACCTAGGTGATGAAATAATCCATATAACAACCCCCCCATGACACAAGTTTACCTATGTAACCTACACTTGTACCCCTTTAGTTAAAATAGAAGTTAAAAAAAATGTTAGATAACTTCAGGGACAACTAAACTTCAGTGAGCATAGTTGTTAAGTGTGACAGTGTTCTTCCATGAACACCCCTCCATGTTTCTTTCAGAATCCGTGTTCTGGGCCTCCAGTAACCAGTGTAGCATTCCTTGATTTCTAATTCCTAAGGGTGGCTCAGGGTAGGGAGGTTGTGTAGCCCCATGGTTATGAGCATGAAGACTGGAGGCCTTGCCTCTTGCTCTGTGCCCTTAGGCAAGTCACATCCTCACTTTTCTCATCTATAAAATGGAGAATGTCATGACTTTGGGAGATGATTCATAAAACCACTTAGAACTGCTTGGCATGCAGTGTGCCTTTAAGATATTCTAGCAGTTGCTGTTGCTGTTGTGAAACCAAAGAGTACATAAAAGTGGTCCTATAAATAATATAATCAAAGAAGGATTCATAAGATGATTCTATAAATAATATCATTTCTGTCATACACTCAGTGCAAGGAATTCAAGGAGAGAGTGCTAGTGGGTAGATGTTTGATTCTGAATCTACCATTTACCAACTGTAACATTCTGGGATTTTTTTTTCTCTTAGCCTTGCTTTCTCTACCTATAAAATGGGATAATAATGCAAAACTTGGGTGGTTATTGAGCATAGCAAATTATAGGATACATTTAAAGTACAACTCCTGGCAGATAATAACTGCTCAATAAATGTTAGCTATCTCTGGCAGTTATAATTCACAGTCACAGAGTTGGGTGTGCAAAATAGAGCTTTATTTGTCTATAACTGAATGTTTCTCACCTCTTGAATTTCCATTTCCACTGACGGCAGAAAACTAAATCTTGCCAATTTATGATAAATTTGGTGGCTTTCAGGCTTTTTTTTCTTCTTAATCTCTAGTTTGAGTAAATAGTTGATTTTGGATTCTTCCCTTTTGCTTTCTACCAAATGGTGAGGTACTGGGGGAGCAGGTGGTTTTCTGATATTCATATGCTTCTGTTCAGATGTAGGGTTCCTACTGGTCTTTGGCCCTGCTGTGTGCACAGCTGCAAGTTTTCATTTCTCTTCTGTCTCCTGAGATCCATCAGGGTCCTACAGATCCCTTTGGTTCCCTGAAGTCTGATTCACCTGCCTAGTGACTGACACTTTGAGGGAAACTCTCAGTGTTCTCTGGCACCTCACAGGAGAGCCAAGAACCTGTAAGATGGCCTCCGTTCATTTCCATGCCCACACTGTGCAGCCATAGCTTCTCCATCCCTCAGACCCTGCTGGGTGCTGAACTTTTCTCAGAGTTGCTGCTTTCCTGGATTTCCCAGGTTCACACATCTGCCTGAATTTACGGTGTTTGTTAACTGAGGATTCATCCCCTATCCACCTGGGCTTGACTCAGTGTGGATTGGGAGAGGAGAGTACTGTTTCCTTCTTAGAAACCCACAACAGCATATAACTGTTACTCTTTGTGTTAGTTTTATGTTGCTTCCATAACAAATTACTACATGTTTTGCAGCACAAAATAGCACAAGTTTATTATCTCACAGTTCTGTAGGTCAGAAGTCCAGCTTGACTCTGCTGGTATCTCTGTGTCAGGTGGCACAGGGTCAAAACCAAGGCCCACCTCCAAGCTCACCAGGTGGTTACTGAGATCTGTTAGCTGGCTATCAGCAGCAGGACATTCTTAGATTCTAGAGGCTGTCCATGTTCCTTGGTCCATGGCTCTCTTCCTCCATCTGCAAAGCTAGCAATGGTGGGTTGAGTCCTTCTCATGGTTTGAATCTCTCCAATCTCACCTCCTGCCTCATCTTTCTTGCCTTCTTCCAATGCATCTCTCTCAGTGACTCTTATGACCTTCCTCTTCTGCTTTTAAGGACTCAGGTGATTACATTAGGCCTACCTTCATAATTTCCCTGTCTTAAAGTCAGCACATTAGTAATCTTAATTCTGTCTGCAGAGTTCCTTCACTGCAGTACCTGGGTTAGTAGTTGATTGAATAACCAAGGAACAGGAAACCATGGGGGTATGTGTGTGTGTGCAAATGTGGGTGTGTCTTTAGAATTCTGCCTGACACACTGTTATCCCAGATTTTCCATGACTTTCTCTTGTCTACAAGTAGAGGGATAAACTGGCTTGGCATATATTCCTTGACAACTATTGCTTCTGCTAGAACTTCAGTTTTTGAACCTGAGCACTTCTAAAGTGTCAAACTATATCCTCTGCAGCAGGCTTCAAGATGCTTCCAATATCTATAAATCAATCAATCAGTAAAATTAATATTTTTCTCTGTTATAGCCTGTGTACCCCATGGGCAATGGGTACAAGAGGTCTGTCTCCCTGTCTCAAAGGGTGGTGGCTAAAGGGTAAAGGGCCTTCTAAAGGCATGCCAGTTTAGTTAATCAAACGTTTATTGACTACTCTGTAGACAGTGCTGTGGGAGATCCTGCCCTCAAGGAATTTATAACTGACTAGGGGTGAATGTCATTTAAATACATACTTATAATAAGTGCAGAATATGAGAAGACTGTGGGGGAGTATGCATAGTGTTGTCAGAGCCTATAGGAGGAGGCTAGGACTTCCAATTGAGAGGTTAAAGCTTTTTTTTTTTTTTTTAAAGGGGGTGGCATAAAGACTCGCTTTGAAGAAAGGGTGGGTTTTGAGAAGACAGTGAGGTGGGCTAGTGTAGCATGTAGAGCTAGCCTCCAGGGTGGCTGACCATGATCTTCAGCTACTGGTATTGACATCTTTGTGTAGTTTCCTCCAAACTGAATAGGAATGGCCTGCTTAACCAATAATATTGTGGAAATAATGGTGTGTGAGTCTGAGGCTCGGTTGTAACAGATATTGCAGCTTGCAGCATGCTTTGCTGGATCTATCATTCCAAGGGAAAATAGCCACCATAATGTGAGGACATTTAAGCATCTTTTTTGGGAGATCCATGTGGCAAGACTGTGTAAGAATCATGAGAGCAGATACTCCAGTTTCAGTCAAGTCTTCAAATGATTACAATCTAAGGCAGCATCATGTCTGTACCTTCATGGGAGCCTCTGAGCTAGAACCACTCCAGTTAAGCTGCAGTCAGAATCCTGACCCCAAAAAACTACGTGAAATAATCAATTTCTTTTTTTCTTTCTTTTCTTTTTTTTTTTTTTTTTTTTGAGAGAGAGGCTCACTCTGGTGGACCAGGCTGGAGTGCAGTGGCACAATCTCGGCTCACCACAACCTCCACCTCCTGGGTTCAAGCGATTGTCCTGCCTCAGGCTCCCAAGTAGCTGAGATTGCAGGTGCGCGGCATCATGCCTGGCTAATTTTTGTATTTTTAGTGGAGACGGGGAGTCACCATGTTGGTCAGGCTGGTCTCGAACTCCTGACCTTGTGATCTGCCTGCCTTGGCCTCCCAAAGTTCTTTTAAGCCACTGTGTTCTGGACTAATTTGTGTCATAGTAATAGATGGCTAATACAGCATGGGGTTTAAAAAAGTAATATTATTTAAATAATGTTGAACGGATTGTAAAAAACTTGCCTGACAGACTAAAAACCATATTTTTTATTCTTACGGCATGAGGGAGCTCCTAAAGGGTTTTGAACAGTAGAGTGCTTGGAAAAACAGACTACTGGAGAGTCTCTTGCATATAGAGTATTTTCAAATTAACTGAATTCTATTTCATTTAGGCCTGGAGAGAAGTCACTAATAAATACCCCCCAAATACTTCTGCTTCATCTTTTTTGGTCTAATAATCTTAAAATATGTTTTTGCCTTCTTTTGCAATCCTAGGAATCATATTTCATTTTTAATCTTTGTCTAATTAGTGTAGATTTTCCTACTTCTAGCATTCATACAAGATTAGAGCCCATGAAAGACAAAACAGCTAGTTCCAGGAGTATGCCAGGGGCCAATCTGTGGGTTACCACCAGGATGAAGTGTATATGGCGTGTATATATACGATGATTGCATTTCAGCCAAACACAGATATAGCGGGAAAAGTGTAGTAGAAAAATTGTGATCTTAAGCCTCTGTTCTCTAGCCTTCTAGTGGAGTCAGATTACAAGGGGGAATTTAATTGCCAGCAAGACCTTGATGTTAATTCAGCTGCCCCAAAAGGGATTGCTCATGATTCACCAGGCTACCTAGGACAAATTGGGTGACATATCCTGAGTCTCTGAGACCTTTAGGGCTTGGTAAAGGCGTCTCCACCTGATCCTGGTGCTGTGGCCTCTAAGCCACAACCTTTTCAGAAGAGTGATCTCAGTGTAATGAATGCTTTCCTTTTAAGTAGATTTCCTAAATCCAAGTTTAGAGGAGGTGATCTAAAATGGCTCCACATCTTTGGACTTAGCTTGAACCTTGTAGGGACTGACAGATCTCCTACAAAAATGTTTACAGCTGGGTGCGGTGGCTCGCTCCTGTAATCTCAGCACTTTGGGAGGCCAAGATGGGTGGATCACCTGAGGTCAGGAATTCAAGACCAGCCTGGCCAACATGGTAAAACCCTGTCTCTACTAAAAAATACAAAAGTTAGCCAGGCGTGGTGGTGGGTGCCTGTAATCCCAGCTACTCGGGAGGCTGAGGCAGGAGAATCACTTGAACTCGGGAGGTGGAGGTTACAATGAGCTGAGATTGTACCACTGCATTCCAGCCTGGGCAACAGAGTGAGACTTCACCTTCAAAAAAAAAAAATGTTTTTTGTGAAGATGACCTTTCTATATCATGGATGTACTTGGCCTTGTAGGTGACCTGAGAGACTGTCATGGCTGTTTTGCTTTGCTTGGAACTCACAGGCAGAATGATACAGTGGAAACAATAGTAGGTTGGAGAGTCCAGAAATGAAAGTGCTGGTTTTCGCTGTGCTCCTAACTAGCTGTGTGATCTTGGGCAAGTCACTGAATTCTGTTGGGTCACACAGCTTTGTTGCCCATAAAGTGAGGGAGGGTTGGAATAGATACATTTGAAGGTTCATTCTAATTACAATACTCCATAACTTGTGTTTCCTTTTATGAACTATCCTGGCAGGTACAGCCTGGTCAATATAGTGAGACCCTGTTCTCCACAAAAAGAAAAAAAAAATGAGGTACTGTATATCTCTGGGGAGAGTTCAGAGTGATAAGCTGACTCTATTTCTAAAGAGAATAGGGCAAACATTACAACCAGAGATAGTCCTTGGAAATTTTATGCACTGTTATTAGACACAATAAATACCTGTTTGTTAATTTTCCAAGGTTTTTGTGGAAGATGAGTATTCCTTTGTAATTCTAAGAAATACTTAATTTCTAAAAATGAGAAAGGCTGCCATCAGGTGCACTGACAGTGCATAAGTGAGCAAATCTGCCATAGATATTGTTCAGTGTGTTTTATATTGTCTAAGAACTGCAATTTTAATTATGATTTGTAGCATGTTCTTAATGTCACACAGGGGTTGTAGCCTCCTGCCTAATAATCAGTGTGACCTTAGTTTTGGTGCAACATTAGTATACAGTAGGGTATGTAGGAATTGTAATTTGTAGCTATGACAGGTTTTCCTTTTAGGACTGATAAGTAGACAGGGCCCCTTATGGAACCCTTACAGGGTAACTGAAATCCACCAATTAATCACAAATCCTCTATTTTAGCTTCCACTGTAATTGCATCTCTTCTTCACCAAGCCTGTTTTGCCTGTTTTTTCTCTTCCCCTCAGAGGACCAGTGATAATGCAATCAGATGAGCAAGCAGGGAAGTAAAAAGGAAGAAAATCAAGCAGCTTAGGTGTTCTCTGAGAAAGCTACATAAACTTAAACTCTGGTGCTTCTGGAGTTGATTTGAATTTAGGGGAGGTAGAGGTAGAGAAGGTCACCAAGTACAGTAGCTTGTCTTGTTTGAGCATGCAGCCACAGCTTCCAACACTGAAAAGAGAAATAAAAAGTTGGTGCTGGCTATGTGCTGCAGGTAGTTCTACATCAGTCCTCCCACAGTAGCCCATGTTTACACCAATAGGTTATTTTCTACACTCCTTTCATTCTAAGAGGATTGTATCCTCCATTGCTTTCTGTCCAGGAATCCTCCAATTCCCGCTGAATGGCATGTTTGTGAGATTTCTAGTTGGATCAGGAATTGACCTTGACCTGTAGTGGTCTGAGGAAGTATTGAGTTGCTTGGTGACTTGCATCTTGTTGTCCCATAGCTGGAGTATTGTGAATCCATTGCTAATCTGTGTTATATCACAGGGCTAGAGGGATACTGAGATTTCTTGGACTAACTCAGACATTTTCTAAACTCTGACTTGAAACAAATACAAACTCCTGAACTCACTGAAGTGAGACTGTCTCCTAAGGCTTTGGTTCTCAAAATTATGTGAGCATCAGAATCTCTTTGAGGGTTTGTTAAAGTCTGTTTGTTGTGTCCTTACTAGCAGAATTTCTGATTCAGTAAATGTGCAGGAGGGGCAAATATTTTACATTTCTACCAAATTCCTAGGTGATACTAATGCTGCTGGTCCAGGGACCACTTTTGAGAGCCATTGTTCTCAGGGGCTTCTCAACATGGAAAGATTTGAAATCAGGCCATGGTCCTTCTGAGATTTCTCAGTCTTTGCACTCTTTTGACCCAGCTTGTCTCTGACCCACTGCCTGTTGAGTTTGGGGGTCATAGATGTGTGGTCATATCCTGCCTTTCAGATCCATAGTGCCTCAGACAACCAAGATTGTTTCTGGACTGTGGTAGCCATCTAGTCTCAATCTCTGAAAGTAGTGTAAAAGCCAGAGATTTAGGGAAGAATTTGTGTCTCCTATTGCCTTAGGAACATTATTTAATCTTGAAAAAAACCAGTCTTAGGTGGGGAGGATTCTCACTTTTATCTGTGAGGAATTGAAACTCAGAGTTTAAATTATTTGCTCAGGAAGTAAATAGCAGAGTTGATATTTGAACCCAGAACTCTGGCTTCAGTGATGATTTTCCTTCACCTAAGCTTCTCTTTCTCTTGGGTTCCTTTTGAACTGAAGATTTTCTTCACCCTTTCTTCTCATGAGTCTCTTTAATTAGAGAGTGAATTATGACTTCCATATAGATATATATGTGTATATATGTCTATATGGAGGCCCTTTTTCCAACAGTTTTATTTAGTCAGTGAAGTCCTCAGATACGTGTGTATTCATATATATTAATATATATGCACCCATACATTGCTTCATTTTTAACATTTTGCATGCAATTTATCATACTAAATAATATGCATTTTTGTGAGCTTCCCTGAAGCAGTTAAAAACAGGATGAAGAATACATGCAGACCCCCAAGTGTAGTCAACACATGTGTGCACACATACATTTTTTACCCACCCACAAGCTGGCTTGTTCTTCATATCTTACAGTCTAAGAAAATGTCTTTTTAGTAGCTAAGGCCTTGTACTAGGTTCCAGCTATGCCCTTGACTGTCATTAATAAATGGAGTTGAAACTGGCTTTGCTTACCCCTGCTTCCACCCAGTAATTCTCTATAAAGGAGATCAGGGGCATCATTTAGTTCTGTGGGGAGAGAGGTGGCAGGTCTGTATTGACACATTCATCTGTTGGAAAACAAGAACAAGCCCTGAGGGCTTTTAAAGTATGTTCTGCAGTGAGAGTTTATATGCTTTATCCACATTAGTAACAATACAGTTTTTTTTCTTTCTTTCAAAGAAAACAGTTCTTTTTCCATTGGGGGGGGGAAACAAAAAACAAAGAAATTCTGGCATCTCTCACTGAAGGCTGTAATGAGGCAAGGAGCTGGATTGCAGGAGGAATGGTAATATTGCAGGAGGACTGGTAATAAGAAGGAAAAAATGGTGGTCATAGATACCCCTCCAGGAACAAAATGACTGTGGGAAGATATAAAATTGCTTGGTTTTGTTTTTAAATTATCAAATAATATGACAAAATGTATCTGTGAACCTTACCCCATTCCCCAGTCTTCTCCGAGTTAGATGACTTTTTTTACTTTTCCCTTCACTCATGTTTTATGAGTACAATCTTTACTATCAGCAAAACATAATAAAGATGTTTGTTAAAAACCTGTGACAACTGGTTAGCTTCCAAGGGGGTCTCAGTTATGCCAACTTCTATTATTATGAAGAAATCTTCTGATATTTAATAACATGTATAAAGAATACTAAAAGAAATTCTTTGTCATCTACAGCTGAGGATAAGGACCATCACATGAATGAAGCATTCTTTTATCTTCCCTTAACCCCATTAACACACAGTTATTAATCAGACAATATTAATGTACTTAGGGGCCTACAAAAAGTAGAGCTGTCCAGCACCTAATGATGGCATTTCCCATGAGGAAAATGCCATCATTATTTGCCCCATTTTATGGGAGGGAAACAGGTTCAAAGAGGTGACTACTTTCATAAAGCCAGTCAGCTAGTAAGTTGAGGAGCTGGGATGCAAAGCCAGGCTATTTCCAAGCTTATACTCTAGTCAAATGTGTTTCTCAATTGAGAGTAAATTAATGTGGCTAGCGCTGCTTTAAGACAAAAGTCAGAGAATTTAAGTTGCAGAAAGACACAGTCAGTTCTGCTATAAAGTGACATGATGTTTGGGAGAATCACCATACTATGCAAAATTGTGCAACAAAATCTACAGGATTTATGAGGAAAATGGGCTTAGTGGCACAACATTTAAAAACTTTGTCAGTAAAACATTAAAACAAAAAGAAACCTAATAAAAATGGTAACCCTGTTAATATAGTTAAACGGTTAAGGAATACATAAGAAGCACTACAAGAAGTATGGCACTTTTCCTTGAAAAAAAAATCCTAAGTTTGCTTGTGGAAGCAGACATTGGAAAGGTTGCTGCTTATGGGTTATTGTGAAGTGGTAGAAGGAGGGTTTTCCTGAAATTGGAAGGAAAGTTGTAACAGCAATGTGGATGGATGGGTGGCTCATAACACTCAGTGACTTAGGTAGCCGATAGGTGTTAGAGGCATGTGCATCTGCTTTGGTAGAGTCAGGTGTGGTTTTCTGCAGTCGCCTAGTGTTTCTCATGGATGAAATCACGCATAAACCCAACATTTGCATTATACTTAAAGTGTTCCCCTAATATAGCAATAGTGTTGAAACAAATTCATGTTTTCAAAATAAGCATTATAGAAGAATTGGCTTTATAAGTCAATCCTCAGGATGAGCAGAACTCTACCCCCACCTTCTCATTTTTTAAATACTGGTGATCATCTGTGAGAGATGAGCCATATGAGGATGACTCTTTTGTGCATGTTTATATCATTTCTCTTACAAAACGTTAAATAATATTAAGAAACATAAAGTAACACGCAAAGTTCTCCTTCCAGCCCCACAAGACAAATAATAATTTTAGGCCAAATCAAAAATATCCCATGTATCAAAAGGGCCTTGTCAAGATCACATGTCCTCACTCCACCGCACCCCTGCCCTTGAGTTGAGTCAGATGGAGGCTGAGTCACCGATGACTGGATATTGTTCATTTTCTCACTGATTATTTCCCTTGACTGAGGCAGCAACTGTTGAACGGCTCTGTATTGTTTGATGAAGTGTATATATATAATCATTTGTTCTGGGTCCCAAGGCAGTTCCCAGGGTCTTGTTTGTTGATTTCAGGATGTGGCTGCATGTACTGGACATTTCTCAGCAGATCCATACAGCATGATTGATTCTGGGACTTCCTGGATGTTTTACTCTTTTAGATCCACTTTTGGGGGGGGAAAAAAAAGGGAAGCTACTACTTGCACATGAAGAAAGAAGTAGCTCTACGTCACTGAGCCTACATTTGCAGGAAAGCCATGTCTAGAAGAAGCATAGTCAAAATGATGTCCTTGGAGGGGGCACCTGGCTGTTTTCAGCAAGCGAAATCCTTGTCTTCCAATTAGATGGGCAGCTGGATAATCATGTGTACATTCAGGTTGCAAGAGATGAGCCTCTGCTAGATGAGCCACCACTAATAGAACTGCTAGGATGATGTAATAAATTACACAACTAATGTAAGTATGACAGCATCAATGTAAGCATGTAGGAAATTTTCTTTTAAATCTAGATTTAGGTATCAACCATAAAACCCTAGAACTATGGCAAGTAGGAAATGAGAAGAGGATGTTTTGTCCAACACCTCATCTTACAATGAGGTGAGGCCTACAGAAGCAATAACAACTAGCCAGAAGATGCTCATGAGTCATAATGTGCCTGAATAGTGACATAAACGCTAGAGTTCCCAACTGTTCTCCTTGTACCATAGTATTGATTTTTGTAATTCGGTGAGTTTTGACCACTTATTTAAGATTCCAGACAGCCCTCATGTTGTTGCTGCTGCTCTCCTTTACGCCAGCATTTGTCATACCTTGATAAGATTCCCTGACTGTGCCTTCATTTTATTTTATTTTTTAAAGCTTAGAAGAGTGAGGGTTGCTTGTCTTCAAGCCACGGTTACCACCAGTTGGCTGTATTTCTTTGATTGATATCCTCTCTTCTGTGGATGGAAATATGAAAAAGAATAATCCTTGTACAAAGGAAACAAAAGTGCTAGCCTACTTTGTATGGAGGCCCATTTTCCAACAGGTTTGTTTTATCTGATATGTGAAGTCCTCAGATGTGTTACTCGAGATGCAAGAAATACATTGGGGAAAAACACCCGGAAAATGTTGGGGGAAAAAATGCTTATCTTGCAAGATTTTTCCTAAGCCAAATTGAGAAAAAAATGGATTATGAAACATGTTTAGAATTAAATGCAATATTTAAGATATATTCAGTGTTCATATACTGTTACATAGTTTTTAACCTTTCAAAATGAATTCTAAAAACCATGAAATTAGAGGATATTCAAAAAAGACTGTTTACAGTGTCATTTAGCACAATTCCCACACACCAAGGATAAGCTAATAATATTGACAGCAGCAGCTAAAATTCACTGAGCACTTACTAGATACCTGGCACCATTCTTCATGGATTACATGGAACTACTTAATCCTTAATCCCAAGAGGAAAATGCCATCATTATTTACCCCATTGTATGGGAGGAAACTGACATTCAAAGAGGTGACTCCTTTCATAAAGCCACTCAGCTAGTAAGTTGAGGAGCTGGGTTGCAAAGCCAGGCTGTCTACTTCCAAGCTTACTCTCCTAGTAGAAATAAAGGGAGGAACCAGCAGCACTTGAGTTAGCCATGCCTCTCTCACCAGGCAATAAAGGGCATGCCTCCAGGCGGTTTTGTTATCCATTAAAGAGAAAAATAATACATGTTTTTTCTGTCTCACAGATTTGTTGTGATAATCTTAGAACATAGGGGGAGGAATTGGTGTTTAATGAATATCTGCTATATGCAGGCACTATATCAGTATCTCATATAACATCATTAGCCGTTGCTGTCCCTGTTATTATTTATTGTGCCGGTCTCAAATTCACTGTTGACTGTAGAGTCACTGCCATTTTCAAAGGATGGATTCATTGCCATCTGTTCTCATGTGTGAGTTTTTCTTGTTGCCTTATTCAACTGATTCCAGTGGGGGGTTATTTTTAAAGCAATACATGTTATTAGTAAAAAATTTGAACAAAGGATTTGAACAGGCAGTTTACATAGGAAGAAACTTCACAGGCCATCAAGCATTGGAAAAGATACTCCAAGCCATTAGCAATGAGAGAAATGTAAGTGGATGGTCTGCCTCTGTGGGCTTCATCTTCAACCTCACCTCATCTCTCCTTAAAACGAGTTATCCATTTGTAAACTGCTGATTTCTTGGGGCATTGTCTTCGTAAACAATTTGTGAAGCACCAATAATTCCAGCATCTTCCACCCAAGAATCACAGTAAATTTGATGTTCACTCTTCAATTTTAGCAGAATTCTTGTTGATTGGATAGGGGCTCTTTGCAAACTGATGTCTTGTACTTATTAGTGCCTTTAACTAGATACCGTTTACATATAACAACTTAGTATGAGTATTTTGGTGCAAAAACATTTTGCAATCCATGTATAGTTTTTTCTTAATATGCATTTTCCATGAACTTTTTGAAGACTTGTATTTATTTACATAAATCAATGAATAAAAAATTACATATGCTTTTTCTGTACCGTGGCTATGAAGATGGACTAAATTATCTGTAAGATGCCGTCCAACTCAAAGACAATCTCCCCCTCAAGGCAAATATCAGATTATCAAACCCAGTCAAGTTATAAACTGACTTGGGTTCAGCATAATTCAAAACATTTTGCTAAGTGCTCTTGTTGTCAACTACATGAGACACTGGTGTACTAGGGCATTCAAAGGAAAATATATCTGTATTTTAATTTATGTGAATTTATTTTATTTATCTTTTGAGACAGAGTCTCACTCTTGTCACTCAGGAGCGCAATGGCGCAATCTGCTCACTGCAACCTCCACGTTTCAGGTTCAAGCGATCCTCCTGCCTCAGCCTCACGAATAGCTAGGACTACAGGCACGCACCACCATGCCCAGCTAATTTTGTATTTTTATAGAGATGGGGTTTCACCATGTTGGCCAGGCTTGTCTTGAACTCCTGACCTCAGGTGATCTGCCCACCTCAGCCTTCCAAAGTGCTGGGATTTCAGGTATGAGCTGCTGCTGCACCCAGCCTGATTTATCTGCATTTAATTCAAACAGTACACATTTTGACTTGGTATGCTGAATGCTTGAGTGTATACGGACCTTTCGCAGGCTGATAGTTTACTCTAAAAATAGAGTACAGCATCAAACAAATATTAGTCCTCAATGGAACAAGTGAGGTTGAAACTCGATCTAATGTACGAGGAAGCCATCCCATGTGAGTGATCTAGTGGCTTTGTATAGGCTAGAGCCAAACAGTTTCTGATGACTGTTTGCTCAAAAGCAAGTCAATCAGTGAGTAATAGAGTTCAGAGTCTTTATTCTCTGTTTTGTATCTAAACTGTGAACAGCCCTTAATAAAGAGTGCATTCCTTTCTGCCAGAACTGCCCAATGGAAGACAGCACGTCTATCTAGGCTTCTTACAAAAGCCAACAGAAACCTCCTAAGGGAGACTCAGACCTCAGATCATTGCACTAGGAGCTGAAAATAAGAGTGCCGTTGGCCGTTGTTGCTATGGTAATCATGCTGACCCCGCAGGTTCTTCCTCATGATAGTCTCCTCAACAGGTTCTCTTCTTCTGCATCTGGTAAGGTGTGAGGTGTGTGTCTGTATCTATTTGCTTGTGGCAAAGTTATGTTTTACTCTAAATCCAAAGTAAGAAGACAGGAGCCACCAATGTCTTGCACTTAATAAATGTTAAATGAAGATTTTTGGGGTTGGATTGGGTGCACCAGGTTTGGAAAAAAATCCGAGGTGTCAGTCACTATTTTCAAAATGTCCATGAAGCCCCAGTTGCTGGCTCCTGTTTGTCTTGAACAGTTCCAGTTGCTTTTTGGAGTAATCAGCACATGGGTATGGTTTGCAACTCTCCAATCCACTAAGTCCTTTAGGTTGCCAGAGATGGGGGAAGCTGTTTTAAAACTATCGTTTAGAATCTATTATGAGGCCTTTTGTGGGGAGGAACAGCATGGACTTAATGGGCTTCTGAGTACTCATTCTATTAGGTTGTCTAGAATAGAATTATAGTACTCATTCTATTAGGGACTGGTAGAGGACTAACTCCAGGTTCTCTGATTTCTGGGGATTGGCAGGGTATTTATCCTATGTTGTCTGATTTCTGGGGCCCTCCTTTGGGATTTTCTGCCAATCCAGGTGTGGAAACTACTCAACGGTAATAGTCTTAAAATCATCTTAAGATTTTCCAATCCTGAGATTTTTCCAAACCTAAACTGATATTAGGAGTCTTACCAGATTTTTTACCATGTGTTCATTGAAAAAATAATCTCCTTCATGTTATTGCATTACTTACGGAATTACTCTTTCCAAGAAGAAAGGAATGATAACATCCAAGGTTTTGGAGGTAGTTTAAGCATTTGTCTTAAGTTTTGTGTTTGCAAAATACCCTTCAGTTGCCTCTCATTTATGTTACAAGCCTAGCCATACCTGTCCCAGTGAACATCTCAAATTTACTAAGAAATAAAAATTCAGTACAGGTGATTTGCCTTGTCTGTTGCTACCAGACTGTGTTTTTCCCCAGTGGAGAAGCAGATGCATTTAAAACTGGACTTGACACCTGAAAAATCGCTGTCCTAGAAGCTACTAAGTCCTTTGTGAAATCACAGTAGGCTGAGGGCTGAACCCCTGTGGTTCTCCTACCCCGGGGTTCTGCTTCCCACAGGTATAAGTGAATCAGATGCCAGGAGAGTTTCAGTTTACTGTAGGGGGTGTGGGAAAAAACCTAAGATCATTCACTTAGGAATTGTAGTGTGGGGACATCACCACAAACCAATAGTAAGATATTAGTAGTCTTATCAGATTTATCAAGATTTATCAGTCTTATCAAGAAGGTTGGACTTGATGCTGGGCTCTTTTTCTAATAGTGTGGACTTGATCACATCATTAACCTCTCACCTGTAAAATGAAGACACCTGCCTTTCCTATGCCACAGGTGGTTGTATCAAATGAGGTAATGTTCGTTAGCATTTTCTGCAGCCTCTAAAGTACTTTGGAAATGTACTAGCTCTGTTCACGAAGGTCCGATGATTGTACACTGGCATTTTCACATGTGCCTTTCTTGAGTCTAGGTTGTCAGGTGGATCTTTCATAGGCTCCACAGTTTGAACAAGCTGTCATAATGTATCAAAGAATACCAGATAGGAGAAGAAAGAAAAATAACAGCAAAAATAAAAAAATTTTTAAAAGGGGGGAAAAAAAGACTAGGCATTCCCTCCACCCACTCTCCAGTTCCATTCAGCACACTGACTTCATTCAGCAGTTTTTTCCTGCTTTGTATGCGAAGACAGAGCCTCTCATGAGAACTTGGATGAACAGTGGAGTATAAACACTCATTTAAAAATAAATCCAGATGTAGTTGGCTGCAGCCATCTGACAGGACCCTGATTCTCTCTTCAATAGTGTCATTCATTTGTATCCCATTAATTCAGGGTTCTTAATAATTTCTCCAGGGTAAGTCTGAAGTTTACTTCGTTTTATCTGTGAAGAAAGGACCCAGAGAGCAAAGGAATAGTGTAAATAAGTTTGCTAGGAAACATTTAGCCTGCTTGAGAGGAAGGGCCACTTTCAAATGCCTTACTTGCATCTATTTGCATCCTAACTATCTACTGATTATGAGTGATTCTAGTCATTAAAGTAGTCCTAGGAGAATTCTTCTTGGTGATATTTTATTAGCATTTAATTTGAATTACTCTAATAAAACTCCATTTTTAAAAACTCGCCCGTAATTCAATATTGTCAGACATCTTCCTGCGTATAAATTTGTTGTAAGGCATTATTGTAATTACGTGCCCCCAAATTGCTTGCATATCATCTGGTACAATTACATCTTTCTGAAAAAGATTTTCCATTTTCCTTTAGTTTCTTAAGATTAAAGTGTCCTAACACATAAATAGCATCACTTAGACGTAGAGAGGAGCTGCCTGTCAGAAACCAACTAGGGAGGAATGTAATTAGTTATTTCCACTATGATTAGATTCCAGCCCAAGATAGAGGGCAACTTCTTCTTCTAAAAACTTTAGATTCCTGTAATTGCATAAACTAGACTTTATTCATAAAACAACTTCTGTACCATGCTTGAGGTATCGTGAATACTAAGTACTTCATGAATTAAGGCATGAGCGCACGTATATCTTTAGGGTTTTCCTTTGTCTTTCGTGAAGATGCCTTTTAATATCAAGCAGTCTGTATTATAATAGGAATTCTGCAAGAAGATTGTATTGAAAGCAGTGTGTTCAACCCATTCATCAACTTATTTTTCAAACATTTTTGAGGTATACTTACTACGGACCAGCCTGACCTAGAGGACAGAGGAAGTCCGTGCCTCTGTACATCTCACATTTAGCGTTTTAGCCACTTAACCTTTGAAAGTGACATTGGTACATTGTACAGTCTTTGTCTCTTACTGTACTTTGAGTTGCTGTGTGCCTGGTTCAAATCCTATCCCAGCCATCTCCTATGGTTATTGCTTTATGCCTAACTAGACCACCAGTTAAAACAAAGCAGATCGTCTGGGCATAGCTCATCCCTCTTTATGTTTGTGTCTAATTTTTCACTTTGTTATACTGCTGTCACATTTTGAACATCTGCAGTACTAGGGATCTACACTTCTAAATAAAGTAGCTTTGTACTAAAGGTGACACCTAATATTTTTATTGTTTATCCATGGTAGGCACTCTTCTAAGAGCACATGTTAGCTCTTAGAAGAGTGCCTAGCATAGATAGAGCAAACAATGAAAAGCGTGGGTGCATGCATCTAAGAGCATCCATGAAATGAGTCTTTTTATTCCCATTTTACAGGTAAGAAAACTGAGTCACACAAGGATATATTTGTGTAACACAATTTCAAAAAGGCAAACTATGGTTCTTGTTAATGGTAGGGCCTTTTTGGCATCCCATATTTGTGAATTGTATCGATATGTTATCTCACTTGATCTGATATGTCCCTCCCCATTTGTTCACATGAAAGAAGAGAGACAGATGAAGGTGAGTCTGCTTTCAGCAGCTCTGCAGGTTAATGACTGTACAGCACTTGAACCTATGGCTTCTGAATCCTGGTCTTGGACTCTTCCCTCAGAAACATACTGCCTTCCTTTTGCTGGTCTGGCCAGTAGATCTATACTAAAGATACGGGCCTCTCAATCTGAATGGGAGATTTGGAATCATAGGGACCTGAAGCAGTTAATGGAGGAGTACTGTAATAAAACATGTTTCATAGTCTATTTGGTCTAGGAGCTGGAGTATTCCAAATAAACACCAACTCCTAATTAATTTTTTACTCCCGTGTTGAATTAATATCTAGAATATGCTCTTGACAGCCCTAGAGCAAAAAGTCAGGTTTCCAACAAAAGAATGAGTAATAATTGGGAAATAAATCACAGTTTGCTATAACTAAAAGGAAAAAACTCCCACAAATTCATCTGTCATTTTGATTTGTTCTTTCATCCTCTGTAGTACATTTTCAGGGTCTCAAAGAAGCTCATCTGTCTATGAAGGTGCTCATGGAAGCATCTTGTTTTACATATGATGAAAATGGAGAGAGCACTTCTTTTGACAGGAAACTTCACTTCTTGTTACTGAAAACTGTCACAACAGTCATTATGTCTGGCTTTCAGAGATTTCCTGGAGTTAGGAGAACAATAGACAGTTAAAATGGCAATGTCAAGAGCATTCTGGGGTTTTATAATGAGTACCAAGGGAAATTTTTTCTCTTGAGTTTGTAAGAAAAAAGTAGGAGGAATATTTGGAAACCTGGGGATATGTGGAAATGAAGGTGAATGCTCTATTTTTTTAATGGAGTGTTCTTTCTAACCTTTGGAAGCTGAAAAAAAATTATATGTTACTGAGTTGCTAGTGAAGAAGAGAAGTTTCTCTTCGGTTGTCCCTCTCTGTAGGTTAAATCATCCCCTGAAAAGACACATTTGCAGCTTTCTGTATTTTTGTTTGATTAAACATCATTTAGAGTTCTTCAATCCAGTTTTCTTCTTCTTGTTACATATGTACACTGCTTCTAGGGCTTATGATTTCTAATTTAGCAGCAGGAGTTACTTCTCTTTTCCCTCTACCCCCAAAAAAGATGACTCAAGCATTAGGAATATGTTTTTTGGCTTATTGTATAATTCAAATGTGTATTTGTAGTTGTTCTGTTTTTAATTCACATCTTAATTTACATAGCCCTAATATGATTTCTAATTTCTAATAAAGTTTTTGAGGTACTAATGTCTAACACGCTGAAAGTACAAACTTCATAAGCAATTTATGTGACCTGCTGTTTTCATTTCTGTAGTTTCTTGCTTGCTGCTAGAGCTGTGGATGGTTTTAAAGATCCCTGTATTAGTTACACATGGATCCCTGAATGGTAAAAATAACCTGCTATCTTTAGTTTTTTTGGAAAATCTAATAATATAAAGGTAATTATCAATTATTAACATGTTTTAAATATATGAGTAGAACATTCCTTGTTTTAAAAATTAGTAAACATTTTAAGATGCTATAAGGTGGAAATAAAAGTCTTCCTTCCTTTTGTCTCAATCCTAAATATCATTCCTTATAGGTAACCACTGTTAAATCTCTACAAATTCTACCAGAAATGACCTAATGTTCTATTTGTATACAAGAATATATACACATATACATAAAACCTATACACATATAACACACATCTATGTTTATATGTGTATATAAGGATACATATATGTTGTGCCATATATTAGCAATATAGCTTGGACATCTGTTCACATCAGTACGTATAAATCCATCTCATTTTTAATGGCTATATTGTATTCCATTGCAATGGTTTGCCGTAATTTGGCTTACCTTCTGTTTTTTGACTTTTAGGTTTTTCCAGTTTTATCTTATTGCAGACAATGCTGCAATAAATATTCTTGAATATATCTTTTGCATTTTTATAAATATATTTATAGGATACATTCAAAGCAAGGGAATTATTGGTAAAGAAAATGTGTGTCCATTTTTAGCATCACTAAATATTACCAATTGTCCTCCAAAATTACTGCCCTAATTTATACTTTCATCAACAATGTATAAGAATGTCGTGTTTCTCCACACCCTTGTCGACACTGAATGTGACAAAAATTTTAGTTTATAAATATAATCAGTAAAAATAATATCTTATTTTAATTGTCTGTTGCTGCTGTATTTAAGGTTCACTTGAGCAAATGCCTACCGAGCACTTTACTCTGTGTCACTGAAATGGCAAATGGCAATCAAAAATTGTACTTGTCCTTAAGGAGCCATGGAAGTGAATAAGAAGCCTCTTTTTAGAAGAAATTCAAAAGTTGCAAAGATAGAAAAGTGGGTCTTTTGCACCCTACCAACAGGAAATAGTTGTCTAATAAAGATAGTGTCCACCCATGTCAACTTTCAGTTCTATTGCTGGCCTAAATTGGCAACTCTCTGCTTGTACAACAGTGGCCTTGCTTTCATTTTGGAAGATAGTTGGCTGCAGGTAGGAGTAGAAATGCCTATCTAGTAGCTTTTGTTTTTCTCCAGGACCTGACTTGATTATCTCACTGGTTGCTTTTAAGAGAAAGCACCCACTGTTGGCTTCTGTTCTGAAAGGGCACCAGGCAAGCATGGAATCCTATCAGCAGAGCAAGCCAAAAGCTCAATAAACTGTTTATTCATTGTTCAAGCTTCTTCACCTGTATGGATTATTAGAAGTATTTCATCTTAGGGTACCCAGATTAGATTATAGACACTTCAAGTATTTCTTTAGCATTCACTGAGGGGGAAAAAAATAGGGAAAACAGCATCAGTCATTTGGGACCATGTTGGTTCCTGATGCTAAAGTAATCTGTATGAATAAACTACATTCTGTAAATTGAAATATCTGGTTTCCAACCTGTTAAATAAAAACAGGAGGATCTGAAGTACATGGCAAAATGGGATAAGCTTGGTTTTCTGAGTGGAGGCAGCTATTGATAATTTTACTTTCTTATAGCTGAAGGTGAAGGAGATTTGAGGTTCTCTGAGAATTAAAATTCCCCTGGAGTTAGCCCAGGGTGGGACCCTCAGAGCTGTCTGCTCTCATGCCATTGCCCCAAGCCTGTGGACATTTTTTCACCTTGGGACAAGAGGCAGCTCCAGTTTGCCCAATTGCTGTGTGTGTTCCAGGCCAGTGTCCAATGAGGCTGACTTGGCAGCTGCCCTTCCCACAGCCAGCCAGCCAGCCAAGAGTGTGTTTTAAAAGATAAGCGACAAAAAGCCAACCCTTTTAGAGAGGCTGGAACAGGCTAGTAGTTGCTAGGCAAGTTAAAGTAATTCAGTGTCCTTGCCAAACGTCTGCCAGGCAAATAGGGAACTTTCAGGGAAGGAGAGTGAGATGGTGGTGTGTGTTGGTTGCCATAGGAATGTTTCCCCTGATTGGAACAAGACCACAGAGTGGGGGAGAGCAAGACGGCAGCATCTACGGTTCTTTATGCTTGGGAATGGGAACCCAGAGTGGGCAGTGGAGCGGAGGCAAGTCATGCAGAGGCAGGAGCAGATGAGACCCTAGATGCCATGTGAAGCAAAAACGTGGGGAACAGAAAGAGCAGATTAACTCAGGAAAATTATATGGGAAGCTCGTATGCTACTCTGAAGATCTGAGACTTGGAAAGTTTACAATCCCGAATTAACTCAGGGAAAATTCCAACTCGACTCTGAAATGAATTAGGTGGAGATTTAAAATAGGGCAATTCAGTGGGAAAAGATACTTAATTTGAAGGTAGGTATTTTGTATTTATGTGAATATTATGTCAGATTATGTCTTTATTTTAGCTGTTAAAGGTAGTAATTAAATATTTGTTAATGAATTATAGTGCTATATTTATCAAGTTCTGATTTATAGGGTAAAAAAAGCACAGTTGACTAAATTGTGTGAAACCTTGAACCTCAGACCCTCTGACATGGGCTTACTGCCGCATTAACACCCTGTGCATCTGATGGTAGCTTCCAAAATGACAACTGAGGATCTGAGTGGAAATAAATGGCTTTTAGCAAGTGTTGAACCTTGAATGTGCTGTTTAACCTCTCTGATTAATTGATTACCCAGCTCTGAATACGAGAGGTGTATAGCTATCCCTTATCTCACTTAAATGATGTGAGCATGGATGCTGTCCTCATTTGAATACAGTTTTTGGGGTGGGTGGGGGTGGTATCAGATCCTAGGGTACATGCTATGATAATGACAGGCTTAATTATCAGTCAGTATGGTTTAGGACAAAGGTTTCTTTTAGGTCACAATCTTAAGAAACCTTTCTTTAACAGATAGTTTTACTTGTACATATGAAGTATATATATAAATTTGTCATTTCCCATATATTTGATTCATGTTCAGAGGGTATTTAAAATAGTATCTTCTTCAGAATGTATATGTTGGGATTATATATTGCTGTTTCTTTCCTTTTTATGTAGTTTCTTTTTGTGGTCAGGTAAAAGAAGACTAAAGGGATGTGATATTTAGTCTCAAATATTTGAAGTATAGTCACTGTTCTGTTTCAGGGCTGTTTCCCTCTATCAATTCGTTTGATATGGAACTCCAATGTCATTTTTACTTTACAGTTGACCACATGCTGGCTGACTGACATCAATTAACGAATCTGAGGCAAATTTGTAAACTAAATGCCAAATTTTAATTAACTGAGAGAGTATAATCTAATAAGAAAGACTACCCTTGGGCTCTTCACATGGTGAACCCTAGTGTGGTTTTGATAAAGATGCTCAAGTGTATACCAATTATAATCTTTTCTTAAAAAAGTGGTGTTCTGATCTAGACCCTCCAGAATCTAGAGTTGCATTGTCTAATAAAAATGTATTATAAACCTCAAGTATGAGCTTTATACGTAATTTTAAAATTTCTAATAGCCACATTAAAAATGTGAAATTAATTTTAGCCACATATTTTATGTTGCTTAATATATTCAACATATTATTTCAACATGTACAGTTAACCCTTGGTATCCATGGAGAATTGGTTCCAGGACTCCCCACAGATACCGAAATCTGTGGATGCCCAAGTCCCGTATATAAAATGATGAGGTATTTGCATATAACATGTGCATATCCTCCCATATATTTTAAATCATCTTTAGATAACTTAAAATACCTAATACAATGTAAATGCTATGTAAATAATTGTTGTAGTGTATTATCTATATTGTTTTTTGCTTTTTTAAATTTACTTTTTAAAAATATTTTTACTGGGCAGTTGGTTGCATATGCAGAACCCATGGATATGGAGGGCTGACTGTAATTAATATAATTAATTATTAATGAGATATTTTGTATTTTTAAAATACAAAGTCTTGAAAGTCCAATTGAGATGTGCTGTAAGCATATTTTACACTTACAGCACATCTCAACTGGGACACTGAAGTTTCATGGGCGGTACTTGATCTGTACTTAGATTAAAACTTACAGTAGAAAAAGTAGATTCACATACCCAAGTCATTCCAAACATACAAATCAGTTGTCTGGTAACTGAATTGGTGTCCGTTTCTAAATTTAAATTTAACTTTAATTAAAATTAAATAAAATTTAAAATTCAGTTCCTGACTGACACTAGCCATGTTTTAAGCACTCAGTAACCACCTGTGGAGTGGCTGCCATGTTGTGTTGGACAGCACAGAAAGGACTGCTTTCTCTAACCTTTTCCTTCACTCATGCATGTCTCAGATGGGAAGACTTGTGTGAGACCTCTGATGGGAAGAGAATCTCATTTTGTAAGTGTGGAACCACAGACAAAGAGTTGACTTTCTTAAAAAGAAGTTTCCATTCAGGCTATATTAGAATCTGCCTGGCAAGGAGTTATCTGTCTGGTAGACCACACTATCTCCACCCTTGTTCCTAAATACACCCCTCGTTGTCTCCCCAACACATAAAAATATGCCAACCTTGTGTCAAGGTTGCCTCCCCTCAGGCTCCCCTTGTCCTCCACTGCAGGCTGGCTCATTTCCATTACATCAGTGTATTTCCTGGTTATAGGCCTCCTTTATCTTTCTCATTGTTTCAATTTCCACATTTGGCCTTAATTTCTGAGATACCTTAGTGCAGCATTCAAATGTTTAAATTCCAGTTTAGTTCTTAATTAAGGTCATGTATATCAAGGTCAATGTTATGTTAATTTGAATAACAGACATTTCCTTTGCCCCTTGCTCCAGATTTCTAGAGTGGCTGGACTGAGAAACTTTACTTCCTGTTCACCTAGGTAGGTATCTTGCTTTGGGCATATCGGGATTCTTGCATATAATCACTCTGTGGTGAATCAGTCAGACCTGTGAACCTTAAAGAACTTATCTGTTCCCTGGAGAGGAAGAATTAAGCAATACTAATATCAGGTGGATGGATAAAGACTTAGCCTTGTCAGAAGTTTTGCCCCACACCTTTGCTTGGGTCTGAAACTTGGTTGGCACATAGTATAACAATAACTTTGTCACCCATAGGTTAAAGAGCACAGAAGTCTGTCATTTTCTGTTGGATACCTGGCACTTGCAACGAACATCACTGATGACAAAACTCATCCACTCTGTTTTGAATATATCAAGTGAAAAGCACTTAAATTGCTTTTTCAGATCTGGAGAATGATGACCTAAGGATGGGCCCTTGTCCAAGACAGTTACAAGTCCCCCCATTCATAAGAAAGTTAGCTTGGAAATTAGGAAGTAAATATTTGACCTGTTGAATCATTTTAAATTAACCTGAATAGAAATGTATATTGTGCTCCTTCCTTATTACCATCAGAATCAAATCATTTTAGAGACAGCTAAGGCTTTGTAGAAAGAGGATCTGTACTGCCTATAAACCTTGGTTGCCAGTCCCAAGTCTATTGGCTGCGAGGGCTGTGACACCAAGAAAGCCATTGAGTTGTTCTTGGCCTCACTTCTTACCTGTCAAGTCAGAGCACTAGACTAGATGATCTTAAGGCCTTTTGGTCATCACACGGTTTGATCATCTACTCTAATCTCATAGCTTCTTGGGTGAAGAAACAAAGGCCTGCAAAGTTGCTTTCTAAGATCCCATAGCAAATGTGAGGCAGGTCTTAGGTTCTCAGTCACATGCTTTGTCTACTTCAGGAAGCTTCATTGTTCACTCAGAGGTTAGGCTTGAACCAAATAAAAATATCCAGAGGGATAGCTGATTCTCTGCTCTTCCCATAATGTCACTTTGTCTGCTCATATATTGAGGTTGTTGGCCAAACATCTAAAATTCATAGGTTACCTGTTAATTTTTTGCCTCCTTAATATAGCTGGCCAGTAATTCAGGTCAGATACCTCTCTGGCATAAAGTCTCCAGTGACCTCCTATTTCAAACAAAACAGGCTGGATGCAGCGGCTCACACCTGTAATTCCAGCACTTTGGGAGGCTGAGGTGAGTGGATCATCTGAGGCTAAGAGTTTGAGAACAACCTGGCCAACATGGTGAAACCCTGTGTCTACCAAAAATACAAAAATTAGCCAGGTGTGGTGGCGTGCACCTGTAATCCCAGCTATTCTGGAGGCGGAGGCACTAGAATCTCTTGAACCTGGGAGACCGGGGCTACAGTGAGCTGAGATTGCACCACTGCACTCCAGCCTGGGTGACACAGCAAGACTCCACCCTGCTCCGCTCCAAAAATAAAACAGAATGAAACACTACATTAGTTCTTTGCTGGTGAAGATGCATGATAAGAAAAAGTGGTAGCTGGGATGCAGAGTTAAATTTGCTCAAATATTTTCCATTAAAACAGTAACTACAATAAACAATGAAAATCAGAGAGGGCACCAGTAGCTGCTGTGGTTGAAGTTCCCAGTGTAGGTTGGAGGCCCACTTCCAAGTGTTGGGGTATCACTCATGGACAGGAAGCAGAACCTGACTTTCTTGAGAAGGCTTCTTTTAGCTGGGGCAAACCCAGGGACTTTCGTTCTTCTTTAGCCTGTCATTCAATGAAAAAGGCCAAGAGTGCCAAGGAAAAGAAACCTGTTGATTGTCTATTTTATACCAGGCCTTCCAAGTATTTTAAATATAATGGCTCATTTAATTCTGTAACCACCCTGTGAATAGATGGGCATTATTTCCATTTTACAGATCAATAAAAGTTGTGTAGCTTGTCTAGAGTTACACAGTAAGTGATCAGGGATTTTATTTAGCTCTAAAATCTGATTATTTTCCACTAATAGCCAATAGCAGATAATAATATGTAGACCCCAGTGATTTCAGTTCCACTGAATTTGAAGACACCTGATATGAATGTGTAGGCACCAACATAAATTACAGCCTAAAACTAGAGGTGGATATGGTAATTGAGTAAATTTTGTTAAGAAGCAGAGGCTATTAACCTGCATCACAGATCCCTTGAGGACATTAAAAGCAAAAATATTAAAGGTTTTTTGCAATTGACACATTTACATACATATCCACTAATCAGTATTGTTGGTGAGTGGCAAAAGGTATGTGAATCCTAAGTCAAAATTAACTTTCAGAGGTGGTGCTTGCTTCTTTTGGGGTAAAATACAGTGCCATCATTTTGGTTTTTAAATAATCGTGCTGTTTGGGCTTGTGGCTCTGTCTTTTATCCTTTGGGTCGATGAGGGGATGATATTTGTAATCAGTGTCCCTCCTATAGACATGGCAACTGTTCCGGTTAATTGGTGCTGCATGACAAACCACTCCAAAACTTAATGTCAGCCGCAACCATGTGTATTTGACTCATGAATCTGCAATCTGGCCAGGGCTCAGCAGGGACAGCTCATCTGTGCTCCATTCAGCTTCATCTGGGTTGGCCTAGAGGCTGGGGGTTGGAATAATTTGAAGCTAGCCCACTTAATATCTGGAGCCTAGCTGGGAAGACTAGAACAGCTGGGCTCCTCAGGCATCTCTGTGGTCTCTACAGCATGATAGTTTCAGGGTGTACAGACTTCTGTACCAGTTCACTGCTCAGCATATGACTCAAGAGAAAGAAAGACAGGAACATTTCATGATCTACCTTAGAAAATCAGACAGCATCACTCTACTATGTTCTATTAAATTGAAGCAGTTACAAAGGCCACATAGATTCCATGGGAGTAGAAATAGATTCCATCTCTTGATAGGGAAGTGAAAAGTTTCTGGAAGAGCCTTGCAGTGGCCAGTAATGGAAAATACAGACTGCTACACAGATATGGGAGGTTGCAGGTAATGTGCTAGTGCCCAAACCAGATGCATCTCTGGGCCTTTCTCTCTGATAGAGAATTAGGTATCCCTCTGGATATTTATAGTTGGTTCAAGCTTAACCCAAGGGAGTATATTGGCATGCAAATGGAATATAATCTATTCCTTATAATTTAACCAACATAATTAATACTTTTCAAGAAAATCATTTGAAAATTTGTGACACTTTACTATTAGAAACAGATTACTTATGAAACACCAATGGATTAGGCCAATAAGATAGATAGTTGAGTCTTTCCCTAAATTTTTCATCATTTTTGAGCTGGTGTCTGTTTAGTGTTCCTGAATTGTCATTAGATTTCTGCTTTTCTGCCTTGTGTGCAAAGGTAAACAACTGAATATTTATGTATACAGCTTTGTGTGAAACTTTTCCATTTAAAACTGAAAAGGGAAGGCAATTGCGCTTAAGATTGAATGTTTCCTGGAGGGGTGGTTTCGGCATTTTACAGCAGCTGCTGCCTCCTCTTTTGGAGATGAAATTATTATTCAAGACACATTTCTCAAAGTTTACAGAATTAGTACAGGCACACCTTATTTTATTATGCTTCACTTTATTGTGTTTTGCCTATATGACATTTTTTATAAATTGAAGGTTTGTGGCAACCCTGCATTGAGCAAGTCTATCAACACCATATTTTCTACAGCGTGTGTTTAATTCATGTCTCTATGTCACATTTTGGTAATACAATATTTCAAACTTTTTATTATATCTAGTATGGTGATCAGTGATCTTTGATGTTACTGTTGTAATTGTTTTGGGGTGCCATGAACCATGCCCATATAAGACAGCAAATTTAATTGATAAATGTTACGTGTTTTCTGACTACTCCACGCTACTCCACCAACCATCTGTTCTACTTCTGTCCTTCTCATTGGGCCTCCCTATTTTCTGAGACACAATAATATTAAATTGGACCAGCTAATAACCCTAAAATGGCTTCTAGGTGTTGGAAAGCTTGTTGAAAGCTTAGAGGCCAAAACAAAAGCTAGGCCTCTTGCATCAGCTAGACAAGTTAGAAATGCAAAGCAAAAGTTCTTGAAGGAAATTAAAAGTCCTACTCCAGTTAACACACAAATGATAAGAAAGCAAACAGCCTCACTGCTGATAGAAAGTTTTAGTGGTCCAGATATATATATATATGTATATATGTGTATATGTATATATGGTATGTATAGAGAGAGCAAAATATGTAGAAGATAGATAGATTATATATAGAGAGAAGACTAAATCAGTCACAACATTCCCTTAAGCTAAAGCCTAATCCAGAGTATGGTATTAACTCTCTTCAGCTCTCTGAAGGCTGAGAGAGGTGAAGGAGCTGCAGAAGAAAAATGGAAAGCTAGCAGAGGTTGGTTCATTAGGTAAGAGGAAAGAAGCCATGTCCATAACGTAAAAGTACAAAGTTAAGCAGCAAGTGCTCATGGAGAAGCTGCAGCAAGGTATCCACAAGATCTAGCTAAGATCATTGTGAAGATGGCTATACTAAGCAACAAATTTTCAATGTAGATGAAACAGCCTTCTACTGGAAGAAGATGCTGTCTAGGACTTTCATAGCAAGAGAAGAGAAGTCAGTGCTTGGCTTCAGTGCTTCACAGGGCAGGGTGACTCTTGTTAGGGGCTAATGCAACTGGTGACTTTAAGTTGAAGCCAATACTCATTTACCATTCTAAAAATCCTAAGGCCCTTAAGAATGATGGTAAACTATTTTTGCCTGTGCTTTATAAATGGAACAACATAGCCTGGATGACAGCACATCTGTTTACAGCATGGTTTAGTGAACATCTTAACCTCACTGTGGAGACTCACTGCTCAGAAAAAAGAGATTCCTTTAAAAATATTATTGCTCATTGACAGTATGTGTGGTCACCCAGGAGCTCTGAGGGGGGATGTCCAAGAAGATTATTGTTTTCATGTTTGCTAATGCAGCATTCATTCTGCAGCTCATGTATCAAGGAATAATTTCAACTTTCAAGTCTTATTATTTAAGAAATGCATTTCATAAGGCTATAATTGCCATAGATAGTGATTCCTCTGATGTATCTGAGCAAAGTAAATTGAAAAGGAAAATTTACTTTCTGGAAAGGATTCAGCTTTCTAGATGCCATTAATAACATTCATGATTTATGGGAAGAGGTCAAAACAGCAACATTAACAGGAGGTTGTAAGAAGTTGATTCCAATCCTCATGGATGACTTGGAAGGGTTTAAGGTTTTAGTGGAGAAAGTCACTGCAGATGTAATGGAAATAGGAGAACTGAAGTTAAAAGTGGATTCTTCAGTCATAACTGAAGATATGACTGAATTGCTGCAATCTCATGATAAAACTTGAAGGAATGAAGAGTTGTTGCTTACGGATGAGCAAAGAAAATGGTTTCTTGAGATGGAATCTATCCCTGGTGAAGATGCTGTGAACATTGTTGAAATGACAACAAAGGATTTAAAATATTACATAAACTTAGTTGATGTAGCAGCAACAGGGTTTGAGAGTATTGACTCCAATTTTGAAAGAAGTTCTACTGTGGGTAAAATGCTATCAAATAGCATTGCAAACTGCAGAGAAATCTTTTATGAAAGGAAGAATCAATCAATGCATCAGACCTCATTGTTTTAAAAAAATTGCCACAGCCACCCCAAACTTCAGCCACCACCCTGATCAGTCAGCAGTCATCAACATCGAGGATCCTCCACCAGCAAAAAGATTACAACTCACTGAAGGCTCAGATGATCATTAGCATTTTTTAGCAATAAATTATTTTAATTAAGGTATGTACATTGTTAGGCATGTTATTGCACACTTAATAGACTACAGTAGTATAAACATAACTTTTATATGTACTGGGGGAACCAGAACATCTGTGTGACTCACTTTATTGTGATACTCACTTTATTGTGGTGGTCTGAAACTGGACCTGCAACATCCCTGTGGTATGCCTATAGGGGAGATTATGTGCCCTTTGTCTTTCTGTGCCTGGCCTATTCAGTTAACATAGTGCCCTCCATGTTCATGTTCATCTATGTTGTCACAGATGGCAGAGTTTTCCTCTTTTTTAAGGCTGAATACTATTCCACTATACATATATATTTATATACACACACACACACATACATTATAGATTATATATATGTATAAAATCTATCTCACATTTGTGCATTCTAGTTACCTTTTAAAAATATATTTCCAACGTTGCATTGTAAGTGAATGTTGGTACATCAGTCCTTTGCAATTTATTGAGGTTTTCTGTATAGCTTAGTCAGTTTTCAAAGTTAATATTTCACTAATTATTGTATTCAATATGCTATGTGTTCTATACATCTAAAAATTTATTAGTTATGCTGTTTACATCTTTTTTGTGTTCACTGATTTTTTTTTAATCTGCTGACGCTGTCGATTACTAGGCAAGTTGTATTGCAGTTTCTCCCTCTGGTGATGGATTTGTCCATTTCTCTTAATTGCCATGTGTGATATAATAAGAAATATATATTTGGTCACTGCCCTCAGTTCCTGACACAGAGCTCCTAAAATGCTTGTAATTTCCTGAGTAATAGGGGTTCTAGGAGTGTCTTTTGTTCCAATATTTGGTCTTTGAGTTGGTTCCTGACAGAGCTCCTAAAACCCTTGTAATATCCTGAGTGATGGGGTGATAAGCAAGTCTGACACAGATGTCCTAAATCCTTTGAAATTTTCCGGATGATAAGAGCATCTTTTGTTCTTGTGAAGCAATTCTTGGTGGATTTTAGGATAATTTCAGAATGAGAGGGGTTCATCAGAAAGACCATGCCATGATCAGAAGATTGGAGCTTTCACCTCCACCTCCCATATTCTGGGGAGGGGAAGGGGTTAGAGATTGGGTTAATAATCGATTATGCCTGTGTGATGAAGCCTCCATAAAAATCGCTAAACTACTGAGTTTGCTCTCCTCTGTATGAAAAATCCGACCACTGAACTATGGATTTTAGAGAGTTTCTGGGTAGGTGAACACATTGAGTGCTGGGAGGGTGGCATACCAAAAGAGGGTGTGAAAGTTACACACACACACACACACACACACACACACACACACTCTCTCTCTCTCTCTCTCTCTCTCTCTCTCTCTCTCTCTCTCATTTCCTTCCTCTCTGCATCTCTTCCATTTGGCCATTCCTGAATTGTATCTTTTATTATAAACTAGTAAATGGAAGTAAAGTGCATTCCTGACTTCTGTGAGCCAGTCTAGCAAAGTGTTGAACCTGAGGAGGAGGTGGTGGGAACCCCAATTTACTGTTAACTGGTCAGAAATACAAGTGGAAACGTGGGGCTTGTGGATGACATCTGAAGTGGGGGGCAGTTTTTTGGGACTGAGCCCTGCAATTTACAGGATCTAACACTAACTCCAGGTAGTGTCAGAATGGAATTGTAGGATATCTAGTTGGTATCTGCGGAGAATTGGAGAATTGCCTGGTGTGGGAAAAAGCTTGCACAATGAGTGTCAAAAGTATTGTGAGAATATAAGAAAATGTTATTTTAACTATGTCAATTTTTGTTTTGCATATTTTGAAGTAATATTCAATGTATACATATAGATATATAATTAAGTCTTGTTTCATGTTTTAGGTGTGTCTCTTATAAGCAATATATAGCTAGATTTTTGTTTATTCGGTTTAAAAATTTTTACGTTTAATGGGAGATTTGGGTCCATTTGATGCATTCTATCATCTTTTTTTATACATTTTTATTTAGTAATGCTACTTCTTCCCCCCACCCCACTTCTTGTTGGGTCTTTTTTTTAATTATTATTTTTTATCATAAAAGTTTTTTTTTCAATAGCTTTAGGAGTACAAGTGGTATTTTTGGCTATATGAATGAATTGTAGAGGGGTGAAATCTGGGTTTAGTGTAACTGTCACCTGAATAGTGTACATTGTACTCAGCAAGCATTTTTCATCCCTCACCCCCGTCCCAACCTCCCCACTTCTGAGTCTCTAATGTCAGTTATACCACTCGGTCTGCCTTTGCGTACCCATTTTGCTGTCTTTTGAATCGATAAGTCTTCCCCACTCCAAGTCCCCCCTACCTGTTTAGAGGTTGTGTGCCCTGTGTCTATCTACTTCCTTAGTAGCTGCTCCTGCTATTTTAATAGGCATCCTTTAAAAAATCTCTGTTTGAATGAGTATATTACCACTCATGCTCCAAAATTCAAAGACATATCTCTCTGGCTTTTCTATTTTTCCTCCACAAATCACACAATTTTTTCTAGTTTTAAACAATGTTTTCCTTTTCCCATCTATTTATCAATATCTTCTCTCATTGTTACTTTCTTCCATTTTGAGGTTTCCATCCGCTATCATTTTTTTCCTGCAGTATGTACTTTAGAATTTCCTTCAGTGGGTCTTTCTTCTAATAGCAAACTCTGTAATACCCATCAGCAATACAGAGATAAATAAGGCTCATTCCCATACAAGATGTAATTGCAATGTAAACTAAGTACAAAATTGGAGGTTAGGACAGTGTTAAGAGCACAGAGAGGGGGAGGTTAACTCTAGAGAGTGAGAAGAGCATCTCAGGAACAGTAAGTGTAGATGAAATTATGGAATACTATGAGTATGCTCATGGAACATTCATCAGCTCAGTGGGCTGGAGCTTAGGCGCGGGTTGGTGCCAGATGGAGCTAGAGAGGTGAGTTAGCTAGATGGTGCATTGTGAAGAGCCTTAAATGCCAAATTGAATGCAACAGGGAATTGGGGGAGGTTTTAAGCCAGGGACTGGCATGATTAGATGCATTATTTACAAGTAAATTGTGTGACTGCATGGAGAGCCATGAGTTGCAATAGCCACCTGAGAGGAAGCTGAGTAACGAAAGCAAGGCAAAGCAAAGATAATGAAGAGAAGAAAAGAAATTTTGAAAGACATTCATGAGGTAAAATCTTAACAGATTCAAAGCTGAGAGCACTGGAGGATGTACTCCAGGGACTCTAATTTAGAAGACCAGCAAGCTTGAAAGCACAGGAGGGAGTGCTCCTTTGGGAATTGGAGGGAGGGTGGCATTAGAGAGAATGAGTTTAGTTTGTAGCATAAAACATTTTATGTGTCTTCAGAACAAATGGTGCGTTGGTTTTAGAAGAATTAATATTTGAGATATTAGGGGGATATCTATGTGCTGAGAACTCTGCAACATTTTCCAATTATATTTGGTTGTTGTGGTCATTACTATTTTTCTTATACTTTCTGAATTGGAATAGATCTGGGTTTCAGGATGCAAAGGGTCTATTTACAGCAATAAAGTGTAATTAAATAATAGTTGGAGTTTAGTTAAATTTTAAGTCAGAAATTTGAAATGTAATCCTGCCTTCACTGTGTTTGCAAAATTATTGCTTCTGAGCACTGATTGCTCTTGACTGGTAGGACCTCTTGTTTTGGGTCTGTTTTTATCTTCACACTGTTTTCAGACTTAGAAGTGTGACCCAGAGTGTCTAAGAGCATCTGTCAAGGTAGGAGAGAAGGAAGACAGACAGAGGAAGGGAGGAAAAAAAATACTTCACTTAATTAAAAAAGTATTTGCAGGGCTTATGCTTCCTACCTGCTGTTTTTAGCTAGCAAGATCACATTCTCCCCTGGAGATTGCCTCCTGGCCTATAAGCCCAGGATAGGGCTTTCTTTTTGATGCATGAGTCATCACGGTATTTCAGTGACTTATTATTCACTCACATGTAATAAGTGCAGTAGGCACTGCTGAGAATTGAGAGGAGCTCCTTCCCACCAGGGTGTGAAGTAGTTTTGACAGCAGATGTGGTATGTCAGCCTGAAACCTGAACAAGGCATCACCTTTTACCTGGTGCCATCACAGGGTGCTCCAGATTTGAGTAGGAAGAGGATCCCATCATATCCAGGCATCTCTTGACAGAGGAAAGGGAGCTGGCCAGGGAGTTTTGAAAACCAAAAATTGTACCATAAAATGTTTTATTTGGAGAACTGTGCTCTGGCAGCATCATGATCTGAAATAATTTCTAGCGTTTTATCTAGTTGGTGGTGGTTGACCCATGGAATCCTGCTGTGTAGCTCAGCTGCTGTTAAAATATTGGGTCAAAGAAATGACTTAGAAGGAAAAGTGTCAAGTAAAAGTTAATCATTTCATCCTTGTTGAAAGATAAAATTTGAGTTGTTGAACTGCAGAATTAGTCCTGGAGTTTTTGTTGTTGTTGTTGTTGTTGTTGTTAGAAATTAGTTCTGATAAGAAGTTGCATTCCTACATCTGTATAGAGACAGTGTTTATCACTAGCACCTGTCTCTGGTTGGCATTGATAAGACAGAAAGTGAGAAGTGGTGACATATGTGAACACATATGAACAATGCTAGGCATTGTACCTAAATTATCTCGTTTAATCTATCGTGCATTAAAGGAAACTCAGAGATGCTCATAGACTAAAGACACCATCCACGGTCACTGAGCAGGTGACACCATGTGATCCAAGGTCACATGGTGACTATAATTCAAACCCAGTATAATTGTTGGCAAAATCTATACCACATTGCCATCAGTCATCTTTCAGTATTTTTTTTCTAATTTGTAAGAGTATATGTGGTTTCCATGATGAATTAGCCTCATCCAGGTGTTTTCCCTTGTTAGAAACATCATCCTTTCACACCTGCCCCAGATTCCCAGCCTTCTGTCCCCAGATGCTGTCTTCACGTAACAAAGAAAGGAAAACATCTGAAGGGGCTCACTCCACAGTGCAGCAGCCAGCCCTACTTCATTCTTTGCTTTGAACTGTTTCTTGAACTGTCACAGACTCCACAGTTGTTAGGCCATTTTTCAGGTATGTTTTTAAACTGTTAGAGTTTCTGGCTGTCATTGTCACAAAGATAGATTACATAAGGTTCTGGGCAGCAAAGATGTCAGTATAAATACCAGGATTTGGTCCTTGTTTTTCCTAGCAGTTTAAAATTGACTGAAGGTCAAGGATGGACCAAATGTCAAGCTGTCAGGAAAGGCGAGAACATATAACATTGTCTTGGGAGCAGGTTTCCTTGATGCCCACCCAAAGTGGCTTCCTGAGTTCTACAAAGCGTAGGAGAAAACAGCATTTAATTTACATGGAGTGTTCTGTTGTCTCCAAGAGAACGTAAAATCACTTGCTTGAACAAGCAGAATTTCAATAAGAGGACTTAAGGACATGAATAGGTAGCCTTTTGTTATGGAAACAAGTTGTGTTGTACAGATGAAAATGTTAATGGTTTTGGATGGCAATTGAAACTGGAGCTTATATCTTTGTACGGTTGTTTTCCATGGGACTTGTAGATAACCAACCAAAAGAGTAGAGTATTTTTGACACAGATTGCTGCCCATAAAGCAAATAAAATGAAGATCTAGAATTAGGAATCCGGAGTTAAGAAAAAGAGGAACAGAAAGTGAGAGAATCAGTTACAAGCAATGACCATATGTGGAACAGGTGTGACTCATTCTCCAAGGTGGTGTTTATCACCTTACCCCACAAGGAATGACTTTCTGGACAACCCATATTAGTCTCTTCCTTTATAAGACTTCAAAGGAGAAAAAGAAATAAAAAAGAAGAGAGACTAGCAAGCTTGTCCAACGCATGGCCCATGGACTGCATGCAGTGACCCAAGACATCTTTGAATGTGGTCCAACACAAATTCCTAAACTTTCTTAAAACGTTGTAAGATCTGGCCAGGCGTGGTGGCTCATGCCTATAATCCCAGCATTTGGGGAGGCTGAGGCGGGCGGATTGCCTGAGGTCCAGGAGTTCAAGACCAGTCTGGCCAGCATGGCAAAACCCCGTCTATACTAAAAATACAAAAAAAAAATTAGACGGGCATGGTGGTATGTGCCTGTAATCCTAGCTAGGGAGGCTGAGGCAGGGGAATTGTTTGAACCAGGGAGGTGGAGGTTGCAGTGAGCCGAGATCGCGCCACTGCACTCTAGCCTGGACAACAAAGTGAGACTTACATCTCAAAAAAAAAAAAAAAATTATAAGTTTTTTTTGTGTGTGATTTTTTTCCTAAGCTCATCAGGTATCGTTAGAGTGTTTTATGTATGGCACAAGACAATTTGTCTTCTTCCAGTGTGGCCAGGGAAGTCAAAAGATTGGACACCCCTGCCAAAGATTGAGGAAGTTCATGTTTGTTTGTATAGTCAGATGAGTTCCAACTTACCTGACCAATTTTTGTTTGTTAATTTTATGCCACCTTTTTGCAGTTAAATGGATTTTGTATAGTTCCAGGGGCCATTTGTACTAATCTCTGTTGATTTTCTACTAACTTTTTAGAAACTCATGTTCTTAAAGTGCTCAGAAGTTTGTGTTTCTCATCTATATAATAAAGGAAGTAATACAGATGACCCATAGTTTATGATTTGTGACCCCAGCAAATAGTTGTAAGTGAATTTAGTTATCAGTTGATGTACTAGACACCCAATGAATAGGGGAAAATCAGCCAAGGACAGGTAGTTCTCTAGAGCCCTGTCTGGGTCTTTCCTGTGCATGCACAGCTTGAGTATTTGCCCAGCCTTGCACACCTTTAGAAATAAGGGATCTTAAAAGGCTATCTTTGGTTGTTAGCTTCCCTGGATTTCCTTATTAAGTTTTTGGCTGTTCAGCCATTTTGTGTTTGCCTCTTCCAACTAGTATCAAAACCTAGGCTAGCCTTGACATTAGGCTGTCCTGATTGTTTGCCACTGTGATATCTATTATTTCTGATAGTACCCTGGGCACTGTTTTCTATGCCCTGTTCCAAGTACAGCCAGCCCCCTCCAGCAGGGCATTGGAGCTGCCGGTCCATATAGTCTTCCTCATCTGCTGAGGCTGGGGTGGCACTTTCAGATAATGGTGCTTAGGTGTGAAGGGGAAGAGGGTAGGAGCAGTCCCTGGGGAAGATGTCACAGACTCCACAGTTGTTACTAAGATTCAGTAGGTTTTCTTGATAAATCCTTTACAATTTGTTATATGCCATTGGTCAGTTTCCAGGATCTTAATTTGGTTGTTATTGACAGCTGTGCCCAGTTTTATCATTGCCCTTTGGGGAAAAGATTAACAGAGCTCCTCACTCAGCCATTCCAGAAATCCCATCCCTTCTTCATAAAAGTTTTCTTTAAAACCTATTTTACAATTCTGACTTCAGATTAACACATGGACATTATGGTTGTAAACATCTTGAGTCCCTTCAGTTATCTCTACAAGCCCTGTAGGTGCAATTTACCATGACTTGGCCCTAAACCATACTGATTTAATGAACATAATCAGCTATATATATTCCTTGATGATCTACTGGTAATTTGAAAGATTCTATCAATGGACATTATCCTGAATGGTAGAATTGTGAAGAATTGTGTCCTGTGAATTTTGCAATTCAGAGGACAGATTGATTAGAAAGAATATATTCTGCTGGATTGTTTTGTACTTCAATAAATCTGGAAAATTTGTAAGATCTCGAAACAGAAATTAAGTACCAAATTGGTTGCCATGATCTCAAACTAGTCATTTACTCCCTTCTGTTTTCTGTACTCCATAAGAAGTCTTAAGCCTTAATCACATTTGAGTGGTAGAAACATATCACGGTACCAGAAGACAGAAAATTAATATGAAGTTTGGCTCTAAGAATGGGGTAGAAACTTGTAATAATTCCAATCAAAAGTTATTTTATTTTCTAATTTTTAATAATTATATGTTGCTATTTTAAAATGTTTAAAATATGTGCACATGGCCCTCCCCTCAAATTTTATGTGTGCCAGTCATGGGCACCATTTCAGCAGTGAAATGGCTGTGCATGCCACAGTAGACTAGGGGAGAGGTACTGACTATAGGGGTTCACTCTGAAAGGATCCAGCCTACCAAATCATCGTCATTTTGTGAATCTAAATCATTTAAAGGTTAAAATTCATACCATTTAAGGGGTAAAGTTAGTATCCAAGAGAGCCTTGAGGCCAAATAGTCTCACCTCTTTTGAGCAGAGATCTCTCTAATGGTTAGGTTGTTTCCAGAGCTGTGGTGCTAACAGGGCCATTGTGGTTGAAAGCAGGCCCACAGCCGATGGCTTGGATACTGAGAGCAGGGCTCATCTCCAGGTCAGCGAAACTCGCTGAGAGCCACAGATAAAGGATGGGAGCCTGAACTATAGGGCTGTACTAGAACTCATTTTGGAACCTAAACCTAAGCCTTATTCACAGGAATGGGGCAAGTGTGGCAGGATTAGCAAGAGAAAACTGCAAGGAGGTAGGTAGGTGGGTGCGTAGGAATCCACTTTAGTTACCTTAGATATACCTAAGCAAGAGCAGCAAAATTAACCTCAGACTCTACCTGTCCATGGGATGGGCTGTATTAATATCCAGATAAGGAAGGTGGGATGAACCTGCTGGTAAAAGGCTTTCAGAGCATGTAAATGGATGAGGTGTAAGCCAGGGACTGACCTGTGTGGTCTCCCCTGTGCCAAGAAGATGTCATTGTCTCTGTTCATAGTGACAATTGAACAATCACTGCTGCTGGCACAAATACCACAAAGCCCAAACAATATAAAGGCAAAATATCCCCTTTTATTTTCTTGGTTATCATTATTGCTGTTAATAAAAAAAGAAAGGACCTTGGGTTAGTGGGTATGACCCTGGAATGGAAGTTGAGACTTAGTGCTTGGCTTATTGAGACATTACAGGGAGAAAAAAACATATAATTGGAGTGAATTTCATTTCCCCACCATCTTTAGTATTATTGGACAGGATTTCTTAACCCTGATACAGTGAACATTTTGGACCAGATCATTCTTTGTTATGGGGAGAAGAGGGGCAGGCTGTCCTGTGCATTGTAGAATGTTGAGGAACATCTCTAGTCTTGACCCATCAGATCCCAGTAGCATTCCCCTTCCCCAGCATGACAACCAAAAATGTCTACAGACATTGCCATGTATATGCTGGGGGCAAGTCTCCCCAGTTAAAAGCCACTGCTGAAAAGATACAAAAGATATGTAAGATATATGAAATCCTTAAAGAATTCACAATCCGGTGGGGTAGACACACCCAGTATACATGGATAATGTGGTAAAAATTAAGTTTGGAAGAGTGAATTTCTCAGCTCACAAATAAAAAAGTTAAAAGCAGAATATGAGACTGATTACTATCAGGAAAGGTGCTGAGGAGCCATGGATAGAAACAGCATTTGAGGATGGACAGCATTCAACATATTTAGGGGAGATGAGGAGGGCAGCTCATCTAGAGGAACAAGAGCAAGTGTGTTTGTCAGGGTCTGTGAGAACATTCCCTGCTCAGGGTTAGTGTGTGTGCTGGGAAGTAGAGGCAGGAGGCTGCGCCAGGCTGCTGCTGTCTTGGAGCACAGTTACATACTCCACATATCCCTGTTCCCTAAAACATCACATCCCAGGCATAAAGTTAGTTCTAGAAGCCAGGCCTCACAAGTATTTGTGGTTCTACTTCGTCTCCCCATGTGATTAAGTGTAATAATAAAATACCTGCTAACACCTTAACTCACAGTCTCTGCCCCCCTCATTAGGGATTCTACTTGATAAGGTTGTTAGTGTAGTATAATTATAACTAACACTTATTAAGTTCTCACTGTGTTCTAAATGCTTTACATGTCTCAATTCAACAGCCCTAGTTGTAGTATGTGGTCATTTTCTCAGTTTTTACATATGAGGAAATTGAGATGTGAAGAGGTTATACCTTGAATATGCCCAAGATTATGTACCGAATAATGGCATGAACAGTATTTGAATCCACATGGTCTGGCTCCAGAGTGTCCTTTTAACCCATATTATGCTCCCTATCTGTGCTGATAAAATTGTGTATGTGACATAGATAGCAAAAAAACTACATAGAAAAAAGAAACAAGTATATGGTGCCGAAGGAATTACTGGTTCATACCCAGAGCTCTGACCTCTGGGAATCCAAAACTGTCCTGAGGCATGGGTCTATCTTCATGGAGTTTACATTCCAGGGCTGAATTGAAAAGAAGCTCTGGGTTTGGAATTAATATCACATGAACTACTTGGATATATTCAGTATTAGGAATATTGGTGTACCTAGTCTGAATCTTTCAAAATGTGAATGCTTCAATCTGTCTTATTTCCAGATTTCATAGATCAATGTATTCAACTCAAATTCCCCAGGATTTTAAAGTACAGTGTTTTCATCTGGAGCTGTTTAAAGAGAAAGAAAAAGAATTCCTTGTGTTTTTATAGGTCATTTTCAATTGTATCATTTAATTTTATCATAACAGCTCCAGAAGCAAAATTGCTTATGAGGCAGAAGAGTTCACATTAATCTTTTCATTCCTTTGCCTTTTATTATTGCCTGGCATAGTGAAAAGGTTTCATAATCCTGTTTTACTGATGAGGAAACAGAGGTACAGAGAGATGAAGCTAATTACCCAAGAAGGCAGAAACAGATTTAAGTGTGTAATTCTCCTAAGCCCCCCCTGGGTAGATCCTAAATTTGCTGCACTGAAATGGGGAAGGAGACCAGACAGCCAATATGGTTTCTCCCTACACAGAGACTCCATGCTCTGCCTTGACCAGGCTGGTGTCTTGCCAGCCCCAACACGTACCCTTCTCTGCCTTCGCTCATTATATTCCCTGACCTGAAGTGCTTCCTGTCCTCTTCTCTGATACTCTAAGTTATGAACATTCTACAAGGGAGAGGAAGGCTCACTTTTTAAATTATTATTGTACTTTAAGTTCTGGGTTACATGTGCAGAACGTGCAGGTTTCTTACATAGGTATACACATCCAGTGGTGGTTTGCTGCACCCATCAACCCATCATCTATATTAGGTATTTCTCCTAATGCTATCCTCCTTCTAGCCCTCACCCCCTGATAGGCCCTGGTATGTGATGTTCCCCTCCCTGTGTCCATGTCTTCTCATTGTTCAGCTCCTATTATCAATGAGAACATGCAGTATTTGGTTTTCTATTCCTGTGTTACTTTGCTGAGAATGATGGTTTCCAGCTTCGTCCATGTCCCTGCAAAGGAAATGAACTCATCCTTTTTAATGGCTGCATAGTAGTCCATATGTGGAATACTTTATCCAGTTTATCATTGATGGGCATTTGGGTTGGTTCCAAGTCTTTGCTATTGTGAATACTACCACAATAACATATGCATGTATGTGTCTTTATAGTAGAATGATTTATAATCCTTGGGTATATACCCAGTAATGGGATTGCTGGGTCAAATGGTATTTCTGGTTCTAGATCCTTGAGGAATCGTCATGCTGTCTTCCACAATGGTTGAACTAATTTACACTCCTACCAACAGTGTAAAAGCATTCCTATTTCTCTACATCCTCTCCAGCATCTGTTGTTTCCTGACTTTTTAATGATCACCATTCTAACTGGCATCAGATGATATCTCATTGTGGTTTTAATTTGTAGCTCTCTAATGACCAGTGATGATTAGCTTTTTTTATATGTTGGCCACATAAATGTCTTCTTTTAAGAAGCATCTGTTCATATACTTTGCCAGCTTTTTGATGGTTTTTTGTTTTTTGGAAATTTAAGTTCATTGTAGATTCTGGATATTAGCCCTTAGTTAGATGAATAGATTGCAAACATTTTCTCCCATTCTGTAGGTTGCCTGTTCACTCTGGTAATAGTTTCTTTTGCTGTGCAGAAGCTCTTTAGTTTAATTAGATTTCATTTGTCTATTTTGGCTTTTGTTGCCATTGCTTTTGGTATTTTAGTCATGAAGTCTTTGCCCATACCTGTGTCCTGATTTGTATTGCCTAGGTTTTCTTCTAGGGTTTTTATGGTTTTAGGTCTTATGTTTAAGTCTTCAATCCATCTGGGGTTAATTTTTGTATAAGGTGTAAGGAAGGGGTCCAGTTTCAGTTTTCTGCATATGGCTGGCCAGTTCTCCCAACACCATTTATTAAATAGGGAATCCTTTCTCCTGTTGCTTGTTTTTGTGAGGGTTGTTGCAGATGAGATGGTTGTAGATGTATGGCGTTATTTCTGAGCCCTCTGTTCTGTTCCATTGGTCTGTATATCTGTTTGGGTAGCAGTACCATGCTGTTTTGGTTACTGTAGCCTTGTAGGATAGTTTGAAGTCTGGTAGCTTGATGCCTCCAGGTTTGTGTTTTTCCTTAGGATTGTCTTGGCTATATGTGCTCTTTTGGTTCCATATGAAATTTAAAGTATTTTTTTCTAACTCTATGAAGAAAGTCAATGGTTGCTTGATTGAATCTATAAATTACCTTGGGCAGTATGGTCATTTTCATAATACTGAGTCTTCCCATCCATGAGCATGGAATGTTTCCGATTTGTTTGTGTCCTCTTAATTTTTTTGAGCAGTCATTTGTAGTTCTCCTTGAAAAGGTCCTTCACATCCCTTATAAGTTGTATTCCTAGATATTTTATTCTCTTTATAGCAATTGTGAATGGGAGTTCATTCATGATTTGGCTGTTTGTCTATAATTGGTGCATAGGAATGCTTGTGATTTTTGCACATCGATTTTGTATCCAGAGACTTTGCTGAAATTGCTTATAAGCTAAAAGATTTTGGGCTGAGACGATGAGGTTTTCTAAATATACAATCATGTCATCTGCAAACAGAGACAATTTGACTTCTTCTCTTCCTATTTGAATACACTTTATTTCTTTCTGTTGCCTGATTACCCAAACCAGAACTTGCAATACTATGTTGAATAGAGAGTGGTGAGAGAGGGCATCCTTGTCTTGTGCCAGTTTTCAAAGGGAATACTTCCAGCTTTTGCCCATTCCCTATGATACTGGCTGTGGGTTTGTCTTAAATAGCTCTTTTATTTTGAGATACATTCCATCAATACCTAGTTTATTGAGAGTTTTTAGCATAAAGGGCTGTTGACTTTTATTGAAGCCCTTCTCTGCATCTATTGAGATAATCATGTGGTTTTTGTCATTGGTTCTGTTTATGTGACGGATTACATTTATTGATTTGTGCATTTTGAACCAGCCTTCCATCCCAGGGATGAAGCTGATTTGATCATGGTATATAAGCTATTTGATGTGTTGCGGGGTTCGGTTTGCCAGTATTTTATTGAGGATTTTCACATCAATGTTCATCAGGGATATTGGCCTGAATTTTTTGTTGTTGTGTCTCTGCCAGGTTTTGGTATCAGGATGATGCTGGCCTCATAAAATGAATTAGGGAGGAGTCTCTCTTTTTCTATTGTTTGGAATAGTTTCAGAAGGAATGGTACCAGCTCTTCTTTGTACCTCTGGTAGAATTTAGCTGTGAATCCATCTGGTTCTGGGCTTCTATTGGTTGGTAGGCTATTAATTACTGCCTCAATTTCAGAACTTGTTAGTGGTCTATTCAGAGATTTGATTTCTTCCTGGTTTAGTCTTGGAAGGGTGTATGTGTCCAGGAATTTATCCATTTCTTCTAGATTTTCTAGTTTATCTGTGTAGAGGTGTTTATAGTATTCTCTGATGGTAATTTGTATTTCTGTGGGATCAGTGGTGAGCTCCCCTTTATAATTTTTTATTGTGTCTATTTGATTCTTCTCTCTTATTAGTCTGGCTAGTGGTCTATGTATTTTGTTAATCTTTTCAAAAAACTATTTCCTGGATTCATTGATTTTTTTTTTGAAGGGTTTTTTATGTCTCTATCTCCTTTACTTGTGCTCTGATCTTAGATATTTCTTGTCTTTTGCTAGCTTCTGTATTTGTTTGCTCTTGCTTCTCTAGTTCTTTTAATTGTGATGTTAGGGTGTTGATTTTAGATCTTTCCCACATTCTCCTGTGGGCAATTAGTGCTATAAATTTCCCTCTACACACTGCTTTAACTGTGTCCCAGAGTTTCTGGTACATTTTGTCTTTGTTCTCATTGTTTTCAAAGAATTTATTTATTTCTGTTTTAATTTTGTTTTTTACCCAGTAGTCATTCAGGAGGTTGTTCAGTTGCCATGTAGTTGAGTGGTTTTGAGTGAGTTTCTTAATCCTGAGTTCTAATTTGATTTCACTGTGGTCTGAGAGACTGTTTGTTATGATTATTTGGGGTGGAGAGTTCTGTAGATGTCTATTATGTTTATTGATTTCTGTATGTTGAGTCTATACTTAAGTTCAAGTCCTGAATATCCCTGTTAATTTTCTGTCTTGTTGATCTCACTAATGTTGACAGTGGAATGTTAAAGTCTCCTACTATTATTATTGTGTGGGAGTCTTAAGTCTCTTTGTAGGTCTCTTAAGAACTTGTTTTATGAATCTGGGTGCTCCTGTGTTGTGTGCATTTATTTTTAGGATAGTTAGCTCTTCTTGTTGCATTGATCCCTTTACCATTATGTAATGCCCTTTGTCTTTTTGGATCTTTGTTGGTTGAAAGTCTATTTTATCAGAGATTAGGATTGCATCCCCCTGTTTTTTTTTTTCTTTTCATTTGCTTGGTAAATATTCCTCCATCCCTTTATTTTGAGCCTATGTGTGTCTTTGCACATGAGATGGATCTCCTGAATACAGCACACCAACGGGTCTTGACTCTTTATCCATTTTGCCAGTCTGTGTCCTTTAACTGGGGCATTTAGCCCATTTACATTTAAGGTTAATATTGTTATGTTTGAGTTTGATCCTGTCATTATGATGCTAGCTGGTTATTTTGTCCATTCGTTGATGCAGTCTCTTCATGGAAGTGATTGATGGTCTTTACCATTTGGTATGTTTTTGCAGTGGCTGGTCCCAGTTTTTCCTTTCCATATTTAGTGCTTCCTTCAGCAGCTCTTGTAAGGCAGGCCTGGTGGTGACAAAATCTCTTAGTATTTGCTTGTCTGTAAAGGATTTTACACAGTGTTACTCTGGTGGGCTCCACCCAGTTGGAATTTATGGTGGCTTTGTTTACACTGTGAGGGGAAAACCTGCCTGCTCAAGCCTCAGTAATGGATGCTCCTCCTCCTACCAAGCTCCAGTGTCCCAGGTTGACTTCAGACTGCTGTCCTGGAAGTGATGTTTCTTCTTTGCTTATGAAGCTTAGCTTGGCTGGATATGAAATTCTGGGTTGAAAATTATTTTCTTTAAAAATGTTGAATTAGTCTGGCTAGTGGTCTATGGCCCATACTCTCTTCTGGCTTGTAGAGTTTCTGCAGAGAAAGCCACTGTTAGTCTGATGGGCTTCCCTTTGTGGGTAACCTGACCTTTTTCTCTGGCTGCCCTTAACATTTTTTCCTTCATTTCAACCTTGGTGAATCTGACAATTATGTGTCTGGGGATTGCTCTTCTCGAGGAGCATCTTTGTGGTGTTCTCTTTATTTCCTGAATTTGAATGTTGGCCTATCTTGCTAGTTTGGGGAAGTTCTCCTGGATAATATCCTGAAGAGTGTTTTCCAGCTTGGTTTCATTCTCCCTGTTACTTTCAGGTACACCAGTCAAATGTAGGTTTGGTCTTTTCACATAGTTCCATATTTCTTGGAGGCTTTGTTCACTCCTTTTTATTCTTTTTTCTCTAATCTCGTCTTTGTGTTTTATTTCATTAAGTTGATCTTTCTTCTGCCTGATTAATTCGGCTATTGATACTTGTGTATACTTCACCAAGTTCTCATGCTGTGTTTTTCAGCTCCATCAGGTCATTTATGTTCTTCTGTAAACTGGTTATTCTAGTTAGCAATTCCTCTAACCTTTTGTCAAGGTTCTTATCTTCCTTGCATTGGGTTAGAACATGCGCCTTCAGCTTGGAGGATTTTATTACCCACCTTCTGGAGCCTACTGCTGTCAGTTCGTCTGACTCATTATCTGTCCACTTTTTTTCCTTACTGGCAAGGAGTTGTCATCCTTTGGAGGAGAAGAGGCATTCTGGTTTTTGGAATTTTCAGTCTTTTTGTGCTGGTTTTTCCTCATCTTTGTGGATTCATCTTCAGATGGGGTTTCTGTGTGGACTTTTTTTGTTGTTGATGTTGATGCTATTCCTTTCTGTTTGTTAGTTTTCCTTCTTACAGTCAGGCCCCTCTGCTTCATGTCTGCTAGAGTTTGCTGGAGGTCTACTCCAGACCCTGCTTGCATGGGTATCACCAGCAGAGGCTGCAGAACAGCAAAGATTGCTGCCTGTTCCTACCTCTGGAAGCTTTATCCCAGAGTGGCACCCACCAGATGCCAGCTGGAGCTCTCCCGTATGAGATGTCCTTTGACCCCTCCTGGGAGTTGTCTCCCAGTTAGGAAGCATGGTGGTCAGGGACCCACTTGAGGAGGCAGTCTGTCCCTTGAGAGCTCAAGCACTGTGCTGGGAGATCCGCTGCTCTCTTGAGAGCCAGCAGGCAGGATGTTTAAGTCTGCTGACTGCACCCACAGCCACCCCTTCCCCCAGGTGCTCTGTCCCAGAGAGGTGGGAGTTTTATCTGTAAGTCCCTGGCTGGGGCTGCTGCCTTTCTTTCAGAGATGCCCCTCCCAGAAAGGAGGAATCTAGAGAGTCTGGCTACAGAGGCTTTGTGGTGCTGTGGTGGGCTCTGCCCAGTCTGAACTTCCAGATGTCTTTGTTTACACTGTGAGGGGAAAACCACCTACTCAAGCCTTAGTAATAGTGGATGCCTCTCCCCTCACCAAGCTCAAGCATCCCAGGTCAACTTCAGACTGCCGTCCTGGCAGTGAGAATTTCAAGCCAGTGGATCTTAGCTTGCTGGGCTCCATAGGAGTGGAATTTGCTAAGGTAGACCACTTTGCTCCCTGACTTTAGCCGCCTTTCCAGGAGAGTGAATGGCTCTGTCTAGCTGGTGTACTAGGCACCACTGGGGTATGGGAAAAACAAAAAACAAAATAAAAAAACCCTCCTTCAGCTAGCTCAGAGTCTGCCCAAATGGCTGCCCAGTTTTGTGCTTGAAACCCAGGGCCCTGGGGGTATAGGCAGCTAAGGGAATCTCCTGGACTGTGCGTTGCAAAGACCATGGGAAAAGCATAGTATCTGAGCCAGATAGCTGTCCCTCATGGCATAGTCCCTCGTGGTACAGTCCCTCATGGCTTCCCTTGGCTGGGGAAGGGAGTTCCCCAACCCCTTGTGCTTCCCAGGTGAGGTGACACCCCTACCCTGCTTCTCCTCACCCTCTGTGGGCTGGCACCCACCGGCTAAACAGTTTAAATGAGATGAGCCAGGTACCTCAGTTGGAAATGCAGAAATCACCTGCCTTCTGTTTTGATCTCACTGGGAGCTGCAGACTGGAGCTGTTCCTGTTTGGCCATCTTGCTAGACACCTTTAACTTTTTCAAGTTAATTTTTAAAATTTTTATTTTAGGTTCAGGGGTACACATGCAGTGTATAAGTTCCATAAGTAAGCTGTGTTTCTCAAGGTTTTGGTGTACAGATTATTGCATCACCCAGGTAATAAGCATAGTATTCCTTAGGTAGTTTTTCGATTCTCTCCCTCCTCTACTCTTCACCCTGAAGTAGACCTTAGTGTCTGTTCCTCTCTTTGTGTTAATGTATTCTCTTGGTTTAGCTCCCACTCATAAGTAAGAACATGTGGTATTTGGTTTTCTGCTCCTGCATTAGTTCACTTAAAATAATGGCCTCCAGCTCCACCCATGTTGCTGCAGAAGACATCTCATTCTTTGTTATGGCTGCATAGTATTCCATACTATATATGTACCACATGTTCTTTAGCCCACCATTGATGGGCATCTAGGTTGATTCCATGTCTTTGCTGTTGTCAATAGTGTTGTAGTAAACATATACATGCGTGTGTTTTTATAGTAGAGTGATTTATATTCCTTTGGGTATATACCCAATAATGGGATTTGCTGGGTCAAATGGTAATTCTAAGTTATCTGAGGAATCACCACACTGCTTTCTACAATGGCTGAACTAGTCTACACTCCTATCAGCAGCGTATGTGTTCCCTTTTCTCTGAAACCTTGCCAGCATCTGTTATTTGTTGACTCTTTAACAAAAGCCATTCTGACTTTTGTGAGATGGTATGTCATTGTAGTTTTGATTTGCATTTCTTAAATGATTAGTAATGTTGAACATCTGTTCATATACTTGTTGACCATATATGTGTTTTCTCTTAAAAAATGTCTGCTCATGTCCTTTGCCCACTTTTTAATGGGGTTGCTTACTTTTTGCTTGTAGTAAAAGTATTGGCAACTTTCTTAACCTCTCTGGAGAGTCAGTTTTCCCACCTGTAAAACATAGTCAGTACAACCTACTACCTACTACTGAGAAGATTTTATTTAATTAAAGACTCTCAACTGATGACCATGTCAGTATTTTCCCCTCAGTCTGGCCTAAGACATACCTGCTTTGAGGAATCTTTTTCTTTACTGAAAATCTTTCTCTGAATAAAAACTCCCCTTCTCTGAATGCTGTGATAAATCCTACGGTGCTGGATTAAAGTTAGAAATACCAATATGAACTTCTATTTATGTTAATGCATATTTGGATAGCTAGCTACAGAAATACAGGTATCTCTGTATGCCTGCATTAATACACATACAAATATTTTCTAGCTCTATCCATGAGCAATAAGCATACCTAGTACCCAGATTTTGGTTTCTAAATATCGTTTTCTGATAAAATAGCCAGGACTCCATGGAGAAATGGCTGATTCTAAGACTGGGAGAGGAAAATACAAGAGGAACCGAGAGTCTCTTGTGGTGCCAGAAAGTAAGGAAATGCTCAAGAAAAAAAAAATGCACTAAAAGGACACAGAAGCCAATCTGAAAGAACCTCTAATGGCCAAAGCTAGAGCAAGTATAATAGCTGTTGTTCTTGGGGCAGTTGGAAAATGTACAGGGTAACTGAGGAGCCAGAGAGTCTGGTTTTGTTGTGGTCATATTGCACTTTCATTTCTAGGAGCATTAATTTAAAAAAATGAGGACACTGACTACCTGCATCATATCATTATGCTTTCAGTTAGGTGATGCTAATGCTGGGAAAAGTCCAAGATTTCAATGAAAGGTCTTCTATGTGTTCAGAATATGAATCCATATTAACAGGGCTTCATCATGATAGTTCTTAAATTACGTTCTTGATAGCAGTCATTCCAGAGAGCCTATCAGCTTTTAAGTGTGCTGGTAATGTTAAAAAAAAAATTCAAGCATTGGCCAGGTATCGTGGCTCATACCTGTAATTCCAGCCCTTTCAGAGGCTGAGGTGGGAGGATCACTTGAGCCCAGGAGTTTATGACCAGACTGGGCAACATAGTGAGACCCCATCTCTACAAAAAATAAATAAAATTAGCCAGGCATGGTGATGCATGTGTGTGGTCCCAGATACTCAGGAGGCTGAGGTGGGGTGATCACTTGACCCTGGGAGGCCAAGGCTGCAGTGAGCCAAAATTATGCCACTGCACTCCAGCCTGGGTGACAGAGCGAGACCTTGCCTCAAACAAAACAAAACAAAAATAACAAGAAAACACAAATATTTAACCTAGCTTATAGAATAGGAGAAGAAAACATCTACATCAGTCAAGTTGGACTTCACTATCTGATAGTGCTACGTAAAAGAATGTCCAATAGGAGCCTAGGTTTTAGGCCTTACACAGTTGATTCAGCACCCCACAGGCCCTCAGATAAAACAGTTCACCTTTCTTGTCTCCCCGCACCAGCTTTCCTGAAAAATAATTGACAAATAAAAATTGTATATATTTAAGGTGTGTAATGTATCAAAATATGGATACATTGTGAAGTGATTACCAAATCAAGCAAATTAACATCCATCACCTCATAGGCTCACCATTTCTTTAATGCGTGGTGAGAACACTAAAGATCTCTTAGCAAATTTTAAGTATACAATTCATCATAATTAACTATAGTTACTATGCTGTATATTTGATCCCCAGAACCCATCTTATAAATGAAAGTTTGTATCATTTGAACTAAATCCCTACATTTTTCCCAGCCACTGATAACCACCATTCTACTCTGTTTCTATGAGTTCAACTATTTTAGAAAAATACCAAGTGAGATTATACAGTATTTTTCTTTCTGTGCGGCTTATTTCACTTAATATAGTGTCCTCTAGGCTCATCTATATTGCTGTAAATGGCAGGATTTTCTTTTGAAGGCTGAATAATATTCCCTTATATACTATTTACTCGTTCATCTCTCAGTAGATACTTAGGTTGTTTTCATATATTATGAATAGTGCTGCAGTAAACCTGGGCGTGCATATATCTCTTTGACATACTGATTTCAATTATTTTGGGTATATGCCCAGAAGTGGGGAGTGCAGGATCATATGGCAGCTCTATTGTAAGTTTTTTTGAGAGAATATTCATACTGTCTTCCACAGTGATTGCACCAATTTACAATCCCAAAAACAGTGTGCAAGCGTTCCCTTTTCTCCACATCCTCACCATCACTTGTAACCTTTTGACTTTTTGATAATAGCCTTCCTAATAGGTATGAAGTGATATCTCATTATGGTTTTGATTTGCTTTTCTGTGATATTTAGTGATGTTGAGCACCTTTTCACATGCTTTTGGCTATTTCTGTATCTTCTTTGGAACAAGAACTCCTTAGGTTCTTTGCCCATTTAAAAAAATCAGGTTATTTGGGGTTTCTTTGCAATTGAGTTGTCTGAATTTCTTATATATTTTGGATATTAGCCACCTGTCAGATATATGACATCAAATATAATAGAAAATATTTTCTTCCATTCTCTAGGTTGCCTTTCCATTTGTTGATTGTTTCCTTTGCTATGCAGAAATCTTTCAGTTTGATGTAGCCTCACTTGATATTTTTTCTTTTGTTGCCTCTACTTTTGAGGTCATATTCATAAAATTATAGCTCATTTTTTTTAAACCTGTATTTATCTACCTCAATAGTAAGAAGAATTAGAGCGTGTGATCTTTAAAGTCCCTTCCAGATCAAGAACATTATGGATAGATTAGCTTTAAAAATTTTAATTAAAAAAAGCCATTCTGTGGTTATAAAATGTCTGTAGAGGTTTCTAAAGTGGGGTCAGATCAGAGACATTGTGAGAGATGTATTCTGATGGCACAGTGAACATCGATCCAACAAGTACAAGATGGCAAGAAGACTAGACACAATCAAGAACCCTCCCACCTTTCTTTCCAAACACATTTAGTGCCTCCCCCATACTTTTAAGGTAAACTCAGACACCTTCATTTGGCTTATAAAACATTTCCTGATCAGTCCCCAGTTTACCTCCTTTGACCTCATTATTCCAGAGTGAGTGTATCAGTAATAAGTTTCCATTTCTTTCTCTTGCCATGTCTTTCTTTTCCTGACCTGTGTAGCTGCTACCCCCCTCTTCCAAGAACTCTTTTTATTCCTTTACTTCTCCTATTTCACCACCATTTTTTCCAAGGTATCTTTCATGAACCCTGTCTGGGTAAGGGGACCTTGCTAGATGCTCCTTTAGCACTAATCCTCCCTTAGCATTGACACTTGACATGCTGCATTGTATTTGGCTGTTAATTTTCTGTTGCCCCCTTAGAACTTTAAATCTGAGGGCAGGGAACATGTTTGTTTTGTTGCATCACTATCCCCTGACCCAGTTTATGGCACCAAGATGCCCAACAAATACTTGTTAATGAATGGACAAACTAATGAATGAATGGACAACTGAGCAATATTAAATCTCTGCTAGCTTACTGAGAAGACTTTCCAAAGTCTACTCCAGAGATCTTTAATGGGAAAAACCATCATGGAAATCAAATTACAAGTCTCTTTTGCTGTGAAGCATAAATTTTCTTGTAGAATTATTTTATTTCTCATATTCGGAGAAGTTCTCTGAGCAATAAAAAAATCTAATAGAAACTTGAGGGGGAAAATCATTGACATTAAACTTAGAATTGTAATCCTAGAAATAAACAATAGTAACAAAGTACCTATTGTAACAAACCAGACTTATAGTTTATAACCTAATTTAATGAAGTATTTCAGTGACAGATCTTACTTTATTTGTGTTTATATTCAAATAGCAATAGAACCGTTATGTGGAGTTTCTAAATATATTAATTGCACAGTGTCATTAAATTTGTGGTATCTTGTCACTTTAAATGAAGTAGATGTTTATTTGTCAAACATTTCACATCATCTCTGTATCCTGAGTTCCTCACACATCAATTGTCTCTTTCTATGGCAGAGTAGAAAAGAGAGCTGAGTAAGAGAAAGGAGAGTTGAATGTCATGATTGATGCGAACCAGAGTAGACCATATGCTACTGTATGCATCTACAGTTGACCTGCACACATCGGGTGATGACGTATTTATTTGGTTGTTTGAGACATCCGTTGACCAAAACAGCATTTGTTTCAACTCCATAAGTAAGTTCATCAGTTGAGTGCTTCCAAAATACCAGAGGAACATTCACTTTAATCAGAATCTCAAGTCATACTTCAGATACAAGGGACAGATGAAGGTATTTAACTCTCCATTCACAGGGCCTTTGAAGAATGGCATTGGTTGCTAAGGAACAGCAATAGCATATTCTTGTGCAAACAATTGATCTGCTGGGAATTCATGTTACTATTTCAGTGGACTCTGTTAGAAGGAGGCAAAATCTATTTTTTTATTTGCCAATGTAATGGCAACATATGTTAAGTTAACTTCATCTATTTTGTTCAAAGAGATATCACAGTTGAACCTTCATAAGGGCAGAAGAGAAGCTAGGTGGCACACTGCTCTCTGTTGAATAGTGATTTGATTCTGGAAAGAAAGAATAAAAGGAGGAAATCCATCTTTATAGTTGTTTTAGAAATTGCCATCATCTATTGGGTAATGCCTTTGTCACATGACTCCTATGTATCTTCCCTGGGTTACGAGGGTCCTGATTTCTTTTTCACAGATAAGGCAATTCAGTGGCTTGCTTTGAAAGAATAAGACTATAACTCTTAGAGCTTGGAGGACATGCAAACTTACTGGAATTTCCAGACCCCTATTACCTGGAAAAACACGTTTAAGCTGTTTTCTGAAATGCCCTTATCTAAGCCTTTTAAAAGAGAACCAGTTTAAATTTTTTTCATTTTAAAGTGCGTTGGAACACAGCAAGCATTTCTGATAGCTCTTAAAATTCGTTCAGTGTAGCATTTAAGGGGCGACTTAATTAAAAAACAAATGACGATATCATTAAGCTGGTGAGCCGAATAGAACTAATTTCAGACTGGAGCCCTACCTCTAGGCTGCAAAGAGCTTTGATTCAATATTTGGGCCTGTTTCCTTTGTACTCAGGCCAGGATTTAACAGTGATGGGGGTTGGTTGTGTTCGCTGTGCTTAGATAGATATATTTTCAGAGGAAATGAACACTAACCAAAGAAAATCAACTTTGATTTGTGCAGAATCAAGTAGACCATTGTGTCAAACACCATTCTAAATAAGATGTTCCTTCTAGACATAAAATTACATGAGGTTAACAGTCAGGAAACCCAGATTTCATCTTTGCTCCCTCTTAAACTGTTTGATTCCAGGGAAATGCCTTAAATTTCTTTGGTGCAGGTAGACTCCAAAGACCCTTCCAGCCCCAAAATTTCATTGTATGTTAATATCTGAGTTCAATTGGCTCAAGTGGAAGCTTTTGGCAAAATTCAAAGGAAAGTGATTTAGTGAATGCTTACCATGTATTAGACATCTTCTGTGTTTTATGCATTCTCATTTAATTCCCACAACATCCCTATGAAATAAGTACTGTTATTATCCTACTTTTACAATGAGGAAAGTGAGAGAAATTAAGTAGCATGCCTCAAGTGAGTTTAGTCTGTGATTAGATTATGACAGGTAAGACAAGTTCTCAGGGAACTGGTTTCACCATTATCACTTCTCCTTTTTATTCAGACTCTGGTGCTAATTAAGCACTTGGCTTTTGATCCTTCCAATCTTGCCCTGTGCAGGAGCGCTGCATTCATTCCAGTGTTTTCAGAAAGATTTTGCCTTTGGGGAAATCTGTGGAAATGATTTAATGATGGCAAAATGACTTTTAGTGAATTCACAAAGAGAAACTTTCAGTGTCATAACAAAGGCAAACAGAAATCTGCAAATTGGGAATGGTTGTATGTAGTAAGAATGATGTGTTGTCTGTCGTGTGTGATGTGATTTGATATGATGAAAAAGGGAAGCACTACCTGAATTGAACCTTAGAAAGAAAAAGGAGAATTAAATAATAAATGAAAAAAAAAAAGAAAAAGGGAAGCATATACATACGTAGTCACAATTTATATGCACTTTACATGCACCATGTGTTTACAAATATAAAACTTTGTATTTGTAAATGAAGGTGGTATATGGAGGACATCTCCAAATAGAACAGTCTTAAGTTTTGCATAATAATAAAGTAGTAAACTTTTTTTCTTTTTTTAAAAAGTTTCACTTTTATTTTGGGTTCAGTGGTACATATGCAGGTTTGCTAAATAAGTAAATTCATGACTCGGGGGTTTAGTATAGCGATTATTTCATCACCTGGGTATCTTTTTCCTGAATTTCTCCTTCTTCCCACTTTCCTCTCAAGTAGACCCCAGTGTCTGTTGTTTCCCTCTTTGTGTCCATGTGTTCTTATTATTGAGCTCCTACTTATAAGTGAGAACATGTGGTATTTGTTTTTCTGATCTTGTGTTAGTTTGGTAAGGATAATGGCCTCCAGTTCCATCCATGTTCCTGCAAAGAAGTGATTTCATTCTTTTCTATGGCTGCGTAGTATTCTATGGTGTATATGTATCACATTTCCTTTATTCAGACTATTGTTGATGAGTATCTGGGTTGATTTCATGTCTTTGCTATCATGAATAGTGCTACAATAAACATAATGTGTGGATGTGTTTTTGTGGTAGAATGATTTATATACCTCTGGTTATATTCCCAGTAGTGGGTTGAATGGTAGTTCTGTTTTTAGTTATTTCATAAATCACCGCACTGCTTTCCACATGGCTAAACTAATTTACACTCTCACCAGCAGTGTAAAAGTGTTTCCTTTTCTTTGCAGCCTTGCCAGCATCTGTTATTGTTTGAGTTTTTAATAATAGCCATTCTGACTGATGTGAGATCGTATATCATTTTGATTTTGATTTGCATTCCCCTAATGATTAGTGATATTGAGCATTTCTTTGTATGCTTGTTGGTCACATGTGTGTCTTCTTTTGAATAGAGTCTGTTCATATCCTTTGCCTACTTTTTAGTGGGGTTGTTTTTTTGCTTGTACATTTAAGTAGATTCTGGATCTTAGACCTTTGTCAGATGTATAGTTTGCAGATACTTTCTCCCATTCTGTGGGTTGTCTGTTTACTCTGTTGATAGTTTCTTTTGCTGTACAGAAGATCTTTAGCTTAATTACGTCCCATTTATCAATTTTCGCTTTTGCTGAAATAGCTTTTGGCATTTTTGTTATGAAATCTTTGCCAGATCCTACATCCAAAATGTTATTTCCTAGGTTATCTTCCAGGGTTTTTATAGACTTAGGTTTTACATTTAGGTCTTTAATCCATCTTGAGTTGATTTTTTTTAATATGATGTAAGGTGGGGGTCCAGTTTCAATCTTTATTATTATTATTATTATTTGTTAGAGACAACGTCTCACTATGCTGCCCAAGCCTATACTTAATTTTTCTAGTTAACTTCTTTCTCCTGAGATACTCAAAGGTATAGGCATGGTGATCAGAAAATAGTAATTCTGTAGGTGTTTTACAACAACTAAGACAAACTTAGAAATATTTTGCCTTTTGTGACTCTGCAGTAGCTGAGATGCCGTGGAAAATGCAAGGATCTATGTGATAATATATCTTCAGGAAGCACAGAATTTAGTTAGAGATAGAGTGCATGTATAGTATATATGAAGAGATGAGTAACATCAGACAATATATTTAATGAATAGTACAAATAACAACTTAGAATATACTTCAAATTATGGGTGCAAAGATTTGTACAGTAGCCTTTTAACTAAAATATTAGAGTATGGAATATCAAAAGCCGTTTTACTTACTATTTATGTGATTTAAGCTAGTCACTTAATGTCTCTGAAGCTTGGCTATTTTTGTTCGTAAAATGGGATGCTGATAGAACCCAAACTGCAAGTGTGGAGTAGAAGTCGAATGAGATAACAGATGAGAAAGAACAGTGCAAGATTCTTATGTAAGATTGTCATTTGTGATGTTCAGAAATGTCCACATCTGTGCCTTTTAGGCATGTGGCAGAACTGTACTGCTTTGCCTCCTTTGCAGTTAGGTATGGCCATGTATCTTACTCTGGCCAATGAAATGTGGGCCCAAATGGATATATGTCACTTCTAGAGGGAAGCTTTTAAGAGTCTGTGTAAATCACTGTTTTCTCCTTCTTTCTCTGCCACTGGGATGGTGGAAGCAATGTGAAGCCTTAATCGACCTGTGGTTCCTTAAGTGGCCATGATGAGCAAAGCCCCCAGCTACCTGATGTTGAGTATGAAGCATGAGCAAGAAATACATTTCTGTCATATTAAAGTAATGAAATATTTGGAGTTGTTGCTGCAACATAATTTCCTGAAATAGGCTGACTAGAATGTATACCAATCATTCTTAATATTACTTGAGTACCTGGATATTCGGTTTTAGATATGTTATACATGTGTCTGCTGCATATTAGATTTGTTAATATCTTTGCTGCCTTTTTTAACTCCAGTTTTCAAAAATAGATCTTGGCCTCAAACCAATCATGTCTTTTTCTCATCTTTTCTGCTAAGTGTTTAAGGTATCTACAGACCAGGAATAGAACTGGGCTTTTCTGTCTACTTCTATTTCTTAAAAGTTTAATTGAAAGGAAAAGTTATTGGTCGAGACAAAGTTTCTATGCAGATCATAACAATATTTGGAAGAATGGTTGAATATAATTAAAGACAAGCTAGCTTTATATATATATATTTTAACAAGTCTGTAGTTATTACCACAAAATTAAACCTGAGTCTTATAATTTTGGGAAAGGTAAACTCTTGCTCAGATTTTAAGTTCTTACTCTCCTTGACACCCTTTTCTCACTTAGAGAAAATTGGACCCATTTTAGAACATGTGGCCATAAACTGGTGCTTGAGAGCCATGCAAGGAATGGCATTCTGATTAAGCGTACCTTTAACAAGTTCAGAATTACAAATTCTCTTGGAGGATGCCTAAGACAGAATTACTTTATATTAAACTCTTATCTGCATTAAAGCTTATAGTAAGCATTGGGTGTAACAGTAACTTTGATAATCCGAACCATCAATTTTAATGAAGATTCACGTGTATCCCGTTGAATATAGCTCTCTCAGGGTGTGTGTGAGCCAGGGGAATGAGCTCCCCCGAGTTCCGGCTAACAATTAGCCCAGTGTGACTCTGTTGAAAGGCCTGGTTAGTGCCAACCCTGGAGACTGCGGTATGGCCTTCTGAGTGCTTAGTCTCTTTAGACTGAACAGATTAACCCTTCCTTTTGGAGCAAAGCCTACATGCCATATGCCAGGTATTAGACAAGTGGGTTATCTCCTTTAAGCCTCTTAACAATCCTGTGAGTCCTGTTAACTCCTTTTTATAGAACAGATTCAGACAAAAACAAACACAAAAAAACAGAGGTAAGTTCTGCCCTTCATGTTTGTCTTTGTGGTGTCCCATGTATCATAGAAACTGGTTAGATGTGAAAATGTTGACTTAAGGAAGCAAACCTTTTAGTTCTTTAACATCTTTGACATTTGTTTCATAGAAAATCAAAAAATGCCGGAGTCAAGAGAAACTGCCCATCATTCTGCCACGCATGGTGAAGTATGATTAAACTTTGGCATGCAGTCCCCTTCCTGACCCTAAGTATGTGCAGTGTTTGTGGAGGGAGATGTGAAGGAGCACTGTCCATCTTCCATCAGTACTTGGGGAACCCTGTATCTCAAGGATGAGGGGCAGGAGATTTAATTTAGTTAAATAGTCATTTATAAGAGGAGCTATCACAAAAGTAATATCCATGGTTGCTGTCTTCTGTTGGCCTTTCCCACAGCTGGCTAATATCATCCAGCCACCAATCAAGGCTTGTGAATAGGTGTCTAACACAGCAGAGTAACAGCTTAGGCTGCATGTATGTTTACCAGGCTGTAAAAATTCCCAGCCTTTACCATTCAGGGAAAGTGTCACAAGCATGCTGTATCTGTTGGTGAATGTGATGAATGACCCAGAGAAGGACAGCAAAAATGCAGGCTTTCCATATTAAAAGGGAGAACATTACATTCATTGTCTCCCCAGATCTTCACTCGTGACATCCACGGTTTCTGGTAGATCATCCTCTATGATTCCCCACTATTGTAAGGAAGTAGGCGAGCTGCTCTGTGTGTCCCTTATCGTACCAGTTGATAGTGATTAGTAGGAATTTATCACTATGATGTACTTCATGGTTTTCCATCTATAAAGTAGTTTTTATTCTAGTTTTGCTAATCTAGTTTGGTAAATCTCCATGGCCCATTTCCCTGGAATTCAGGTATTTTAAAACATTATACATCTGTCATCTGTGTTTTCTGTTTCTTCTCTTTAGCTGCATTTACCCATGCTCTAAGTAGCTAACTTATTTTCCTCCGTTCACTCCAAAGGATCTATGCCTTTGATTACCTGATCTTTGAGGGCTCTTGCACCCTACTCAGTGTCTTTCTGGTATAATTTTTTTTTCCAGGAGTAGCACTGCAGGTTTATGTTCAGATTTAAGAATCGCACTGTGATGATGATAACCCGTACATACCTCTAACTCTGGGCCAGGGACTGTTCCACATGTTCATGTTAATTTACTTTTCATAACCCTGTGAGCAGATACTGTTGCTATCCCCATTTTACAGATGAGGGAGCTGAGTCACAGAGATGTTAAATAACTTAAGGTGACATAACTGTTAGTGGCAGATCTGGGACTTGAAGCCAGGCAGTGTGGCTCCAGGACCTCTCTCATTTAACAGCTACTTTTTGCCCATCCCGTTCTCTTCTTTCTGTTTCCATTTTCACTTTTTTTTTTGAACTTTTCTTCATAAACTATGTAAAGTCTTTCTGTTTTGTCCTGCTTTATTTAAGAGGACCCAGCAAAGGTGCAAAAAGAATGTAATGGCTTTGTTCATGATGTCACTGCAAGTTAGAATCCACGTTGAGAAGCATGGGGAGAAGCCAGAATAAAACAGAACGTTCTGGGTTCACAGTCACCTTTTTGCTTGACAGACACCTTCTCTGTGGAGAACTACAGGGTTCTCCTGTGGTGTACTTAGGAGGGGACTGGCTTTCTGGCCTATCTAAAGTGGAAGGCATCCTCCAGCGTAGGCAGGCTTCCTTTAGGGCTCCTGCTCCTCTTGTGCATCACTCAGCCTCGGTCAAAGTCCTCAGAGCTGGTTCTAGAAAGCGGCACTGGTGGGAGAAGAGAAACTAACGCTGCTCAGTAGAATCACATGAGGAACAAACTGTGATGTTTCCTTGGTTCGTGAGTCTGGGTGTGAGACTGTGAGAACATGTTTGTATTCCCAGTCCTCAACATAGCCACACCTGAGGAGTTGGCCTTGGGTCTAAATGATGCTCTCTTTATTAGGAACCAGATAAGGCCTAAGTTCCATGCTGTGTTTGTGAAATCACTGAGTCCTAGGACTCCTTCCCAACAGATTGAATGCTGCTTCTCTAGGTTTAGGTTAAAAATATGTTTGCCTTGGACACTGGGGCCAGGTTTATTGCAATAGGGCATAGCCAGGCTGGCCTGGCCACCTTGGGTTGCCACTCCCAAATGCTTTCCATTTACAGAAAAATTGATGGAGCTTCTCCCAGGTTAGATCTAATCAGTTGGCAGTTCCTTGCTGTCACTGCTAGCCTGTCTGTGCCTTCAAATCTCTGTTGACTTTGAGGACCCATCTGCCTACTTTCTGCAAGTCACTCAGTCCAGCCATCCTGCTCCACTTCTTATGTATCTGGTGTCTGGGTCAGTCCAGCACTACCTTTGGTGCCAAGCCTTTGTCCTTGTGCAATTTTGTAGACTTCTTTGGGGGGGTGGTTTGAGAATTTGATGCAAAGCATGATGTCTGACAATCGTCTGACATTAATATTACACAGTCATCTGATCCCCTGTAATGGCCTCCTAACTGACCCTCTTGCTTACACACCCCTCCCCCCAACCTCCAGAAGCAATTTTCTACCTATTGCCAATACAATCTTTTAAAAATGAACATTCTGTCATATCAGTTTCTTGCTTAGAATCCTTCAGTGACTTCTCAGTTTTTGGCATGTTGAATAAAACCCAAGCCTGTGTAATCCCACACGATCTGGTCCCACCTCTACCTCGGACACCATTTTGTACCAGCCTCACCCTTTTGATTCAGCCACACCAACCTTCTGTTTTAACACTTAAAGTATTCACATTGGCACTTATGTACATGCAGTTTCTGCTTCCTGGAATGCTTGTCCATTGATCTTACATGGCTGGCCTCTTCACACCACCAGCTGTCAGCTTAACATCCTCAAGAGGCATTCTTTCATTTCTCAGTCTAAAGTAGCCACCCTGTCACTCTTTCCTCCTCTTGTATATTTGTCCATTGTCTCTCTACTCTCATTATAAAATAAGCTTCATCAGGTGGGGACCTCTCATGACCTGTTCTCTGTTGTATCCCTAATGCCTAGAATAGTGCCTGAAACAGCAGGTAAGTGTTGAATTAATAGCTATTGAATGAATAAATGATACATGGTAAGTGCTCAATAAATGTTAGCTATTATTATTATGTTAGATATAAACAGAAATGTGAAAATGTAATGGGTTCAATTGAGTCCTTATTCTTCGCAGTAATATGTTCAAAGAAACAACTGTGTGGCAGAAAAATATGACTAAAAGCAACTAACATCTTTACTCATTCTCACTCAAAAAAAAAAAATGCTCAAAGTGAGAGGGTATATTTTTCACCTATAACAACTTGTTGAAATCTTGTCGCCATTTCTGATACAGTATTCAACACACATGGCAGCTCTGCCAACTGTATCTTTCTGTCTCTTTGACAACCCCCAACCAAAGAGCCCTTCAAAAACCTGGCTAAGTGCCTTCAGGTATTGTTGTTACCTTCTTTTGGCCCGTTTCTAAATCAGCATTCAGAAAGGGTCAGGAGTCACACAGGCACATTGGAACATAGAGTGAAGCTGGGGGTCCTAGAAGTGAGACTGGGAATACTCAGGTTAATAGTTTTTGAACCTGCTGGACATACAACAACAACAAAAAAAGGGAAACTGATTAAAGATATTAGGGAAATCTAAACTGAATGGTACCTAAAGAAGACTATCCTAAATAGTTGTACTTGTGGAGCATTGAATCCTAGATATTTTTTTTTTCAGATACACAAAAGCTAAATCTCTTAAATCCTGCTATCCTACTACAAAGCTTTGAACCCAGATTAGACAGCGATCTCTACTATCACAAAGCTTATGCGTTACAACTATTTGTTTACTCTATAAGTCCTCCCTTGCAACCTTACTGACTTGCTTTATTATTTTGTTTGTAACAACTGTGAACTGGACCTGAAAAGGAAGGGGAACTATTAGAGACAAGGAAAAGAACATGATACTACTCAGCCTGAGTGAGCAGACCAAGATGAAAAATGATCTCACTACACAGTGGTAACAGTGACCGTAATTCCTAAAGTGGGAGTAAGGTCAAAGGTAGGAGTGTCTCCCGGCCACTTTTTATCTCTGAATTGTTTCTGCAGTAGTGAGTTGTGGCCTACAGAGCCATCAATGCCCTTTGTTCAGCTTTCTTACGTCTGCTACACTTTTGCAAGACAGACCTTTAAGATTACAGGATGTGGTCTTGGGAAAGCAGGTCTTTACTGTGCAAAATATTCAGGTCTGCCAGAGCATCTTTTCTGAGCTCATGGCTTTGTTAATACACTGCTCCAACCTGCTGACCCCAACTGATTCATCAGGTTATAAACGGAGTTGGGAATAGAAATTATTTCCCTGGGGGGATCCCGGTTGTATAATAGCTGTCATTTGTATGCAGTAAAATGATTTGCAGAGTAGCACAGCTCAGAGTTCCCAGCTGCATTCTGTCTGTTTATTTCTGGTAGCATATGAAACAGTTTGCTGGCTATGTGCTTTCTAAAAGGTAATATGGACATGATAGTAACATCTGGGCCTGGGGTTTTCTTCCACCCCATACAGATTTTAGTAGGAAGTCTGCATCTAAGAAATTTGAGTTTAATGTCTGTTCTTTGCTTTCTAACTGCATGCCTGTCAGTTCTCCCTTGCTTTTACTGGCCACAGTCTTGAGCCTCTCAGCTGCCATCTCCCAGAGAGTGCCAAGCTAAAGAGCTACACATAAATATTCATGAGGGAAAGAGACTCAGAAAACAGGACAGGTTGGGGAACTCTTTTCCCGAGATGGGCTACTGGCTTCTTGCCTTACTTTCCTTTTCCTTCTCCATCTACCCCTAGAGTAAATTAACTTACACACTGGCCATTATCTTCTCTATCCAGTGGGGAAGAGGCAGGACAGTGTGGAAGGCAACATCCAAGAGAAATGTGAGAACTACCCATGTTCCCTTGGGATGGCATGGTGTTATCCAACCAACTTATGCCACTGAAGGGTGCATTTTCCAAATAGTCCTTATATGCCATAGGGGTCAAGGAGGGTGGAATGAGGTGAGCAGAGAATCACAAGTGATAATAGCTGTTGTGGTGGACAGCAGAGGGATAGAGGAAGGAGAGATGCTCTTGTTGCCCTAGCCAGTCTCATGGGGACTGTGCTTTGGAGACAGTAATACAGGGGCTCAACTCCCTCCTCTAACCCCCTAAACATTTCTGTTCTAGAAATCAGATTTAAATGAACTACAGCTGCAGCCTTGAAGACTGTGGAGAAAGGGAGGATATTTCAGACCTCTGTGCCTCACTTAGAGGTAGGACAGTTGATGCTCAGACGCCTGAATCTGTGTCTTCTGATAATTTTGCCATTGGGTTTAGCATCCTCCACTTATTGCCATCTTTCTTCTCCCTCTGCATTGAAATCATCCCCAGCCACCAAGTTCCCCACAGCTTAGGCTGCTGGTGAAGGCCCCAGTTTGTTCCACACTGGGTTGTTCTCTGACAGCTGCTTGTCTCAGTCTCAAGTTCCTGATTTTCAGTTTTCACACTATTCCAAGCTAGGATCTTGCCTATTTCTAGTTACCCTTACCTGGGTTTCCATTTTATAACTTCCCATCAGAGATGCACAGTCCGATTAACTCTTCTTCATAATACTGTTTTCTCTTTGTAAGCAGTAGAATTGGACTCTTAATTCAGATCAATTTATGGAACAGCGGTCACTGTCTCTATCTCTGTGTGTCTGCCTTTGCATGGACTACATTGAGTGTCTTTTTCTACTATATGACAAGAACAATTTTATTAATCTCAGCATACAAGACAAAGTGTCAAGTCATAGCAAGCGTGATGGGAGCCAGGATTTCTTACTGACTTGACTGAACACCTCTCACTAAGGCCAGTTCTTTAGGTAATTGAACACACACCAATGCTTTTACACAGTTTCTAGCCTAGCCTGTCTTCTCAGCCTGATACTTTGAATAAGTAGGGAGTCTATAAGCTGAACCCTGTGTTATATGATTGGTGGGTCTGAATGAAAATCGTTGTATTGGAGCCAGAATGGCAGGAGACAGTGTGATACAGTAGAAGGAACACTGAACTTGTAGTGAGAATCTTAGGTTTGGAAGCATCCTTACCCTGCCAACTTACTGTCCACATGACGTGGTCAAAACACTTCACCTGATGTTGTTCAGCTGCTCATGAATCCTGTGTAGCAGGCACTGTGCTTGGCACTATTGACACATTGGTGACTGTGGCAAGATCTTGCAGCTAAGTGTGACAACCCTGGCTATGTTAGGGGCTCTTGTGACCCTTGAATGAGATAATGTTAGGGGTTTCTTGTGCACCTTAAGTGATAGAAGAGTCACTTGTTTTGTGAACTTTAGATGTTCACAAGAGAGGTCTCATTTTTTACTGAAAAGAAGTAATAGTATACATAATTTAAAGGCCACATGGGAGAGCATTAAGGTATCCAACAAAGCACCATATTGAAAAAAAGTGCATAGCTACACAGATGGAGAGTGTACACTATCTGGTGGGAAAATATTTTTTACACATCTGTACACATACAGTAGCAAAGTGTAAACACTACTGCCTTTGATACAAGGAATATAAATTACTTATTAAAAATAAATTATGTGAAACTCCATTTGATTCTCTTAGAAGCTATTCTTCTGTGTTGTCATCGAACACCCAGAAAGACTACAGGCTTGTAAAGAAACATCTCTGTTTACATGATATATTTCTGTATCACTCTTCAGGGTCAAAAGAGCAGCAGAGCAGAGTGGCTCTAAGGCATGGATTGAGGACAATCTTCAGACCACCCTTTCCTGGTGAGGGGAGAGGCTTTATGAAGGCTTATGTGCTCCTTTGGGGCCTAAAAGGCAGCCCTTGAGATCCTCCTGAGGGACTAAATACCAAAGGGATATTAGACCTGGACAGACTTAGATGCACTACACATTGGATGATTCCAAGTGACATAGAAGAGCATTTTAAAATCACATACTGTAAGACAGATTACAGATGTATAAAAAGACAATGTCCCATTAAAAACTCCTCATGACATATTGGTAAGTGAAAAAAAAAAGAATTATAGACTGTTTTGTGCATATCTCACTTTTTGGAAAAAGAAGTATTTGCAGGTTTATATGTGTCTCAGTCTGTTTTGTCACTTAGCTTAAAAAAACACACAACTTACAAATTTAGAAAAGGAAAGGAGACTTTATTTCTTCCTAAGAATTGTAGCCTGCAGGGTGGCCATCTCACAGAAGCCTGCCTCTGGCCAAGACCCACTATGAAGGAGGTGTGTTTGGGATAGGAGCTTTACGTTGAACAGGTTGGCTAAACATACATGTTGAACAGGTTACAAAAGGAGCTAAGAATATTCATGAAGGTGGTCCTAATACATGTGTATTGGACAAACATGCATATAACATACACCTGTGTTCACTTTGGAGTGGAGACTTAACATTTAAATGTATTACAGTTAGGCCCTATATGTCAAAAGGTCTTTTCAGGACATGAAGGCACCCAAGTGGGCAACATCTGTAAACCAGCCAGAACCAGTCCGTGGTTGGTGGTTTTCTCATCAGGAGAAAGTTACTGAAATCAGTTTTGTCCAAAGCTGTATTTATGGCTGATAGAACAGGGGTTCAGTTAGCATTGATGAGTTGGATGAGTTGTAATTGTTTTAATGTTGCCTATCTCAAGGTCAGTGTTTGTTTAGCTGCTAGAGAAAAGAAAAACCTTGTGGCAAATAAAACATAGTTTATGCTGGAGAGTGGTGTCGGGAGTAGAGAGAGCATCAGGAAGAATAGTTAATGGATGCTGGGCTTTATACCTAGGTGATGGGATGATCTGTGCACAAACCATCGAGGCACACATTTACCTATGTAACAAAACTGTACATGCATCCCTGAACTTAAAATAAAAATTGGAAAAGAAAAAACCAGTTTATTTTACTCATAAATAAACATAGTTTATTCCAAGTATAGGAGTGTGTGACTTGCCCCTTGCCTGGCATGGCCATATGTCCTGCTTATAATTTGGTATCTTAGTGCCACAAAGAGTCTGTTCTGTCAGTCTTATGATCCCTATTTTCACATTAATGCTGGTCAGTCATGTCTAAACTACAAGAGGGAGGGGATGTAATGAGGCATGTCTGGCCTCCCAATCCCATCCTGGCTGGGAACTCAGTTTTAAGATTTTTAGGGGGCTCCCTTGGCCACAAGGGGGTGTGTTCAGTTAGTTGCAGCGGGGGTGGGTAGGGTTTTATTTTTGGTTTACACCCTATAACAGAATACCACAGACTGGCTAATTTGTAAGGAAAAATGTATTTCTTACCATTCTGGAAGCTGAGAAGTCTAAGGTTAAGAGGACCACATCTAGCGAGGGCTTCTTGCCACATCTTCACATGGCGGAAGGCTTGAAGGGCAAGAGAACAGGGGGAGAGATGGGGGAGAGGGGACCAAACCCATCCTTTTATCAGGAACCTACTCCCAATATAACAGCATTAATCCATTCATGCCCTCGTGACGTAATCATCTCTTAAAGGTCCCACCTCTCAATACTGTTGCATTGGGGATTAAGTTTCTAACACACGAACTTTGTCACATTCAAACCATAGCAGTATGCAATATTAACTTTATCATTGGATGATACAGTTTTGTACTCATCTTTGGACTTTCTCTATTTTCTAAGCTTTGTGCAGTAAGCATGTATTTCTTTTGTAGTCAGAAAAGTAATTATTGTAAACAAAACCATATTATAAACAGAGCTCTAAAATATTATCTATACAGCAAAGGGACTGTGCTGTTCATCATTTTATCCCTGGTGTCCAGACTACACAGTGGAATCACATGAGAGAGTTTGTGAACGCTGCAGATTTCTGAGCCTCAGCCCTAGAGATGCTGGCTGATTCAGTTGTTCTGGAAGGAGATGAGGCTGCCAGGGAAAATGCGAGCAGATTCTAGAACAAGTCATACTATGGAATATTATCAAACCTATTATTTCTCATATAACACCAGGTTTATCATAACCTGGGACAAATGTGTACCCCAGTTGAAAATTATCACTGTAGCTTTCCCCTCCATCTTGGCTCCAATTGCTGCTCTACCTGGGAAGAATGTTGTCTAGTTCAGTTTCCCCTGAGATAGTTTTCAGACCCTGTGGGACTTAGAAAAAGCAATTATCTATCAAATACCAGATGGCTGTGTAGATTAGCCCCAATGAGTAAAAACACAGTGATGCGAACAAAAGATGGTGATTAGCTGGTTGAATAACAACAGACCATCTCAGCGCAGATGTACTGGAAACAAGGGGCAGGATCAGATACCACGGACTTTATTTTCTTGGGTTCATTAACAATGCATTCATTATTTCAATACTGCTCTGATGTTAACAGGGAGATAAGGAGAGGGGGATAACTTTTACACCACAGCTTTTTCATTTTTATTAAAATAACATTTCCTTATTCATGGTAAGAAATGACTTAATGTTGTTTTCCATCTGGTTGTAAGGAATAGTAATGTGTGCTTCCTGGGAGGTTTTTTTTTTTTTTATCCTAAACTAAGCATTTTTAGCTCAGTTTACATAACTGTTATAGAAAAACTAATATTCCCATAATATTCACATCATCCACATATGCAAACACAGGACTAAGTTGTATTTAAACAAAAAACAACAAAAAAAGACAGTGGAAGCCACCCAAATGTTTCAGGCCTCCATTCTGGTTCTATTTAGTTAAAAAAAAAAAAAAAAAAAAAAACTTGAAACTTTCTAAGATGCTGTCGATTGAAAACCCGGCTGTAAACTCTAGGATCTCCCAGCTCTCAGGCTAAGGCATGAGTTGGAGGTTACCAAAACTAGTAAAATGTGGTACCACAATTTTAATTGTAAAAATACCTGGTTTAAAATATAGCCAATATTTAGAAACACATTAACACACTCTAAAACATCCAGAAGCATTTAGATATTGGTGGTGTACAAGCACTAAACATCATTTTACTTCAACAAAGAAATAGTCAAAATATTAAAGTCAGAGTTTTAAAAAGATCAAAATCTGTTAAAATACACTGCTTTTTTTAATGAAGGAAGAAATGTATCTCTAAGGTATGATAGGAGATGTATCAGTATATATCAGTTAATATATCTAGGAATAGATGCCTTCAAAAATACAGATATTGTTGCAGAATTGTGGTGGTTTTTGACAAATGCATTATCTTAGGAGTGGTCAGTCTGATTTGTCCACCCCTAAAGAATCGATAGTTAAACCCCATATCACCCAGCCCATGTTCCTAACATTCAGCCAAGTGATGAAGATTAGGCAACTAAAAGCAGGTATTTTGGCAAGAAATATCACTGAGAGGCAAGCGGGTCATGAGTAGATAATTTTTCATTGTTTTATTTACTCATTTGTGAGCCTGAGGTATTGGTTCCTCCTAAGTTCTCTCTCTGACATTTAGGTAATTTACGGCCAGATAGATGGTGATGGTGATGACTGGCTTTCCATTAATCTGTGTATTGACATTGTAGTTCATCTATCCACACTAGGTACAGGAAAGAAGTTGGCAAAGGAATAGTATAAATGGATGCATGTGATGTGCTTTCAGAGAGTATCACGTTTACTTAAGAATGTTAGGAGCAAAATAATATAAAGAAGTTTTTTTTCTTTTCTTTTTAAGGCAGAGTTTCACTCTTGTTGCCCAAGCTGTAGTGCAATGGCCCGATCTCCGCTCACTGCAACCTCCACCTCTCAGGTTCAAACAATTCTGCTTCAGCCTCCCAAGCAGCTGGGATTACAGTCATGCACCGCCAAGCCAGGCTAATTTTGTATTTTTTTTTTTAGTAGAGCCGGGATTTCTCCATGTTGATCAGGCTGGTTTCAAACTCCCAACCTCAGGTAATCTGCCTGCGTCAGCCTCCCAAGGTGCTGGGAATACAGGTGTGAGCCACTGCACCAGGCCCTAATATAAACAAGTTTTATTGCTAATATATAATTTTTAAATTATATTTATATTAAAGTCATTACCTATTGTGGAATATAAAGCAAAATATTCATGTGTCTTTAAGAGATGGAGTCTTGCTCTGTCATCTGTGCTGGAGTGCAGTGGTGCAATCATAGCTCACTGCAACCTCAAACTCCTAGGCTCAAGTGATTCTTCTGCCTCAGTGTCCCAAATGGCTGAATTCAGGTGCACACCACTATGTCTGGCTCAAAATGCACATTTTTGTAAAGATGAAACAGGAGATTTCAGGGACATTTCCTGCTTAGAGAGGCCACTTTCCACTGTACCTCAGGACTCCAGAATGTGGGATTAGGGTGATATATATTAGTTCATTCACATCTTTTATTAGAGATTCTTCTGTAAAAAGATTTGAAAAGCACTGCTTAGGGGCAGGAAGAAAGAGCGTAACATTTACTTAAATAGATGTCTATTCAGTTACAGTTATGAAAGGATTCCATTCAGTTACACATTTTTTGAAAAAACCTAACTCTTAAATGAGCTAAGCAGGCTGGGCGCGGTGGCTCACACCTGTAATCCCAGCACTTTGGGAAGCTGAGGTGGGTAGATCACCTGAGGTCAGGAGTTCAAGACCAGCCTGACCAACATCATGAAACCCCGTTGCTACCAAAAATACAAAAATTAGCTGGGCAGGGTGGTGCATGCCTGTAAACCCAGCTACTTGGGAGGCTGAGACAGGAGAATTGCTTGAACCCAAGAGGTGGAGGTTGCAGTGAGCCAAGATCATGCCATTGCACTCTAGCCTGGGCAACAAGTGTTTGTTTTTGTTTTTTTTTCTTTAAAAAACAAGAATAAATCACTAATTATTCTATTTATGAGAATTAAAATTTTAGGGAATAAAGTATCAATGGCTAGATTCTTACCATTTCCTGATAAAGAACCATGAGTGGAGCTTTTATCTGCTTTAGTGTCTCATTTACCACTTTTGATGTGAAAAGTTCCCATGATTTATACATACCTAGACTCTTGCTGCTAAATATTCTCTGCATACTTTGATAATGATTATAATGATAATGAACCCATACTAGTGTTTACCGCATACCAGTTTTTTCCTCTCCGGTGCCAGCATTCTCGCTATACTTTCCAGTCCAGACATCTATGTATAGTAGCGACACATATTAGTTCCTAACCAAAGGTAGAGGAGATTTTATAATAATAACAAAAGTATTACAGGTTGAGTATCTCTTACCTGAAATTTTAGGGGCCAGAAATGTTACATATTTTGGATATTTTTTTAGATTTTGAAACATTTACATATACATAACCAGTTGAGCATCCCTAATCCAAAATCTGAAATACAAAAGAGCATAATCTTTGAGTGTCATGTTGATGTTCAAAAAATTAGAGATTTGAGAACGTTTTAGATTTCAGATTTTCAAATTAGGATTGCTCAATCTATAGTTGGGAATGTTTGTACCATCACTTTGAAATGATAAGTAAATATATAAATGAAAACAAATAATAAATACGTTTTCATAAATATTAAACCAACACATTTCCCTCCTCCTTTTAAAGTCTTGTCTTATTCCTAAGGCATATGATTCCTTAGTCACAGTGGCCTTAGTACTCCAGCATAGGAAACAGTGGCATTGGGGAGTGAGAAGTCTTGGTATGTTTATCTTCTCCTTAGGCATAGAGAAGATAAGCCTGTAGAGGTCAGCTCACAGGCTTCTCTTACAGTGTGAAGAAGTTTGAGTCAGGAAGAGGACGATATGATGTAAGAGAAAATTAGAAAGGCTTGCCTCTATCCTGGTCATGGTAAGGAAGGGGAGGAAGGAGAATGAAAAGGGGATAGAAAACAGAAGTGCGCACAAGTAGCACCTGTAGAGCTCTCTGTGAGCTTTGATGTTGGGAGACTGAGGAATTCAGGAAAACACCACAGGCACAGGATTCTACTCTGCATTCTTGTTGGGACAGGGAGTAGGCAGGCACCCTGTGCAAGGCCGTTCAAGCCCAGGAGAAGCAGCTCAGTTACCAGAGAGCTGGGATGCTGAGGTGAGCAGCAGCATCATAACAGACATTGGGGCTGAATGGTGCCGTGGCACAGACTCCAGGGTCTCCAGCCAGCCACAGCTAAAGGAAGCCGAGCCAGCAAATGGGAGATGGCTATACCTACTTGGGAGGATTGCGAGAAGTGAAAGAAAGGGCCAGCCTGATATTTTACCATCAGAGGCCAAAAGGGCACATGATGATAAGGGAATAAGGGCATTACTGCAGAGCAGTGGGTGCCAGGCAGTACATACAAAAGAACTGGCACAGCCTACATAACTCCCAGCTCCCCCACCAAACACCAGGAGGACTGAGATACTATTACAGGAAGACGGGAAGCTATCAGGAGTCTGAATATTTTCTAAAGGGACTGTTTAAATTATTAGACTAAATTTGAAGCTGGCTTGGATATTTACTTACAGTAAAAGCTGTTACATGTGATCAGAACCTATTTTTTTAATGTGATTAAGACAGAATCAGAAGTTATATATATATATATATATATATATATATATATAACATTTTAATTTAATGTAAATGTACATTAGCAATCTTTTAATTCAGGGCTAAGACTTTTTCTTTGCATATTGGTTTTCCAGTTAGTTTTGCTGCTGCTTGCATAAATCATTCTCTAATGCATCAGTTACATTTCTACTTGTATTTTCTTCACTACACAACAAACTTTTTAAGATACTTGCGAAGAAATTTGAGTGCAGAATCTTAGATTTTTACAGTTAAAAATATTTTTTTACCATTGCCTTGACACCTAATTGAAAGTGTTGTTAAAGAAAACTTGCCTTTATTAAGTCTATTCAAATCATTTAACTTAGTTTTCATACAGACAACTCCCTCCGTCATTTTTTTTTCTCATTTTGCAGTATTTTAAATTATAAATGTAATTAACAAAATAAATGAATGTAAACAGACTTGGAGACAAAACTGGTTCTTGGAAGCAGACAATGTGGAGACATCCCAGGGAGAAACCGTTAACTTTTAAGTTCCCAGTTTACTGGGAGAATCAGTCAGTATGATGTAGAAAAGGAATGAGTTAATTCAGCAAGACAGTTAAATGCAGATTGATCTCTCTAACAGCAGATGAGGGCTCAGAAGGAAAGTCCACTTACAGTTGACATTTTAAAAATTGCATTTAGTTGCATGTACTGTAGATAAATTTTGCAAACCCTCCACATATATTCTGCAATAAATTAATCAAATTATACATTATATAGCTAATTTGTAAAGGTATGTTTAGTGGAACACTGATTTTTCTGCTGATCATTTTCCATGATATTCCTGATCCCATGATGGTAAACAATAAGATTTTTCTTTCTTGTCTATAGAATTTATCCTAGATTCTACTTAAATACCTCATCAAAGATCTTTTAAAATATTATCTTTATTACCGTACTTGTTAGAAAGCTTGTTTCCTGTCATAAATTCTCCAGAAGTATCTTTGCTCTGAAAATAGACTAAATAGGGGAAGGTGTTTTAAGCTACTTTTGGTGGGAAAAGTAACTTCGTAATTGGGGTCCATGCTAGAAACAGTTGTTTCCCCATTGAATGGACATGTCAATGCTTTTGGTTTAACTACTGCATTTCTCTCTGCCCCTTACCGTGCCTTCACTTCTGCCTATCTCCAAAGATGCTGCTGTTTAACTGTTTCATGTCCAGTACCATACAGGCTTCTCTTGCTCTATGCTCAGGCATCATTTACCCATCTAGTAGCCTAATCTCAACTCTTTATGGCCACCTGAGTCTACAGTGGAGCAGGCTGAAGGGAGAGTTGGCAAGCTTTTTGATATTTTGCCTGTGTATGTTCACCATCAGGTTTGTAGAGGCAAAGATTCTACAGGCCAACCCCTGGCCATAGAGCAGGGAGCAGGACTTCAGTGAGTGCTCACTGATTTCTCCAGCTGTCAGAAAACTTGCACCCAGGAATGAGCAGATGCCTTTGCTGCCTTTGGCAATGAACTGGGGACTTGACTCCCTTCCCTCTCCCTCCCCTTTTCCCTTCCCTTTTCCCTTCCCTCTTCCCTTTCCCCTCTCCCTTCGCTTTTCCCTTCTCTTTTCCCTTCCCTTTCCCTTTACCTTTCCCTCCCCCTCTCCCTCCCCTCCCCCACTCCTTCCCCTCCCCTTCCCTTCCCCTCCCCTTCCCTTTCTCCTCCCCTTCCCTTTTCTTCCCCCTCTCCTCCCCTCCCCTCTCCTCTCCTTAGACAGAGTTTTGCTCTGTTGCCCAGGCTGGAGTACAGTGGCATGACCTAGGCTCACTGCAACCTCTGCCTCCCAGGTTCAAATGATTCTCCTGCCTCAGCCTCCCCAGTAGCTAGGATTACAGGAACATGCTACCATGGCTTGCTAATTTTTGTATTTTTAGTAGAGACAAGGTTTCACCATGTTGGCCAGGATGGTTTTGAACTCCTGACCTCAAGTGATCCTCTTGTCTCAGCCTCCCAAAGTGCTGGGATTACAGGCATGAGCCACCACACCCAGCTGGGACCTTGCATTTCTAATCAGTCAGAGGATGCAGTCTCTAAAACAGAGTTGACATTATTTTCAGGCTGGGTGATCAAGGTAAATAACCCATTTTCTTTTGTTTCATTGTGTTACTGTTTTCTCCAGAACTAACACTGTTCACTCATTAGGAACTGTTAAAGATGGCTTCACAGTATTGATTACTATTTGTGATCCATTTGTGGCACATTGTTGAATCTTACCTTCAAAGTACGGAAGTGAGAAGGGTTAACTTCCCTGAAACCATTTGAACTGATACTACTGTTCTGTTATAAATGCAACTTGTAATTTATTCCTTACTGTCCTAGCTCTGAAACGTGCCTACAAAGCTGCATAATGTACACTGATTTTAAAAGCCATAGCATCAACTACTGTGCTGGGGTCAATTTTTAATATCCTGAAAAGGCTTAGGAATCCAAACCCAGTTTAAAACTTAACCCAGTTTATTTGTAAGTGGAAACAGAAGTGTCAGTCTGAGAGCATATTGTGACAAATCTCTGGGAAATGTGTCCTCCGTTGATTTGTGTCGTTATCCCTGGAAAGAGCACGTGAGGAAATAAGTCTTCCCAATCCAAATTTCCTTTTGATAAAACCTTGGCAAAAGCTTTTCTAATCCTAGGTTTCAAGTCTTTAAGAATAATTTTGGTGGATGATGCATACTTTGAGGATATGATATTTTAAATATCATCATATTGCTTCCAGACATCTGAGGGTTTAGGATGCATATTAGTATATATCATTTCTCCTCTCCCTCTCTTCACATGTGTGAATGTGTATGTGTGTGTGTTTTCTGTCATATGAAATCAGTCAGAAAACCAGACCTTGGGCAAGTCAGTTAACGTTTACAGGCCTGTCTTCTCACAGTATAACATAAAGGAATTTATTATATTTAAATTTTAGCCCTTCACAGTTGTAAAGTTCTTTTATTTTACTGGAAAAGAATTTAGAGTCCACATGCTTATTTGTGTCCTTCATATGCAGATAACATAGACTACGTTTTATCTCTGAGAACCTAAAATAATATGATTCACATATCAGAACTATTTTTTTAACTTTTAGATTTTAATATGTAAACTAGAGGGAGGGATTTTTAAAAGAGCAAAATCTTTTTGACTAAATATTGCTTCTACACCTAAAGTCAGTCTTCATCATCGCCCTACCACTACCAACTTCAGTGTTTAGAAATCATGAGCAAGAGGTTATATTAACAGATTGGCGTTACATGGAGCTCTTGTAGGGTGAAGAGGTAGGGGGGAGAAATTCTCAGCCTGAGTCTCCAAGGCTGTCACTGACTGATTAGCATAAGAAGTGGTCTTGGGCCAGGCACGGTGGCTTACGCCTATAATCCCAGCGCTTTGAGAGGCCTAGGTGAGTGGATCACTTGAGGTCAGAAGTTCAAGACCAACCTGGCCAACATAGTGAAACCTCGTCTCTACTGCAAATACAAAAATTAGCCAGGTGTGGTGGGGGGTGCCTGTAATCCCAGATACTTCGGAGGCTGAGGTAGGAGAACTGCTTGAACCTGGGAGGCGGAGGTTGCAGTGAGCTGAGATTGTGCCATTGCACTCCAGCCTGGGCATTGCAGCGAGATATAGACACATAGATAGATAGATAGATAGATAGATAGATAGATAGATCACACTCAAGACCACTTCTATCTAACAGGACAACCTCACTGGTTTCCTGGTTCCCATACACTTTCAGGATAGTGTCTTTCTAGCTTACTTTAAACTTTATACATATCAGAGCACCAGTTGCTGCAAAAAGAAAAGGACAAGAACAAATAATCAACAGACTCTTTAAAAAATTTAATACTTCATATATCTCTACTTCCTAGAGCCACTAAAGGCTGTCTTTTAGAGTTAATTCTTTATTACTGCCTTGCAAAGATGAGGACCATAACTAGTCTTTGCCTGCTTTCTTGATTCTCACACACCATTAAGATTGAAGCTAATTTGTCACATTGACACTGAGGAATGTTATTATTCAAAGCTGAGTTAAAAAGGGAATTTATAGAGAACAAAACCAATAAGCCAAGCAGCTCTGACATTTAATTTTCTTGGAAACCTTTCCCATCAAACCAGGCGAGTCTGCACACTACACATTTGCAAAATGAAAAGTGGTGTTGTAGTAGGATAATCTCCTCATATAAACGATGAATGAATAATTTGAAAGAGATTGGATATTATAGAAGGCCCTTTCTCCTCTTGTCCTCTCCCATCCTACCCTGAAATGACATTTGTGGGTGGATTCCAGCTTTTAGAGGTGATATGTTAAATTCTATTTTGTTCTATATTTTCCATAGGAATTGAGAGTTTGGGGAAGTGAATACAGATGATTTTTATTTATGTTTTTGGCCACCAGTCCCAGGTTCATACTGTTAAGAATATTGCTTCCTTGGTCCATCAGCCCAAAGGGTCAATAAATACTGTCCATCTGCCAAGAGTTCCTTTAAAATCCTAATACAAACTAATTTTGGATTAGTTTAGGACACTGTTGGCTTCCTAAGGTAGGCTAAGCTCACAGAAGGAATCATATTTGAGGATCCATTTAGCTTCCTGTTTTAGTCAGGCTGGGTAATGCTAGTTGCTTTAACAAAGAGCCAAAATCGGCACACCTTCGAATTCTCCCAAGAGCGGTGTCTGCGTGTCGGGACGTGCGGAGATTCTCACTTTCCGTCATGGCGCTGACGGTAGCGACAGCTGCCGGCGGCGCTACGAAGGTCGTACTCAGGCGAGCCCTTCTCTGCAGTCCCCGGGGAGGTTCTAGGCGCCCATGAGGCCCCCTCGAAGAGCATCTCCTCACAACAGACGATTCCTCCATCAGCTAAGTATGGCGGGCTGCACACGGTGACCATGATCCCAGGCGATGGCATCCGGCCAGAGCTCACGCTGCACGTGAAGTCTGCTGTCAGGCACGCCTGTGTACCAGTGGACTTTGAAGAGGTGCACATGGGTTCTAACGCTGATGAAGAGGACATTCACAACGCCATCATGGCCATCCGCCGGAACCATGTGACCCTGAAGGGCAATATCGAAACCAACCATAATCTTGCCACCATCCCATAAATCCCGAAACAACATCCTTCCCACCAGCCTGGACCTCTATGCCAACGTCATCCACTGCAAGAGCCTGCCACGCGTGGTAACCTGGCACAAAGACATAGACATCCTCATTGTCCGGGAGAGCACGGAGGGCGAGTACAGCAGCCTGGAGCATGAGAGTGTGGCAGGAGTGGTGGATAGCCTGAAGATCATCACCAAGGCCAAGTCCCTGAGCATTGCCGAGTATGCTTTCAAGCTGGCGCTGGAGAGCAGGCGCAAGAAAGTGACGGCCGTGCACAAGGCCAACATCATGAAACTGGGCGACGGGCTCTTCCTCCAGTGCTGCAGGGAGGTGGCAGCTAGTTACCCCCAGATCACCTTCGAGAACATGATTGTGGGCAACACCACCATGCAGCTGGTGTCCCGGTCCCAGCAATTTGATGTCATGGTGATGCCCAATCTCTATGGCAACATTGTCAGCAATGTCTGCGCAGGACTGGTAGGAGGCCCAGGCCTTGTGGCTGGGGCCAGCTATGGCCAGGTGTATGCGGTGTTTGAAATGGCTGCGAGGAACGCTGGCAAGAGTATTGCCAAAGAACGTCACCAACCCCACAGCCACCCTGCTGGCCAGCTGCATGATGCTGGACCACTTCAAGCTGCACTCCTACGCCACCTCCCTCCGTAAGGCTGTCCTGGCATCTATGGACAATGAGAATATGCACACTGCAGACATCTGGGGCCAGGGCACAACATCTGAGGCCATCCAGGACATCATCAGCCACATCCGTGTCATCAACGGCCAGGCTGTGGAGGCCTAGGCTGGCCCTGGAACCTTCTTGGTTTGCTCCTCAGATCCCCCTTTCTCACTCCCCGCACCCTAGCCAGCCTGGTGTAGGCAGAGCCCAAAATAAAGCAGCTTCTCCCCCTCCCTCCCCCCAAAAAGCCAAAATCTCAGTGGTTTGACATATTTATTGTTAATGAAATTTCTGGGCCCAATGCAGGTTGACAGGAGGTGAACTGGAGAGGGTTCATGCTGAGTTCCGTGTCTACCTGCAGGGAAGTAAGAAAGCTAGTGGATGGAGCATCATGCAAGATAGGAGTGGGTGGGTGTGGATCCAGGCCATTGACTGGAACTCAGTCACATGGCCCCATATAACTGCAAGGGAACTTTGGAAATGTAGTTTAGCTCTGTGACCTGAAGAAGGAAGAAACAAGTTTGGCAAACATGCAGTATTGACTCTCTTGGTTCTCTTTCCTCTTACTACCCGTACCTGCATATGTACTCCCAGTCCCAGAGAAATCTACTTATGATGTCACCAAGGCATTTAATTTGATTGATCTAGTGGTTAGGCAAATATCCATCTGCTCCTGTATTATTCTATTTGCTTTTCTTTGGAAGGAGATGACCTTTACACAGAGAGGAGGACTTTCCTGCTATGAAGGGTAAACATGTATAAACATGGACCCTCTTTAAATCACCATGTTTTTAAAGTGGAATTTTGCAGGGAGTGAATGCCAACTATTGGGAAAAGCTTTGAATGATTGTTCCTGTCTACCAAGTTGTTCCTCTGTGGGGAAGAGAGTATTCTAGGGCTTCAAGATGACCAGAAGATAACCAAATGATTTTTTAAAAACTAGAGAGATTTTAGCTTAAACAATAATGGAATAAGGTATCACCAAGTGTCTTATAACAGAAATTTACTTGACAATTTGAGACACAGTGTTCTAAAGAGATTGGTTTATGCTCCTTGACTGTATTCCAAAATTCAGGATCTAAGAAATTCTCAATTCAAGTTGGTTCTTGATTAAGGAACCATTTAGATGCCCAAAGGACTTATTAGAGGAGGCCAAAAGTAGGGAAGCAAATTGACGGGGAAGTAATAGGAGCTGAGGATTGTTTTACATGCGTGTGAGTTTTTGAGTTGTATACATAAACTTTCATCAAATACTTCAGCAAAGCAGATAAAGGCATAGTTTGGCATTATTTGGTATGCAAATTTCTATCCATGGACATTTTGGGACCATCACATATGGCTCTCTATGCTTTTGGTTGGAAGCCTGTACTGCAAGAGGGATGCAGAAAATGAAGTATTGCTTTCTTATTGATTATAGTACTGACTTCATCTGCCAGGAAAAGGCTGGCACTGCAAGAAGAAAAAAATCTCATCACCCTGGCAACAGAAATCATAACTTTTATATCATATGAAAAGGAAATTATTTTTTCTCTGTTTTTAAGAATTGCAATTTTGTGAATGTGGAAGTGACCTTTGGTAAGTGTGTTTTCTTAGAGCACCTGAGTCAGACAGCTAATGTCCAGGGTGAAGACCTTTAGGACTTTTAATATGGCAATCCTGATTTTATTTATATCAAGGGAAGAAGCAATACTTAGACCATGCATGATATCATTTTCCTACCAAGACAGTGACCTTATTTTTATGCCAGAGATAGCTCAAGGGTAGAAGAATAAGAGATTTCATATGCTGAACTTCCCTGCTTATTGCCAGACCCCCAGAAATGGAGTGAAGGAGGAGGTAATTAATCTCTGTTGGATATTACTATCCTCTTTTCCTGCTAAGTCAGTGACCCCCTTCTGCTGTCATTAAACCCCTTAAGATGGAACTAGCCCGATAAAGGACATCTGATTACTCTGGTCTAGAAAACAGCTTCTTTAAAAACAGAGTTGTGGAGAAATCACTTGCCTTCTTGTTTTAAAACCTTAAAATGACAGCAAGTCTGATCAGCCATATCTCTTCAGTAAAGTAGCAGGTCAGGGGTTGGGTACAAGAGGAAACCTGTCATTTATTGGTCACACACTTTGTGCTGGGCACTGTGCTAGTTGCTTGAAGTCTTCAGACCATAGTGTGTGTTTTTCTTCCTTGCTCCTATGAACAAAGAGGAATGTTGGCTCATACTGGATGTTACTAGAGGCAGTCACTTCTGTTTGAGGATCTAAACTAACAGTTCAACATATTCTTTAGCCATTGGTGCCAGATATGTTATGATTTGGTCAGAGTTATTGAAGAGCTAGTATTTCAATTAAACAGTAGTTCTTGGCAAAGAAAAAAAAAGTCCCCAAAGTACCAATGGTTCATTTTTATTCTTAATGATTAAAAACATTAAATCATTTTTCATTTAAAGTTGAGGAAGTGACAGACTGTATTTTTGAGTAGTAATATTATGAATAGAACTAAAGGATTGGGGTGAGAGGATCTGTAAGCAATACAACCATGCAGAAGTGGTTTTTTTTTTAAAAGAAAACTACATAGAGGGAGGCAAACTTGGAATAGGCAGTCAGTTTTAACAAAGCACAGTCCCCTCTATAATCTTAATACCAGGTCTTCAATTCACCAAGTTTTCTCTCTCACTCTTCACTATTTTAGCTTAGTAAGCAAACTTTTACCTATATTAGTATGAAATAAGTCCCTTCTCCTCTGAAGCTTTGAGACATGTTTATGAAAGTCACTGTATCTGGCAGGGTAGGCTGTTTACACTATGGTAACAGTCAACCACAAAATAATCATAGATGACAATCATACGAGTATATTTTTTGCTCATGCCACATGCCAACAGGGATGCGCTACAGCTCTGTTTAATGTCATCCTCACTCTGAGACCCAGGCAGATGATGTCACCTCTGTCTGGAACTCTGCCAATGTTGTGGTACAGGAAAAGAAAATTTTCTCTTGTTAATCACTGGCCATTAAAGTCTCCTTCCCAACTTCCTGCTTCTACCTGGTCAAAACTCATATGTTGTCATTGCCCAGTGGAAAGCTACTGAATAATTTGAGGTATAGTAGTGTAGGAATCAGATTGGATTTTTAGAAGCTAGGAAGTAGAAGGCAGGAAACCTATGGGAGGCTATTACAATTGCCTGCTGCTGGATGTGGACCCTGCTGTGAGTGAATTGATGGGTGAAATCATGATGCTGCCACCCTGTCATTTAAAACCTGATTACTGATGCACCCAGATTGCTTGAATATGTCTCTGTGGTGCAACATGCCAGAGTGGCCCAACTTCTCAAGACCAATCTTTCCAATCAGATTAGTTTCCCAGCTCTACCCCTATTGCACTCTGTCCCGCGATAGCTCCAGCTAGCTGTTTTGCTGAGATCCATGTATGTCCCATGGCCAAAGCTGCACAAGCTCTGTCAGCTTGAAGAACCAGTGTTTGGATGCAGGGGGAAGAGTTGGGAAGCCATTAAAATCACAAGGGAAGGATACATTGAGGTTTATTACCTGGTAAGATATAGCGGGCAAGAGTTTCAGCTTGGGTAATTGAAAGAGTAAGTCCATTACCAAGATAGAGAACTGAGGGAGGCAGTTGAATATGTGTTGAAACTAGTTTACTACTCTTATTTTGGCCGCATTGAGTAGGAGGTTTGAGCAGTACTTTTCTGAGTTGTCCGGCCGGCATGTGGGAAGCTTAGGGAGTTGTCTGTAGTTAGAGGCATCACAAATGCAGAGGTAACTAAGATTTGAGAGTTTTGAAGGAATTGCCTAGGGAGAGTGTGTAGAGGAAGAAAAGAAGAATGCAGAGGCAAGGATAGGCAGGAATGTCCATTTAAGAGGAGGCAGAGAAGGAGACAGAATAATGAACTGAGAGGAATGTGGAGCAAGGAGGAATGTATCAGGCAAGTGGCATGCCCAGGAAGCTAGCATTTAACTAGCTAGCTAGGGAGCAATTACAGCAGGAAGGGGGTTTGGAGGAGGAAAGTCTTGAAGGAAATATGTTTGAATTGCTAGAGGGAAGGAAAGAGGACATTTCCTATGGGGGGTAAATACTAAGGTGGAAAGGAGCAGCTTCAGGCTTGTTTGTGAGTGTGCACAGGAGGAAGTGAGTGAGGAGGCCAGCTTCATGAGGAAGAAGAATGCATTGGGAAGCAAGAAAAGGTGAGATGGGGCAATGCTGAGGGAACTTCATATACTAGTTAAGAGGAGGCCTGTATGGATTCCTGAAAAGGAAATTTACACTCGTGTGTGTGTGTGTGTGTGTGTGTGTGTGTGTGTGTCTGCATGTCTGTGTGTCTGCATGCGAGCAGAAAAAGAAGTCAGTAGCTTCAGCAGAAAGTTAGAAAATCCATCAGAAATATTTTTCAGGAATCTATACCTGAAGTGTTTATTAGTCTAGGTCACAGTACATTCTTAAACTCTGACAGAAGGCTCTAGAAAGAATTTAACCATTGCTTTGTAAAGCAATATTTCTTTTCTTATGTCAAAGGGAGCAGAAATGTGTGGATCTAATATTCAGTGTGGAAGGCTAAACAAGAGGCACAACTTTGTCATTAAGTCCAAAAGGCTTTTTAACAGTTGCACTTTCCCCTCAATTAAAAAAATATTTATAAAAATGAAAGCTAAAAGATGTTCCTTTTGGTCACTTTTTAGAGGGCCTAAAGAAGTAAATATTCAGAGATGATACAGTGAATGAAAAGCATTTATGAGGAGCCTGTGTGATTATTGATGATGTGGGCATTTGGTAGGTTTGGGTTTTCAAGGCTATTTTTAAAGAAATTGTATCCTTTGCCCAATTTTCAATGGTTGTTTGTTTTTTTCTTGTATATCTGTTTTAGTTCTTTGTAAATTCTGGATATTAGCCCTTTGTCAGATGGGTAGATTGCAAATATGTTTTCCCATTCTGTTGGTTGCCGATTCACTCTAATGATGGTTTCTTTTGCTGTACAGAAGCTCTGGAGTTTAATTAGATCCCATTTGTCTATCCTGGCTTTTATTGCCATTGCTTTTGGTGTCTTGGGCGAAGGATATGAACAGACACTTTTCAAAAGAGGACATATATGAGGCCAACAAACATATGAAAAAATGCTCATCATCATTGGTCATTAGAGAAATGCAAATCAAAACCACACTGAGATATCATCTCACACCAGTTAGAATGGCGATCATTAAAAAATCTGGAGACAACAGATGCTGGAGAGGATGTGGAGAAATAGGAACACTCTTACACAGTTGGTGGGAGTGTAAATTAGTTCAACCATTGTGGAAGACAGTGTGGCGATTTCTCAAGGATCTAGAAATAGAAATTCCGTTTGATCCAGCAATCCCACTATTGGGTATATACCCAAAGAACTATAAATCATTCTACTATGAAGACACATGCACACATATGTTCATTGCAGCCTTGTGTACAATAGCAAAGACCTGGAACCAACCCAAATGCCCATCAATGATAGACTGAACAAATAAAATATGGTACATATACACCGTGGAATACTATGCAGCCATAAAAAACGATGAGTTTGTGTCCTTTGTAGGGACTTGGATGAATCTGGAAACCATCATTCTCAGCAAACTGACCCAAGAACAGAAAGCCAAGCACCATATGTTCTCACTCATAGGTTGGTGTTGAACAATGAGAACATGTGGACTCAGGGGAGAGGAGCATCACACACAGGGGACAGTTGGCGGCGGGGGGGGGGGTAGGGGAGAGACAGTGGGGGCTGGGAAGGGAGAGGAGGGTGGGAAGGAATAACATGGGGAGAAACGCCAGATATAGTATGCACCAAAAGTAAAATAAATTAAAAAAAAAAAAGAAATTGTATATATTTTTTTATTTTGTAGGAAGCAGTATGGTTTGATAGAAGGACAGTGAGCTTAGCAAAGTCCTGAGTTGGAATCATGACTCTGCCATGATTGGCATAAATAAAGCTCTGCTAAGCTTTATGACCTTGAGTAACCTAAACTTTCTTAGCACTCAAAAAAAAAAAAAAAAAAAAGATTGCCAATGCTTACTTTATGAGGCCAGTGTGAAGCCATCAGTAAAACAGTCTGGCGTTGCTGGGCACGCAGTCATTGCACAATAAGTGTTCATTTTCTTTGCTTTTACTTAAAATTGCAACATAGTACCCAGGTAAATGGCAGGGCTTAAGGTATACCTTCAGGTCTCTTTCTCATATTACTGATCAACTGGAATAAGGAGATGGGCATTTTTTTTTTACATAATTAAGTTTTTTGTATAAAAATTGAGTTCACTGTTAAACTGATTAAATATCATTAGCTGAAATCTTATTTATAAAATATTTAATTGTAAGTCTTAATGAAATACAAATGCTTAGTAATGGTAGGAATGTTAATTATTAAATCATACCAACTTCTACATAATTTAACCTTATTTCTTTTCCCACAAATTAGTAATATAAGTAATTTCACTGGACATAGTGTCTGGGCATAGTATCTGACCCCCAACACTAACACTTGACATCTGTGTGTGCGTGTGTGTGTCTCTCAAGGGACAATAGATGACAGATGACTGTTTAAACATCTATTATGTAAATCATGTATGATCATAAATCTGGAAAGAACAACCTCATTATTTATAAAATATTTCTTAGAAATAAAAAGTTGATGTCCTGAGTTTTTTCACATTCAAACTTTTTAATCCTGTTTGCTTTATGTGGAAGAATAATAAAAATCATAATAAGAATAGACAATTACACTTCTTTATAATTTATAGGATACTTCCACATGTATTATCTAATGTAATACTTGTAATGAGAAATCCCTGAAGAGTAATACTGTGTCTCATTTTTAAAGGTAAGCAAACTGAGGCTCACAAAATTTAAGTAACTTATGTAAGATCATGTAGTCCTAAGAGAGAGACTAATACAAGATCCAAGATCTCATAATTTTGTACCCTAATTTTTTCCTATTATATTCATTGCTTTTCTCTTCCAAACATTCCTTTTGATATCCTTTCCACCCTTCATGGTTCAGCTCAGCTATCATCTTCTTTATGTGGGTTTTCCTCTTGTCATCACATCTGGAAGAAATTTTTCCTATTCTCTTGTAACACAGCATACAGTATTTCTGTCGTGACTCTTAACCTACAGTGCCTTTGTGTTGTCATTATTATGTATGTGTCAATTACCACTCCCAGATGGGTAAGCTCCTGGAGTCCAGAGGGTATATTGTACCACTTATTGGTAGTGGGCATGCAGGGAAAGTGTGAATGAGTGAGTGAATGGATTAATATGAATGCATGAACCAGTGACGTTCCAAGAGTCCCTGCCATGAAGCAGTGTTGTAATGATTCACCCAAGGATCTTTCCTCTTAGAATTGCTAATAAAGTGGGGGAAATGATCACAGATATAATCTGAAGCTGAGCTTTGAACACAAACAGTACATGACACACCATGGTGAGCACACCTATTTTGCTGTGGTCTTTTTACCATCGTTTCTTTAATTTCCCTTTCCATGCTAGTACTCCTTGCAGGCCACAGTAGCTCTGGAGCAATCAGATAGATACGTCTCACCTTTTTCTTTTGCTATCTGACAGTTCTCCTTTCATTTGGAATGCTGAAGAGACTTTTCAACCTTTGTCCACCTGTTACAGTTACAGCAAATCCTTTAGCTGTTGATAAGCTATTGGCCATACTGGTCTCCTTGTCATCTTCTCATTGTTTTTAATCTCATCTCTATGGCTTCCTTGACCACTGTGTTCTAATTGGAGCAGCAAGGGAATTCTTTTTGAAGGAGATCACACTGGCTGTCTTGATACCCTGTGATGCAGTCACTGTAGGAATATTATTAGATGTGCTGCTTTTTTGAGTGGGAAAAACACCAAGATGAAGAGGGCTGCCACAGAGCTTGTTATCACCATGTAGCCTATGAACTTGGAGCCTACCAGTAGTATATGAGATTGCTAATCAAAATGGAACCCAGTTAGCAAGATAATTAGAAAACAAGTATAATATTTCTTTTCAGAATATATGGTTTCAAATGATGGTGGTGGCCATGTAGCTTCATGTATTCCTTTTGGAAAGTAATTTGGCAACTATATCATAATTTACATGTTTATATCTCTTTTGACATACAGTTTTCTTCTGGGAGTCTAGTAAAAGGAAATCTAAAGTTAACAGTATAAATGCAGTGCATCAGGTAGGGGATTGCATTCAGCAGTGACAGAGAAACAATCACAGTGGTTTAACACAATAGATATTTATCCATCTCAAGTAACAAGAAGTGAGTAGACCAACTTTCAGAGCTGCAGAGTCAGCTCCATGATGCCATTGACATCCCAGACTCCTTCAGTGACTTTTGTCCTCATTGTACTTTTGTGGTTATAGGATGACAAGTTTATCATGTCATTGTTCTAGGTGGGGAAGAGAAAAAGGCCAGGAGAACAGGCAAAACTTACCCCAGAAATCCCAGGTAGACTTCTTTTCGTTTGTCATTAGCCAGAACTGTGTTACTGCTAGCAGTAAGGAAAGCTGGGAAATTAAGATTTGGGTCAGATACTTTGTCAGGTTAGACAAAATTAGGAAACTGAGAGAATGAGCACTGGTAAAACAATGTCTTAGTGATGTCTTCTGTGGAAATCGATGTGCTGATGATAAGTAAAGTGATGAAGGCACACAATTTTCATTCACAGAGTAACAGATAAACAAAATGATACAACATAGACTGTTATGTAACTATAGTATATTAGTTATAGTTTGTTCAGGAAAACAAGCCACTCCCTGAGGAACAGGAAACATTTTAGTACAGGAAATTAAAGGTTTGTACAACCTTCGGAGGGCTGGAGGAGTGAAGATCAGAAAGGGCTAGCATAGCTTGGGTCATTTCAAAGCACAGCCTAAGGCGAGGAGTTATGAGCAGGCAGTTTATTTGGGAGGTGATACCAGGGATCCGCAGTGGTAGAGTGAGGAAAAAGGAATGGCCCACATAGGGGGGTGTTACAGAGGTTGCATTTGGAGAGAAAGAGCTTGATTCTGTCAAAATCTAATGAGAAGCACACAGAGTACCTTCCAGAATTGTCTACCCAAAGTATGGAAGGTAGGAGGATTTCTCTGTTGGCTCCTAGGACTTGCCCCCAGGGATATTAACTCCCTGTGTTTCTGAGCTGTACACATGTTGTACACATGTGTACAGCTGTACACATGGACCCCATGTGTACACACATTGGGTCCACATGTGTGTGGGCCCAATTAACTCCCATGGCATCGACAATTTTGGAAGAACTCAACAACAGAAAGTAGAAATGTGGAACCTGTACCTGAGGCAGCATGATAAGAGTTGAAGCCTGTATGGAACTGTGCATTCATGGCTGAAATCAGAGGTGAAGCCAAAAAATATGAGCCAGGGTGCAGAGGTGTCTGCTACAGCACATTTCAGAAACTCAGACGTGAAAGAGTCATAAGGAAGTGACCACCAAGAGTCTTACCTGCTTGCTGTACTCTAATGAGTGGTTCTTTGGTGGATACTTAGAAGCCTCTGACAAAACCTTCCATCTTTTGTCTACCACTGCCCCAGAGCTGACACTGGAGAATAATAGCTTCTCCTTGTCTTTCATCTTTCTAATGACATGTAGCTATCTTAAAGTGGTGGGATTAATGGGAATCCTGATAGAAAAGTCTCCGAGAGATGTAGTTTCCAGGTGTACCTCCCTGAGGTACAAGAGGAAGCTCAGAAATGTAAGCGTTGTCCTGAGTATTGATAAATGATATCTGGCTCGTCAGTAACCGATGAATTATTTATGAAAAATTTTTGTAAAACTTGTTTTAATCACCTCTAGTTAAACCCACTGGTGAGAGGGGGATTCCCACCATAGGGTTATGGGGACTGTGAGAATGGTGAAACACATAACTCCTAACACTGGATAGATGAGGTCAGCAGACATTTAGTAGTCATATATACTCACAGCTTTGGGAGAAGGACGCTGCACACCATGCAGGGCCACATGGGAGTTGCACATGGTAACAGCATGAGCAACCAGAGGCCGTTTTGTAGGATCAAGAGGATGGGGTGCTCCCTGGTTCCTTCAGGAGGATGCGATTCGTTTGTTTGAATAATTCTACTGGCTGGCAAGTAACTGCAAACCACTACTCAGGGTTAAGCAGGAACTGCACCTGGTCCTTTGGATAAGGAGGGCTGCTTGGCTAGGGGATCTTATATGGGAACTGAAGCCTCAATTTTAGACCTTACATCATGTGAACAGCAAATAGTCTTTATTAGTTTGTGTAGAGAAAAAAGCACATCTTTTGTAAAAATCAAAATTAAATGGCTCTCATTTAATTATCTCATTTTGCGAAACAGTCCTTTCTCCTCAAGATTTTTCTCTATTTTATCATAAACCGAAGAACTCCAAGGTCCAGCTCAATCCCAAGGCTCAGTCTTTGGCAGAGTGTCCCAAAATAAAATACGAATGACACTTTGCATTGGAAAATATTTGAATGAATGCGTACCTGAACCAGAAAGCAAGCTCAGCCAAGGGAGAAGTTCCTAGCTCCTCACTGCTTATGCTTCTGCAGGCACTTGCTGTCCCTAGCCATCCAGCAGTCGTTCTCACAGCGGCCATGGTGTCCAAGAGTTAAACACCACTTTGTCCCTGGTGAGAGAAGAATACAGACTCTTCTCCTTAAATCTGAAACCCAGTCCTCCCTGCCTCAGCAGCTGCTGCCACAACTTTTAATGGATTTAAAGGAAAGCAAAAAGAAACCAGAGCCTAGGAAGCATTGCCCACCCAATCTCCTCCTATATGAACGACTTCCCAGGGTCAGAAATTGTAGATAATATGTTTTCTGTATTACACACTCATTGTGTTTGCTTCATGTTGTTGTTTCTTCCCTAGCCCCTACATTTGTCCCAGCCTTTATTAGCTATGCTGTCCAATATGGTAATCGTTAGCTAAATGTAGCTGTTTAAGTGTAAATGAATTAAAATTTAAAATTTGGTTCTTCTGTTAAACTGGCCATGTTTGTTTTAAATACTTGGTAACCACCTGTAGCTAGTAGTTACTCTATTGGACAGTAGAATTTATAGAACATTTCTATAATCACAGCAAATTCACTTGGGTAGCACCCCCTATGTTAATTTTGGAGGATCATTTAGGCATTTATTTAACCAATATACTGAAAAGCCACTGTGTGCCTGACCTTATTCTAAGCACAAAGGATACTGCAGCAGTCAACACACACAAAATTTCTGCCTTCCTGGAACTTACATTTTAATTTACAAAGCCTGTATCAAAGTATCCATGTATATTCACAGCTTAAGCCAGGGAAGCACTGGAAAACAGATGGCTAGTTGCTTATTCAGTTTTAGCCTCATCCCCCACTCTGATTTCTTTGAGTTATAACTCAATCTTCTTCAACTTTTAGACCTGAATTTTAGACCTCTGATTTGAGCTGATTTGTCAGGCAGAAATGGCTTACATGTTTGATTTACCTGTAAGTACTGGCTATCATTGTAAAGTCTTTTAGGTCCTGGATGAGAGGTTTATTTGAAAGTAGTTGTTTTAGGATTTAATTGTTTAAATCAATTCCAACTGCCTGTGTTTAGAATTTTAATTCAGTGAAAGGTCTAGTTCTTACTGATTATATGTAACCACAACAGAGACAAGAAATTCACTGCAGTTATTTTTTTGGTTTTCCTCATACAAAGCTCATGGTTTAATGCTTCCCTCCATATGGGGGTCAATCGTGTAGCATTAACATTAATAACCTAATAAATCTAATAATGGAGCTGTGTAGTGTGTTAAAATTCAAACACCCCACACTCAATGCATGCAACAAGATCCACAAATGCCAACACTACCAATCTGTTTGAACTAATGAGCTGTAAACATTTCCCCCACTGGTGAACTAATAAATTGTAGCATGTTACAATTGAAAGGGACCTTGGAGATAGATCTTTCTGCTCTAGCTACCTCTTTCTTAATTTTATTCGTCCTCTAAAGAGGTATATTATTTATCCAAGGTCACAGTTGTACAGTAAAACCCTGCCATAGTAAAATGGCGCCAGAAATTCCTGTAAACAGGGGTCCCCAAACCTTAGCATGCATCCTGGAGAGCTTGTTGAAGCACAGGTTGCTGGGCCCCACCCCCAGAGCTTCTGATTCAGTGGGTCTGAGGTAGAACCTGATCATTTTCATTTCTAACAAGCTCCTAGGTGCTGCTAGTGGTCTGAGGACTAAACTTTGAGAACCACTTGTTTGTGTAGACCACGTGGTAACATTACTGTGAAGTTAATGGAATGATGAAAGTCAGCCTGCATGGTTAGCCAGCCTCCAGTTTCGAGGATCCAGCGCAGGAGCCAAATCTATCCAGGTGTAAACTTGGGTTTGGCACCACCTAGTGGTAGTCATCTAATGCTGTGTAAACATTGATGGGGATGATTCTGGATCCTGTAGCTAAGGCTTCCAACTATCCTGTGGTTAGTAGGCATTTAGTTCTTATATTTATTTGGGAAGATTATTGCTTTGGGACCCAGTTCCCATCTTCCTGATTTCCAACTACTGCCTGCTACTTCCCTGTCAGTCTTGTCCTCTCCTGAATATATTTTCCCCTCCCCCAGAAAACAAGAACATTGGCCCAGCTCTGTTTCAGAAGCTGGAGAGCCAGTCACATTATATCCAAAACTATATTGAGGAAGGATTTTACAGCAGCCAGTGGTAGATTTCCTGTTGTTTACTCATTCTCAAACTCCTGCCTCACTGTCCTACCTCTGTGCCTTTGCATTTTCCATCACTACTTGTCCAAATCCTTCTTAACCTTCAAAGTTTAGCTGAATTTCCATCTCTTTCAGAAACCTGTCTTGTTACTCTAGAAGATAACACTTTTCTTAAAAAAAAAAAAAAATAGGACATGATTCTGGTACTTCTGTGTTCCAGACTCTGTGTGGATGTTTCTTGTCATTTTATTCTCAAAACTACCTAGCAGTATAGGTATTATACCTGTTTTATTGATAAGGATACTGAGACTCAAGAAGGGTAAGGCGTTTAAGAGACAGGGTCTTGCTGTTGCCCAGGCTGAAGTTCAGTAGCATAATCATAGCTCACTGCAACTTTAAACTAGCTCAAGGGCTCCTGCTGCCCCAGCCCCTTCCAAGCAGCTCTAACTATAGATGCATGTTACCACGCCTGGCTAATTTTTTTTTTTTTTTAAGAAATGGGGATTTGCTATTTTGCCAAACTAGTCTCAAACTCCAGGCCTCAAGCAGTCTTACTGCCTTGGCCTTTCAAGGACCTGGGATTACAGGCTTGAGCCACCATGCCTGTCCCATTTTCTAATTTGTTAGAGTATAATTTACTATGCTATAAGTTGTCTGATACAAATGCATTAGACAAATAGGCAAAGCTGTCTGTAGAGTGACTTTTGACAAGATAGTCTCTCCCCCTGCCAAACTGCAAGCTCCTTAAAGACAGGGAGCATGTCTCATTTGTTTTTATTCTCAGCCCCAGTCTCTGCTACTAGCACAGTGCATGTTAAGTTGTGGCACTCAGTATTTTCCAAGGAAATGGATCTCCTGGCTGTCTGCTGTGGGTACTGCATCTTCCTGCCCCTGATTCTCTCTGTGCAGTTGGCTGTGGTACCCAGCAGGGAAGGAAGTTCCTTTGATGTAGTCTCTCTTCCATTGCCCCCACTCAGAATGTGCAGCCTCAACTGTTTTCTCTCAGTCTGTTTCTCTATGAATACCATCTTCAGAGGTAGGAAAGGAGCACTTTTCCACCCTGGGAATGAATGATTTGGAGATGAGGGTAGTTTTAATTTCATACCAAGCTCTCAGTCTGCAGGTGGCTTCCCACACCCTCTTGACTTCCCTGAACCTCATCTCTCTCCTTTTCAGTCATTACCTCCTCATCCTTCCAGACATCCCTAAGAATCAAGGAGTCAGGGACAAGTGAGAGGCTTATCAGAGTCAGAGATTGGGTGTAAGATCACCAAAAGCACATGTTGCTTAAAACTTGAATTGCATGAAAGGCACTGTATCCAAATGTTTAAGAAACACTGACTCACTCCTTTGCTGTTTTAAATATAACTTGCATACGTGGTTTCATTTATCATCCCACTTCCTCCATCTCCTCTAAAACTGCCACTTTCAGGGAAGAGAATAAGTGGGTCTGGGCTCACTGTGGCTCTAGTACTCTCTGAGAGTAGCATAAGGATTCCTGGTTCTCAACCCAGCTATACAGTATAATCACTTGGAAGCTTCCCACGTTCCTTCAGGGATCTGATTTCCTTAGTCTGGGATGTAACATGGCACAAGCATTGCTATGTTCCTCCATCGTTCTAGTATCCAGTCATTGTTTTAGTATTCATCAGCATTAAGAACTGCTAGATTAGGTTCTTGGATTTCAAGCCTGGCTGATCATAATAGCCATATTGGGAGCCTTTTAAAATTTCTGCATCCCATAATCTGGGAGGCAAATAATTTTGAAATAGATTCTGAGCATTAGTTTGTTTGGGGAATCACCAGTCTTGGTACTTTCAGATATTTCTTCTAGCCTTCCAGTTATCAAAGCAAGGTACAATTATCAACATAATGATATAAAACTATTTAAATTCCTCACAGGCAAAGTCAAATGTATTTTATGCATGCTTCCTGGAGCAAAACATGAAGATGAAACTGATTAGAAATGTTTGGAATATCGTGAACTTCACTGTGGGACTAAGCTTTCCTGCGCAAGTCCAAATAGTGAACTTGATTCTTACTCTCAGATGATAGCTACGTCTCTTTAACATTGGCCCAACCTACTCCTGCCCACGTATTTTTCATTTCACTCTAATTTTTATTCCAGCTGTATATTCAACAGACTGCCTGCCTTTCCTGTGGAACTACTTGACATAAATGATGTGTTTTGAAAGATTAAATCAGAAACACATATTAAAATCATCTTCGTATTAACTCAAGACTTAAAGAAGTTTTTATGTGCATTCAAGTGGAATGAGAGGAACCATGAAAGGGGAATGAGGCCAAAAAACAAAAAGTGAATTTGAGGTTAAAGGTCAAAATTAAAATTAACTAATTTTTAATCAACATACCACTTGGTAGCAAAAAATAAAAATGTATTAATGACTATGATATGAGTAATTTCATATGCTGAAGTGTATTGCCTCTTCAGAGCATATCTCTTAGGTTGAAATGTTCTTTTCACATGTTAAATATTCTGGCAAGAGTTGTGCCTCCTTCCTATGACCTTACCTGCCTTTCTACTGTAAAAACATCAGCACATCTTTCAGGAAAACTGCCTGCTGCCCAAAGGAAATACACATAATTTTTAGGTCCCTAAATTCAATTTCTAAAGATGTTTTTCAGGCATTGCAAAAGAAAAAAGAAAAATGAGTGAGTCTGCTGTGTACAAGAAATAAACTTTTTTTCATAAGCAGTGCAGTCAAAATGATAGAACATACTCCTTTAGACTTTGGCATCTCTACAATATCATTTAATTCCCTGACCTCAATATTCAGTCTTTAACACCAAAACCATAAAAAGGAAAGTATGATACATATTCTTCACCCTGCACAAGCACCTTCCTGTCTCCTCAAATGAGATAAATGGTCCTAATACACTTTAATGCCAGAAGAAAGAGGTTCTGTGTCATTCTAATAAAGCTCAGACTCCTGGTACTATTTTTACCCCCATTGCTGACCACGGTATCTGTGGACAGCAGAACACCCGCCCTCAACAAATGCAAATAGACTCCAGCAGCCATTCTTGAGGAACACTCAAGCAATTACTTCTGAGTCCTCAAGCAGAATTCACATTAATTGATTCCCTTTTGTAGGTTTTTCCTTAGCAGATTAACAGTTTTTGCCCTTTTGTGTGTAATTCAGCATGTTGGAACTGACAACCTCTCATATTTTCTTTCATTTTTTAGAAAGGGAAATATGAAAGAGAAGAGCAGAAAGGAGCCCTGTTACAGGTGTTCTCCTACCCTCTTGAAAATATTTTGAGCAATAGCCTAGACTCCAGGCCAGCTGGAGGACTTGCAGAATGCAGGGATCTTCACTGCCTCCTCCCTCAGTAAAAATCTCTCCAGGGACAGGCACTCTGCTCCTCAGTTTTCTAGAAAAGTGCCCATGTAGATTCTGCATTATGAAAGCCTCTCTAAATCAGGTATCACACAGTCCTCTTTCACCTGGTTTGTAGTCTTGGCCTACATGAATTAATTGCCAGCATTTTAAAATAGGGAGATTCCATCTAAATACCTGGATTTCTGGCTTTTCTTAAAAACTTAGGGGAAAATTTATGAGAGAATTTACTGTTTTCTTAAGAAAAACAAGAGAAAAGATCTGTTTTCTTATTGACAGTTGGTGCAAGCCAAAAAAACCACTATTCCCATTTACTTTCTAGTTCATCATACTCCCTGTAAGCTCACAGAACTGAGACAAAGTGACAGTTACTGAAATTGTGCCCATGCTATTGATCATAAGTTCAGAGAACAGTGAAATATTTCTTGTACAAAGTACAAAAATTTAAAAGGTAGACTAGGAGTACCACAGATTTCAAGGAAAATGAGAGAGAACATCTAGGCATGATGTCTCATGCCTGTAATCCCAGCACTTTGAGAGGCCAAAGCGGGTAGATCACCTGAGGTCAAGAGTTCAACACCAGCTTGGGCAACATGGCAAAACCCTGTCTCTGCTAAAAATACAAAAATTAGTTGGGTGTGGTGGCGCACGCCTGGAATCCCAGCTACTCCGGGAGGCTGAGGCATGAGAATGGCTTGAACCCAGGAGGCAGAGGTTGCAGTAGGGCCAAGATTGCACCACTGCACTCCAGTGGTGACAGAAGGAGACTGTCTCAAAAAAAAAAAAAAAAATGAGAACATCTGTTTCTTTATGGAAGTGAAGAATATTCCTGTGTGTAACATGCAAAGTATCTGTATCAAAAGAATTTGACTAAAAATGCCATTATAACCCAAATCCAGCCCTGTGGACACATGTATTCATTTGTGACTTATGCTATAAGTAAGCGTGAGAGACCTTCATATTTGCCTTCTTGAAGTAATCTGTTGCTTATGGAACAACAAGATGCTCAGGCCCTGGGATCACATGCTGAATATTCATTCCTTCTGTTTTTCCAGTTCTCTCTATCCCCCAAATAAGCAAAAGCAGCATGTCTGTACACCATGATTAGCTCAGGAGAAAGGGAGAGATATATGATGTGCAAGGCACATGGTAGGTGTTCTACTATGTTTAATTCTTCTAGCAATCATCTGACTAGGTTTCAGCCCCATTTAAAGATGACAAAGCTGAAGCTCCAGAGAAATTAAGTAACTCACCTAAGGTCACAGACCAAAGCTACTAAGTGGCAGGCCTGCCTGGTTCTTTCCCCTCCACCATTGTGCTTGCACTACTCATTGAAATGCTTTCCCTGAATTACTACTTAGCACAATAACTCTAGTTTTTATTGTAGGTTGATAAGAAGTAGCCATAACAAGAGTGTTCAGTTCATATTCTATACAGCTGCTATTGAGGATGCTAATGTTTATCAAAAGATCTGTCTGGTGATCTTTCCTTAGCAGTTAGTGACAGATGAGATTTGTATTTCTGAACAAGATTAAAAATGTACTTCTGTTTATGCAGCCAGAAATAAATAATACTAGCTATCCTTTTTGGCTTCATTTTCAGGAAGCTCCAAGGGAAATGCATTGTCCCGTTCCATCTTACGGTAAAATTAATTCTCCCTTTTGCCACTTTATTTTGGATCTTTCTTTCTGGAGTCATTACCATGGTTTGGCGTGTTCATAGTTCTGTTATACAAGTTACATCTAGTTGTAAGCTTCCTCAGATTCCTTTTAAAGAAGGCAAAAATATACATTATAAATAAGACCCTTAAAATTCAATTTATATCCCTAAGAATAATTAATAAAGCCAATTTCAATATGACATTCAATTTCACAAAAGGGGCTATTTGGGGAATGGCCCAAAAACCTTTGGGTCATTTCTGGCTTGGGGGGAATCACAATTAAGAGAGAGTTGGTGAGTTCTGGCCCAATTTGTCTTACATTCTGCTACTGGGTGATAGTTGCTAACTTGAACAGAGAACTTACTGTGTACCAGGCCCTGGGCCAAGTGCTTGACATGCCTTGTCTCCATCTCTGCAGCAAGTATATCTAGTAACATTCTTAGCCCTGTTACTAACAGGAAATTCAAGGATCAGAGAGCACAAGAAACTAGTTCACAGGCACATAGATAATAGGTTTGATCTTGAGCAAAGACCTTGACTTCTTGGTATCCATGTCCCTACCTGTAATACTGGCATATGCTCCTTTCCCAACCTTCTGACAAATCTGTGATGTTAGTCAGTTTTGTCCTCCCTGCCCCCACTGCAAGGAACTAGATCCAAAGGAGGAGTCATATTCTATATCTCAACCCTCCTAGTCTTTTATTTTCCCTGAGGGCTCTCTAAGGCATGTTGTACACCAACTTAATCAAATCTTCCCTTTTCCTGGGGGAGAGGGAAATCTATTGTTCTGTTTTGTCTAAGCTCTAGTATTGACCTGGGTTGTTGGTTATCATCACTCATTGTCTCACAAAATATTTTAAGTATCAATTCAAATACAGTCAATTCTTGTTGCTCACAGTAGTTATGTTATACAACCGGTGTCCCTCAACCCCTGGGCCACAGACTGGTACCAGTCCACGGCCTGTTAGGAACCAGGCTGCATTAGCAGGAGGTGAGCTGCAGGTGAGGGAGCATTACCAGCTGAGTTCTACCTCCTGTCAGATCAGTCATGGCATTACATTCTCTTAGGAGCAGGAGCCCTATTGTGAACTGCACGTGTGAGGGATGTAGGTTGCATGTTCCTTATGAGAATCTAATGCCTGATGATCTGAGATGGGACAGTTTGATCCCAAAACCATGCCCCCACCCCAGGTGTGTAGAAGAATTGTCTTTCAAGAAACTGGTCCCTGGTGCCAACAAGGTTGCAGACTGCTATTGTATAAAGTCTCTGTGAACATTGAATTATCTAATTCTGAACCATTTCTCATAAGAGAAATAGAAGGTTAAGTTCCTGTGAGCCTCTCACAAACTTTTATCAACTGTTAAGTATGTAACCTTCTTTTATGTGTTTCTGATTAAAGACATCTTATTTAGTATATATTGTTGATTCACTAACAGGGAGCTTATGGCCAACAGCACTTTAACTTATGCCTGAAAGAAGCTAATCTACAGCATTTTCTTTAAAAGCCACATTACAACTTATTGTGCTTAGAAACACTAGACAGCACATCAGGACTTTGCTTGCAAGCCATATTTAATGGTAAAATCACCAACACAAAAGCATAAAAATGTAAAAAAAAAAACAAAAAAAGGCACTAAATAGTCGATGGAGAGGACATTTGTTTCTAGTACAAGAGCTGAAGCAAGAAAGAGCATCACCTTGTTCATCTTCAGCTGGGAATGTATGTGTTGATTGAAATTTTTTTCCAGTCTATGCATGTCCACTAATGACCATGAAAGCATTGAAAGTATTTATTTTGGAATTACAAAGAAATTTCGGGGATATTAACCCTTTGCCTGTTCTAAGTTGAAGATTTTTTGTTTTTTTTAATATATATTTTTACTTTGTATTTTTTTACTGAATTTATATGTGTAATAAAGTTTATCAATCTTTTTCCTTATTGCTTCAGTTTTTTTTTTTCTTAGATGGAATTTCGCTCTTCTTGCCCAGGCTGGAGTGCAATGGCGTGATCTTGGCTCACCGCAATCTCTGCCTCCTAGGCTCAAGCAATTCTCCTGCCTCAGCCTCCTGAGTAGCTGGGATTACAGGCATGTGCCACCACCCCTGGCTAATTTTCTATTTTTAGTAGAGACTGGGTTTCTCCATGTTGGTCAGGCTGGTTTGCAACTCCTGACCTCAGGTGATCCACATGCCTCAGCTTCCCAAAGTGCTGGGATTACAGGCATGAGCCACCGCACCTAGCCTATAGAGAGCCGGAGTAGCACCCCCCCTTTGGGGGGATCAGCAAGACTGCTGTGAATTTTGGTTGAACTTTGGAGAAGTGGAATCATAATAGGAGGATGTGTATGTCTCGGAGTAGAACAGAGATGGGCCTAGAAAGAGATAATCAGCTTTCACTGACCTTGCTGCAAGATAGTTTCTTAGCTGAAGTATGTGAACTGAAGTATGAGAATAATAACTACAGGCTTTTCTAAGTAACTGCACCCTCCCTCTGTTATGTGCTTTGTGAACATATAAAATAAAGTACACTGAGACAGGTTGGGGCCAGAGAGACTGACATCTTTCACCTCCTGGACTGCCTGGCCCAGCTTTCTCTATGTTTGTGTCTGTGTTTTTCTTTATCCCCTACCATTCCCTCTTAGGTCTTTGAACCCTTGTGCAGCAGTTTAGGGTGCAGCATGCACCAGACTGGCCTGCTTTAGATTTTGAGTCAGAGTTAGCAAAGCCTCTCTACTCACAAGTAATACAATTTACCTATATTTTTTTCCTAGTACTTATATGCTTTTCTTACATTTAAATATCTAATCCATTTGGAATTTACGTTGGGGATGGTGTTTGAAATGAGTACAGTTTTAACATTTTTCACATTGCTCAACTAGTATCTCAACATTTGTTAGATGCTTATATTTTCCCCAACTGATTTGCCTTTATCAGTCCTAAATTTGCATATATCATTGGGCCTACTCATGTGCCAATATCAAATGCTTTTAGTTATAGAGGCTTTAGAGTATGTTTTAAGGTCTGGCAAGGCCAGCAGTTCCCCCCCACACCACCTTGTTCCCCGCTCCCCAGAGATTTCGTGGCTGTTCTTTCTTACTTGCTCTTCATGTACTTGTCATTTCAAGTTAATTTGCATATCAAATACCAGAGCTTTTCATTTGGCTCTTTATTTCTATTTTCTGACACCATAAACATTTCTAATTAGAATATTTTTAGTGCTCTTTGAAATGGAGAAGTATCCCTCCTGACTCAGTGCAAATGATGTATGACTCTTCCACTTAAGCTGGAGAAGCAGGGTTCTGTTAGGTTCACTCTCCATAAGTAAGGTGTGGTCCAGGGTGACTCACATCCCTCGTGTTTCTCTTGTGCTAATAATCAGTGAGGTTCCCACCTGTGCCCCTATCTTGTATGTTTGGTCAAATGCTTTCCCTCTTATATTTTTTTATTGTCAGAACTTTTAAAATCTACTCTTAGTGATTTCCAAGAATACAATACATTGTTATTAACTGTTGTCACTATGTTATACAGTAGATCTTTTGAACTTATTTTTCCTAACTGAAACTTTGTATCCTTTAAATAACATCTCCCCAGCCCCCTCCCCCAGCCCCTGGTAACCACCATTCTATTCTATTAGTTCAATGTTTTTAGATTACACGTGTAAGTGAGATCATATAGCAATTGTCTTTCTGTGCCGGGCTTATTTCACTTATATCTTCCAAGTTTATCCATGTTGTTGCAAATGACAGGAATTGCTTCTTTTTTAATGCTGAATGGTATTCCATTGTGTATGTATATACCACAATTTCTTTATCCGTTCATCTATTGACAGATACTTAGATTGATTACATATCTTGACTGTTGTTAATAATGCTACAGTGAACCTGGACATGCATATCTCTACATACTGATTTCATTTGCCTTGAATATATACCCAGTAGTGGGATTGATGGATTATATGGTAGTCTTAGTTTTTATTTTTTCAGGTACCTCCCCACTGTTTTCCATAATAGTTGTATTAATTTACCTTCTGATCAACAGTGTGCAAGGGTTCCATTTTTTTCACACCTTTGACAAAATTTATCTTGGATCTTTTTGATAGTAGCCATTCTAACAGATGTGAGTTGATAATCTCATTGTGGTTTTTTGTATCTCTGTTATTAGCATACATTGATGTTGAGCATTTTTTCATGAACCTATTGACCAAGTGTATGTCCTCATTTGAGAAATATCTGTTCGATTTCTTTGCTGATTTTTTAATCCAGTTGTTTTCTTGCTATTTAGTTGAGTTCCTTATATATATATTTGGATATTTATCCTTTATCATATGCATAGTTTTCAAACACTTTTTCTCATTCCATAGATTGTCTGATAACTCTTGATTCTTTTGCTGTGCAAAAGCTTTTGTTTGATGTAATCTCATTTATTTTTGGTTTTGTTGCCTGTGCTTTGGGATCATATCCAAAAATCATTGCCCAGACCCATGTCATGGCGATTTTCCCATATGTCTTATTCTAGTAGGAGATTTACAATTTCAGTCTTATATTGATGTCTTTAATCTATTTTGAATCGAGTTTTATATATTGGGTGACATAGGAGTTTAATTTCATTCTTTCTGCATGTTGATATTCAGTTTTCCCAATGCCACTTATTAATGAGATTGTCCTTTTCCTATTACGTGTTCTTGGCATCTTTGTCAAAAATCAATTGGCCATAAATACATGGATTTATTTCTGGACTCTCTTCTGTCCCATTGGTCTGTTTTTATGTCAGTACCAAACTGTTTTGATTACTGTAGTTTCATAGTATATTTTGAAGTCAGGTAGTGTGATGCCTCCTTGTTTGTTTGTTTGCTCAAGATTGCTTTGGCTATTTGGAGTCTTTGTGGTTCATTACAAATTTCAGGATTGTTTTCTCTCTTTCTGTAAAAAAAAAAATGTCATTGGAATTTTGATAGGAATTGCATTGAATCTGTATATTTCTTTAGTTAGTATGAACATTTTAGCATTAATTTTTCCAATCCGTGAACATAGGATATCTTTCCATTTATTTGTGTCTTCAATTTCTTTCATTAATAGTTTGTGGTTTTCAGTGTACAGGTCTTCCATCTTCTTGGCTAAATTTATTTTAAGTATTTTTTGTAACTATTGCAAATGGGATTGTTTTCTTGCTCTCTTTAGATAGTTTATTATTAGTGTATAGACATGCAACTAATTCTGTTTCTATGTTTTTTGGATTCTACAACTTTACTGGTTTCGTTTGTCAGTTTTAACAGTGTTTTGGTGGATCTTTAAGATTTTCTATATATAATATGTCATCTGCAGACAGAGACATTTAATTTTTTTCTTTCTAGTTTAGATGCCTTTTATTTCTTTCTCTTGCCTAATTGCTCTGGCTAGGACTTCCAGTACTATTTTGAATAGAAGTGACAGTTATGGCATCTTCGTCTTGTTCCTGATCTTAAAGGAAGAGCTTTCAGTTTTACACTGTTGCATATGATCTTAACTGTGGGTTTGTCATATCTGGCCTTTGTTGCATTGAAGTACTTTTACTGTATATCTAATTTTGGAGAGTTTTTTCTTTTTTATCATGATAGGATGTTGAATTTTGTCAAATGCTTTGACTTTTGAAATGATAATATGGTTTTTGTTCTTCGTTCTGTTAATTAATAGATTTGTGTATGTTGATGCATCCTTGTATCTCTGGATAAATTCCACTTAATCTTGGTGAATAATCCTTCTGATGTGCTGTTAAATTTGGTTTGCAAGCTGTTTTTTGTTTTTTGGGGTTTTTTTTAGAATTTTGTATCCTATGTTCATCAGGGATAGTGACCTATAATTTTCTTTTCCTGTAGTATCCCTGTCTGGCTTTGATAACAGGGTAAGGCTGGCCTTCTAAAAATGAATTTGTAATTATTCCCTCTTCTTCAGTTTTTTTGGAAGAGTTTGAGAAGGATTGTTAATAGTTACTCTTGAAATTTTTGGTAGAGTTAAGCAGTCAAGTCATCAGGCTCTGGGCTTTTCTCTAATGTGTGACTTTTAATTACTGATTCAATTTCCTTGTTACTGGTCTGTTCAGAATTTCTATTTCTTCATGATTCACTCTTAGTAGGTTGTTTATGTCTATAAGTTTATCCATTTCTTCTAGATGATTCAATTTGTTGGCACGTAATCGTCCATAGTAGTCTGTTATGGTCCTTTGTATTTCCATAGTACTCGTTGTAATGTCTTTTCTTTCATTTCTGATTTTGTTTGAGTCTGTTCTTTTTTTCTTAGCTAGCTAAAGTTTGTTGATTACCACCCTTTAGTTTCATTGGTCTTTTCTATTGTTTATATGGTCTCTCTGTCATTTATTTACACTTTGGCCTTTATTATTTTCTTTCTTCTAGCTTTGGGCTTAGTTTGTTATTTTATTTCTAGTTTCTTGAGGTATGATGTTAGTTTATTTGAAATCTTTTTTGATGTAGGCTTTTATTTCTATAATTTTTCCTCTTAGAACTGCTTTTGTTTTGCATCCTATAAGCTTTGGTGTACTATGTGCTCATTTTCACTTGTCTCAAGATAATTTTTATTCTTCCTTTTAACTTATTCTTTGGTTCTCAGGGGCGTGTTGTGTTTTTCTATGTGTTTGTGAATTTTCTGAAATTCCTCCTGTTACTGACTTTTAGTATTATACCATTGTGATTGGAAAATATATTTCATATGATTTAGATGTTCTTAAACTTAAGACTTGTTTTATATATAGTCTGTCATGGAAAATGTTTTACGTGTGTTTAAGAAGAATGTACATTCTGCTGCTGTTTGGTGGAATGTTCTATATATGTCTGTCCCATTTGCACTAAAATGTAGTTTATATCAATGTTTCTCTCTTAATCTTCTGTCTGGGTAATCTGCCCATTGTTGAAAGTGGAGCCTTGAAGTCCCCTACTATTATTAAGAGTCTGTCTATCCTTTCAAATCTATTAATATTTTTTATATATGTAGGTGCTCCAATGTTGGTTGCATATGTATCTACAATTGTTACATCCTCTGATTGAATTGAACCCTTCATCCTTTTATAATGATGTTCTTGGGGTTTTGTTTTGTTTTGTTTTACAGTTTTTGACTAAAAGTCTTTTTTATCTGATAAAAATATAGTTACCCTGCTTTCTTTTTATTTCTGTCTGCATGGAGTATTTTTCCATCCCTTCACTTTCAGTCTGTATGTGTCCTTAAAGGTGAAATTAATCTCTTGTAGGCAGTATATAGTTGAGTCTTATTTTTTTATTCAGTCTTTTTTTTTTTTAAGAGATGAAGTCTCACTGTGTTGCCCAGGCTAGAGTGCAGTGGCATGATCATAAATCATTGTAGCCTCAAACTCCTGGGCTCAGGTGATCCTCCTGCCTCAGCCTCCTGACTAGCTAGGACTACAGGCATGCACCACCATGCCAAGCTTATATTTCTTGATTTGATAATGTAATCCATTTATAATCAAGGTAATTATTGATAAGTAAGGACTTTTTAGGAGGAAAGAAGTTTATTCATTTCTTCAAGGTTGATAACATTTTTTAATAAAATATTATTCAAATAAATACATTTGAATAAATTTATTTATTTCCCTTTACTCGCACACTACTCAACACTTCTGACACCAAATGTGTGAGGGTATTTCCCTACACATGAAGCAGTTCTCCCATGAACACCAGCTAAGTATCCTATAATTCAGTTTAATTCTGACAGTAACTACCTGGAGATAGGATCAGATCCTACAGGTTAAGGGCTCAGTCCCACAGGACTGCTCCCCACTTTAGATGTCAATCAGAAGGAGTAGGTTGTCATCTATACTTCTGACCAGCTGACTGTAAATCGGTACTCCCACTACCCACTCCTTGGGTTTGATGAACTTGCTAGAGTGGCTCCTAGAGCTCAGGAAGGCACTTTATTTACATGTACCAGTTTATTAATAAATGAAATAATAAAGGATACAGATGAACAGCCAGATAAAGACATACATAGTATAAAGTCTAGAAGAGTCCCAAACGTAGGAGTGTCTGTCCCTGTGGAGTTGGGTATACCACCTTCTCAGCATATGGAAGTGTTTACCAACCAGGAAGCTCTCTAAATCCTGTAGTTCTTGGAGTTTTATGAAGGCTTCATCACAGAGGCATGAAGAATTAATTAACTCAATTTTCAGCTCCTCTCTTCTCTCTAGAGAATGTAGGATGGGGCTGAAAGCTGCAAGCTATATTCATGATTTGATTTTTCTGGTGACCAGCCCTCATCCAGGAGCCCACCAAGAATTGCCTCATTAGAAAAAAAGATGCTCCTATCACCCAGGATATTCCAAAGGTTTCAGGAGCTCTGTGTCAAATGCTCCTACCACTCAGGAGATTACAAAGGTCATAGGAGCTTTGTGTCAGGGAACTGGTGCAGAGACCAAATATTAGAACAAAAGATTCTCCTAGCACTCCTATCACTCAGTAAATTACAAGGAGCTCTGTGCAGTGACTAGGGGAAGGGTCTAACACATCTTTCTTATTATTTTAAAGACTTACTACTACCACTTTGTTCATTGTTTTGTGGTTGTTTTATAGGTCCATTGTTCCTTTCTTCCTCTCTTGCTGCCTTCCTTTGTGATCAGGTGACTTTCTCTAGTGGCATGCATTGATGCCTTATTTTTTTTACCTTTTGTGGATCTTCTATAGTGTTTTGCTTTATGGTTACCATGAGGCTTACATAAAGCAACTTATAAAAGCCTTTTTCAAGCTGATAACAACTTTACTTTGATTGCAAATCAAACCTCTACAATTTTATTCCACTTCCCTATATTTTTGATGTTACAGTTTACATCTTTTATATTCTGTATCCTTTAACAAATTACCATAGTTATTATTTTAATAGTTTTATGTTTTAACCTACATACTAAAGATATAAGTGGTTTACATACCACTATTAGAGTATTAGAGTATTCTGAATTTGACTGTGCACTTACTTTTACTAGTAAGTTTTATGCTTTGATATGTTTTCTTGTATTCATTAGTGTTCTGTTATTTCAGCTCAGATAACTTCCTTTAGCATTTCCTGTAAGACACACCTGGTGGTGATGAACTCCTTCAGCTTTTGTTTGTCTGGAAAAGTCTTTATCTCTTCTTGGTTTCAGAAGGACAGTTTTGCTGGTTTGGGGGTGGGTTTTGGCAATTTTTTTCCTTCAGCACTTTGAATATATTTTCCCACTGTCTCCTGACCTAGACGGTTTCTGCTGAGAAACTGCAGCCTTACTGGAACTCCATTTTATGTTATTTGCTTCTTTTCTCTTGCTGTTTTCAGGATCCTCTCTTTAATTTTTATCAGTTCAATTATAATATATCATCCTTCTTGTTTCAATTAAATCTTACTGGAGCCCTTTGCCTTTCCTTTACTTGGATATTTATATCTTTCCCAGATTTGAAAATTTTTCTGCTGTTATTTATTTTTAAACTTTCTGTTCCTTTGTGTTTTTCTTAAACCTCCTATAATTGAAATGTTTGCTCTTTATTGTTGCCCTACTAGTCCCATAAGTGTTCATTCATTTTTATTATTTTTTCTCCTCTGACTATATATTTTCAAATAATTTGTCTTCAAGTTCACAAATTTTTCTTCTGCTTGATCATTTCTGCTGTTGATGCCTTCTATTGCATTTTTCACGTATTTCATTGTATAATATTTCTCAGCTCCAGAATTGTCTATTTTGTTATCTTGTTTTTAATTTCAGTTTCTCTTAAATTTCTCATTTTGGTCATTATTCTCCTGATTTTGTTGAATTGCTTCTCTGCAGTTTATTGAAATTTACTGAGCTTCCTTCATACAATTATTTGTACTTATTTTTCTCACTTTGTTACCCAGGCTGGAGTACAGTGGCATAATTATGGTTCACTGCAGACTACAGCTTCAACTTCGCAGGCTCAAGCAGTCCTTTCACCTCAGCTTCTCAAGTAGTTGGGACCATAGGCACACATCACCATGCCCAGCTAATTTTTAATTTTTTTTCTTTTCTTTTCTTTTTTTTTTTTGTAGAAATGGGGTCTTGCAGCCAGGTGCAGTGGTTTATGCCTGTAATCCCAGCACTTTGGGAGGCTGAAGCAGGTGGATCACCTGAGGTCAGGAGTTTGAGACCTGCCTGACCAACATAGTGAAACCCCATCTCTACTAAAAATGCAAAAATTAGCCAGGCATGGTGGTGTACACCTGTAATCCCAGCTACTCAGGAGGCTGAGGCAGGAGAATCTCTTGAACCTGGGAGGCAGAGGTTGCAGTGAGCTGAGATCACACCACTGCACTCTAGCCCAGGTGACAGAGCAAGACTCTGTCTCAAAAAAAAACAAAAACAAACAAACAAACAAGAAACGGGGTCTTGACTTGTTGCCCAGGCTGGTTATACAATTATTTGAATTCTTTGTTAGACCGTTTATAAGTCTCCATTTCTTTGGGTTTGGTCACTGGTGCTTAATTTTATTCTTTGGTGGTGTCATGTTTCCTTGATTGTTCTTCATCCTTGTTGCCATGTGTTGGTGTCTGTGCATTTGAAGAAGTAGGGACTTATTCCAGTATTTGCAGACTTGCTTTGTTTGGGAAAGCCTTTTACCAATCAGCCTGTCCAGAGATTCTGAGCAGGTCACCTGGTGTGGTCCATGAGCAGATGTGCTGTTGGAGTCCTCAGGCAGCCTGGCTTGGTGTCTGGGTCAGCAGGTGGTCTGCCTAGTACTTGAGTGTATGGGATTGAGCCTGGAGCCTAAAACCACCTTAGTGGACCTGTTATTGGGTCTGTAGGCATAGGCCTGGAGCATGGATTGCAAGGGTGAGTTGTTTTTCTTTTATGCAATCCTTTTAGATGTAGCTGTATTTTTTTTAGAGTTTCATCCCCAAAATTAGTTATTATCCTCCCAAATTATTCCCTGAGGGACCAAACTGATGTGATTAATATTTTCTGTTATATGGTTAAAAAGAGGCTTTTGATGGAATCTAATTGTGGCTTGCTATCTGTCCAAAGTAGCACAATTGACCCAAGAGACTCAGCTGAGAAACCATCATTAGAACAGTAAGTTATTTCAGTTAGGTCACAAAATGAATATACAAAACTCAGTCATTTTTATAAAGAAGGCAATTAGGAAATATAGTGGAAACAAATTCTATCACAGTGGAAAAAATAAATATAAAATGTCTAAAAGCTATAAAACTTGACTGTAGAATGTAAATGAAAGAAAAAACAAACTCTACAAGAAGACCTAAAAAAAGATTAATTTTTAATAAATAGCCAAATGGTGCTTCTAGCTGGGATAGCCCTGAACCCAGTTGATCCCAAATCTCCGAGAGTTATAGACTCAGTTGTTTTTGATAACTGAATAAGGTGGATCTATTCCATGTATTATGGGAAGTCCATCACTTTTTCAAAAATCTCCAAGAATTTCCAGAGACTATTGAAGGGTTTATGATCCCCTTGATCATTATATTAAACCACAGCTGTTTCTCTGTTCTCTTGTTATTGATCATTTATTTGTGATTATTTATTCATTCATTGTTTATTTACTAATCATTTATTGAATGCTTACCATATTCTAAACACTCCATAGATAGCAACTAACCATTGCTATGGCTCCTAGAGTTTCTGCCTCTGACTGCTCCTGGGTCACCCTTGGCTTGGGACACGATCTCTTCTCTTTCATTACCCCTGTCAAGCATCATTAATACAAGACTGTTTTGTGCAGACTTTTACTGAGGTTTTGATAATACTAGTGGTGAATGAGCATTTTGGAGAGGGAATACAGATGTAGCATATTAAATTGTAGCTCCCATAATTCCCACGTTGTGGAGGGGGGACCTGGTGAAAGATAATTGAATCATGGGGGTGGTTTTCTCCATACTGTTCTCATGGTAGTGAATAAGTATCATGAGATCAGATGCTTTTATAAGGAGAAACCCCTTTAGCTTGGCTTTTTTGCTCTCCTGCTGCTGTCATGTAAGACATACTTTTTGCCTTCCACCATGCTTTGAGTCTTCCCCAGCCATGTGGAACTGTAAGTCCATGAAAACTCTTTCTCTTTATAAATTACCCAGTCTCAGGTATGTCTTTATCAGCAGCATGAAAAAAGACTAATACACATGTAGTACAAACAGTATAAAACAATAAGCAATGAAAAATTAAATACTAGACATCTTAACATTCATGAGGCATCTCCTTATGGGGAATTTCTCACTTTATCCATCATCCTTAGGTCCCACCTGCTACCATCTTTTGGAGTTGCCTCTTTCTGTTTCTCAATATCTCTTGCATATTATCTCCTCAGCTTCTCTAGTTTCTAGACTGTTTAACTCCTGTTTCCTAGCCATGGCCTCTGGAAACTCAAAGGTTGTAATTAATTTTTGTATAATGAAAAGCACTTTAGCTGTCTCTCTTTTTCTTCCTCATACAAATCACACTGGTGGTGGGGGGATGAATTTGCCTAACCAAAGAAGTCATTGAGTTTTTCTACCCCTCTCCCCCAAAAAAGAGCACTTCTCAGCCCCGAAAAGAACTCTTCTGATTTCCAGAGCAGTAAGTTTTGGAATACTTATGTTCTTCCTCACCCCAGATGGATTTTGATGAGATCAAGTCAGTCTCTCCCAAATTAATAAAGCAAATAGAAGATAATTCAGACTATAATCACAGGGTTTCACCATGTTGGCCAGGATGGTCTCACTCCACTGACCTCATGATCCACCTGCCTCAGCCTCCCAAAGTCTTGAAATTATAGGTGTCAGCCACCATGCCCAGCCTCAGCATAATGTTTTTAAGGTTCATCAATGCTGTATAACATTCCAGGTTTTCAAGTGCTTTTTCAATAGGAATTCTACTTACCCTACAGACACACTTTCATGGTTACAAAGGCCTTCCTCGGTCCAAGATTATATAAATTCTTGCCCATATTTTCTTCCTAATATGGTTTAGCTGTGTATGTACCCAAATCTCATCTTGAATTCCCACATGTTGTGGGAGGGGACCTGGTGGAAGGTAACTGAATCATAGGGGTGGGTCTTTCACATGCTGTTCTCATAATAGTGAATAAGTCTCACAAGATCTGATGGTTTTAAAAATGGGGGCCGAGTGTGGTGGCTCATGCCTGTAATCCCAGCACCTTGGGAGGCTGAGGCAGGTGAATCATAAGATCAGGAATTCGAGACCAGCCTGACCAACATGGTGAAACCTTGTCTCTTCTAAAAATACAAAAATTAGCCGGTGTAGTGGAACACACCTGTAATCCCAGCTACTCAGGAGTTTGAGGCAGGAGAATCACTTGAACCCAGGAGGCGGAGGTAGCAGTGAACCAAAATCACGCCACTGCACTCCAGCCTGGGTGACAGAGCGAGACTATCTTAAAAAAAAAAAAAAAAAAAAAAAAAAAAGGGAATTTCCCTGCACAAGCTCGCTCTCTTTGCCTGCCGCCATCCACAAAAGATGTGACTTTCTCCTCCTTGCCTTCCACCATGATTGTGAAGCCTCCACAGCCATGTAGAACTGTAAGTTCATTAAACCTCTTTCTTTTGTAAATTGCCCAGTCTTGAATATGTCCTTATTAGTAGTGTGAAAACAAGCAAATACACTTCTGGTATTTTTTTATTTCATTTATTACATTCTGAATACTTTTGTATTCTTAGATAATATAAACCAAAAATAAAATTCTAAGCACCCCAACTGACTGAATGGCTTTCTCCTGTTAGCCAAGGGAATTCCAAAGAAACCTGAAAAATTAGCCGAGGCCATGATGGGAGGTGGAGGTCAGACATGCCTCATTATACTTTCTTCCCTTTGGAATTCAGGCAAAAACTGACTGGCATTAACATTAAAACAGTGATCTTAGGACTGACAGAACAGACCATTTGTAGTAACAAGATACCAAATTCCAACCTGACTCTAGTACAGCATCACATGACAGATAGCAGGCCCTGAAGATTATCAAAGTATTTCACCCAAAAATATATTTCTTTGATGTATTTTAAATGGTCCTGCAAAGCTATCTCTTGGAGAGGAAATTTACATACTGTAGAGAATCCCATTGCCTTTCCAGGACATTCTGACGCTGGAGAGATTAGCTGAGAGTCTGGCACCTTTTAAATGTCTGAATAGGAAACATTTGCCATCTGTTACCTCTAAGGGCAGCCACTTTGTGTGCATAATTAGAACCTTGGTTTCCACAACCCATTATCTTAACCCAGACACTTCTTTCTGTTGATTCTAGGTCTTCAAATAATATTAATAACTCCTTCAACCGACTGCCAACCAGAAAATCTTTGAATCCACCTATGGCCTGTAAGCCCTTGTTTTGAGTTGTCCCACCTTTCTAAACCGAAACAGTGTATACCTCACATGTATTGACTGATGTTTTATAAAACTTACAAAACCAGGTTGTAACCCAACCACCTTGGGCACATGTTCTCAGGACCTCCCGAGGCTTTGTTGCAGGTCATGGTCCTCACATTTGGCTCAGAAGAAATCTCTTCAAATATTTTATGAAGCTTAGCTTTTTCATCAACAATCTGTTTCTGAACTTTGTATTAAGTTTTATTTCTCTGTTTGCTCATTCTTCAAGTAGAACAGTAAGTGTTTAAATTAAACCACTGGTACAGTTAGTTCTCTATTATTACTCTTTTTAAAAAGATTTGTCTTGTTATTTGAGTTTGTTTCTTTTCCCCCTCCAAAATTAACTTTAAGATCACTTTAAAATCCTTAATAATGGATTTTATTTTGTCTATGAAAAATACAAAAATTAGCTGGGTGTGGTGGTGCATGCCTGTAATTCCAGCTACTTGGGAGGCTGAGGCATGAGAATTGCTTGAACCCAGGAGGCAGAGGTTGCAATGAGCTGAGATTGTTGCACTGCACTCCAGCCTGGCAACAGAGTGAGACTCCATCTCAAAAAAAGAAAAAAAAAGAGAAAGAAGAAAAGACATTATGCTGAGTGAAAGAGCTAGACACATATTGTATGATTGTATTTATATAAAATGTCCAGAATAGGCAAATCGATAGAGAAAATAGATTAGCGGTTGCCAAAGGAGGGGAAAATGAGGAGTGACTGCTTGTGAAGTGAACATGATGATTTCATTTTTGAGTGATGAAAACATTCTGGAATTAGGTAGTGGTGATGGTTGGGCAACTTTTGAATATATTGCCAATCAGTGAATTGTATATCTTAAAGGCTGAATTTTACATATGAGTTATATCTTAATAAAAAAAAAATTTAAAGATAGGTAGTTCTACTTGGGGTGTCATTAGGAAAAAAAAAACCTGGCATGATAGTAGAGAACGGTTAAGGAATATAAATTTTTAAATTTTTATGTACAAATGACTAATAAACATAAAATGAAAAGTAAAACATTGAGACAGAATATTTGCCTATTGGCAGAAATGAAATTGTTAATTTCTTCATTGGGTAAAGTGTAGTCTAATGGTTATTCTAATATACTGAAATTGGTGAAGAGCAATTTGGAAATATATTTATTTCAAAAAGCCTTAATTTATGTCCTTCCGTAATGTGTTTCCATTTCTAGGAATTTATCTTAAGGACACAGTTTGCCATGTAAAATAAAACTGTAAAGTAATAGTAACAACACAGAAAGATATTTCTGCTGCTAGGGAGAAAAATTAAAATGTATAATATATAAAATGAAACAGACTAATAGAAAGTGCACATTCAAAAGGCTGAAGAGATATACTCTAAAATGTGAGCAGTAATCACCTCTTATTTGTGGGATTGTGCATAATGTGTATTTTCTTACTAAGTTTTATCTGTTTTTTGTTTACTTTTTCTAAATATGCCATACTAGAAGTATCCATGTAATCAGAAAATAATAGAAAAGTTATTTAAAATAATACAGTTTCAAGTGTGGCCAAGCTTTCTGGCTTTTTTGTTTGTTTTATTTGGGTGTTTGCTTGTTTTGTGAGTGCCTTAGCAGAAATTAGATTAGAAAAGAAATTTTTTGGTTCTCCTATGACTACAGAGATTCATGAGAGATTCATGAAAAGTCTTCAATTCTGAACCCAGATTTCTCACTAGCTGCCCCTATGAGCTTCCTTCAGTGGGGTGTATAGTTTCAGGGTTTGACCAGTTGATTAGTTGGTAATTTTACAACATACACTGTTGTAAATTAAACTGTGGTGTATTTATCCCAAGATTTTTTCTCTTCGAAATTGTGTATGTTAGGCCTTACAACTAAGATCCTGTTGAGTGGAGTCCTTTCTGATTTTTCAGTTATGTTCCTCAGATGTAACAATTTTCTTCTCCCAATTTCCTAGACAGAATCATGAATAAACTGGAGGATAAGCAGGACCAGATGATACCATGAAGAGAAGTTTACAGGCCCTCTATTGCCAACTGTTAAGTAAGTTGACACTACATTTCTTCTTTCCTAAATTGTACAAATGTTATTATTTGCTGAGTACCCAGAACTTACTTTTTGGATGAAGACCAGGGTTGGATCAGTGAAAGAGGATGGTAAAGTTTCACTCTGCGTTATCTAGGTGAAGTATCAAGCATTAAGTCATTCTAAGATCTCTGTTTTAATGCTAATGCTGCTCAGTTGTTCCTGAATTCCAAAGGGAAGTTTTAACATCAGTTATAGTTATAACTTGGACATCAGTTATAACATAAACTCCATTATAATAATTCTAAATTGACATGTTAACCATAGTTAATTTGAGAATGAGTGTCCAAAAACATTATTGCCTTTGGTTTGGTGTTCTACCAGGATGACCTTCTGTAGATTCCTCATGGAGAGGAAATTGTAGGCTGTATTTTCTGTATTTTAACATATAAAACCTGTTGCTGTACAGCCTTTGGCTTGAAATGTTATGCATAGTTATACATGGTTCTCAAATAACAAGCAGTAAAAATGTGACTTCTTGGTTTTGTGGTAGAATGAAGAGTGTTCAATTATGACTTTCTTTCTGCACATTGCTCATGTGTTTTGGGTATAGTGCCACAAAGCACCAATTGCCATGTAGTGATTGTCCTTCCTTTGGGATTAGGATTGCTACTGAATGAATGTAAAAACTAAAACCAGTTGGTGGGTTTGATGTTCCAGTTAACCCACTTAGGACAGTAGGCATTACCCACTCCAGGTCAAACCAAAGCCAGTGAGTTGGAAAATTGTGAGTTCACTGTTTGTCTCGTTCTTGCTAAGGTAAGTGAAGTACCTATCTTTCATAGTCTGAGTGGCTCCTTGTTAACTTTTGCTGAGAGAATAAAATGGAAAGATACTGAGATGCAAATCACCAGTCAGCCAGCCCTTAGAATTTAGTAATTCAGCTTATGTTGTACCCCCCGTGCAAAGCACTTTATCTACAGACAGCATTCTGGCCAGGTGTTTTAATTGACTCATTTCTTCTGCTGAATTCTAATCCCTAAAACGTATCACATCAGCCTGTTTCAGCCTGGTGGAAAGTCGCCAAGTGTTATGGGGCTCTCGCATGTTCCTTTTCCATGTGTTCTATGGGACTGTCAGTTTGTTGCTTTTTAAAAAATGATAAGCTTGTTTGTTGCAGAATAGGCTTTAAAGATTGAAGAAGCAATGTCATCAAGGAATGATTAACTCTGCCTTGATAGGAGACATATGAAGGATGAATAGGATTTTACACACACACATGCACACATACCCCTCAGAGAAGGGGGAGGAAGGCCTTATCGCCAGAAAAACGAGAAATAAAGAATAACAGAGTATATTTTGCAACACCAAAATGTTTGTTGAGTTCACCTATGCTGATTGTATGCCCCAAAGTTTGCATAATATTTTAGGGTCATATGTTATTTGAAAGGCATCAGTAAATTATCCTGCAGTCCTGAGAGACAACCCTTATCCTATGATGAGGTCCATCCTCCTAAATTGTGCTACTATGAATACTGAAGGTATTTCAAACATCATCTGGCTAGCTACAGAAATCAACTGTGTCTTAACAACTTGCTGTTTGCAAAGCTTGCTGGGAAATGCAAATAGCCCAGAACAGGTAGTTTCCCTACTTAGGAGATAGATAGTGGCCCTCACTAAACCACCCTGATTACTGACAAGAATATACGCACAATATCTCCTATATGTCACTGGTCAGCCAGTTGCTAAGTTATGTGTGTATTAGCATTGTCCATGAACAAAACGTTTGTAAGACATTTAGTCTGTGTCTAAAATAGACTTGAGAACTAACATCATCACATGCAATATGTTATTTTATATAACATATATTTTATATAACTCATATGATAAAAATATATTAAAAATATGGTATTTTTAATTGGGATAAAAAATCATGATTGAGTATTCTGGTTTTTCATTGTTACATAACAAACTAGTCTAAAAGCTTACGGCTTAAAGCAGTAACATTTATTCTGCTCATGAATCTGCAATTTGAGCAGGGCTTAGCAGAGCCTACTGTCTTCACTGCAGAGTGTTTGGGACCTAGGCAGGAATGATTCCAATGGCTGAGGGCTCCCTAAGGCCTTCTTACATGGAAAGTTTGAGCTCCCCTACAACATGGTGGCTTCAGAGTGGTCAGACTTCTTATATGGCAGCTACCAGTATGAGACTTGGTCATACTTAGAAGCTTAGAAGACTTACTATGAATTAGGCTTGGAAATCCCAGAACAATAACTCATGCCACATTGTACTGTCTGAGGAAGTAAGACCAACAATAATTCAGGGGAAGAAGAACTAGGCTTCACCTCTCAAAGAGAAGAGTAGCAGGAGTTTTTAACAGTTATCTTTAGTCTACTACAAAGAATATCTATTTGTTAAAAACAATTACTAGTGGACATTAGCCAGTTCATAAGTCATTAATATAGAAGCTATACCCTCCTGAGTGCCTACTGTGCTCAAAGGATTTGCTGACAATTTACCTAAGTCTCCTCAATTATTCCAGAGGCAAATGCTTCAAGATGAAGAAGCATTACAGATGGATAAGCCAGGACTGGCCCAGGGGGCCCAGTGAGTTCAGGTTACAGCCATGTCTCTCCGACCGCTGCATATGTGCCCTTTTCTTCATTCTGCCATGGTGCCCCCACACACACACAGGAAAAATCAGCAGTGTGGTCCCTCTGCTGTCCTTATAGCTAAGATAGGGATAGTTCTAGCCCATAAGCAGTAAAGTTTGCATCTTGCGAGGGATGTAAGATGAGTGCTAGGGTTTGGATATTTGATCCCTCCAAGTCTAATGTTGAAATTTTATCCTGTTTTGGAGGTGAGGCTAAATGGGAGGTGTTTGGGTCATGGAGATGGATCCCTCATTAGTAGATTAGTGCCCTCTCTGGGAGAGGGGAAGTGAGCAAGTTCTAGCTCTTTTGGTTCCCTTGAGAGATCCTCCAAGAACTTGTTGTTTAAAAGAATCTGGCACCTCCCCCGACCTTGCTTCTAATCTCTCACCATGTAATCTCTGCACATACTGGCTCCCCTTTACCTTCCACCAGCAGTGGAAGCACCTGGAGGCCCTCATCAGATGCAGTTGCTAGTGCCATGCTTCTTATTTAGCCTGCAGAACTGTGAGCCAAATAAACCTCTTTTCTTTATGAATTACTCAGCCTCAGATATTTCTTTATAGCAACACTAAACAGACTAAGACAGTAAGACCAAAATAAAAAGATGCTCTTTAGATCACTGAATCATAATCAATAGTCATTGAGGTCTGCATGTGCCCAGTTGGGGCTAAGAGATGCAGTCTTTGGCAGGCAAAGCTATTGAGGTTTTAGTTGTTTACTTTTGTTACAACTGATTATCTCTGCCTTTGTTTTTATTTCCTGAGCTCTACTCCACAATGCATACTGAGTGTTTCATCCCACTGGCTTTAGCCCTTTCAGAAGGTTTAACACATTTTATATGATATCTTGTAAAGCTGAAAGCTTGAGTAGGAGGGTGGTGATGAGAACCTTTATGGTTATATAAAAACCAGGGTACTGTCATTCATTTTTCTTTCTGAGACCTAAGTAATCAATTAGGTGTTAGTGCCAAGATACCTTGTTTTTTGAGACAGCAGACAAGTTCAGATCCTAGTTTTCCCACTTTCTAGGTGGCTTGTCTTAGGTAGGTTACTTAAGCCTCAGTGAGCCCTAGATATAAAATGGAATGTGATCACTCTCTACCTGAGATGGTATTGAGATGAATGCCATATAGAAGTCCTACATAAATACCAGCTTTCTGACTGGCTTTCCTGCCTGAAATCGTAAGTACAGCCTAACCAGGAGCTCTACTCTAACATTTGTGTGGGACTTTCTGGTTCACAGAGCGTTTTCTCATAATTTGGTCCTCATAACAATCTTAAAAGGCAAGTTGGTGTCTTTATAGTAGAACGATTTATAGTTCTTTGCGTATATACCCAATAGTGGGATTGCTGGGTCAAATGGAATTTCCATTTCTAGATCCTTGAGAAATCACCACACTGTCTTCCACAATGGTTGAACTAATTTACACTCCCACCAACTGTGTAAGAGTGTTCCTATTTCCCCACATCCTCTCCAGCATCTGTTGTCTCCCAATTTTTTAATGATCACCATTCTAACTGGCATAAGATGATATCTCAGTGTGGTTTTGATTTGCATTTCTCTAATGACTAGTGATGATGAGCATTTTTTCATATGTTTGTTGGCCTCATGTATGTCCTCTTTCAAAAAGTGTCTGTTCATATCCTTCGCCCACTTTTGAATGGGGTTGTTTGTTTTTTTCTTGTATATCTGTTTTAGTTCTTTGTAGATTCTTGATATTAGCCCTTTGTCAGATGGGTAGATTGCAAAAATTTTTTCCCATTCTGTTGGTTGCCGATTCACTCTAATGATGGTTTCTTTTGCCGTACAGAAGTTCTGGAGTTTAATTAGATCCCATTTGTCTATCCTGGCTTTTATTGCCATTGCTTTCAGTGTTTTAGTCATGAAGTCCTTGCCTGTGCCTATGTCCTGAATGGTTTTGCCTACGTTTTCTTCTAGTGTTTTTATGGTGTTAGGTTTTATGTTTAAATTTTTGATCCATCTGGAGTTAATTTTAGTGTAAGGTGACAGGTAGGGGTCCAGTTTCTGCTTTTTGCACACTGCTAGCCAGTTTTCCCAACACCATTTATTAAACATGGAGTCCTTTCCCCATTGCTTGTTTTTGCTGGGTTTGTCAAAGATCAGATGGTTACAGATGTGTGGTGTTTCTTCTGGGGTCTCTGTTCTGTTCCATCGTTCTACTCTAAAGACACATGCACACATATGTTCATTGCAGCCCTGTGTACAATAGCAAAGACCTGGAACCAACCCAAATGCCCCTCAATGATAGACTGGACAAAGAAAATGTGGTACATATACACCACAGAATACTACGCAGCCATAAAAACTGATGAGTTCGTGTCCTTTGTAGGGACTTGGATGAATCTGGAAACCATCATTCTCAGCAAATTGACCCAAGAACAAAAAGCCAAGCACCGTATGTTCTCACTCATAGGTGGGTGTTGAACAACGAGAACACATGGACTCAGGGGAGAGGAGCATCACACACAGGGGACAGTTGTTGGGGGGTAGGGGAGAGACAACAGGGGGGTGGGGAGGGAGGGGAGGGTGGAGAGGGGATAACATGGGGAGAAATGCCAGATATAGTATGCACCAAAAGTAAAATAAATTAAAAAAAAAAAAAAGAAATTAAAATGGGACCAGAATGTATGATCTTGCTCTAACACTTGGCCAGACCTGTGTCATCCACTGCTAGTACCTGAAGTCGACAGATAATTCTGCCAAGGTAACTGAGAATCATTAAGCATCCTGCTATTGTGCATGGTGAATAATAAAATTTTCCCCCTATTCTTTGCCTGGAGCTTACAATGAATAATTCTGGAGCTATTTGCAATGTTAACAGCACCTATCTTGCCCATCCATTCCTTTACAATAAGGATGGAAATATGCATTTCAACAGTCTGTACAGATACTGATTCACAGGCATTTCAAAGGACACCTGTCACTCAAGCGAAGGACCTGTCAGTCTCCAATGTATGATGGTGCCAAGAAAATGGCCAAAAAAGATTATCTGTACTTTATTTCTCCCTTTTTCTCAGATTAAAACACTGTTACATTTGCCATAGACTGACAAGTGATTTACAGTGGCAACTGTAATGTGTTTAAGACTAGAAAAAAAGCTGTTCTCTTAGGCGGACATATTCTTCCAAGGTTTACAACTGTTATCAAATACACTACCACAAATGTGACCTAGACCATACAGAATGTCATTATGCTGGATATTAGAAGCATTTAATCTGTTTGCTGACGTAAAGATGACATTCATAGAGCTGTATTTTTGACGTCAGTACCAGAGTAAATTTACTTTTAGGAAATTACAATTAGACTGGAGTCCTTATAGTGGGGCTAGCTGTTATTGGACACGTTCATTAAAATGTGTAACTGAAGATTTTTCCTCATCAATACATTACTGAATGTGCAGTTCGCAGCAGAGAAGTTTTCATCATCAAGAGAAATTCATGCCACATATTCTAAAGTTTAAAATTCAGCTACCAAAGAGATTCTTAATGTTTTGTTCCCCTTGACAAAAATCAAGACCACTTTATAGATCTTTGGACATCTTCAAAGTTTTTGTTCCCTGAACAAATTCTGTGAGTCTTGTGAAGATCCCAGTTGTTTTATTGAATAAATTGTTCTAACTCTTTTGATTACAGTTAAATTAATAATGAAATTAAGCTGTAAATTAGTAAACTTCAAAGAGGTCTAACGTTCCTTACCCTTGTTGAATGTCATGAGAGTTCCACTTCTTACAAGGGTGCTGTGCATCTCCTCTTTTATTCCTGAGAGCCTCCAGCTCACTACACTCTTTGTTGCACACAAAGTGATTCTTGGAAGATGTTTTCATAGTACTCATATACAAAAGAAGACTTGCATTTGCTATATTAAAGAACTGTACTGTGGAGTTAAAAAAAAAAAAAAAAGGCAAGTTGGGGCATTATTTACCCCATTCTACAGAAAAAGGAGTTCATACCATCAAGACTGCCTTTGCCAAGCCACATCACAGTTTTTTGAAAAAGTTTTTAATAATGGAAGGTAAAGAACATCATCACAACCCCTTCAGAGCTTGCCACTGCTGAGAAGGCTCTGAATCTGAGTCTTGAGTTAGCAGAAGTGGTATTTGCTTGGATACTGTATACTGAAAAATTGTTGTGCTACTTTGTTGTTAAGAATTTTTACATATCAATATTTATTCAAATCAGAGTGGTTTAAATACTTAGAATTAAGCAGTGATAATGCTTTGTAACTTCAGTGTTTGCTATACACCCAGGCATTTGAATTTCTTAAATCATGCACTCCGTTGTTATGCTAGTACACCCTGCTTGCTCATTCATGCACCCTTTGCATCTACTGGTCTGTGTCAAATCACACAAAGTTATTTTTTTTTCTACTCAGAGAACTGTCACTATCTTAGGAAAAGGAGGGGGAAGAAGGAAAAAAATAAATGCTGATGTGGATTCGGACCCCTAGACTATAGAATTTAGAAGGAAAATACACCCCTTTTTTCTGCCATCTTTACTTGGAGCATGGAGATTATATCTCAGTCTCAGATTTGAATTATATGTATGTACAGACACAAACACACAAATCCATATTACCTGCCTCTCTAGATTTTTCTGGGAATAATGAGAAGCTGCTTGGGAGTTCATTTCCATTTGAAACCTATTTTCTGATGGGGTGGTCTGCTTCTCATGTGCTCTCTGGAGCTGAGCAGAATCCTTGAAAACACTTGAAAGTGACAGAACTCTGAGAGAACTCTCTCTGGTGCCTTTTCAACTCTAACCATTTCTCTTGCCTACCAGCGGCCCAATGACTTTATTCTTTCTTCCAGTCACTTCTTAAACTAGAAGTATCCACATAGTTGTATCTTCTGCAACGGATTAACGTTTTCCCTCTCTTTTCTTCTTCCATGCTTATCCTTGTCCCATATTAGACCCAAAGCCCCCATCATGCCACTTTCTCATCTCAGATGTCCTCCTGTGGTCTGTGATGTGAAGTTCTCATGTATTCCATTGAGATATAAAGCAATTTGACTAAACTAAGTAATCCCAAGATGTGCTCACTGGCTAAGGAGAGTTAAGGAGCTCCTCCCTCCTTAGCTCTCAGAGATACTTGCATTTTGAAGAGATTTGATATTGTTTTAAACAGCATTGAGTACAGTAGTTTAAAGAGGTAAGCCCAGGGCCTGCCCACTTCTCTGGATCTCCCTAAGTCATGGTCAGGAATCTTCATATTTCCCTTTCTGGGTCATTTTACTCTTTTTTCTTTCTTTCTTTCTCTTTCCTTTTTTTTCCAGCTAACACCAGAAATTATCTTCTTATGCCGTATCTATACCTTTGTATCATCACCATCCAACCAGATTTTGCAACCCCAAATACATGAAGCCATCCTTGACTTGCCTTCTGCCCTACCCTGGATGCATTTGGATACTAGTTCCCATTGAATTTAACACATGAATTCATTCATGTCTCTGCATCCCCATTGTCTCAGCTTTAGAGAATAGCTTCCTATGTTCTTTCCTGGACCATTTTAATAGTCCTCTGCTGCTTGTCCTATTTTCAGGCCGCCTCCTTCTAATTCATCTTCACATTACTGCCAAATTAGCTGCTTGTCATCTGATAATCTTTCCATGGCTTTGCATTACCAAAAGCAGCAGTTCTCATAATGTGGTCCAGGAACCTCTGGGGACTCCTGAGGCCTTTACAAGAAGTCTGTGAGGCCCTTCTTTTTCCAACTATACATAATTATAAAGCCAGATTTTTTCCCTTATATTATACTTCAATCAAAATATCATATCTCAACAGATTGAATGCAGAAGCTGATAAGAGAAACAGCTATCTTTCATAAGCCAGACACTAAAGATATTTACAAAAATATAAAACAATGCCATCCTTCTGATTTTTTGCATTAGAAAACGTTTTTTCATTAAAAATGCTATTTGTTAACAGCAATGAGTTTGTTATTTGTAATGAGTTAATATTTTTTGTTTTCAAGCTTTAAGTATAGTTAATACTAGTAGTTATAACCCGTATTTTAAAAAGCTCTTTTGGGAGTCCTCAATAAATTTTAAGAGTATGAAGGAGTCACGAGACCAAAATGTTTGAGAACCTCTGACCTAAAGGACAAATCCTAAATTCCTTAGGTTAGTGTTAGAGTCATTAATAGTCTGGTCCCAGGCTACCTTTCCAGCCTCATCTCTTATTCCGTCTCCCTTTCATATCCCTCCTCCCTCACTCATGCACATATACCACACAGTTCTAGCCAGTAGATACCCACAGTGTGCTCCAGTCATCATAACACATACTTTATCCACCACAAAATATTTATCTCTGATTATACATGTACTTGTTTTCATCTAGCTTCTCAGGCATGGGAATTATATTTCATTATCCATTCCTTTGTTGCCAGTCTAATCGGGAGCTTGATTCATAATGGGACCCATAAATGTTTTATTTAATTTACCATATTTCATCAAGTCTAAGATGCTATTAGTTGTAAGATACACTGTTATTTTATGAACCATTAAAAAGACAAAATGTTGCTTAAGCTATCACACACTATCAATTACATCTTACAATTTGGAAACACATGTAGAGATAAAATACAGAATTATTAGGGTGGATTGTAGCTAACTGGGAAATGTAATTTCTGAGCCTCTGCCACTAAATTCTTTAGGATCAAGTCTCAGCAAACCCATCTGTAGTTCAAGCTCCACCCTAGGTGGGCCTCATGAAACAAAAGAATTTCCCTTTAGAAACTAGAGAGAGATTCAAGGAGCTGGACCATCTCTAGCTGAAGCTGGCTCGTGTATTTTGTCTTCATGGTTTGTTTCTCCTGGTAAGTGAGAGGAAATTTTTCCTACAATTCAGGAAGGAGAGTTGATATGAGTTATAAATGACATAGTATTTAGGTCCAAACAAATTTTGACTTCAAAAATACGTGATCTTTTAGATGTTACAGGCAATCATACAGATACTGCCATTCTGTATACATAAGAGTCGTTTCCCTAGTGCGAGGAGATGAACAGAACTTCACCATTCTTTATGAGGTCTTCGTTTCCTCCTCTTCTTTCCCCGTGAAGTTATCTTCCCTTGTGTTTTACACCACTTGCTCACAACCTTCACGGACAGTGATTAAGACTGCTTGAGTTCAAGTCTTGGCTTATCACAAATTATTTTCGTCCTTTTCCATCCAAAACATACCATTGCTTAATAGCTGCTGGGCTTTGCGTCCCCACCCCTTTACAAATTCATCATTCCTGAGCTATCGAAAACGCATTGCTCTTGAGAAAATAAAACAGCATGGTTCATCTAGTGGCAAAGACCAGTTCATCAGCCTGCAGTTCTCTTGTGCTACCAGAAGTGGCTGCAGTAACAATAATGACACTTCTGGTCATCAGTTGGCCTTATGGATATTGGAAGGCATCAATGTCGTTGACTCTAAAATTCAGTAGTTTAGACTGGATTAACTTGATTGGCTTTGATCAGTGTTTCCAAAATCTGGCTGTACACTAGAATCACCTTGAGAACTTTTTAACAAATCCCTTTGCCCAGACCTCATCCCAGAGCAATTAAATCAAAATCTTTGGGCATGGAACTGGGGCATCCAGTGATTCTGATGGGCAACCAGGGCTGAGATCACTGGCTTCAGTCTCTGGTTCTTAAACTTTAGTGCACAACAGAATCACATCGAGGGCTTATTTAAACACTGATCCCTGGGCCCACCCCCAGAGTTTCTCATTCAGTAGATCTGGGGTTGAGCCAAGAATTACATGTCTAAGTCTCTAGTAATGTTGAAGCTTTGGTCCAGGGACTTTGAGAATCACTGTTGTAGACTTACGAAGGGCTATCCTGGAGCAGGAGATGCTTTTAACTTTCCAACCTCACTTGGGCTACATGATGGTGAAGTGAGTTCTGGAATAAACCAGGATCAGTTAGGAAGGAGAATGGAAAGTGTCAGGGAAGGAGCCAGCAGAATCCCTCTCAAGTGTTGTGGGATTAGGCACTGTTAGAACTTGATTTCATGTTATTCTTTAGGATGTACTGGAAGTTAGTTTTTACTCTGTTTTAAGAATGAGAAGGGAACAAGGAATGGGCTGGCCAGGATTATAAAGCAAAAGGAAAACACCTTTTAAGTAACCCTTGGTCTTGACTTTATTGCAGCTGTCTCATTTTAGAACTTGATTTTATAAGGCTATTTTTTTCTTATGCTGCATAATTATTTTGCAAATCAAAAATGAGAAACTTTTTTGGGGAGCTTAATTATAAAAAGATTTGCAAATGTTCTCTAGGGAGAATAGATCTCTTTACTTCTGAAGGGTAAGTCGTTCATATAAAAAATTTGAGGGAGTGACTCTTTCCAAGGTGATATTAACCCAGGAAGTTTAGGCATACCAGGTCCTTAAAAGTGTCATGTTGATTTAATGTATGTTACGTTTTAGGTTGTGATTTTAAATTTACATAAGTCAACAATTCTCTTCTGCAGATAAAACAAAACTTTAATAAGACATTCTCATTGTAAACAATGTCAGTGGGGACTGAAGAATAAATATTTTAAAGAAATTCAGCTTTATGAATTTGAGTACATTCCATTACACTGTTGGCAGAAGAGTGTAGGTGAGGGAAATTGTGCTCATACTTAGGAGAGCTGTTCATTTATGTAAATTAAAATTTTAACCCTTAATGAGTAAATTCAATTTTCTATATGAAAGTATTTTTGCTAAAATATATGGTGGGAGGAAGCATAGAATTTCAGGCTCTCATGTTGTCTCTTACTAGTTATATGACTGCACAGAGTGCTTCACCTCCCAGAGTTCCCTCATTGTCCTCAACTACAATGCACAGATGACCACTATAATGTCTACCTTGAGGATTGCTGTGAGAGTTAAATAGGTAGGGTTTAAAACATTTCATGTGTTGAATTGCCTTTCGAAAATGGGTTGTTGCTGTATTACTATCCTTAAATAACATTACTTTTGTTGTAATATTGTAAGGAAATCTTATTTTTGTTCGGCAATTCTTATTTTTTAAAAAAAGAAATGTGAAATGTAGTCTAGATGTCCTCACCCAGATTTGAACTGCATAGAATGCTCATTAATACACATAAATCTCATGAATTGGAGTTATTTTAACAAACAGAGAACTGTCTTGTTTGTTAAGATCTGGTAAAATTCTGGGAGATTTTTTGTGAAGAAGGGAAATTCAAACAATTTTTTAATGAAAAACGGCTTTTTCCCAGCAATTTCATGATGTCTTTGTAATAAATCTCTGAAACATTTTTGAAACATTTAATCCCTGCCTTTATGTATGTGATGGACACTGGAGATTATTTAAGCTAGGACCCCAAAAGCCCCCCAAACCTAAGATACCTTGCCTTTGCAGCATCTTTCTTGTCTCCCTCTCCTGTTCATCCATTTCCCTTCCCTTCCTTTGGGTCATTTGCATCACCAAGCTTTCTCATCTCTTTGCCCCTCCCCTCAGAAGTTTTCCAGCCTTTCTCCTCACGGGAATCAATTATCTGCTGCAAGTATCCTAGCAGCTCTTGGAAGATGAATCATTTGCCTTTATTCTGACTGTACCAGGATATCACTCAGCTGTGAGCTGTGGGCAGCCTCTGCTCATTTCCTCCAGAGCATCTTCATCAGTTTCCCTGTCTGTTAAATGGGTGTTTGTATTAGTTTCCTGTGGCTTTTTTTTTTTTAATGAGACAGAATTTTGTTTTTTTTGTTCAAGTTGGAGTACAATGGCGTGATTTTGGCTCACTGCAACCTCCACCTCCCGGGTTGAAGTGATTCTCCTGCCTCATCCTCCGAGTAGCTGGGATTACAGGTGTATACCACCATGCCCGACTAATTTTGTGTTTTTAGTAGAGATGGAATTTCACCATGTTGGCCAGGCTGGTCTTGAACTCCTGACCTCCAGTAACCCATGCACCTCAGCCTCCTAGAGTGCTGGGATTATGGGCATGAACCACCACCCCCGGCCTCCTGTGGCTTCTATGACAAATTACCACAAACTTTGTGGCTTAAAATAGCAGAATTTTTTTTCACAGTTCTAGAGGCCAGAAGTCCAAAATCAGGGAGTCATGGGGGCCACACTCTCTCTGAAGGCTCTAAGGCTCCAATCTCTGCCTCCATTTTACATGGCCTCCTCCTCTTTCTGTGTATCTCTCCTTTGTTGGTCATTGGATTTAAGGCACACTTGGATAATCTATCATTAGCTCATCCCAAGATGCTTAATTATAGCTGCAAAGACCATTTTTTCCCAGCAAGATCACATTGAGAGGTTTCAGGGTTAAGATGTGGATATGTCCCTTGGGAGACTACCATTCAGTCAACTACACTGTGATATTGCTATTCTTCTTAGATTTATTAATATAAGTATGTAGCACACTTAGCTAATGCCCAGTTCAGAATAGGTGCTCAGTAAGTGGATGGTATAGGCCAAGGAATAAGTAGAGGGTGAGGAGACGGAACCATGAGTTTATACAGTTTTTTGAAGAAGTTTAACCATAAAGTGAGAGCAAGAGAAGGCTGGAAGTAGCAGGGATAGAGAGGTGATTTTATAAGACTATTTTAAAAACCAGTGTGTTGAGCTGGTCTAAGAGCTCCCAGCTGAGTGCTATAGGCATACGAACTTAGGTATGTGTTATAAGTATGTGAGGACTGAGTGCTACAGGCATGCGAACTTCAGATGAGGTGAGATGCACACTGATGGGCAGGAACCGGTCTACACATGATTCCCGTGCTCACATGTAGCACTGGTGCATGGGGTCTCTTTCCTGCTCTTGCCAACCAGTACCAGTGCTAGAGGCATGATTGTGCCATGTTTGATGAGAAGAGGCAAGAATGAGAGTCCCCTGTCTATGTTCAGTAAGTCAGATTAACACTGAGTATAAGTACTTTGAGACAACATTGTAAGATGTTCTCTCAAAGTTATACAACTGTTTCACCACAGAGCAGAGCCCAGGCTCTGTGCTGGCAGCGCAAGGTCAACTAATTTTAGAGTAGCTCAGGAGAGATCCCCAGAACCCTCTGAGAGGAAAAAATGCAGCAGTTTGCTTTGAAATTCCTTGGTTATATGAAGAAATTAGAATGTGCCCACTTTGCCCAAATGGCAGAGAAACAAGGGTCCAAGAGTCACCCAGGGAAGCAATATTGTGCCCCAAGAACTTGGTCATGCCTGAACATCCCTGGAAGCAATGGAAGATGAATGAGATGGGAGGGTTGGAAGATCTAGAGTGGGGCACTTGAGAAGGGACAGTAATTCTTCAGATTCCAGTTGCTGGCCTGGAGGTCACTATGAGGTATAGACAGCTCCTGAACTTGAGAGAGTGCTCTTTAAAAGTAAGTGCGAGTGGCTGGATAGCTTGCTTGTCTAAACATACAGGGTCACATCTAAGCAGCTCTCACTATGACATAGGAGAATCCCTGAAGGAGGAAAAGGAGGCTCAGACAAATACAGTCACATTCTTTTATTGATGTTGTTGTTATTTTGAGCTGCAGTTCAGTGTAAAATAATTGAGCTAAACAAATAAAATGTAGTATTTATTTAAATAGCCTAGCTATAGAAAGTTTATAAGGAAAAAGTCCCATATTTGACACTAAAATTGGTCTGATTGTGGAAATATTCACGTCTTTTTTAATGAGTGTTGTAGGTTGGGCAGTCCCTAGGAGCAGACCTTGAACCCTGAGAGCAGGAGTCCTGTGGAGTGACTTAATAGGAGGGTTTCCCAGGAATAACTGATAGGGGAGAAGGGGGAGTGGGCCTGGAAGGGGAGGAAAGCCCAGCAAGGATGAGTATCAAGCAAAGCTCCACAGAGATTGGCTGTTGCAGTCTCTTGAGAGTTCTGGTGAAATTACAGCTCACACCTTGGGCTTGTCCTCATCAGGTGACAGAGTATTATAATCCCCGGATCTCCCAGTCATTGGTCAAGGGCACTGAAGATGTGCCAAGCTCCATTTAAACATTTTAAATTAGTGACCTAAATGTTAACATGTTTAATTCATTTAATATATACAGAGTATTTTAAACAGTGCTATTAATGTTGGGCTGATGTTATTTTTACCGTCATGATCATCATCATGTGTTCCCCTACTCCTCCCATTTCTCTGAGCATGAAGTAAAACCTCATCTCTCTTCTATTGCTAGGACCTCGTGCCTGGTTCTCACGTTTCATGTTACAAATGCAACTTACTGCATCTTCCTCCTTTCCTCTATGAACCCCTGTCCTAAGTCTCATTCTCTGAGAACCAGTATGGAGGTTCCATGTGAGGGCTGGAGATGGCTGGTGAAGGGCCGATTATTAAACATTTGTCATATGCCCCTGGGTTACATATGGAATTGAAGTTCCCCCCTGGATGTAGTCCCATGGGCCTCTCTTTGCATTATTAAATTACAATGAGAAATGAGTATGACTGGGTATTTTATTCTTTCCCTGGAGGTATGGCTTTTATAGATGTGGTCTCCTTGATAATGTTTTGCCATAGATGAAACTTTTGGCAGAATCATTGCCAGCCTGACAATCCAAATTTCCCCAAGTTCAAGGGATACTTTGAAAACATAAAGTTCTGAAAACTAGAAAATATGCACTTTCGTAGGAATTGTAGTCTAATTATAAAGAGAGTAGTATCTGTGCAGGACAGCTGACTGTATTTGTGAGAAAGATGGTCCAGATTTTGGAGGAAAACATTCTTGTGTGTACAATAGGGAATTTACAGGTTTACTCTTTGATGCTATATGAGAATGGGTTGGCTAGATGTCATTTTGATCTATTTTCATCTTTTAAAATTTTAAATTTTTTATTTTCCTAAAGAAGAGGGAGAAGAGGAAGGTAGGCATCAGAGAAGCAGTTGCTAAATCTTGAAAGGGTCAGAGTATTTCCGTTTGTTTCCTCTTCCTTTAATTTTCTAGGACAGGACTTTTATTCCTTAGAATATATAGAAGAGTCATAAAAGTCTATGATCTCAGAGCTGAAAGGAAGATCCTTTAGTAACTGCCACTCTGTTTAGCACATGAGGAAATGGAGACCATCCTGAGTGGAGACGTGACTTACCCAGGATCCAAGCCTAGTTGATGTGAAGGAAGACGCTTAAGCATGAGTCCAGATTCTCAGTGCAGTGAGCATGCTAGGATGTTCTCTTCTACATCCCTCTGCACAGCAGTATTCCAGTCACACTGATGTTCTTTTCCTTCTTCAAGCACTTCAACTTATTCCTTGCAAAGGCTTTTGACCAATTGTTTGTCCCAGCCTGGCATGGGTAGCTCCCCTGCTGTTCATATTACAGCCCCAGGACCTCCCCCAGCACTTGCCCTCACCACTCAGCATAAACACACTACCCGGTCTCTCCATTATTTTTCCTAGTTCTGCACATCACTTGGAATTATATAATTTTTTTGGTTCTGTATTTGTTTATTGCCTGCAGTCAGTTAAGAGCCTACATGCTGTATTATTAGCCTAGAACAATGCCTGGCACATGGAAGACCCAAGAAACATGTCATTAAAGTGGAATGAACTGGACAGAGGAACAATGAGGCAGGTTTCTTGAGTGGTCCATATTGTCGGGTGAGACTTCATTAGAGAGACTGAGAATTATAGTGTAGGTTGGCCCAGTCTAATGGACATAGAACACAAGACACACACATAATTTCAAATTTTCTAGTAGCCATAATAGAAAAAGTGAAAAGAAATAGGCAAAAGCAATTTAAATAACATTTTTATTTAAACCAATATATTTAAAACATTATTTTCAACATATAATCAATAAAAAAAAAACCTAGTGAGATATTTTGCTTTCTTTTTTCAGACCAGGTCTGTTAAATCTCATATATAATGTACATTTACAACACATCTTCAATTTAGACACTGAATTTTTTTATAAGTATTTGACATTTAGATTTCATAAAACTTACAATTGGAAAAGTAGATTTACATACTTAAAATGTTTCCAGTGACTGAATTAGCTGTCAGTTTTTAAATGTAGTTTAAAAAAAATTTAAAAATTCAGTTCCTCAGTCACACTTAAAACATGTCAAGTTCTCAGTGCCACATGTGGTCAGTGACTACACAGGTCCATATCAGTTGCACCAGACTATTAATTTTGAAGTTCCTTAGCCTTTCCTGTTCCTTATCAGCTCTGTGGGAACAGTCTAGCATGTGGGGACCCACTAAGTTAGAACACCCAGGCCTTAGGCCAGGAATACATGACTGTGCCTTGAGCCCAGCAATTTCTTGGCCATTGTGTTAAGAGATAGGAGTTGGTGAATCTTTTTAATGCCTTGAGAGTTTAACTGTTTTATTCTGATTTTTTCTAGAAAAGAGCAAAGTTAGGGGGATTCTCACATCATTCGCAGAGCATGTAGTCCAGGGTTGAAAACAAAATGCAGTGCACAGGTGCAGACATCTCTGGAGGCACAGCTCAGAGCTTAAAGGACACAGAGAGAATCACGTAGAGCAGAGGACCTGACTCCACAACAACCCTGCCCAGGTGGCTGCAGCTGAGTAAGCCACATCTCATGCACTCACCCCACTGAGGCACTGAGAGTTTATCCGTACAGGAAGGTTTGCTATCTCAGATCCTCTGCAAGGCCCTGAACTGAGGAGCAACACACTTCATAAGAGTGTTTTGAGGTCCTCACCCCTTACAGAGACCTCTGCATGCCATCTCATCCTAGATATTATGTCAGCAAATTCTACCAGCAACTCCAAAGGAAATTGTTTCATGGTGTATACATCTCTTGGGAGAAGAACAAGGGTTATTGTTATATTCTGAAACATCAGATGTCACAGGCTTCTGTCATGGCTCTAAGTTAATTACAAAATGACAGTTCCTCTCTGCTATGGACATTAGCAGACTAACTGGTCCGGGGCTCAGATGCCCAGATAGCTAAGGTGCCTAACAAGTTAAGCAGAAGCTGAAGTTTCTCATGGGGAAAACTGTCTCAAATAAAACCTTCAGTCATGACAATTTGCAGGTAGTGCTATTTTCCAAATGAACAAACTGTAAGAGTGGGATCCTTAGAAGACATCCCTCCTTTAAATCCCTCTCTGCTTAGCTCATCATTATTCTTTACCTTATAACATGGTTGAAGAAAACTTCATATCAAGAATAAAAGAAGTGTCAGCCTGCCTTTTGCTTTTTGTTCACTTGTGCTTCCATTATTGGCATTGCCTTCAATCCAGTGTTTCTTTCAGACATCTTTCTAAGCTACCTGCCCACGTTTTAGGAGCTAACATGTCAAACTAGATAACAGAATAAGCAAATCCCCTCACTAGGATACAAGTAAACTGCAGGGCTTCCTAGTGTCCTGAGTGTTAAGGAAATAGGGTAGGCCCCACTCCTGAGCCTTCACAGATGGGGGAACTTCCCCTCTTCCATTAAAGTGCCACCCAAAGAACTTTTGCAATCTGTTTTTATATTCACTGTTATTCATAATAAACCTGTCCTAAAAGTAAAAAAATTAAATCCCTCTCTGCAACCCCTGGGTGGCACCCTTCTGTTTTCATGATCTTTCAACACACTTTTTATAAAGAATCTGCTATGTGCTAGGTACTATGCTAAGCACTGGGAATGAAAAGACATGAACCCTGCCCTCCAAGAGCTCCCAGGCCAGTGGTGGCAAGGGCTTCACACAGAAAACTGTAGTACAAATGTGGTCTCCTTTTTCAGAGTCATATGCTTCTGGGTATCCCTTCATATCCCAGAAGGATATGACTCTGAAAAACTCGAGGGTTGCAGAGAGACATAAAGCATAATTTCTGCTCTCCAAAAGCTTATAGTATAATCAAGGAGAAAGGGCAGAATATGAAAAAATAGTGTGTTACAGGATGCCCTAGGAAGCCACAAGTCAAGCCATGTTCTTAAATCCAGCTTAACTAGTAATAAAGATAATGTTTGATCCACCTCTGATTCCTCTATGTATGTTTAAATTAGTTCTGAACATGGGAGAGAGGCAATAATTAGTGCCCTTAACCAATATGACAACCAAAGGAGACTGACGATATCAAGGCTTTTGTACTTTATAGTGTTTTCCCATCTAATATGCCGTGACTCATCCTGACAAGCCTGTTGATAGGCATCATTTTAATACCATGTTACTACAAAGAAAATACAATCCCCCAAAAGCCAAGTGTTATGCCTAAAATCCTAGAATTAGGAACGTGGACTGAGGTTGCCTTACTCCAAGTCCAGTATATTTTCCAGATCCCACAGCCTCCCATAATTCATCCTAGGCACAGCCCTTGTACTTGGAAAACTGTGACCCACTGAAGACAGTTGTGCCGTCTGATCATGTGTCTCTTGATGGAGTTTCACAACTTCAGCCAGTGGACTGCTCCAGCCTTTCCCTTGCAATACGCCTTATCTTGTTTTAGCAGCTTTAGTGGTTGGTCTTTTGTTTCTCCCCTGGGTCTGTTTAAAGAAATAAAACAAACAGTAGCAGGATAGAGGTATTGGCTCTCAGATCAGATATTGGCTTGGTAATATTTAGGGAAATAAATATTGCAACCCATTGTGGCAGTGGGTTATTCATTTTATAAGCTGATGAATCTGTAGCTCATTTAGCCTCATTATTTTTTGGTTAGCAAGCTCTGGTTGTGCCATCCTTATGGCTATATTTTTAGAAGTCTTAGATTATTACAGCAACTGTGAAAAAGGATGAGGAAAGAAATCTGGCTCCTAATATACATCCGCTTAATTGTTTCTTGAATTAAATTAGTCTTCATCTAGCCCTCAGAGAATGCTGCACTCGCCCCTGCTGCTAATTAAAAGCTGCTACCTTTGCATGGTCACTGAGGGGGGGCACCAGATGATGAGAGAGGTATTTCAGGGTGCTGGTGGGCCGCCTCATCCAATTTATTTCAGGTACCAGCTGGGCCTGGGAGGGTAGAGGTAGGGAAAGGCCAGAAAGGAAGCATGTATAATCATGACATCTTCACAGTGCCAAATGAAATATTCACAATTTGCATCAAGTCTGATACTCTAGTTGTGGAACTTAAGCCTCCTCACTCAAGATAATGTGATAGGAGGAAGAGACAGTAATGAGACAGCCCTACTGTGTTTCAGAGGGTGGAAAGGAACTAAGGAAATAAACAAACATGGAAAACTATCAGACTGCATCAGTGCAGTGAAGGGGCAGAGAATGTTAGCCCTTAAACTGTTTCTGTCATACTGTGGTTAATTATAGAAAAGCTTTGAAGGGGTTGTAGGGGAAAGACTAGGCTAGGGAACACTCTGAGCATGAGGGGATGTAAACTGATGTTTTACTGCCCCTCCTTCCCTCTGCCTTCCAGTAGTCTCCAGTGTCTATTGTTGCCATCTTTATGTCCATGAGTACCCAATGCTTAGCTCCCACTTGTAAGTGAGAACATGTGGTATTTGGTTTTCTGCTTCTGCATTAATTCATCTAATATAATGGCCTTTAGCTCCATCCATGTTGCTGCAAAGGACATGGTTTCATTCTTTTTATGGCTGCATAGTATTCCATGGTGTATATATACCACATTTTTTAAAATTCAGTCCACTGTTGATGGGCACCTAGGTTGATTCCATGTCTTTGCTATGGTGAATAGTGCTGAGATTAACATATAAAGCACTATAATTTTAAATTAACTTTTGTGGTGACTAAATTTTCACTACATTAAGGAATAAAGAGCTTTTAAATTATTTGAGTAATGTGGTAACTTAAGTGACTATCATGCGTGCAACAGAAACATTTTCAATTAAGAAAAGGAAATTTCAGTTTATGAAAAACGTGTTTTTGTTTTTAAGAGACAGGGTCTCACTGTGTTGCCCAGGCTGGCCTTGAACTTCTAGGCTCAAGCAATCCTCACACTTCAGCCTCTGGAGTAGTTAGATGTACTTTTAAACTTCAGACAATTACACTCTTGAGGCGTCAGTAGAGTAATATCAAATGATCTCGAAATAAGCAACTCTGGATTAATTCTAGATAGGACTATGCTAGGAGACAGACTTCTCATTCATTATACAGTTGGCCCTTGAACAATGTGAGTCCACTTATATGTGAATTTTCTTCCATCTCTGCCACCCTTAAGACAACAAGACCAACCCCTCCTCTTCCCCTCTACCTCACCCTACGTGAAGCCAGCATGAAGACAACAAGGATGAAGACCTTTATGATCATCCACTTCCACTTAATAGTAAATATGTTCCTTCTTATGATTTTCTTAATAACATTTTCTTTTCCCTAGCTTACTTTATTGCAAGAACACAGTATATATAACTATAAAATATGTGCTAATCAACTGTTTTTGTTATCAGTAAGGCTTCTGGTGAACAGTACGCTATTAGTAGTTAAGTTTTGGAGGAGTCAAAACTCATATGTGGATTATCAACTGTGCAGGGGATTTGCACCCCTAATTCCTGCATTGTTCAAGGGTCAGCTGTATTCTTGATGTTAGCAGGTCCATTTGTACAATTAGCAGAAATAGCCTCAGTAGTTTTAAATAGGATTTTTTGGGTATATTTGCAAATTATGAAATGCTAAACAATTGTGTTTTATATGATTTGGGGGATTTCTGTTCTTTATGGAAAAATACTGAATGGCAAATATAATAATTTACAACATAACTATGATCATAGGGGTGAGGATATATTTTTTAATTGACTCATCCTTTCAACTCTAAATTTACTTTGCCTCTCATGTTTTTTCTCTTTCTCTCTCATCTCTTAAAGCAGAATTCTTTGATATTGAGCCACCTGCCTTAAAATCGTATAGCATATTACCAAAACAAGAATCTCTTGAATTTTGTTTGCTTGTTTGTTTTACTTCATTTGAGTTCTGGTCTTTGGCTCATATAGCTTTGCTGGGTCATCTGGGCTGGTGAACTTTCCTAGGATCTCAGCTAGCTCATGATCAGTCATTCTGTAACCCAAAGGGACGTGGAATGAGATAAACAAAGATCACCATTAGTTTAATTTATTTAAGAAATATTTGAATGCCCGCTATATATGCAAGTTCTGTACTATATCCTGGGCATATCCCTTAAAAGTCAAATAAACAAAATTTTAAACTCTAAAGAAAAATGGCTTTAAAAGATTATCCTCTCCAAAGCAAATTGTTATGGACATTTATTAAGCACTTATTATAAAAGACACAGCAGAGGATATAATATATTAAGATAAAGTCTCTAAAGAGTTTCATACAGCTAACCAACAGATATTTATTGTTTTAGTTAGTATAGGCCATCTGCTTTAAAAAAAAAAACTCAAAGTTCACTATAATGTAACTTAAGAAAGGCTTGTTTCCCACTTATAGGAAATTTCAAAACAGACATTTCTTGTTGCCTTGGTTTCCTTCAAAATGTAATCAGGGACCCAAGCTTCTCCCACTTAGAATCCCATAATCTTCAATGCTGGCCTTCAATATCATCATGGAAGGGGAAGAGATAGTGGATAGGTATACTCCTCTGACTAGAAGTGATACATATAAGTTTTTGCTCCTATCCCACTGTCTAGCCACACAGTCCTATCTAGATGCTGTGGAAATGTTGTCTAGATTTGGGCAGCCACTTCCCAAGAACAAATCTCCACTGTGGGAGGGAAATCTGAATCTTGTATAGTCAACTAGTCATCTCTGTTCTTAGCTCTAGCTTAAAACTGTAGTTGAAAAGAAAACTAATGAAATAAGACAAACTGTCAAGCATTGGATTTTTCTGATAGCTTATAATATATATTAAAATAAAGGTAATAGGCATGTTTTTCCAACATAACTAATTCTAATCACTTGCTATGAAACTCCTATGGTATTGTTTGATTAACAGTTTTCTCTTACAGAGTTCTGTTTTTACTGTCACCATTGATATATCTGTTGATGTAGGTACCCTTGAAATAATGAATGATCAGAACCACCTAAATTTCAAGTTTTGATAGACTTATTGGGGCAAATATTGCTCTTCACAGATTGAAAAGACTGAAGGAGAAAGAAAAACATGATTCTTTCCACTTTTTGCTATAATACTATTATAAGAGCTTAAAAATTCTGGGTATGTGAAATGAATGAAAACAGGACTACCATCTAAGGTTATTCAGGTTGCATACTGAACAACTGTGGGTGCACCATTCACACTGTAAGCTGTGTAAATTGTGTACTCCAGGTGTTATGTGGCTAATATGTAGAGAATCTGAATGGAAAATTTAGCAGTGGAGTAATTAGGAAAACAGTAACATTTTAATCACAGTTCATGATGCTGCAACTATACGTTCACATTGGAACCTAACTGATAAGTTGAACTTTAGGTTTTGCTAATTCAAATTCTGATCACATTTTTCTTAAAACTGTATGTAAGAAAGTCTTGTTTCTTTAGCAGATATTTCATGTGTCTATAGAGAAGAGGAAAGAAAAATCAAGAGGAAGATAGTTGAGAGTATAATGAAAAGTAGAGAAACAAGAGAAAGAAAAAAAGATGAAGGGGTTAAGAAGTTATGACATTTTGAGAACTAAGTAGTAGATCTGGAGATGCCTCTGAACCTTCTATCACTTATCTGTAAAGTGGGAGGCTTAAACTAGGTGATCTCTGACATCCATTCCTGTGTACAGTGTTCAAAGAAACATAAAACAGTCTGTATTTTCCATCTGCATTTGGTTGAATGTGCAGATGTGGCACCTGTGGATATGGAGGCCTGACTGCACTACTCAATTTTAATTATCAAAGACCTGAGCATTCACAGATTTTTATATCCAAGGGGGGATCCTGGAACCAATCCCTTCTGAATACAGAAGGCCAACTATATTAGGTGTTATAAGTAATAAAGAAACTAAAGTATACAAGAGGATATGTCTGTAGGATACATGTAAATACTATGGCATTTTACACAAGGGACTTGAGCATCTGTGGATTTTGTTACCAGGGGTACTGGAACCAATCCCTCAAGTATACCAAGGGTTGACTATACAGAGAAACCTATTACAGTTGTTGTTTTACTCAAGAAATATCATATAAGACAAAAAGAGTGTTTGGTAGTAGAAACATTTATCTTAGATTCAGAAAAGATAGAGTCTAATAGTGGCTCTTCTACCAACTTGTTGATCATTTCACCTTTCTGAACCTCAGTTTCCCCATTTATAAGGAATCTCAGTTTACCCACCTATACAAAGTACATCAAGTGATCTGTGAGGTTGTTCTGACTCTTCCTAGTCTCTGATTCTAGAATTTTTTAAATGGGTGTATGTTTTTGTCCTAAAAAAAACAACAAAAATTAGCCCTGAATGTCATCAGATCTGTACATCGGAGTCATATGACATGGGAAAAGTCTACCAAAGGCCAAAGAAGAAACATAAATAATGACAGTATGTGGTCTTTTCAAGTTAGTCCATCCCAGATGTTACTGCTTACAAACTTTATCAAATTCTTTAACTCTTTATGTATTATTAGCTTTGTACAGAAAAATGAAACACATACCACCCTTTCTGATAGGTTCTTTGAATTCTAAATCTGTAGGAAGATTTTGTGTTGCCAGTGGTTAACTTAATTTTACCTGTTTTCATTGTTTACCAGGTTTCCCTTGGTTGGCTGACAGCCATCTTCAAAAATGTGTTCTGAGCATCTCTTGGGCATACTGCACTGTTGTAGTCATTATGAGTTTTAAAGAAAACAAAAGGAAAAAGATAATATGCCTGACCTCACATAGCTTCAGATTAATTCCAGTAAATCTGGGAAGTAACTAATTAGAAAGATAATTTTAAAGACTAAATTGTCAGCCTGGCTACAGCACTACTGAGGTTCCTAAATATGTCATGTAAAGGAACATATGTCATATTCCTATAAAAGAACATTAAAAAGTATTCAAGCCAGGCACAGTGGGTCACACGTGCAATTTCAGTGCTTTGGGAGGCCAAGACAGATGGGTAACTTGAGGCCAGAAGTTGAAGACCAACTTTGGCAACATAGCAAGATCTCATCTCTGCCAAAATAAATAAATAATAAAATTTATTAAATAAATGTTTGTAGGTTGAATAAATGTGTCTAGGAAAATTTCATCTACAACAAAGGCAGCCGATAAACCTATTGGTCAGTAGTGGCTCTTAATGGAGGAAAAAAATAGTAACAACAAAGGCTTCTCTTGAGAATTGGTAACCATAGGCCTGCCCTCTTGTGGTTTAGGTTTTGATTCCTATTACATATGCAATATAAATAACTCCCAGAGCCCATGTAAATAAAAATAGTTGCAGTTAGTAACACCCTCTGGGACCCAGCTAAAACAAATGGAAATTCTCTTGATAGGAAAAGGTTCTCAACCAAGGTGCCTCAAGATACTTGCATATTAAAGTCAGTCGAGTATGTTATCTCAGTAAAAAGTTACCAAGTACATAAGAAAACAAGCTATGATAAGCGTCAGCAAAAGAGCCAGGAAAAAGAACATTTTTTTCTGAGAAACAAGGTCTTAAAGACAAGAAGGAACAGCCAGCAAAGAAATTGGCAAACATAGAAGTCAACCCAAACACATATTTTCTGTATTAAACATGCAATAATATCTAACATGTGGGGGTTAATGAAAACACAGAATAAATATACTAGACAATAATATCAGTTAAATTGGTAGGAGATGAAGAGAATCAAAATCTTATAAATTCCTTGTATTGTTAGACAGGGTGGAAAATATATCAGTTAACTTAGACATAGGCAAGTTTTAGTAGGCATGGCAAAATTTCAAGAGAACTACTAAAAGATACAGAATTTATAACTTCCAAACCAGTAAAACAGAACTATTGGAATAATTAAAAAAAAAAAAAAAAACTCAGTCCAAAGGAGGGCAGTCAAAAGGGGAAAATAGATGTAAAGAAAGCTGGATAAATAGGACAAGACAGATATAAATCCAAATGTCAGTAAGCACAGTAAATATAAATGGACCAAACCAGCCAGGTAAGTGTTCCACAGCTCACTTTATTAAATTACTATAACCTTATAGCAAAAGCCAGAAAATGATAATATGCGAAGGTAGAATTACTGAGTCAGTCTTACCCATGAACATAGTTGTAAAGTCATGGGTTGGTGAGAGGCATGACAATCATGAAACTGAAAAGGAAACAGTGCCTGCACTTATCATCCCTGATGTCAAAATGCCTGCAAGGACATTCTGCCTTCTTTAGTTTATTACTTGGATAAAGACGACAGTAGGTCTTTATTGATATTACCTCATTTGAGATTGTCTCTTAATATTCATGACCTGAGGCTGCTGAACAGTGCCTGTGTTATATAACACCACCTCTTTTACAACCCAGGATGTCACAGTATTATGAGTAATGAGGTGCTTGTGGGAGTTATTGAAGGATTAACTATAGACTCGTAACCAATCCAAGAATTGCAGGAGATGAGGCACCTTTATAAAGAATTTATCAAAGTAATTCATCTATGTTGCTGTGGACAGATTACATTTTTATTCAGTCTCTGAAAGTTTACTGCCAGTCTCTGAGTAGTTACAAATGCATTATTAATAATCCTTAGAAAAGCAATACATTGTTGCATGGCTTCAGCATTGCTCATGAGTAGAAATCTGCAAGAGTTGAACCTGACTTCATTTCACTGCGTCTTAAAACTTGATCCCCCTGAAACAAAACCAAAAGAAGTACTGTGTTTCTCCCTCTGAATTCAGTGAATCTACTTGTCTTTTATTTGATGGTATCTTAAAGCTTGAGTTGGCAAATTAGACTAAGATTAAAAACTTAGATATGCCTCTCCTTCTTCCCCATCTTTGAGAGCTGTTATTGAGTAAAGCAGCAAATGAAAAGGGATGAAACTCCCTGGTAGAGTTAAGCAGTGTATCTAAACTAAGTAGATACTGCCTAGTTGTAAAGTTCAGCCAATTCTGTGTTGAGAAAGACAGGTGCAGGGGCTTTTTTTTTTTCTTTTCAGGCAGTGACCTAGTTAGTGTATAATACTGAACTATGCCTGTTTGGAAGAAGTCAGAGGCCCAAACAATTTTTGCTAAAGGAAAGGATCCCCAAGATGAAAGGCTCTAGGAGGAGTTCCTTCATGTATCTGCCTTAAAGGGAGATGAGTAGGACAGGATTCAGATGCTCCTGAGTCCCATGGTGAAAATACCATTTACAACCTGCTGTAGACTGAATGTTTATGATCCCCCCAAAATCCATATCTTGAAATCTGAAGCCAGTGTGACAGTATTTGGAGGTGGGCCTTTGGGAGGTGATTAGGTCATGAGGGTGGATCCCTCATGAATGGGATTAATGCCCTTATAAAAGAGACCCTAAAGAGCTCTCTCACCCCTTCCTCCATGTGAAGACATAGTGAGAAAGCACAGTCTGTAAATCAGCAAGCAGGCCCTCACCAGAAACTGAATCTGCTGGCACCTTGATCTTGGACTTCCCAGCTTCCAAAACTATAGAAGTAAATTGCTGTTGTTTATAAACCATTCAGTCTATGGTATTTTGTTATAGCAGCCCTAACAGACTAAGATCTTCACCATTGTTTCCATCAAGCTACAAGAAGGGCCTGTTGTGAAATCAGGAAAGCATACCACGTGGTGGGCCCAGCTCCCCACACCGCCTGCCTTTTGGTAAAGTCAGATGGAGCAGAATGATGGAAGTGCAAAAGAATTTCTTAGGTATTTCTGTCTCACATTCTTATCTCTGAGGCAGCTGCTGCCATCTCATCTCCCAGTCCCTGCAGCTCAGGAGGCAGAGAGGTGCATTCCCTAGAACCAGTCACCATCCAGAGCTGTTAGGCATCACCACTGCCTCATACTGCTATTCTTCATCCTCTTTGGACCCTGTCCACTTTGACTCAGTAGTCATCCCCAAGACTTTGTGTGAAGCAAAAGGAACTCTTCATTCAGACAGAGAGAGAGTCGGAGAGGTAACCAGGTGAACATACCTCATAGCCTGAAGATGTTTTCCAAGAGAAAAGGTTTATGCTTATAATTGTTATATAGGAATCAATTCACTGATCTCTGCCTCCAAGTGGCTTAAAATTCACTGACAGGATGTAAAAAGGTGAAATGTAATATTGAAAAGAATGATTGGAAAATAATTTATTTTAGTATTTGTAGGCCCATATGCAATAATCCTTTCATTTTCCCTTAGTTTATCCTTTAGTCTCAGACTGTCCTGATGGGTAGCTTTTTTAATATAAGGTAGCAGGTCCACTAACATTTCTCCCAGTTACCAAGGAGACCTTATTGGCCTTAATACAGTACTTCCACTAAGTCAGAAGTCTTACATAATTAAGTGTTGTTATCTGTTTCACTTCGTACTTTAATAAACCTGAACTGATTAGTTCATTTTGCTTCTAATGTTTGCTTCTATAGCCTGTGGCGAGATGTATTCTTTGCTTTATGAGAATTGTGTTTTGATGACTGAAGAAGGGTTTTTGGTGTTTTGAAGTTCTTCTGGAGTTGAAATTATCTCTTTCCTGTGAATGCTTGCGGAACCATTAGAGGAAGCCATTGAGAAGTGGGCAAGGCCACAGGTTCTAGACTAGCCTCGCTCCTTAGCTCAGATGTGGAGTGCCTACAAAGTGCATGCCCCACTGCTTTCATATATTTACTTAAGAGGTAGGTGGTATTATCCCCATTACACCAATGAGAAAGCTGAGACTCAGTGAGGTTTAGTAATACTCAGGGTTAAATTGGCTGCAAATAAATAATTAGGATTTTAATTCCTGGCCTCTGACTTCAAGCCTGGTGTTAGCAGTTAGGAGAAATAAGGGGTTTAAGGAAGTATGAGTTTTTCGATAGGGGGACAGGAGTACCTTTGAGTCCTGATACGGGGCCCAGTGGCCGCTATGATAATATTTTAGCACAGAGGCAAAGAAAGTTTACCAGTACCTGGAGTATGGGTGTGATTCTTAAAAATAGGACAACCCTTGGAGGAATGGGTCTCCCAGGAGATCAGTTCTTTAATTGGCCCAAAGGGCTAAGGAGGCAGTTCCTGTGTCGGTGCAGAACAGGTGGATGCCCACAGAAGATTGTTCAGAGTCCAGATAGGTGAAGGCCTTGTAGTAACAAAGCCCAGGAAACGATCTGCAGAGCCCGGAGTCAAGAAGAGTAAGAACTGGTTTTGTCACAAAGACATTAAGTGAGGCTCCTGCCAAATGAAACAACCACACCAGTTCATCTGCACCTTGAGCCAGGTGTTAAGTGTCTTTGCTTCGGTAAAGTATTAATATGTTCTTGCTTGTAAAGCTACTTGCCTGTGACTGCTTTGGTCATGTTTTCATTTTTTCACTAAGAATATTGGATACCTACTGTGTGCTAGTCATCATTCTAGGTAGTTAATAAGACAAATAAGGTATCTTCCCTCCTGGAGCATGTAGATTAGTTAGGGAACCTAGACAATAGTAAATTTTTTCAAAAATATCAGAACGAGAACCCTACTAAGTAGAGAATTAAGGGAGTTATTGTGATGGTATGTGACTGGTAGCTAGTTTGATTGGGTGGTCAAGAAATCATCTCAGAATCGATGACATTAGGCTGCTTTGTTAATGGCAAGAAACCTGCCCTGCCAAGGTGAATAGGAAAGAATTTGCAGATACAATAAAGCAGAGGCAAAGGCTTTGAATAGGGACCTGCTTGAGATTGTTGAGGAATAGAAAGAGGGCTGATTGTGGCCAGAGTGTAGTCAGTGAGAGAGAACCAGTGGAATGAGAGAAGGTATGCATGCAGGTAGGGAGCAAGAGTAAGAAGTTTGGGTTTTATCTTAAGTGTAATGAGGAGCCATTGAAAAATTCTAAACAGATAACATGGTATTCTTTATGTCTTGAAAAGATGACTGACTGCTTTGTGGAGAATCGATTGTAGGAGTTGAGGAGTGTTGCCAGTTAGGAGTTGATTACAGTAGTCAGGCAAGAAGAGATGGTGACAGATTGGCCTAAGGGGGTAGTTATGGAGATGGGGCAGTATGAAAGTCAGGAGACGTCTTGGAAGTAAAGTCAAAAGGACTTGTTCATGAATTGGATGATACAGAGTGAGGGAGGCAACCCTGACAGTCAACAGAGTAAAAGATGTCCTAATCAGATAGGTTTTAGGTCCAAAATTGCTCATTGTAAAGAGATAATGAGCTTTTGGTGACCTCGGTGCTTATGGCAACAACACTATCATCTGTAGATCCTGTTTTTGTTAGAATACGTGAACAGTGAGAGATCACAAGGAAAAACTTGAGACCATTTCTGGAAGTGGTACCTGTTTCATTTATTCATTCATCAAATACATAATATCTGTTAGATGTAGATAAGTGTTCTGAATATAAAAAGATAGATTTCTACCTCAGATGCTCACACTCTTATTCGTTATGAGAATCTTCACAAACAGCCCACCATGAAGTAACCCCTTTGGGTTGAGACCTCTGTGGACATCAAGTTGGTTAAAGTCTGTAATTAACAAAGCAGCCCTTTAATTTCTGGATTGGTTGTGGTTTTTCTACAGCAGTAATAACTTAGACCCTTTTTAAATGCATTTCTGAAAAGAAAGCAGACATCTTCACTCATCCCGGCTGTGCATCAGTGATTGTGCTCCTTATACTCTTACTTACCTCTTCTTGCCTTACCCACTCCTGAGACATACTGGCATATAGTAGCTGAAAGTATTACTATTTTCCTGGAGGAATGTAAAGGGTGTCTGAAAACCCTCTAGTTTTCCCTCTCACAAGATCCAAACTGCATTAATTTATCATTGAATATTTCCATTTAAGAAGCTGTTAATTCCAGTAAATGTTGATGGAGGTTTGAAGCCCAAACATTTTAATGAAGCCATAAATCAAGAAGCCATGGTGGCTCTCTTCAAATGCCCTCACATAAAATGATCTGCAGGATGGAAGGTTTTCTGTGGTATTACAGCGGCTGCTTCAGGCAGATAGACGAGCATTCCCAGCTTGGATGTTAATATGTTATAGTTAGCACAGTGCAGAGCTGGTGTGGAAAACCATGAGTTTATGGTTCAATTGTCAGCTACTTCATGCCCTTTCTCCCTCATCTGTCTCAAATTCTAGCTTTGATCATAAGCAGCCTTGAAGTTGCACTTGTCAGAGGACAAGTATCACTAACATATGTCTTTGTTTCCTTAGGTTATCCCTGCCATTCATAACTACAGTTACCAATGTAATTCACCATTCAGGTCATATCTCAGGTTAATATTCTGCCTCCACTTAGCATAGTCTTATACACTCATCTTTGGAATTCTGCAGCTATTACCTTTATGTGTTGAAATGAGAGAGTGTCTTATTTGCCTGTGGACTAAATTCTCACTAGTATTTTTTCAAATGTCTTATTCACTTGCTTATAATTTCATACTTAATGCAGTTTTCCTGGGCTCAGTGGATCTGTTTCAACATATTGTATCTGTTCTGTATAGTGTCATGTATTATTTAAATGCATTTATTATAAAATAGGACATGCACAAGTTTTGCAGATTGCCAAGAAGGTTGCCCTATGGGCAGATTTTTCTATGAACTACATCAATCTCATGATCTCCTCCTCTCTACTTTCATTTATAGAGCATCCTGGCACCAGGCATTACCATAGTAACATAGAAAGATTGTTCAAACAAAAATGGAAGAGAGATAGCACTGAACTTTTATCTTCACTGCTTTGGGTTGCTGTGCACCCACCAGCCAAGATACATAGTGTGGAGAAAGCAGGGAGCTGTATCCTAGAAGCTATTAACTGTCATTAGAGATGAGGGTGTTGTAATACTTGTGAATTCCTGAGAAGTCAGTTCATTAGCTAGTTACTAAGCCCTCACTCTGTGCCAAGCCCCACTATGTGGGTGATGCACACAAGAACAGATATGGTTGCTCCCTTCAAAGAACTTACACTCTAGTAATTGCACCCCTTTCACACAAAAGAGTTATTTTGTAAAAATCTTGACAATTCCAAATAGATTCCCTTTTCTGCAAGGTGTCTTTTTTTCAAATCTCTTGAGAATAGGTTCCTGAAGCATATGATTATAAATCAAATTTTTGTCCTGAATACCCTGCTAATGGGGTGAAAATGGAAACCTGTATTTGAAATATTTAAAACTTGTGTGTTTTTGGGAGTTCTCTGTTGCTGTAGATCATAGGCAATGGTTTATAACACTTTGTAAGCCAATTGTTGTGTTCCGTTGCAAAAATCCTGATCCACTGAGAATGCCCCAGGTGAGGTAGAGACCACAGGTTTTATAAGACTCCAGACAGCCTTGTGTGGTGAACTGGAAATGCTTTTAGTTTCTTAGAGAAAAGTAATTGAAATACTATAGTGGTAAATTAAAGGAAAGGAACTGGAGTGACAAGTGAGAAATTAGCTGAATTCCATTTTCTGCATAAGTAAGTAGCAAAGAACAGATATGCCATCTGAAGCTAAGTTATTACCTGGGTGTTTGCTGCCTTTAAAAGCTATACCAATTCTTCTGGTATACTTTGTTTGGGACTGTTTGCTACATTTCTATTCTAACCTGATCACAATTAAAGTAAAGTAAGTCATTTCAGTGCTTGGAGAATCTCATCTGTATAAAAATAAAATTTTTCCCCAAATCTGTGAACACTGTATCCTTTTTCCCTGACCTGTTGGAAGGGTGAAAAGAAGCTCTTGAGAGATAATACTTAGAGATTCTAATAATACTAAAAAGTCAAATTTGTTGTTTAAGTTTGTATTTTACAATTCATGTCAACCACAGGAAGGACAGACTTCTAAAGAGTGAAGTGGCCCAAAATTAGCAATGGAAAAGAGAGAAAGACACAGATAATCCCAAAACTATGTAATCAAAACTTCCAGGCAGCATTTGGGCGGGGTAGAGAAGTCAGTCTGCCATGCTGTCTTTTTCTAGACCACACAGTTGCAGTAGAGGACAAGGGATAGAGAGCAACTGCAAAAGGCACATCCAGTTCAGAAATAATTGTTTTCTTCCTTTAACTTGAGCCTATTTCAGAGCAGTTATTTTGTCTGTTTATGGAATAGTCATTATATCATCCTACAAAGGAAATAATCATGGTCTAACTCAGAGGTGAATTATGGAGTATCACGGAAGTGGAAGTGAAAATTTTTAGATACTCTGCTTTCAAGAAGTAAATAACAAGCCAAGTGTGGTGGTGCATACCTGTAATCCCACCCCTTTGGGAGGCCAAGGCAGGAGGATCACTGGAGGCTAAGAGTTCAAGACCAGTCTGGGAAACGTAGTAAGGACCCATCTCTACAAAAAAATACTTAAAAAAAAAAAATTAGCTGAGTGTGGTGACACATATCTAGTCCCACCTGCTCAGGAGTGTACTGGGAACTATGATTGTGAACTATAATCACACCAATGTATTTTGGCCTAGGTAACAGAGCAAGACTTAGTCTCAAAAAAAAAAAAAAATTTAAAGTAAATGAAAATACTGATTCATCCAAAGAAAGCTATCCATCACACTATTTTCCCAGTTAGTAATAGATTACTTCAGTCGTCTGTGTTCTCTTGTCCAGATTGCTCATGAGCAGGAGCCACATTTGCAGCTGCACGTCCGTGGTTAGAGGTTTATTCTTATGAACTTGAAACTCTGATATTCTCAGCAGGAAGTCAGCTAGCTTGAGATTGAACTAATGTCTACTGGTGTAACACCATTTTGTTTGGGACTGTTTGCTACATTTATAGCAAAGATAGTTTCATTCCTCTGCAAGTTGTCGTTTATTGTTTCTGTCTACTTTGTATACAAATTCACACCCAAAAAGTAGTGATAGTCTAAGTTCATGCACTGGCTTTTGGAACAGTCCATGAAACAGGTATAGATTTGTGGAGAAAAGATGGGATCATGAATATGCAAACCACTTACCATAAAAGGAACAGGTTTTGAAGGTCATCTGTAAAAACAAACTGGTGAAATTACCTACCCTATAGACTTGCTGAAGGAACCAAATGAAATAATGCAGGCATGTCAGTCAGAAAAACAGTGCAGGAAACAGAAATCACTCTAGGTATTTCAAGCAGAAAGGGGTTGCATATAAGGAATTATATGCTTCCAAAATCGTTGGGAAGGCTAAGGCAGTGGGTGTTGGGAACTGTGAGGTCCAAGGACACACTCCACTGAAGCAGCAGTCCAGAGGTCAGAAATGACTCTTGCTGGGCACCAGCACTCACGACAATCATCTCTAAACACCAACAGAATGGTAACCAAGATACTGAAATGCTGAGTACAGCTGCCTCAGTGCTGATCATTCTGAAGACTCACATTAATCAAAGATTACATATACCCAGATGGATCAGATTAGCATAGACCTGTTAGGAATCATCATAGCCAGACATAGCAAGACAGGATCATTTGGTTATGTGTTGTTCTGTTAACTTAATTCCTCCACACAGCTTTTTGTTCCTGTCTGTAATGTTTTGTATGTCTTTGAGGTTTGGTGTTCTACCTTGAAGCTTTGAAATAATTCATTTAAAAATGGGTCCTTGAGCTCCCAATCTGTTGGTAGGCAGAACACATACTTTTGGTTGAATGTGATCACTGTAGCTTGCACTACAGTGCAGCACTCTCGGCACTAGCACTTGCAGATAAAATATACCTATCCTCCCATCATTTGCTAATGCTACAGTGCAGTGATTCTGAGCCCAGTGTGTGGGAGCCTTTGTGAACCAATGTGCTTGCATTTAACCCACACCTCCAACCTTTCCATCTCAACCTTCCATCCTTGACAAGCAGAGCTGCAGTGAGAGAATATCCCAAGTTTGGACTTCCAAGTAAGGAGGTGGAATGAAGAGGTGTCTGCTGTTGGGCTTCTGCAAAAAGCTTGAATGAGATCATTGAAAATAAAAGGAATATGCATGCTGTTTCCCCTCCACGTTCCATAGTTCTCTTTTATATTAAAGCAGATAACAGGGAAGCTACATACTTTATTGTTTGGCTCTCTGTAGAAATAACTTCACCAACCTAGAATTTAACATTATCCTTTTGGCTTTTTCTTGAAAATTACTGTATGTGAAACATTCCTATACTTTTTGTTTTTAAAAAGTATACCAAAGACACCATTCATTGTGTTGTCCACTGCCTCTTATATCAAGACCTATAAGATAAATTCCTGTTATAATTCAATACTAGAGCAAAGGTTGTTTTTACTGACAAACTTACATGCTATCCTTGCAAATATTGAGAGTTGTGTAATACCCTCAGACCTCTTTTAGCCTTGACTCCAAGAAAGCTCTAAAAAAAAAAAAACTTAGTTCACTTGCAGTAGTTTCCCTAGCCTAGATTTTCTGGGATAATATTCTTCCTTCACCCAGCCTTATCATCACTTGTGCTTGTTAGTGTACTTCCCTAGAGTTTTAGGGGTTGGTATTGGGTATGTTTGTTTGTTTGTTTGTTTTACTAATTGTGTTCTTATAAACCACATATCTCCTTTGGGGCACAGATTAGATATCAAATTCATGAATATCAGTTTTGGTATGAAAAGTCACCTATAGAATTAAAATATGCATGTCTGGAGCTTACCGAATGATTAGTGACTTAGAATCTTTGGGATCAGGACTGAGATAAGAATATAGGAAGTCCTCATGTAACACTGTCGACAGGTTTTTTTGAAGACTGTGACTTTAAGCAAAACAACATGTAGTAGGTCCTCAAATGATATGTTCAATGTTGTTTCATCATAGCGTAGAAGAGAAAATGAAATTAGTTTTAAGTTATTTTGCTTGAAGTCTCAGCTTCAAAGAACCTGTGGATGACATTAAATGAAGGTTTACTGTATAGTTTTTAAATCTCCACAGGTAATTCTGATATATTCTCCTGATTAAGTGCACCAAAGTCAGTCAGTCAGTCAGTCATGTGAGTGAGCAAGAACTGGAAATTAAACAGTCAGTGGATTGCGTATTGGCTGATCCATGTGAGATGGCTGGTCAGGCAAGTAGTGACAGTTATTTAAAGAAGTCCCAAGGTAAAGGGATATAGGTGCTGTAGAGCCACTATTCCAGGGCAGTTGACTTCATTCATTTATTTATTCCAACATGTAGTGAGTGTCTACTGTGTACCAGATGCTCTGGCACTCAGGATACCAAAATGATACAGTCCCCAAGGAGCTCACAGAGTCTGGTGGGAATGACAGACATATAGATAATAACTAAACATTGTAGCAAATACAAGAATGGAGACATGCCCAGGGCATCATGGCAGCCCAGTGGAGAAGCATCTGCTCAAATCTTACAAGAAAAGGTCAATGAAGGCTTCCTGGAGAAAGCAACTAGAGAGTGGATCTCAAAGCATGAATAGGAGTTATCCAGATGAAGGATATTCCAAGAAGGGCCAGCATTATGTGGGAAACTATATACTGTGTATAGGAGAGCTCAGCTATTGCTGCATGACAAATTACCCCAAAACTTCATGGTTTAAAACAATAAAAAATTATCTCTAAATTTCTATATATCAGGAATTCAGGAGTGGCTTAACTGGAGGATTCTAATGAAATGTCTCCCATGTGGTTATGGTCAAGGGGTCAGCAGGAGCTACAGTTATCTGAAGGCTTGACTGGGGCTAGACAATCTGCTTCTAAAATATCTTACTCATGTTGCAGTGGACAGGAGGCCTCCTCAGTTCTTTACCATGTTGTGTCTCTTGACAGACCTACCCACGTGTCCTTGTAACATGACAGCTGTCTTCTCCCAGAGTGCATGATTGAAGAGAGGGCAAGGTGAAAGCCAAAATATCTTTTATGTAATAACCTTGGAAGTCACACAGAATCCTAGAGGTTACACAGATCAGCCCTATTCACCATGGCAGGGGACTACACAAAGACACAAAACAGGAATAATTGAGGAGATCTTGAAGCTGGCTACCACACAATGCCATCAAGCTTATGATCTGGAGTGGCAGAAGAAGCTGGCTAGGTGCAGAGCCCAGTCCTGAAGGAGCCCAAAGACCATCAATAAGGAGCTGAGACTTCTTGTGTGGGCATTGTGAAGCTATTGCAGAGGCGGTAAGAAGAGAATTGATGGTGTCAGATTTACATTTTAGAAAGGCTTCTTGACAGTATGGAGAAAGGGTTTGGAACAGAAGAGCTAGTTAGTTGTCACAAAAGTCTAGCAAGATTATAGGGGCCCGTATTAGGGCAGTTGCAGCATGGAAATATAGTCCTTTATTGCTCAAAATGTTGTACATGGACAAGGAGCTTTGATATTAACTGGGAGTTTGTAAAAATGCAGACTCCCAGGCACCAGCCTAGACATACTGAATAGAATCTGATTCATGTGGACCTAAAAGTTTGAGAAGTGCTATTGTAAAGGATGCTGTAGCAATAGGAACACAGAAGAGACAAGAATGACTCTGAAGTCATGTTTATTCTACTTCAAAACTAGAATGCAAATTGTAAACATTGTTACTGAAATCTACAGAAGAGATCCAGAGAGCTTTCGGCATCACTAATGATATGGCATGATCTAATAACAGAAGGGCTTTATCTGTTAGTATAAATGTTAACCGTGTAAATAAATGTTGCCAGCAGAGGAAACCTATTGAATACTTCTCGCTGTAAAGCTTTACGTTATTTTCCAAGGAGCTTGTTTTCTCTCAGAGTCTGAAGAACAAGATAGCTAAATTTTCAGAAAAGGGACCATGAGGAATGGAATAATGTGATAAACAGAGATTTGGAAAGCTACAAGATAATGCACATTCTGGAAAATGTCCTAATTTCCAGATGACCTTTCCAAGCATTGTCTTTTCTGGGATTAGATATGGGAGCCAATTAACTACTGGGACTCACACAGTAAATGTCTGCCAGGAAATTCATTACTTGCATATGGTCAACAGGAACTACCATCCAGTGGGTTTTTTTTTTAACTTGTTAAGCCCAAGTGCATCTATGACGTTCTCCTGGTCTGCCGGCTGGCAAGTGCCATCTGCCAACATTGGCCATGTGTCAATTTTTGTTTTTCCCCCTTCGTTCTTCCACCTACCTCTTTACAATTAAGAAAATTATATAAATCAATTAGTGCTGGATCTCAGAACTCAGATGAATCTTCTGCTAGTTCTGCAAAGACAAGAGAAGGAGGGAGGAATGGAGGAAGGAAGAAACACATCTACCTTTAAAAAACTGATAAATGAGCATTGACACAATGAGAACACTTTATTGATGGAGGAGGGAGAGTTTCCTCTTGCAGCACGTTCAAATGCTTTGGTGGCTAATGATTTCAGACCTCCCAGAGCCTTAGTCCCATTCTTCTCCAGGCATGAACTGTTGTCCCTACTACTAATCAGGAGGTACTTTAGGTAAACTCATTAAAGAACACTGGGGTCACTGGCTCCAGGAGCTGCTAGAGATTAAATGGCTTCACTGGCATATGTCCAGAAAGAGGAAAAGTGAAAGGGAAGCTGGTGCCTTTTCCTTGGCCCTTCTGCCTGACTCTCTCCTGTGTTCCAGCCCCTGATAGTTTAGTTTCCAATGAGTTATTGCTCACTTACTGAGTCAGTTTTTAATTAGATTCTCACATGATATGAAGTTATTGTTGCTATTTAGAGTGGTTAGACACATCCCTGATTAGTAAATCTGAGACTACCAGTAATTATACAGCCTTAGATAGAGCTCAAAGCTGCTTGTCACTTATAAACTCCTCCTCTGTGGTTCCCAAGGATTAGGTAGGGAAGTTTTCAATAGTACCATTCCCTCCTGAATTCAAGGACTTTCATATCAATACCCCCACCACAAACTTTGAGTGAGTGTTTAAAATAAGAACCACTTCCTCCTCCTGGAGTGAGCTGGTGTTGGGGGAAGAGATGCTAGTTAAGAATATTCCCAAATCCTGTAAAAGATAAACCTCATTTTCCTCTTTTTGCTTATGTCAGCTTAATAGGCATCATATCCCTTTCTCAGAAGTTTACCTTTGAAAGCATTCTCTGAGATTCTAGAAAATATTAGAGATTTTACAGTTCTCTCCTCCCCCAGTCAAGGTCCTCCTTTCCTTACTCTGCTCTATTTCATCCCATAATACTGGTCAACTTCTAGGCTACAGTATAAGTTGTTGTTATCTTTACTGTCTGCCTCCCTCCATTGGAATGGAAGCTAAGGACAGGTATTTCAGTCTTTTGTGATTGCTCCTGTATTTTCAGCACCTACAAAGTATCTGGCACATAGTAGGCACTCAACAAATATTATTTGAATAAATTTAAGATTCTAAACCATGAAACCTGTTTAGTATCTTTGTTTGGAAATAAACCAAATAAAACCCTAAGAGTTCGTGACTTTCCTAAGATCACACAGCTGGTCTGCAGAGGCAAGTCTAGAAGGTGAATCCAGATCTTTCTCTCAAGCCTGTGTCCTTCCTACCACCCACTGCTGCTTTTGGCTGCTGGATGGAACTGGGAAGAAGACTGGAGGCTACTGGTCCTAATCCATAGAAGGGATTTTCTGAGTCCTGCCCAGAAGTAAGCAGGTGTCATGAGCATCTTCTGCCCTCGAGAGGATCTTGGCAGTCGTATTTGGCTGTAGCCTGGTTGCATTCCTTAGTCATAATAGCCAGCTTCTGCTGCCAGGATTTTCTCCCCTGTTTTTTTTATAAGACTGCCTGTTTGAAGAATGTCTATACACACACACACACACACACACACACCTCCCCCTCCAGGCTCACCAAAGCAACATACAGCTCTGTCAGGAAAAGGATCATAATCTCAGCCCTAACTCTCTCTGGTGCAGCTTGGACAGAGGGATTGCTGATGAAAATATTGAAGTTGCAAAGCGCCCAAGCTATCCTCTTGACACAACCACTATTTTAGCACTACCTTCTGTTATTCTTTGCTTCTTGCTACCCCAAATGATCACACTACCCTGCTTTGGATCCAAAAACTCTACCCCAACATCTGGGCAATCTTGCCATGCCCTTCCCCCTACACCATGCCCTCCTCACCATCCCCAAGGAGCTAAAATGGACAATTGTAGAGACCAGACAAGACTGAGCTCACTGGTTGAGAGAGAAGGTCAAGAGTTCTGCTGTAGAAGGGAAAGAATCAGGAAACAAGAGGAGGAGCAGAGAATAGGCAGTGCTTGACAACCCTGTGGAAGCAAATTGTCTGCGGAGTTGAAACAACTACATCACTTTTGTCATTAGAAAATATTAATTTTTTAACCTTCTCAGTACTGTGATCAAAACCTCTCTCACAAGGCCCACAAACTTTCCTATTACAGGGTTGTCATTTTTTAATAGGAAAATTTAAATTCAATGTTTCAAAAGTGATTGCTTGGAAATAATTTCTTACATGGTGTTAACTCTCTGGAGAAAAATGCAGAAGGTCTTTCTGTCCATTAGATGCTGTTCACGAGAGAGAAAAATAGCAGGAATTAACAGTATGGTGGCTTCACAGGACCGCCCAGCTAGTGTGTGAGTTCAGGAGGTGTCTCGTTTGCAGAAAGAGAGTGATTAACAAACCAGGGGCTGCTCTGACTCTCCTAGGAGTCAGAGGAGACAAAGTTCGAAGTCTACGTTTACAAACTATCATGAACCAGCCCCACCTATAAGCATGCTGAACTTGTTTCAATTATCTAATTTATCTCTAGCCCATGGGCCAGCCTTATTCCTGCCTTTTTGCATTTATTTGGGTCCCTACTATGTTTTAGCCTCTGTGCTGGGCTTGTACTAACAAGGTAAAGAGGAATCCTACATGATCTCTGCCTTCAAAGACCTCATGTACTTGATACAGAGGTAAGTAGATTAGCAAATAATCAACAGCTATTGGCAAAATTAATAAATCAACAAAAATGCATTTAAATTAGGTTGTGAGCTCCTAACTGCTATAGGAGCTAAAGAAGGCCTCTGAGAGGAGTTAACAGTTGAGCTTTGTGCCTCACAGTTTCCTTAAGGCTGTGCAGATTCTTGGATTCTCGTCAATAATGCCAGATAAGATATCCCTCCCGTAGGACTTTTTCTCTGTTAGGCATCTCATTGTGTGATCTAACACTCAGGGTATTGGGAAGGTTGGAGGTGGGGTGGCATATGGAGTATCTTGTCTCTGACTCAGCCTTATAAGAACACTTGTGTGTGTGTGTGTGTGTGTGTGTGTGTGTGTGTGTGTGTGTGTGTGTGTATGCGCACGTGCGTATGTGTGTGTGTTTCCTAAAGGAGGACTGATTTTAATATCTGAGAGGAGACTTCTAGGAACTTACTTGATGTGTGGAAATCCCATAGACCCTACGGTCATTACTGCAGAGAATCATCCCATTTTAGAGCTGGCATTGACCAACTCATGCTTTTTACAGTTAATGGAGGTTAAAGCCAGGGATGCTAAAGGACTGCCCAAAGTCATGCAGCTAACCTCAGGCAGCAAGGCCTCAGTTCTTTGCAATATTTATGGTACCTTGTGGGTGTCCCCCAAGGGGCACACATCTGTCAGCATAGTGGGGTGACTAGGAACAAGCGTTACACTAGGGGCAAGGGTTGGGAGTGATGTATGAGATACTACTGAATCATTGAGCTGGAAGGGCCCCTAGGAGTCATCTCACTCACCTCCTACATTTTTTACAGGGAAGGTGAACTTGATCTTCTCAGCCAGGGGAGGTATTGCCCTCTAAGTGGGATATGGAATGTGTGGGATCATTTTCAGCTTTCACAATGACTAGGAAATGATACTGGCATTTAATGGGCAGGTGCCAAGGATGCTAAACATATTGAGTGGAACAGTCCTACAATGAGGAATCACCCAGCCCCCAGATGTCAACAACATCCCTATTGAGAACCATGAAGAGAGCCCCATTACAAACAAAGAAGGGACCAGGCTCTGCGGTGGTTTACCCAGTAGTTCATCATTGTGTGCACATCTGGGGGTGAGTCACAAACCCCTCTGTAAATCAAATAAATACTTCCTCTTCATGGAAACCTACACATACACAAGAACCTTGCCCTTAATAGTGGGTTAATGAGCCCCTTTAACCCATCAATGAACCACAGGTAAATGACCCTAGTCTAGAAAGAGACTTAAAGGTGGAAGAAATTAAATATGCATGTATTTTCTTATGGATAAAAATTGTCTTATGATCTGTCCAATGGAATGAAGGTAAATGGAGGCTTTTCCCTACCAAGTGAACACAGTGCTATCCAGACTATTAGATTCTTTTGGTTATTCATCAGAAGCCTTGGATTTTTATTCATCACTTAAGAAGTATAGCTATTATTTCTTATTAATAGTCAAACTAAACACCACATCTGCCTCCTGCACCTTCCTTTCCTTTCTCTCCCCATAGGAAGTACTCAGCAGGACTGAGCTAGGAAGTAGGAGTAGGTACTGACTTTAAAGGTTTCCTCTCCCTGAGCTTTGGAGAGTCCCTTCTTCACGAGTGTGAGCCCTGGGTAAGCGATAGAAGAACAGGCTTTAAATGCTGGTCAAGGTGTAAATTAGATACTGTGCTTTTAAATGTGCTGAGTAATGTCTGACTTGTTAGGTCAGTTAAATTACAAAATGCCCCATTTCAGGATGCTCTGTTTCTTCCATTTGCAACAAGTCGTGGCAAATGGAAGAAATAGATTAATGAGTCATGCCTCCATGATGTTGTGGAAGAGAATAGAGGAAGGAGAGATGGATGAATCACTACTACTCTGTGAGAGGAGACTTAGGGTCAGGCATAACAGTCAGACCAAGCAGACTTATAGAAGAGCTATTCTTATTCTTCAAGGGTTTTACATCTCATTCACTCCTGATGGAAATCCTTGGGGGCTTATTTTCTTGTCTTTTTTACTCATGAAGAAACTGTGACTGAGACAGGTTAAGTAACTTTTTCGGTTGAGTCAAAATTCACACCCAGCCCTATGTGACTCCTAGGCCAAGTTGTTTCCACCACAATGCTTCCCAGCAAGTTTGTGAATGAACACAGGTAATGATATTTTCATACAGCTAAAATTATCTGCACAGCAGGTGCCCCCTTAAAATTATAGCAGCCTTCCCATCTACAAGACCCATCTCAGATTGTTCTTGGTCGTTCCAGTATGCTAAGGACAAGCCTTCTGACTTTGGTTTAGTTTTGTTTTGTTTTTCATAAACTGTGCTTTCATCAAGGCTGTAGAGAATCCTGTTAGGACTGCATGTCATGATTTAAACTGTGGCTGATGAGTGACTCCCTTCTTTCCTTCCCTTGACTCAAACCTTTCTTAGAAGAGAAACCAAGTATACTTCTGCATGCACAGTGCCTGGAGATCTTCCCAAGCCTGGCTTGGAGATGTCAAAAGGGAATCTGTACCTAACTTTAACAGAATGGCTTCCACTTAGCTGGGGGCTTTGTTTTGTCCCCCAAAGTAGTTGGTGACTTTGTTTTGTTCCCCAGAGTGTTTCATCATGTTCCCTTTGTAGATTTGTTTCTGAATTTATCTAAAGACAGTGGCATGCTGTTGGGCAAGAAGTCCTTTCCCACTGCCTCCTGTTGGAGAGCTATAGTTATTGCTGAACAGATGACACCCTGCCCTCTACAATAATAACAGCCATCCCCCCCCGGGTGACAAATATCTCATTAACTGAATGCCTTGGGTCAAGGGGTCATCTTTCTGCAAGCAGTGGACCTTTGTACCATTTGCCAGTTAGGGGGTTAGACACATCCCCTACCCTGCCTCCCTTCTGGGTGTGAGTTTCTACCCCTGACCCATTGCCAGCAGAACTGATAAAGGAGCTTACCTCAGAGTCTCTAAATGAAGTCCACTGCTCTAGATCTGCTAAGAAATATCTGAAAAACCACTGGTTCCAAGTTGGTGGTTGATTTTTCCTATTCCCATCAGCAAAAACCATAAATACTCAAACTCTAAAAGTGGTCTTAGAATTCCAACCCCACGTATAGAGGCCTTAATTCTTTTAATGGGGGAGCAGAAAGAGCAGTAGGTCAGGAGTCAGAAGACCAAAGGTTTAGCTCCGACTCTACAGCTAACTGCCCACGTGACCCAAGTAACTTCCTTATCCAGTTTCCCCAACTGGAAAATGGGAGTTTTTTCCTTAGATAGTCTCTAAAAGCAGTACTGTCCACTAGAAATATAACAGGAACCACAAATATAATTTTAAATTTTCTGAATTTTAGCAACATTAAAAATAAAAGGCAAGTAAAATTAATTTTAATAATATATTTTATTTAACCCAGTATATGCAAAACATTAACATGTAATTGGATTTTTCACATACTTTTTCCATATTAAGTTTTTGAAATCATGTGTATTTTATACTTATATTGCATTGAAGTTCAGACTAGGCAAATTTCAAGGGTTCAGTTTGGCCACATGTGGCTGATGGCTGCTGTATTGGATAATGGAGCCCTAACTGTTTCTGGCTATTAATTTTTTTTTAGTCTGTCACAATCCTTTACTTGAAACTTTTGAAGTTAGATGGAGTATTTAGAATTTTTTATGTTTTAAAATGTAATACAATATTTATTAATACCCCAGGGGGATCTGGAGCAGCACTCCATGATCAAACATATAAATATTTCTGTAGCAAAAAGTATGACAATACTCATGGAGATAAAGACAATAAATAGCATTATGTAGGTCGGGTATTGCTACCAAGTGAGTTGCAGGAAAAAAAAAAACTGATTTTTCAGAGGGTTTGCCTTTTGAAATTGCAGATAAAGGATTGTGAGTCTGTGTCAAAAAAAACTGTTCAGTATTAGGTGCAGTATCTGCTTAGTAGTTTTATTTGTCAAAAATTGTCCCAGCATTACTATGGCAGTGCAGTTGTCCTTTGACTAGCCATGGACATGGCATTCTGGTTGAATCATTTCCCTTGTTTTGACTCAGTAGTGGTAACTATCTCCAAGCTGAAAGGGTAATCCATGGAGCCCATGGAGACTTAAGACTGCTGGATAAAATATAGGATGCCCAGTTAAATTCGAGGTTAAGATAAACAGTGAACACATTTTTAGTGTGAATATGTCCCATACAACATTTGACTTTTATATAAAATTCAAATTTTACTGGACATCTTGCATTTTATGTTTTAACTCTGGCACCTCTACCATGTTAAAAGCCATTTCAGCAGTAACTACTGCTTCTTATGGGGCCAGCCAAGGGAGTGTAAGGGAAGACTTTCTCATCTAGCATCACATTTGCTCAGACAGACCATATAAAGCAGCCTGGATGGTTAAGGAGAATGGAAATCTGGTTATATTGATTCTAGAATCCAAAAAATTAAGAATGACAAAGAATTGAGCTACAAGTATGGCATGTGCAATCCTGACGTGGGCCTTGATCATGGCCAAGGTCTAATCTAACAGGTGTTCTTAATTTAGTGTCTTAAAGCCCTTAAGAGTCTTCTCAGGTCAAAGCCACACACCAATCATGTAAATTGATTGGGGATTTCTTAATCTCCATCAAGGATTCCAGAAGGAAAACCGAAGAGAGTGAGCTAGAAACTATCTCTGTTTTTTTAAATATGGGGTGGGAAGTGGTGGGTGTTTGTTGAGAGAATAACTCTCTCTCTAAATGCCTGAGAAATTAAGAGATGCCAAGAGGAAGTACTGCTTTAAGAACCATCTGGCTCACCCAGGTGCAGGGCTGGGGAGGCTCTGAGCCTGCATCAGAAGTGGCTTCAGCTTCTGTAAACAGCGTCATTCCCAGCATTCTCTGCCAAGATGGGGCTTTATGTATCCCAGAGAGAGTCAGCAGAAGCAGGTGGCAAATTTGACAGACTAGGGAGAGGATGACATGGTATCTGTTCCTTCAGTGGGGTCTGCTCAGGATCCCTCAAACTTCAATGCCTTCCTTTCTAATGACATGTGAGGTGCTGGATCAAGAGCGGTGGCCTGGCTGAAAATGTTTCAGATCAAAGGAGACTAAAAGAACATGACAAACAAATGCAGTATGTGATCTTAGATTGAACTCTGGACCAGAAAAAAAAAATGTTCCTATAAAGGACATTATTGAGACAATTGGTGAGATTTGAATATAGGTCATTTATTAGAGAGCAGTTTTGTCATTGTTAAAATTTCTGATCATAACTGTACCATGGTTATGTAAGAAAATGCCTTTGTTTCTAGTTTTTAAGGGTAAAAAGCTTATGGTTTCAAATGGTTCAGAAAAAAATAATACAAGTATGCATATCCACTTTAAAATGTGGCACAAAGTTACCTATGAGTAAATGTCTGTAAAGAGTATGGAAGTTCATTATACTATTCTTGTAACTTTTCTATAAGCTGTTTAAAAGGGAAAAGAATAGCCACATGACACCATCAAAGACAGATGTTCCAAACGGATAGCCATGTTTCAAAGTGGCAAAAAGTTACCTATGAGTAAATCTCTGTAAAGAGTATGGAAGTTCATTATATTATTCTTGTAACTTTTCTATAAGCTGTTCAAATAAAAGAGAAAAGAATAGCAGCATTACACCATCCAAAAACAGATACTCCAAAGGGATAGCCATGGAATAGGTGAGGATCCCTGTCTCCCTGAATGAGGAGCTGCCCAAATTAGAACTTCACTGACTTTTGGTTTCAGGATTTGGTGTAGTGGGTTTCAGGATTTGGTGTAGTGGTAAGAGCCCGTGCACCAGACTCAGTCAGCCCTGGTGTTCAGCCGGGCACTGCATTGTCCTATTTAACTCTGCTGAGACTTAGTTTTCTAATCTGTAAAATGGGGCACTGTAACTTATGTCACAGCCTTTCTGCTAGGATTGGAAGTGATGTTTGCAAAGCGAAGTGGCTGAGTGGCATGTAATAGGTATTACCACCAAATTAAATATGTCTTTGTCTCCATAGAAAGACCATGACTTGATGGCTCCAGAGTCTTTCATTTTCATCAGGTACAAGTAGCAGCAATCTGTTACCAAATCTGTGGACCAAAGACTCAGACTCTGCCCCATTTGAAACCCTCTCATTGCAAATCCCGGTGGAAAGCCTATCAGCTGGCAACTTCGAGCAGTATTTCCAAGCATGATCAGTTTCTTAGTGGGTATAATCACTTTGAACAAAACCATGACAAGCCTTTTCAAGAATGCTTTTGAAAATCTTTTCTTCCACAGCTGCCACGCAGCATGAGAGGCAAGGTCAGGTTATTGGCTCAAAGGTTTGAAAAGGATGGAATTAACTCTGGACTTTAACCTTCAGACAAATGACTTCACAAGACATGGGAAGTAAATGTAAAAAGAAAAAAATGTCTAGGGCTGTGAGTGAATAGTAATGATGCTGAACTAGAAATAAAAAGCCTTGAATTAGAATGCTGGCTCTGCCAAGGAGTAGCTGGTGATTTTAAAGTAGGCCATTCCAAGCCTATTGCTTTATATGTAAAATGGGAACACTAGTGCACCATATAGTTGATGGATTAAACAAATGAGATGAAGTACAGTACTGCATTGCTTCAACAGGGATATGTTCTAAGAAATGTGTGTAGGTGGTTTCATCATGCTAACACCATTACGTGAACATTATATTGTAGACCTAAATGATAGAGGCTACTACACACCTGGGCTGTATGGGATAGCCTATTGCTCCTAGGCTACAAACCTGTGCAGCATGTTACTGTACTGAATACTGAAGGCAATTATAACACAATGGTAAATATTTGTATGTCTAAACATAGAAAAGGCACAGTGAAAATCCAGTATTATAATCCTACGTTACCACCATCATCTATCAGTCCTTCATTGACCCAAAATGTCCTTATGTGGCATGTAACTATGCATGGAGGCTCTTGGTAAACTCTAAGGGGCTATGTAATGTGTAGCCTAGCCAGCCAAGTGTTGTTCAGCATTGACATCACCAGGGATGAAATGAAAAATGCAGACTCCCAGGTCCCACCCAGACCTACCAAATTAGAATTTACATTTTAACAACATGTAAATTGTTCAGAGCATTCAAGAAAGTTTGAAGACATACAGGAAAGTTTGAGGAGCTCTGAGGTAAAACACCACCCTTGAATTGATTCTTGAGGTGGCGCCTTTAAAGAGACCTAAGGGGGCTTACTTAAAACCAGGTCTTTTGAGGCCTAGCGTTTTGCCTATTCAGACTATCAAATGTGTCTTGTGAGGGTTGGGCAAACCAGCCTAGTCTCTAGTGGACGTTAAAACACCCCATGTCAAAGTGAGCACTTGCACTTTGACACTACTTCTACCTCAGCACAGAATTTCTACACTCATGGACAAAATCCTCTGTGCCACTTCCACCATCATCACAGTCAGCTGTGAGGTTTGGGACACGTGTTACTCCCAAGTCCTGCCTTCTCTCTGGGTCTGGAGACTACCATGTCTGTCGTGAGACCATCCTAGTTTTGATGTAAAGGAATGTAAAAACATAACCAAAGGTCACATGCAAGTAAGAATTAGGATAGTCTGTCCAGTCTCCCTTTGCTGCCAGAAGTGGCAGGTGGTAATGACCCCAAGTGACCCTGCTCACCCTTGGGTAGATGAAATATTCTGCGATACCTGGTAGTTCCGCATTTTCTTGAATTTGCTCTACTTTGGGCCAACCCTCGATTCGCTAAGGCAGACGCCTCGAAATCAGTAACTGAGGGGACTTTATCCTCAGTTTCAGCAGCCATGTACCATTGTCAGTGCCTGGACATGGTAAATGGCTGTCTAATGAATGAATTTGATTAAGACTCCAGCACAGCACTTTATAGATATTAGGTGCTCAATAAATACCTATTGGTTGATTAACTAGGTCAAGGTGACTTTCCCTTAGGCACTTATAGGTACAGAGCCCAGACTCTATGAGCTTGTCAGGGTCTTTGAAAATGTTTCAGACCTGAACATTAACAACAAAATGACTCCAAGATACAAAAAGGAAACTGCAAAGTAGATATTAAAATGTATAATTAACTGGTTGTAAAATATAATATTATGCCAACTAGTCAAGTGCAACTTGCCTCTTAGAGTTCTGTGTAGATTACATTAAATTTTGAGATGTGGGAACCTTTTAATACGTTAAATGTGGCATGAAAGAAGCTCCAGAAGTTAGTGTCTAGAGCTTAAGAAGGATTTAAAAGATCCCCAGTCAGAGGAGTCATGTTGGGTGATGTTTGTCCTCCCCTGCTAAAGAGTGAAGCAGGGCAGACGAGATGCTGCCTATCTGAGATAGACACCAGACAGTGGGAAAGAAACAGTGTAGCAAAAATCAGGAAAGCCAAGATGTAGGAAAAATTACAGGGTTTTCACCCTGTCCCCCAGATGATTTTTCCCAATATATATTTTGTACAGTTTTGTATAAAGAGAAAATGTTCTTGTCTTACTGCCCTAGCATTGATTAATGCCAAGCCCTATATCCTGTGCATTTCTATTTATTTCCTTAATCACAGGCTGTAGACATTGGGGTGGGCTGAGCATAGGGGAAAAGTGAAAATCAAATGTTCATCAGTTTTCCCATTTCCCCATTCCCTTCAAGAACATTTTTGTTCTAAACTTTCATTAAATTACTCATGTAGGTAATGTACAGAACTAAGTGGGAAACGTAATCCACTTGCTCTCTGAGGCCCAATTTCATTAACATTCCTGCAGACACAAAGAGATCTATATTTGTTAGCTTTTCCTACACAACAATGCCCTCAAAACTTAGTAGCTTAAATAGCTATCATTTATTTGCTTCACAATTCTACAAGCCAGCAACTTGGGCTGGATTCAGCAAGGTAGTCCTTTTGGTTTTGGCTAAGTTCACTTATGCATCTGTGCCCAGCTACCAAGTGAATTGCAGGAATGGCTGGTCTAGGACGGCCTCATTTGAGACTACTCATCTTTATCCACATGGTTTCACATGCTCCAGCAGACTAGCTCAAGCTTATTCACTTGGAGGCTGAGCAGGTATCCCAGAGAACAATAAATGGAAATATACAAGACCTCTTGAGGTCCAACCTTAAAGCTGTCACATTGTCACTTCTACCATATTCTGGTGAACAAAGCAAATCACAAGGCAAGCCTATATTCAAGGGATGGGAAAATAAACTTCACCTCTTGATGGGAAAGAACTTCAGAGTCACACTGTAAGGGACATAAATATGAAGGGAAGAACTGCAGTCCTTTTTGCAGTCTACCAGAGTCAAATACAATGAAAGAAATACAGCCTTGAATGAAATGAGTAAATAATGTTTAAACTGCATGGCCAAAAAAGAGAGGATGGGAATCAGAGGATTCACATGTTTAAATATAGTCAGACCAAAGCCAGAAAATGAGAGCCAGGGCCTGATCATTCTATTGGAGCTTACAAATTTGGTTTTGATGGAAAAATAACCACATTTAAAAAAGTAGGGGTGTGCATACACACACGTGTGTGTGTGTAGTTTTGCCAGAGAGCTATGTTTCAAGAGTATGCAGAGTTATAACATCAGATAAAAATTAACCTTTGTGCGAGGGGGCGGATCCAAGATGGCCAAATAGGAACAGCTCTGGAGTATAGTTCCCAGGGAGAACAGCGCAGAGGGTGAGTGAACACCACGTTTCCAAACGAGTTATAAATGTCCACAGACCAGGAGATTCCCGGGCCGAAAAGCACCACGAGTTCCCAGCATGGCTGTTTCAGCTGGCGCAGCGGATCTCCACACAAAAAGAGAAATCTGGGCAGCTGTTTCATCTGGCACCTGGAATGCCTGGGAGACAGAGCCGCCCATTCAACTGAAAAAAGGAGGCTGAAACAGGGAGCCAGGTAATCACTCGGTGGGTTCCACCCTGACAAAGACCAGCAATCTGAAACGCTCTGGATTGAGAGTTTGCAACAACCTGGGACGGTCCAGCTCTGTTGGGGGAAGGGCATCCACCACTACTGAGGCAGTCCACCATTACAGAGGCAGACCACCGTTACTGAGGCAGTTCTAACTATACCTCTATAAACAAAACTGCAAGGGAGTTCACACAGCACTAGGCAGAGTCCACGGCAGCTCAGCAACCCCTCTGCTGGCAGACGGTGACTAAGCCACCTCCTTGCTGGGCAGGGCAGCTCTGAAAAAAGGTGGCAGCATGTGAGGAACTTAGAAATAAAGCCCTACCTTCCCAGGACAGAGCACCTGGGAGAAAGGCGGATATGAGTTCCACTGCAACAGACTTAAATGTACCCGCCCAGCAGCTCCAAGCAGAACAATGGAGTTCACAGCTCAGCACTTGAGCTCCTATAAGGGAGAGACTGTCTCCTCAAGCAGCTCCCTGACCCCCGTATATCCAAAGAGTCACCTCATAAAGGAGAACTCAGGCTGACATCTGGCGGGTATCCTTCTGGGACAAAGATAACAGAAGAAACTGGCAGCAACCCTTACTGTTTTGCAGCTGCCACAGGTGATCCCCCAGGCAAGCAGGGTCTGGAGTGGACCTCCAGCAGTCTTACAGCAGAGGGGCCTGACTGTTAGAAGAAAAACTAAAAAAACAGAAAGAAATAACTTCATCATCAACAAAAAGCACGTCCACTCAGATACCCCATCTGAAAGTCACCAACTACAAAGACCATAGGTAGATAAATCCACAAAGATGGAAAGAATCCAGTGTAAAAAGGATGAAAACACCCAAAATCAGAACTCCTCTCCTCCTCCAAGGGATCACAACTCATCACCAGCAAAGGAACAAAGCTGGATGGAGAATGAGTCCAATGAATTGACAGAAACAGGCTTCAGAAGGTGAGTAGTAACAAACTTTTCTGAGCTAAAAGAACATGTTCTAACCCAATGTAAAGAAACTAAGAACCAAGGGAGGGATCCAAGATGGCTGATTAGGAGCAGCTCAGGATTGCAGCTCCCAGTGAAGGCGCGGAGGGTGAGTGGACACCGCATTTCCAGATGGATTTTTATTGCCCACAGACCAGGAGATTCCTAGGCAGAGGAGCCCCACAGGTCGCCAGCGCAGCTGTTTTCACCAGTGCGGCTGTTTTGCCAGCGCCCTGGCGTGGCAGTTCTCTGTACAAAATGCACGGGTCCGGGTGCCGTTTTAGCTGGTGAATGGAGCTCCTGGCAGACAGAGTCACCCATTCAACTGATTAAAAAGGGGACTGAAACAGGGAGCCAGGCCAGGAGATTCCCGGGCAAAAAGCGCCACGAATCTCAGCGCGGCTGTTTCAGCTGGCACAGTGGGTTGCCGCACAGGAAATCACGGAGATCCCAGTGCCTTTTCAACAGGCGACTAGAACAGCTGGGAGACAGAGTCGACCACTCAACTAAAAAAAGAAAAAGTGGGGGCTCTGAGTCAGGGAGCCAGGTGATCAGGCTCGGCTGGTCCCACCCCCCACAAAAAACAGCAATCTGAAACACTCTGGATTGAGAATTTCACAGCAAGCACAGCTGAACCCGGGATGGTCCAGCTCTGTGGGGGAGGGGCATCCCCCATTACCGAGGCAGTCCACCACTACAGAGGTAGTTTGCCATTGCTGAGGCAGCCCGCCATTACAGAGAGAGTCTGCCATTACAGAGGTGGGCCGCCATTGCCAAGGTAGTTCTAGCTACACCCGTATAAACAGGACTGCAGGAAAGTTCACATGGCAGCTGGGCGGAGCCCACAGCAGCTCAGCAAAGCATCTGCAGGCAGACAGTGACTAGGCTGCCTCCTTGCTGGGCAGGGCAGCCCTGAAAAAAGGCAGCAGCACAACAGAAACTCATAAAGCCCTAACTCCCCAGGACAGAGCACCTTGGAAAAAAAAAGGGGGGTGGTTTATGAGTTCTCTGCAGCAGACGTAAAGGTACCTGCCTAGCAGCTCTGAATGAATAACGGAGCTCACAGCTCAGCACTTGAGCTCCTATAAAGGACAGACTGTCTCCTCAAGCAGCTCCCTGACCCCCGTATACCCAAAGAGTCACCCCATAAAGGAGAGCTCAGACTGACATCTGGCGGGTATCCTTCTGGGACAAAGATAGCAGAAGAAGAAACTGGCAGCAACCCTTACTGTTTTGCAGACACAACAGGTGATCCCCCAGGTAAGCAGGGCCTGGAGTGGACTTCAAGAGTCCTACAAGCAGGGCCTGGAGTGGACCTCAACAGCAGAGGGGCCAGACTGTTAGAAGGAAAACTAAGAAACAGAAAGAAATAACTTCATCATCAACAAAGTGGATGTCCACTCAGAGACTCAATCTGAAAGTCAACAACTACAAAGATGACAGGTGGACAAATCCACAAAGATGGGAAGAAACCAGTGCAAAAAGGATGAAAACACCCAAAACCAGAATGCCTCTCCTCCTCTAAGGGATCACAACTCCTCACCAGCAAGGGAACAAGGCTGGATGGAGAATGAGTGTGATGAGTTGACAGAATCAGGCTTCAGAAGGTGGGTAAAAGAAACTTCTGTGAGCTAAAAGAACATGTTCTAACCCAATGTAAAGAAACTAAGAATCTTGACAAAAGACTTGACGAAATGCTAACGAGAATAAACAACTTAGATAGGAATATAAGTGAATTGATGGAGCTGAAAAACACGAGAACTTCGTGAAGCATACACAAGTTTCAACAGCTGAATTGACCAAGCAGAAGAAAGGATATCAGAGGTCGAAGATCAACTCAATAAAATAAAACAAGAAGGCAAGATTAGAGAAAAAAGGGTAAAAAGGAATGAACAAAGTCTCCAAGAAATATGGGACTATGTGAAAAGACCTAATCTACATTTGATAAGTGTACCTGAATGTGACAGAGAGAATGAATCCAAGCTGGAAAATACTCTTCAGGATATTATCCAGGAAAACTTCCCCAACCTAGCAAGGCAGGCCAATATTCAAGTCCAGGAAATACACAGAACACCACAAAGATATTCCTCAAGAAGAGCAACCCCAAGGCACATAATCATCAGATTCACCAGGTTGAAACGAAGGAGAAAATGCTAAGGGCAGCTAGAGAGAAAGGTCAGGTTACCCACAAAGGGAAGCCCATCAGACTCACAGCAGATCTCTCAGCAGAAACCCTACAAGCCAGAAGAGAGTGGGGGCCAATATTCAATATCCTTAAAGAAAAGAACTTTCAACCCAGAATTTCATATCCAGCCAAACTAAGCTTCATAAGTGAAGGAAAAATAAAATCCTTTGCAAACAAGCAAGCACTCAGAGATTTCATCACCACCAGGCCTGCTTTACAAGAGCTCCTGAAAGAGGCACTAAACATGGAAAGGAACAACCAGGACCAGCAACTCCAAAAACATACCAAATAGTAAAGAGCATCAACACAGTGAAGAAACTGCATCAACTAACGGGCAAAACGGCTAGCTAGCATCAAAATGGCAGGATCAAATTCACACATAACAATATTAGCCCTAAATGTAAATGGGCTAACTGCCCCAATCAAAAGACACAGGCAAATTGGATAAAAAGTCAAAAACCATCAGTGTGCTCTATCCAGGAAGCCCATCTCACATGCAAGGACACACATAGGCTCAAAATAAAGGGATGGAGGAATATTTACCAAGCAAATGGAGAGCAAACAAAAGCAGGAGTTGAAATCGTAGTCTGTGATAAAATAGACTTTAAACCAAGAAAAATCAAAAGAGACCAAAAAGGGCATTACATAATGGTAAAAGGATCAATGCAACAAGAAGAGCTAATGATCCTAAATATATACACACCCAATACAGGAGCACCCAGATACATAAAGCAAGTTCTTAATGACCTGCAAAGAGACTTAGACTCCCACACAATAATAGTGGGAGACTGTAACACTCCACTGTCAATATTAGATCAATGAGACAGAAAATTAACAAGGATATCCAGGACTTGAACTCAGACCTGGACCAAGCAAACAATAGACATTTACACAACTCTCCACCCCAAATCCACAGAATATACATTCTTCTCAGCACCACATCACACCTACTCTAAAATTGACCACATAATTGGAAGTAAATCACTCCTCAGCAAATGCAAAAGAACAGAAATCATAACAAACAGTCTCGCAGACCACAGTGCAATCAAATTAGAACTCAGGATTAAGAAACTAATTCAGAACTGCACAACTTCATGGAAACTGAACACAACTGGCTCTTGAATGTTGACTGGATAAACAATGAAATGAAGGCAGAAATAAAGATGGTCTTTGAAACCAACGAGAACAAAGACACAACATACCAGAATCTCTTGGACATATTTAAAGCAGTGTCTAGAGGAAAATTTATAGCAATAAATGCCAACATGAGAAGCAAAGAAAGATCTAAAATCGACATCCTATCATGAAAATTGAAAGAGCTAGAGGAGCAAGATCAAAAAAAACTCAAAAACTAGCAGAAGACAAGAAATAACTAAGATCTGAGCAGAAGTGAAGGAGATAGAGACACAAAAAACCCTTCAAAAAATCAACAAATCGAGGAGCTGGTTTTTTTGAAAAGATCAACAAAATAGACCGCTAGCCAGATTAATAAAAAGAGAGAAGAATCAAATTGATGCAATAAAAAATGATAAAGGGGATATCACCAGAGATTCCACAGAAATACAAACTACCATCAGACATTACTACAAACAACTCTATGCACATAAACCAGTAAACCTGGAAGGAATGGATAAATTCCTGGACACTTGCACCCTCCCAAGCCTAAACCAGGAAGAAGTCGGAAGCCTGAATAGACCAATAACAAAGGCTGAAGTTGAGGCAGCAATCAATAGCCTACCAACCAAAAAAGCCCAGGTCCAGATGGGTTCACAGCCGAATTCTACCAGACATACAAAGAGGAGCTGGTACCACTCTTTCTGAAATGATTCCAAACAATCCAAAAGAGAGAATCCTTCCGAAATCATTTTATGAGACCAACATCATCCTGATACCGAAACCCAGCAGAGATTCAACAAAAAAATAAAATTTCAGGCCAATATCCATGATGAACATTGATACAGAAATCTTCAGTAAAATGCTGGCAAACCAACTGCAACAGCACATCAAAAAGCTTATCCATCATGATCAAGTAGGCTTCATCCTGGGGATGCAAGGCTAGTTTAACATACGCAAGTCTATAAACATAATCCACCACATAAACAGAACCAAAGACAAAAACCACATGATTATCTCAACAGATGCAGAGAAGGCCTTTGACAAAATTCAGCCCTTTATGCTAAAAACTCTCAATAAACTAGATATTGACAGAACTTATGTTAAAATAATAAAAGCTATTTACAACAAATCCACAGCCAATATCATACTGAATGGGCAAAAACTGGAAGCATTCCCTTTGAATTCTGGCACTAGACAAGGGTGCCCTCTCTCACCACTCCTGTTCAATATAGTATTGGAAGTTCTAGCCAGAGCAGTCAGGTAAGAAAAATAAAGGGTATTCAGTTAGGAAATGAGGAAGTCAAATTGTCTCTATTTGCAGATGACATGATTGTATACTTAGAAGACTCCATCGTCTCAGCCCAAAATCTCCTGAAACTGATAAGCAACTTCAGCAAAGTCTCAGGATACAAAATCAATATGCAGAAATCACAAGCATTCCTATACACCACTAACAGACTTAAAATAGAGCCAAATCAAGAATAAACTGCCATACACAATTGCTACAAAGAAAATAAAATACCTAGGAATACAACTAACAAAGGATGTAAATGACCTTTTCAAGGAGAACTGCAAACCACTGCTCAAGGAAATAAGAGAGGACAGAAACAGATGGAGAAACATTCCATGCTCATGGTTAGGAAGAATCAATATTGTGAAAATGGCCATACTGCCCAAAGTAATTTATAGATGCAGTGCTATCCCCCATCAAGCTATCTATGACCCTCTTCCCAGAACTGGAAAAAACCACCTTAAACTTCCTATGGAACCAAAAGAGAGCTCGCATAGCCAAGTCAATTCTAAGCAAAAAGAACAAAGCTGGAGGTATCACGCTGCCTGACTTCAAACTATACTACAAGGCTACAGTAATCAAAACAGCATGGTACTGGTACCAAAACAGAGATATAGACCAATGGAACAGAACAGAGGCCTTGGAAACAATGCCACACATCCACAACCATCTGATCTTTGACAAACCTGACAAAAACAAGCAATGGGGAACAGATTCCCCTTTTAAGAAATGGTGTTGGGAAACTGGCTAGCCATGTGTAGAAAACAGAAACTGGACTGCTTTCTGACACCTTACGCTAAAATTAACTCCAGATGGATTAAAGATTTAAACATAAGGCCTAACACCATAAAAGCCCTAGAAGAAAACCTAGGCAAAACCATTCAGGACATAGGCACAGGCAAGGACTTCATGACTAAAACACCAAAAGCATTGGCAACAAAAGCCAAAATAGACAAATGGGATCTAACTAAACTCCAGAGCTTCTGTACAGCAAAAGAAACAATCGTTAGAGTGAACCAGCAGCCAACAGAACTGGAAAAACTTCTTGCAATCTACCCATCTGACAAAGGGCTAATATCCACAATCTACAAAGAACTGAACCAGATTTACAAGAAAAAAACAAACCAATTCAAAAGTGGGTTAAGGACATGAGCAGACACTTTTCAAAAGAAGACATATGAGGCTAACAAACATATGAAATAATGCTCATCACCACTGGTCATTAGAGAAATGCAAATCAAAACCACATTGAGATACCATCTCATGCCAGTTAGAATGGCGATCATCAAAAAATCTGGAGACAACAGATGATAGAGAGGATGTGGAAAAATAGGAACACTTTTACACTGTTGGTGGGAGTATAAATTAGTTCAACCATTGTGGAAGACAGTGTGGCAATTCCTCAAGACCTAGAAACAGAAATTCCATTTGACCCAGCAATCCCATTACTGGGTATATATCCAAAGGATTATAAATCATTCTATTATAAAGACACATGCACATGTATGTTCATTGTGGCACTGTTTAGCAAAGACCTGGAATCAACCCAAATGCCCATCAATGGTAGACTGGACAAGAAAAATGTGGCACATAGAACCATGGAATACTATGTAGCCATAAAAAATGATAAGTTCATGTCCTTTGTAGGGACATGGATGAATCTGGAAAACATCATTCTCAGCACACTGACACAAGAACAGAAAAACACCACATGTTCTCACTCATAGGCAGGTGTTAAACAGTGAGAACACATGGACACAGGGAGGGGAGCATCACACACTGGGATCTGTTGGGGGGGGGGGATTAGGGAGGGACAGTGGTGGGTAGGAGGGTTGGGGAGGGATAACATGGGGAGAAATGCCAGATATAGGTGACGGGGGGATGGAGGTAGCAAACCACATTGCCATATATGTACCTATGCAACAATCCTGCATGTTTTGCACATGTACCCCAGAACCTAATGTGCAATAAAATATATATTTTTTAAAAATTAACCTTTGTGATAGACACCACACATAGCTAAGTACAATCATAGCTGTTGAGCATCTTTTTCTGTGCATTGTAACAAAGGACAGAGAAGTTTAGTTTAAACAAAAAATGTTATGTCACGTTGCTAAGAAAGTGATGAGCAGAGGTGGCGCTTTAAGGCAGAACCGCAACAGCAGCTGGCTCACTGGGTGGCGATGGTAAGGCATGCTATGGTGAGCAGCAGAAGGCTGGCTCAGGGTAGCATTGCTCTGGTCTTGGCTCTGCTGCTAAGCAGCTCTGTGACATTCCCTAGTCACTTTCCCTCTCTGGGCTTTGGTTGCCCTCTTTACCACATAGGTGGGTGGGTTTGATCATCCCTATGACTCCTCCTAATAGTAAGACCAAATTGGCTGAGTATCCCAGCACATAATGGCTTATCCCAAAAGATAAACAAGGGCAAAAGAATATTTTTAGAAAATTTTAATTCTGGACTCCAGCTGAGTTTTCTTGGCCACAGGCCTCTCTGCCAAACCTACTTTTGTTGCTTTTCTTTGAGGTAAGAGAGTAATTAAGCAAATAAGAATCAAAAGGGACTCTAAAAGGGATTTACAAGGCTCTCCTTCCCAGGTTTTCTCAGTTGTATTTAAAGCTACCTGGGGCTCCCTGCTGGATTCCACAGATACAGGATCACAATCTCATTTACATTCTTCTCCCGCCACAGCATATCCATGTTTCGTTACACAGTCATGTTTTTTCTTACATTCCTGCATAAACTCTTCATCTCTGATGTGCTTAGAAGACTGTTCAGCTTGGTATTTTAATTCATGGATGTTTAATTCAAGTTTTCAGATGGAACCAAAGAAGAATCCCCTGTACCTGGCACCAATTGAAAACATGCCCTTGTTTTATGATTGTGCCTCTCCACTTGCCCATCATAATTTTATTTTTCCTTCTTTGGTTTTTGTAAAGTTAAAAATGTATTTACTCTCTGTCTCCATGCGTCTTTTTAAAAGGTGAAGTAGATTGCAGCATGGTTTGTAATAATGAAAAGTGGGGCATAATGCCCCATAAATGCTCATAGAGGAAGGAGTGGTTTGATTTTTAAAAATTTTAAAAAGGACCACTATTCAAGGGAATACTAAGGAACAGTTAAAAAGAGCAAGGTTCATTGGTATTAACATGGAACGTTTTCCAAAACATATGGATAAATGAAAACTAATGTGTATAATATGGTATTATTTATGTGAAGGCTTATCCGAACTACATATCTTAGTGTAGGCATGTATGTGTGTAAACAAGAAAACTCAGGAAGGTCACACAAGTAGGTAGCAATGGTTTACTCTGGCAGCAGAGTTAAGTGAGGGGTAGCAAAAGTAGTGAGAATTTTTGTCTTATCTGCATAACTTAGATTTTAAATGTTAAACATGTAATCAATTGTGCCATTTTAAAAATGTATTTTTAAATAGGATTTTTGTAAACAGTGAGGTGGCAGTGGTTTATATCCACCTCTGAATTTCAGCAAATAAGCAAAAGGTAGAGAAAACATTTCTTCCCCAGATTGATAACCCAGCATCCCGTGCTTGGAGGTGTGGTGATCTTTCTGATTATCTACCAGCGTGAGGGAAAATAACACAACGAAGATTTCAGGAAATAAACCATGTGTTCCATCCTGGACAAGAAGTATCTGAAAACCTCTGCATTTCAGGTCTTAATTACCCTGTCATTTCAGTTTTATTCTCAGAGCTAATTCTGAGAAGTGACAGATTTTCTCATATGCTGTGCAATTTAATTATAATTAATTCCTTACAATTTAATTATAGGAAAGTGCTATTTTTTTCAGAATCTGAGCAACCAGAAAGTTCACATAATCGGCAGCTTTCCTCTGTAGTCTGCTTTTTGAAAGTGAGACAAATAAGAGACTGAATCAGGAAACTCTTCCAAAAACACCTTTCAAGCTCTGTCATCGGGTCAGTCCAGATGAAGCTTAATTTCTTATACCTTCAGCAATTATAGTACCGTGTGCTGATAACTGATGTTTCTAACAATGGCAGTGAGATAGCACATGCAAACTTGGAAATTTCAAAGAAAGATAAAATTGTAGGTGGTGTCTGGTGTTGCTCTCTGTGTTTTTGAAAATTATAATTCATATCCACATGTTTGATATCTCTCAGATACTCAGAAAATTCAGCAGTAGCATCTCTGAACAAAGAGAGGTAAGAGACAAGACTTGTGCAGAATGTTTCCAGGTAGCAAACATGGACAAGCCATATTTTAAGCACTCAGTAGCCACATGTGCCTAGTGGGTACCATACTGGAAGGCACAATTCTAAAGCATTCTGACAGGAAGTCTTCCTGACCAGTGGGCTATTAGAGTTTGCATGACACTTCAGGGTATAGCTTGTCATGCGGCCAGCCATGTCTTTCTCATCCTTCTGTTTGGTCTCTTCTATTTGGTCACCAGCTCCAAGATAGCAGGAAGAAGCAGCATATATCCCCCCCCCGCAGGGCATGTTGTGAATGATGCTGGATTCTGCAGGGTTAGTCCTTTCCTCCACCTTCATACCCTCTGTTGAGAGTCTCACACTTCCCAGAGTTCTAAGTAGTTTATGCATAGAAAGGGCCATTTATTCAAGAGCCAGCGGTGCTTAGGCCTGCCACCTGGAGGCCTACCTCTAGTTTCTCTACCTTAGGAAAACTAGTTTCTAAGCACCAGCACCAGATTCTCCTTGTTCCTTCAGTCTGTCTTCAAATGGCCATCTTCACTACACAATGGCTGACTTTGTCCTCTTTGCATGGGGCAGGAGCCTGAAAGGTCACAGCCAGCACATCCCTGGAAATGCTGAATCCTAGCTTCCATGGCTGCTGGGACTAAGGGCTGTTTGGTGATCGGCCAGATGTTTTGAGTTTACCTCTTCCAAAAAATGGCTTTTTTCTCTTCTTTGCATATTATTTTTCTGAATTGCTGCCTGTATTGTTCAGACTACCCCAGATTAATAACAAAACCCTAACTTATTCAAGCCAAGAATTATCTACAACCCTCCTTCTCAACTAGTTTTTGCAAGATCATTTCAGCTTATCTTTTGTGCTACATTCTGAATTAATTCCTCAGTTTTGTTTTCTATAATAATTCATTATTTATTGAATCACTACCTAAGGCTTATTCCATGTTTCAAGGTTTTTTCTTTTTACTTCAATGAGTATGTTTACCAATGCTTTCTTATTTATTTGTTCTTGCCTTATTTTGGCATTCTTTGTTTTATAATTTATTTTTTCAGGTGGAAAGTATTTCTTCATTTATCTTTTGAGCATCATAAATTTGTTTAAAATCCTTGTTGAATTGTCTTGTAAAATATATTTCGTCTACAGTGCTGTGCAATAAAAGAAATTGTATCTGCACTGTCCAATATGGTGGCTTTTGAGCCCTTGAATTTCATTTGATTTTAATTAATTTTTATTTAAATGTAAATCATCCATATGGCTAGTGGCTACCATATCAGATAACATAGCTCTAGAATAAGTTTTAAAAGCAATTGCTGATTTTGTTGTTAGGATTAGGTTTCCTCCTGTGTTTTAGAATTTTGATTTTCAAGCTCATTTTAAGTGGAAGATAATTTATTTTTTCTGTGGCTGGGGGAAGCAAGGTTGGGAAGGAAGGTTGGTTTTCAGTATTCTCCACTGGGACACCAGTCTAGAATTGTCTTTGATTGGTGTTTTGAAGCTCTTGCCTCAGAGAGACGTTGATGCGCACCCACTGGCAGCTTGGTTCAGTTTCTGATCAGACCATGTCTTTGTTCTTCTTTTGTAGACCTACTACTTGCTAAAAGCTACAGCCCCTAGCAGTAGCAAGCAGTGGCACATCTTTTCACTCTACTTTTTCAAGCAAAAGAGCCCCCACCTGAGCCCCAAACATGAAGCCATGAGGCTAGTCCCAGTCCCCTAGTTTTTATGAGTCATTTTTGTCCCTTTTTCCTGCCAGAGCTAGAGCACTATCACTGCCTGCCTGCCTCCAGACTGGGCGCCCAGATGCTTTAGCTTCCCTCACTGCTTTGCCTTTCTGTTCTGTTCTGGCCCTTGGATATGTTTATCTTGTTTGGGAGTCTAGTTATATCTTTTTAGTTTTCTATTTTTATCTTATAACTGGCATTGCTGTGTGTTTGAGATGGAGGAGGCACATCATGACATGAACTTAATGAAGCTATCTTGACCCAATGGTGTCCCCCCCATAACATTTCCAGTTATAGCACCCAAATGAAGACTTTCACAACTACCTCATCATTCCCTAAGCATTTGGCCACATGTGTGACAGAACACAATAGGTTCTCATTAAATGTGTGTTGAATTAATAAATGAAATATCAAACCTCAAGACAAACATTACCTCCAGAGTGGAACTCCCCAAATTTTCAATAAACTCCTTCTATAGAATCTCAGTGAGATGATGTAAAGTGATAAAACTCTCTTCTTCTGAGCCACACAGAGCCCTAGAAATAGAGCAAACACATAATTGGGAAGAGCAGCAAATAATCTGTGATCATCTCTAATTTATCACACCCAGCTTTTATTATTATTATTTTTTTAAGAAACAGGGTCTCTCACTCTGCTGCCCAGGTTGGTGTAGAGTGGTGTGATCATAGCTGATCGTAACCTTGAGCTCCTGGGCTCAAGAACACTCCCACCTCAGCCTGCCAAGTAGCTAGGACTACAGGTACATGCCATCACACTCAGCTACTTAAAAAATTTTTTTTTGTAAAGATGGGACTTCCACTATGTTGCCTAGGCTGGCCTCAAACTCCTAGGCTCAAATAATCTTCTTGCCTCAGCCTCCCAGAGGGCTAGGATTACAGTTATGAGCCACTGCACCAGGCCCACACTCAGCTTTTTAACAATTCTGAAAGGGATTCCCAAATGTGACTCACAAGTTCTTACCTCTGTCAACCTTGGGCTGCACAGGATAATAGCAAGGGGAATAAAACAGTAGTGAAATATCTGAGCTGCTGGCCACTAAATGGTCCTGAGCACGCCTGTATATCCATTGAACACTTACATAGATCCTACCTCTAGATCCTCACTGCCTTAGCAACTAAAAAAGCTTCTCAGGAAAGAAGAAACAGACCAATATGAGTTGGATTGGTTTAATTTTCTTAAGTAGTCTCTTTCTGCTATCTGCTTCTCTAATCCTGTGTTTTCTTAGATTTGCAACCAGTTAATACCCACATTTGAGTATTCTCTGTTTTTCTGCTTCCAACAGTTGAATCCCTTGCTCCTCTTTGCTTTAAAAACAGACAGGGAACTTAGACAAGTAGGAGGCTTAAGTCCCTCAAAGACCTGCCCTGGTGCTACTGGAATTGAGCCTGTGGCTGGCTGGGAAGAAGGGTCTTGGTATTTTTAATAACTCACCTGCTCCAGACATCTTTATGTAGTAAGGTTTAGGACTAATGAGCAGATCGCTCATAAAGAATACAGATTAAAACTCTTCCCAAACCTTACTTATAAAACCTTTTAAAAAATGGATCAAGGCTGAGTATGTCTATGGGTATGAGTGACCTCAGTTAATGATTCTATTAACCCAGTAAAAACTGGGTTTAAACAAAGCAGCGTGGAATAGTCAAGTATCTAATACAGTGTCTCATGTGTATCTACTCCCTGAACAAACTACTGACAAATGTGATTTTATTGAATCCCGATCCTTTGTAAGTTGTCATGGAGGTTAGTAGAGTTACTTCTAGCCAGTTCATTCTGTTTGCCAAAGAATGTTTTTCCTTGCTCGTTTGTATGGGATTGTCAGTTGTCTCTGGGAGATGCTAGATAGAAATTATGATGTAATGATGGTAGGTGATATAATGAAAACTGAGAGAAGCTATGTTGATATGATTTCAAAACACCCTCTAAGATATGCTTATCACCTCAAACAAATAGATGTTTGCTATAGATGGTTTAATGTTAACATTTGCCATTCAACTTAGTGAAATCCAAAAAATTTTAGTTAGGGCATCTTTCAGATTGGTTACCAAACACTCTCAAAATAAAAATATACAGATCACTAATATGTTCAACTTTGTGGAACACGGATAATCACTTAGGTTCAAGAACAAGTGAATTCAGAAGCACTGGGTGGAGAAATTTGCTGCTATGGCATAAAAATCAAAGATGTACTTTATGTTTCCAACATCATCCCTCACTCACTGGGAGCCTTAGGCCGGGTTCAGCATGATGGACCTGGAGATCCCAAGAAAGGGACAATTTCAGTTGCATTTTAATCAAGCCCCAGAATAGAAGGGAGAATTATGTGAGATTGTTAATAGAAAAGAGCAATTGTTTCGTGCCCCAATGGTCATTTATACACCTCATGCCTGAACAACTGGATAAATTAGTAGCTGTGCCTTCCTCACAATCAAATGTGTATGCAGGACGGTTTCAGAAGAGTTCAACCTCCTGCCCTAAACTGATTTCTTCTAATACTTCTGAAATTGTGCTGTAACAGATAAGCAGCATTCTGATGCAGTTAATTAAGTAAAACCTCACTACATCCAAAGCAGCAGGAAGATGGATGGATGTGGCCTTAAGCTTTCCCCCACCCAGAGAACATTTCTACCCAGAACAAAGAAATCAGACTAAACTTGATATGATTTGATTGTTTAGATATACTCTTTAAATTGGATGCCTTTAGAACATCATGTGTTCTCCATGGAGGATGAACAGAAGTTCCTCTTGGAGAGAATGTTTGCTCAAATACTCTGGTGGTACGTGCATTTGCAGCAGTCCTATTCCCTGTGATCATGGGTGTACCTTTATAATGGGGGAAAATCACATGAAACACTTCACCTCCTACCTGTCTGATGACGCTTCCCTGCAGAGGAGGCATTGTTTATATGTAGTACCTAACACTTCAGGATGCTCCGCACAGTGCTTAATGCTTTATGTATATTAACTCATTTAATTCTCACAAAAAAACTTAAGAGGTATTTTTACATACAGTAATTTGGGCTTTTTTTTTTTTTTTTTTTTTTTTTTGAGATGGAATCTTGCTCTGTCACCCAGGCTGGGGTGCAGTGGTGTGATCTCAGCTCGCTGTCCTCCGCCTCCCAGGTTTAAGCAATTCTCCTGTCCCAGCCTCCCAAGTAGCTGGGGCTACAGGTGTGTGCCACCACACCTGGCTAATTTTTGTGTTTTGGGTAGAGACAGGGTTTCACCATGTTGGCCAGGCTGGTTGCAAACTCCTGACCTCAAGAGATTTGCCTGCCTCTGCCTCCCAAAGAGCTGGGATTTCAGGCATGAGCCTTTCCAGTCCCCACGTAGTAATTTTATATATTCTAAATATAGAAATATTTCCAGATGAGATCTGGAATTTACATTCCAACTGTAGGGAGTAGAGCATGGAGGTATGTCCATGGAACAGTGTTGGCCATGATTTAATGGTTCTTGGGGCTTGGGGATGGGATTTAGGGGTCCATGTTTTATCCTGAACACTTTTGTGTACATTCAAAATTTTTCCATAATAAAAGCATAACAAAAACTCTGAGGTAGATATTATTTTTTTCTCTTTCTTGTAGATGGGAAAATTTGCCCAAATTCACACAAGTTCAAAGTCTATGCATTCAGCCACTGTACTCAAGGTTGTGAAACTGCACCAAGGTGCCCCAGGGCACCGCCATGAACTGACTGTGGGTGGAAGCACAGCAATACTCAGTATCAGTCAGACACAATGTGAACTACCATACTAGCTCAAGTTCACAGTTTCCACGTTAGATTTCACTACTTTCCTTTTGATTATGTCATTTCTTTGGGAAGCTGGGTTTTCAGCACTTGTCATTGAGAGGAAGCACCATGTGAAAAATCAGTGTGGAACAGGAACTGTGGGTGATGGTGTGCAATCTGACTGTGAGGTTTGAAAAGTTGTGCAGTGCCCATTAGGTATACACATCCCAATAGGTAGTAAGTGTAGATTTCAGAATGAAATTATTTTTCTCTCAGTTTATGTGCAGTTTTTTTCTAATGGCTATTAAGTTGTTAGGATATAAATTTTTAAGTTTTTTTGGACCTAACCAAGGGCCACGTGAATCAAAAACATTTGGGAACCCCTGCATTATATTATAATGCCTAAGATGCAGAAGCTAAAACATGGACCATCCAAATATTTGTTCCCCTAAGCTGGTTCAACCCCCTCATTAGAAGCAATGTGTGCTTATTCACTTATCCATTCAACCAATACACGTTGAACACTTGATATGTTCCAAGCACTGATGGGGGCATGTAGCAGTGAACAAGACAGAATCCCTACCCTGACATGCCTGCTGGGAAGAAAGATAATAAACAGGATTAACAGTAAGCATGCACTCTATTAGACCGTGATAAGTGCTAAGAAGAGGGGACAGCGCAGGCTAGGGGATAGGAAATGTGGAGGGCAGGGAGGAAGTGAAATTCTAGGCAAGGTGACCAGGGAAGGCATCCCTAAGCTGACAATTCGGTAAAGACGTGAAAGAGGTGAGAGAACTATCAGCCCCTTAGTTATCACTCTCTTTTTGTTTCCTAACACTTTGCTGTGAGAATTAGTTCTCTCTTCATGGAAAAAATAAACCGATTCAGCCAGGTGTGGTGGCTCACATCTGTAATCTCAGCACTTTGGAAGGCTAAGCTGGGTGGATCACCTGAGGTCAGGAGTTCAAGACCAGCCTGGCCAATGTGGCAAAACCCCAGCTCTACTAAAAATACAAAACAGCCAGGAAGGGTGGTGCCGCCTGTAAACCCAGCTGCTCAGGAGGCTGAGGCGGGAGAAGATCTTGAACCTAGGAGATACAGGTTGCAGTGAGCCAAGTTAGCGCCACTGCACTCCAGCCTGGGCAACAGAGCGAGACTCCATTTCAAAAAAACAAAACAAAAAACCAATTCAGAAACAGAGCCCTGAAGTTAAACTACACAACAAATAGGAAACTGACAAGAACTTGCCTGTATCAGAATAATTAATGAAAAAGCAAAAGAAAAATGGTGTGTAACTTACTTTCTTCTCTGTGGATTACCTTCACTTTTTTCAGTGGAACCTGAACTTGGAGCATGAAGGAACAAAGGTAATAAATAATCACACCAGCTCAGCTCTATATCTCATTTCCAATGAGAAATCAAGAAGGTCCCAGAGATTTTATGCAAATAAGTCATGTTATCATTGACTTGAATGGTAAATGACACTAACTAAAATGCTTAGATGTTTTAAATGGCATCGACACTGTACTAACACCAGTTGCTCATATGATAACACCTTCATAGTTTGCTTTTGTATGGAGATATTTTATGAAGATGGGAGTAAAAGGCCATAAGGGTTGTTTTTTTTTAATTGAACCATGTATAACATACAGAGGTCAATCCCAAAAATGTTAATAGCAATTAGAACCATCAGTCAAAACAAGCAGTGGGTTGTTTTCTTTCTGGCACCCTGTAAAGCCCATGTAAATGGAAATACCAGAAGAAAAAACAAGTTTAAATTACCACCACTGAGTTGTTTTGTTGCTGTTGGTTGGTTGGTTGTGTTTGAGATAGGGTCTCATTCGGTTGCCCAGGCTAGAGTGCAGTGGCACTATCACAGCTCATTGCAGCCTCAACCTCCCAGGCTGAAGTAGTCCTCCCATCTCAGCCTCCCGAGTAGCTGAGACCACAGGCATGTACCACCATACCCAGCTAAGATCATTTTTGTAGAGACAGGGTCTCCCTATGTTGTCCAAGCTGGTCTCAGACCCCTGAGCTCAAGTTATCCTCCTACCTGCGCCTCCCAAAGTGCTGGGATTATAGGCGTGAGCCACCGCACCTGGCCCACCACTGAGATTTTTTATGGGACAGCTGCAACCTTCATAGAGCTATGGAATTTTTCTGAGCCCCATTATAAGCCCCTTAGATATCCTATGCCCCTGAACTTGTTTGTTGACCCACTTCTATGTCCTTAACAAATCCATCAAACTCATTATATTTTACTGCCTAAGATACACAAGGCAGGGTTCCTCAAGGTACCTGGAGCCATTTCAGCTCCTTTCCCTTCTATCTTGGCCCTTCTGAGCTCCAGAATCTTGGCAAGGTACAGACATACATGAGCTCTCTACTACCCTCCTCCCTTCCCAAAATGTTTAGAGTTAATCCCACTGTAAGTCACGTCTTGTTAAAAATCATTTGGCTGAGCAGGATCTGCAGTGGTTCCCAACCCTGACTGCACATCTGAATTCCCCCAGGAGCTTGATAACAAGAGAAATCTAGATTTAGTACCTTTAGATGAGGCCCATGAATTTGTATTCTGAACAAGTGCCTCAGATGATTCTGTTAGAAAACACTTTGTGGGTATCTTGATGGTTGAGTAGAAGCTTACCAGATTGGTAAAGGGAAGAAGAGAATTTTTTTACACATGGGATATAAAATGCCATGTGTGCAAGTATGGATGAGGAAATATGTGTGGCAAGTTCAAGGTTTTCGAACTGTGCTCCAAAAAACTGCTCAGGTAGAAAGTAAGTTGTTTTATAAATATCAAGATTCTTTTTTTTTTTTTTTTGGTATTGTATTATTATGATGATATTACACGAATATACTGTTGTTTCAAGTCATACAGGAATACACAAAACATAAGAAAATTCCCTTCAAACATCACCATTCTCCATATTCACAAACACGGATGCCCTGTATTCCCATGAAGAAATTACTGTTGGCAGTTTTTGGCATATCCTTCCAGAATGTTTTCCATTAAACTAAATATGGTTTTTTGTTGTTGTTGTTTCGTATACTTACAGCTTACATATATAAGGTTAACTTTTTAAAAAATTTAATATGCCCTGGAGTCTTTTCCATGTAAGCATATATAAATTTTATCCCCTTCTTAATAATTGGGAATCTATCTCCTGGTCTCTTTCCCAATATTAGGGGAAAGTTTTCCAATATCTCACTCACCATTAGCATGATGCTTCCCATAGGTTTTTGTAGATTTTTTTCTATCCACTCAAGGAAGTTCCTTCTCTCTTAGTTCACAGGGAGTTTTTTGTACTAAATAGATGTTAAACTTTGTCAAATGTTTTTCCATAAATCTATGGAAATGATGATTAGTTTTTGCTTTCTGTTTATGTGCTGGACTACATTGATTTATTTTCAAATGTTAAAATACTCTTGCATATGGGGAAATAAACCCTACTTGGCCATGCTATATTGTCCTTTTCATAAACTGCTAGATTCTATTTGCTAATATTTTGTAACATTTTTACATTTATGTGAAGGAGTTTGTTGTTTTTCTTTCTTATAACTCCTTAGGTTTTGGAATTAGTTTTTTATATGGCCTCATAAAAAGAATTAGGAGTCTCTCTCTCTCTCTTTTTTTTTTTTAACTTTCTAGAAGCATTTGTACAATATTAGTTTACCTTTTCCTGAAATTTTGGAAAAAGGTACCAATGAAGTGTTCTGTTCCTGGAGTTTTGTTTGTGGGGGAGGTTTTTAATAATGAATTCCATTTCTTTAGTTGACACCAAACTATTCAGATTTCTGTTTCTTCGTTTGTCAACTTACATAATTTTCATATGACACATGTCCATTTCATCCAAATTTCCAAATGTATTGACCTAAGGCTATTTGTTGTATCATACTATTTGCCTTTTAATATCTGCAGGGTCTGTAGTGAAAATTTTCTCTTTCTTGTTAGTTTCCCTTTCTTTTTTAGAGTTCATCTTAGTAGCAATTTATTCAATTTTATTAATCTTCTCAAGGAAATATTTTAGGATTTTAAAATTATATTGTGCCTGTTGTTTTTCTATTTAATTGGTTTATCATATAGTACAAGAAAGTTCTGGTCTCTGCCTGTGGTAGGCAGAATAAGGGTCCCTCAAAAATGTCCACATTCTAATCCCTGGAATCTGTAAATATGTTACCATACATGGCAAAAAGAACTTTACAGATGTGATTAAGGTTTGGGTCTTTTAGATGGGGAGATTATCCTGGATTCTCCTGGTGGGCTGAATCTAATCACAGTGTCCTTAAGAGTAGAGAACCTGTCTCAACTTCACACAGAGAAACAGAAAATGAAAAGGATTCAACCTGCTATTTCTGGCAATGGCATGCAATGGGACCGCCAGACAAGGGATTTGGTCATCTCTAAAAACTGAGAATAGGCCCGGGCATAGTGGCTCATGCCTGTAATCCCAGTGCCTTGGGATGGCAAGCAAGGAGGATTGCTTGAGGCCAAGAGTTCGAGGCCAGCCTGGGCAACATGACAAGACTCTGTCTCTGTAAAAATAAAAAAATTAGCTGGGCATGATGGTGTTGGCCTGTAGTCCTAGCTACTTAGGAAGCTGAGGCAGGAGAATCACTTGAGCCCAGGAGGTTGAGGCTGCAGTGAGCCATAATTGTACTACTGCACTCCAGCCTGAATGTCAGGAGGAGACCCTATCTCTAGGAAAAACAAAAAACAAAAACCTTAGAGTGGCCTTCGATTTATAACCAGCAACTGATCCTACGACCTCAAGGAACTGGATTCTGCCAACAACCCAAATGAGCAAAAAACAGATTGAGACTCCAGAAAAATAAGGCAACCCTGCGTCCCCCTTGATTTTAGCCCAGTTAGACCCATGCAAACCTTCTGACCTGCAGAATTGTAAGATAATAGATTTATATTGTTTTAAACCACTAAGTTTGTGGTAATTTGTTACAACAGCAATAGAAAATGAATATGCCGCCCTACATAGCTTAGAGTCCAAAGAGGGAACAAGAACATACATCACCCATGACAATACAGCAGGGTATGAGTTGCGGGGTGAGTGATTTAACCCTGGCCTCACCCTTGAAAAAGAGCCTTGAATTTAAATTTGACTTCATTGGCAAATGCCCATATATGTACATATGATCATTGTATTATGAGTACATCTGTGTGTATGAAATAATTCAACTTGTTAAACATTTATTATACTTTAAGTTCTAGGATACATGTACATAACGTGCAGGTTTGTTACATGAGTATACATATGCTATGATGGTTTGCTGCACCCATCAACCCATCATCTATATTAGAGATCTCTCTTAATGCTATCCCTCCCCTACCCCCCCCATCCCCCCCATCCCCCCCCCCCCCGACAGACTCCAGTGTGATTCTTAATAAGATTTCTTCAAATAAAGGTTTCACTGCTAAGCTCCCCCTCCAGTTCTGTTGTTTTAACCTCACAAAGTGATGGATTCTTTGCCCAGTCTTCGTTAGGCTCATTGCCAGGGTCTGGGTTGATCTCAAGTTTTTCTTTGATCCTACCATTGTCTGCTTCTTGCTTGTTGTTAGCTTCGGCACTGATTGTCATGGTAAGAGAAATAAGCAAGGCTGGAACTTGGAATTCTGCTGCTCATAAAATGCGTCAGGCATGAACAGCCCACCCCAAGTGTTCTGAAATTGGGTGGTAGGTGTGTGTGGTTTTGTTTTGGAGCCTGCCTGCTGTGGGGACCCTGGAGACAGTTTTTATGAAGTTTTTTTAAAAGCATCTGTTTCAAACTCTAAAGCACCAAGGCCCTCCCCTTTTCTCAGAGAGACAGATGCCCTAGCTACAATTCCCTGCTGTATAATTCTGAACTTAGCAGTTTGATCAAGCAAAGTTGTGTAGAGAGCTCTGCGCTTGAGAGAGAGGATGCTTGGCTTCCAGTTCTATTTCATATGCCACTTGCTTATACCAGCTTGAGCCAAATAACTGGCCAAATGAGACATTCTGTGGGTCATAGTTTTCCTGTCAATAAAGTTGGTGTACTAGCATGCTTTAATTTCTGAGACCAGGAATAACGAGTGATGTCTTATGTGAATGGAGCTTTGAGAGAAAAGGGTAACATACTATAAACGTAATATTAAGAATAGGGAACAGAACTGTGCATAATTTAACCCTGTAAAACAAGTTGCTTTTTCTGAGACACAAGGAGGAATCAATTTATCAGTGAGTACCTTTTAGGAAATGTTAATTCTTATTGATAGAGTATACATCTAAACCATCTGCCATTCATCAAAGGATCCAGCCTCCAGCTTTCTTCAACACTGAGTCCACAGATGAATCAAGCATGCCTACCTTTGAATTCTCATCGAATTTAGCACTTCCCTCCATGAAAGCCTTTATCACACTCTTCAAGGGTACAAATCTTCTTCTCTGTATCTGTTCCGGAGCCTAACACAGAGCTTGGCACAAAGTAAGCCCTTGACAAGTGTTGGCTATTAAGTGAATGAGGTTTGGACACTGTCCAGTATTAAATTAGACGCACTCAAGACCAAAGATTAACACAATACACATTCCTGAATTTGAACGGATCTTAAGGATTCATCTCAGCAACTTCCTACCTTATGCCAGTGCCAACTTTCAAGCATAACTAGGACCCTTTATTTTTAGTTCCTTCCTAAGAAGGATGTTTAGTGGTTTTGCTGGCTAACTCATCAAGCATGAGTATTCTTTGTGCAGTTTAAGTCCATTTTCTTTTTCTCCATTTATATGAAATGGAAGTAGAACATGCCTATATCTTGTGTATGAGGTTTTTTTTGTTGTTGTTTGTTTTTCTTTTTTTACATATTGAAAATTCCTCATATCTCACAGTGTCTGGTTCAGATTGGAAACAGAGACTATCACCTCAATTAGAGTATAACAGAAGAGTTAAGAGGTTGTCAACTTGAATTTTAAAATTGCATCTGGCAGCTGGCAACATAGAAATCAGCTTCCGTTCACCAAGGGGAGATGTTACAAACTGGAACACTGCCATGCTTTGCCAAAGATAGACCAGGCTACTGTGCAGAAAGTCTCAGATTTGTTATGACTGAATATTAATGTACCACTCTCTGTAAGTGTTTGGTCCTCTTTGCCTTATTTGATGTGGTTTGAACGAATTTAATTTACTAGAAGTGCTTTTCTGGATAATAAGCATTTGTATTTTTCATCCTTATAAAAATGCAGGGCATCTTCAGGCAGAAAATAATTGATAGTGTTAAATATAAGGAAGAAAGCTTTATTTTGCAGTAGAAATCTTACAACCCTAGGGTTATTTTGAGCTGATAGCAACATGGCACTAAAATTCTATGAACTTCTCAAAAGAATAAGGTAATATCTGAACACTTCACTGGCAAAAGAATTTGTATTTTAAAAAGGTAATAAAAAGTGAAGCCATCATTTTAATGTTGTTTATTTACTTTTTAAAAAATCTAATTTAGAGTTGAGAACCTAAAGAAGACGGTAAGACTACAAAAACACACAGCCTTATGTCCCAGAGCCATCACCTCACGATGACTCATCTCAGGATGTTTTCCCTACTTCCTTCAAATATGATTATTTCCAGACAATTTAATTTAAATACCAATATAATGGTTATTTCTGGAGATGGGGGGTTTGACTCCTATGATAATTCTCTTATCTGCAGAAGGATAGAATCAATTGAATTCCCAAGAGCAATATTGAGATGTATTTTTATTGGTTTGCTTATTTTTTAAACTTCTGTAACTATTGATGGAAACTAATTAAAACTGAATGCACATCATCTTTTATTAAATGGCTGCTACTGAGATGGTGAAGTTCAGGAAATTGTAGCCCAGCCCACTCCCTTTAATGATGTTGGCTGATTCACAATTGGGGTAATTTCAGATGTATGAGATTTAAAGCATCCATATGTTCTATTTCCTGAATAATTTTGAATACTGAAATAAATGTATGTGCCATTTCAGTCTAATGAGAACAGAACTACTAACTTAATAATGTACACTCCTTTCCTGAAATCAGATTTCACCAACCCTGAGAGTGTTACTGAGGACAAAAGTACTTGGGGGTTTATCAAGTAAACTAAAGTTTTTCACCACTTGTTTATGAAGTATCCCCTCCCCCACTGGGTACTTCTGTAACAACAAATTATGGTAAAATGATGAATTTAAAGAAAACTTGAGATGCTACAGTCACATATTATTAGCATTTAGGTCTTAAGCACTTTTTTTCATGTTTGTTTCATTAAAAGGGCAAGTTTGGAGATTGATACAAGTTATCCAAAATTTTTTTATGCAGAAACTAGACAAAGTTTGCCCAGAACCCTAAGAATCATAGCATTTGAGATCTGGAAGGAGGCTTTGAATTAAGCTTTTCTGGAGGGAGGGATGGAGAAGTAAGCAGAGCAAGGAGCTGGGAACTCAGAGCTCTGGCTTCCCTGCTCACCATCATCTAACACATGGCATTAGGCCCATAAGGGAACTCCTGAGCTCACTGTTTCCTTCTCTGTAAGTGGAGAGGCTGATGACTTACATGCCTACCTGGAAAGTTGTGAGCATGAAATGAAATATCCTGAGAGCATTTTATCAACTATAAAGCCCCATGTCAAGGTGAGTTATTATTATTACTGTTATCTAGAAGGGCCCTCCTCACTTTTCAGAAGAGCAGAAGTGTGCAGTGACTTGCCCAAAAGCATTATTTGGTACAACCAGGCCTGGAATCCCGGATATTCCAACCTCCAGTCCAGATTCTTCCTGATCCTGTGGGACACTGAGAGAGCCAGGAGGGAGATAATGAGTGCAGTGTGAGGGCCACCACTGGCTTCTGGGCAACTTGGTTACATTAGTTTGCCTTGTAATTTCATGGGAAAACATAATTACAGGCCAGAAGTGATGATGCTGGATAAGCAACATCAGCATTGCAGCTGAGCCCGCTGAAGAAAACCACATGGTATTGGGTACACACTTCACCAAGGCCCCCTGAATGGAAATAATTTGTAGCCAAAAAAGGGTAACAGGACTGTCTATAGGGAAATAACCTCTCTTACTAAAATGAAAGAGCTAGACAGATAATTTTAAAACTGAGAAGGGCTCTTGTCCAAATTCGACTGTTTCCTCCCCCTCAAAAAATTATCCTTTGTCTTTTCATTCCTGCCATGTCTAGCATATCTAATGTCCGAGTGTGTGTCCATCCTTAATGTCTGGTTCAAACATTAGAAAAAGCCCCTTTTTTTCTTGGTTTTTCTCTTAGTCATGTTTAAGTTTTCTAAAGAATTTTCCTATATATCAAAGGCAAGCCAAAAACCAAGCATAAGTAATAGAAGAAGCATTAAAGCTGTCACAGTGGTGGAGCCAGATTTAAATCTCAGAGTATCTGCCCCCAGAGCCCTTGCTTTTTTGAGTTCATTAAATGCAAAATAACACTTAAAACAGGAATTACACACACACAAGAGCCAAGGGGCTTAGAACCCTCATGGGGATTTATATTTACACACAAAGAAATCACATGTTTTTGCCTGTGTTCCCAGACCCAAAATATCAACTAGCCAGGCTAACCAAGAACTATCACATAAGTATTAAGCTATTAATACCAGGTTGCTAGGCTGCCTAAATAAATAAAAATAAAATAAAAAGCAGTAGTCTGATGTCTTCACTGAGCCTTATATTTGTCCAGATCTCTCTCCCAGTCCTTGTAGAGAGATGGACAGGCTGGAGGAGGAACATGCCTGAGCCAAAGCAGCCCTTGTGTCAATGACTGATAGAGTAGGACGGGGGGGACTTGGGGCTGTTGGTGGACAGTGGGGCTGAGAGCTGGCACAGAAGGATTAGGAGCACACACAGAGGGAATGTCCAGTATGACTGTCAGAAATTAGGTTAGAATGCAAAGCATGTCTAGCTAATTCTCAAGTATAGAATCTCTGCAGACAACTTTCTTGTCAGGTAGAAGGAAGAATAGAGGGTACAAACTAGTGAGAATGATAGCCCCCCCAATGATATCACCTATCCCCCACTTTCTTACTGGTGGGGGAATGTTGGTGGTCTAGTCCCCAGATAACCAATCAAAACAATAGAACAAGACCCAGGTCTGGGCTTAAATTCTCAGATCCTCTTGATCTCTGAAGGAGGTCCGAACAATATCAGGCTAACAGTAGCTTTTTCTTAAGTGCATGCACATACGCTAATAATGCTCATTAGGCTTATAGCTCACTCAAATTTAATTTAGAGTATTTCATTTGTGTCTTCACTGCTGTTGCCAGGACAGATGTGTGCGTGGCTCAGGCACACTTCGCTCTGCCTGAGACAGATGTCAGGGTATTGGACCATGCTGGAACAGTGCCAGCATGTTTATTAGTGAAAATAGATTGTCAGCCTTCTTTCCCCCCAACTGAGGGTTTTCATTTTTGTAGTTAAAATGCAAATCCCAGCTCAGAAAAAGAGATAAATTTTGAGGGATATAAAGGAAGTGCAGTGAAAACAGAGAAGAAAATAGAAAGTGATTTTGACCATCCCTATTCTCCATGATTTCAAAAAAAAAAAAAAAAAAGAAAAAGTGATTGAAAGAAGAAAGAGGGAAAGCTTCGGGCTTTTCACCTCCTCTCACTAAACAAGACCTAGGTGATTTCTGATTCTCACAGATAATTGGGATTTACCTGGGGGTGGGGAGAGATTAAAAATGCAGAATCCAGGGCCCCACCCCAGAACTACTACTTCATAAAGCCAAGGAACTAAAGCTCCCTGGGAGATTCTCAGTCACTCCAGCAGTAGGCTATGGGTCAGTCTTGAGAAGCACCAGCTGAGGCGATCTCTAAGGTTTCTTTCTAGCTTTAAGAACTGCTAAGAAAAGAGCAGAAGGAGTGATGGAGACCACATGAATACAGAGGGCACACACTGCTGTATTCATATTGCTTTACACTGCAGAACAAGCACCCCCTCCTGGTAAAAGCTGATAAGATAACAAGATCAGAGACTGAAAAAAGGAAGGAATGTTTGACATTGATGTTGACATTGGTAGTTTGTGTTGATGTTGTTATTGATACCTCTTTTCCATTACTGGAGTTACTTATTTCACTAAATGTGCACAAGTCTCTGACAAATGAGAGTAGTGCATCCCTACCTGGTAAGTCTCAGATGCTTTGATCTCTTTGTCTAGCCATCTAATCTGCCAAGATGCTCTGAGCTCCTGTCCTCCCCTGATGGGCCACGCTACTGGAGAGTAATGGAGCAGGTAGAAAGGAGATGGCAGCCCCACTGACTTTAGACTCTCTTCCTGTCTTCTGAAACCTCTCTCCTCATCTGTCTTTCTCTTTGAAGATAGTTTTATTAGTAGGTTTCTATTAACTCCCTGGGTAGAGCAGACAACACTCCCAGCTCTCCCAGAAGGACCAAGTGATTTGTTTCAACCAGAGGCCCAGAAAGAATGTTTCTTCTGACTCCTTCCCCCTAGCCCTCTCTAAGCCTCATCAAAACTTCTTTGAGTTACAAAAGCAATACAGAATGTCTGGAAAACAGATCTTCTTAACCCAATACAACTATGTTTATTTCATCCAGTCCCCTGATGAATTTTCATATTCATATTTTACCTAGAGTGCTTATGATCTTCATGGGACTTTTTCTTGTTTCTCGATAAACACGTGTAAAAGCTATAAAATTCTTCTTTTAGAAAAGGTACCACTTTATCAAATACTTACATATATTATAATTATGTATCAGGTATAGAAATATATTAATGCAGTTCATTCTTATATATGTTTATAAATTCATTTCATAATCATAGCAACCATATTATTTATGCTCATGTTACAGATGAGGAAACCAAGGCTGAGAGGTTAGGTTACCTGCCCAAGGGCACACAGTTGTGAGTGACAGAGACGGGCATGTGCTCAGCTATGCTCATTACCACTATGTTACGCTGGAATTTTATTTAACCACCTTTCTACTGTTTAATATTTAAGCTGCTTATAGTTTTTTTTATAATTATAAGAAACTACAAAGACCATCCTACTGGCTATGGCTTTTTATTCTTCTGGATTATTTGTTTATGATAGGTTTTCTGAGAGATCTGCCTGCCACACTCCTGTTTTGAGCTGACAGATAGGGGTGACAGTCTTACATGAATTCCCTTTGGAGAAATCTGAACTGTGGGGAGAAGGAACACTTTCTTATGAGTTTGTTAGTGCTTGATTCATAGCCAATGTAATCAGAACAATAAGGGGGAAACAATAAAGCTCACTGCTTAGTGAAGATGAAGGCTTCAGATGTTAGATGATACCTTGCAGCCAGCTAGTGCTTAATTACTGTGTCCTGGTTGACCTGGCAGCCATAAAGCCACTCTTTAAACAAGAAAAATTGTTTTTATTTAGGTAGGGAAACAAAAACAGAATAATTCTTTTTTTAAATTTTATTTTATTGCATTTTAGGTTTTGGGGTACATGTGAAGAACATGCAGGATTGTTGCATAGGTACATACATGGCAATGTGGTTTGCTGCCTTCTTCCCCATCACCTATATCTGGCATTTCTCCCCATGTTATCCCCTCCCTAACTCCCCCACTCCCCCACTGTCCCCTCCCCTAGATACCCCCGACAGACCTCAGTGTGTGATGCTCCCCCTCCCTGTGTCCATGTGTTCTCATTGTTCAACACCCGCCTATGAGTGAGAACATTCGGTGTTTGATTTTCTGTTCTTCTGTCAGTTTGCTGAGAATGATGGTTTCCAGGTTCATCCATGTCCCTACAAAGGACACGAACTCATCATTTTTTATGGCTGCATAGAATTCCATGGTGTATATGTGCCACATTTTCCCTGTCCAGTCTATCACTGACGGGCATTTGGGTTGGTTCCAAGTCTTTGCTATTATAAACAGTGCTGCAGTGAACATTCGTCTTTAGTGGCAAATAGATTAACCAACCATTTGATGAGCTTAGTCTTTCTCCTTCAATCTGGATATTTTGACATCCTGTAGACGGAAGTTTGATTTGGAGATCCAGCCCTGTTCTCTAGAATTTCTGTATAGAGGGGTTGGAGTTGGCAGTCCTTTTGGAAGGAGGTGCTAAGGGGACTTGTTGTAAAGCTGTGTTTGCATGACAAGCATAGGTTTTCCCTTCTGCAATATGTTTATATAGAGGATGACTTGGAGTGGAGGAGCTCATAGAGATTATGCCCTCATACCCACTGGGCCTCAACTGGGTCGGTCAAGTCATGCTTAAGGTTTTCCAGATGATGTTGGGCCAAAATTGTCAGAGGTCTTGATATCTCACAGGGCATTTATTTGTATATTCTCATATATGACACAGGCCCACTGTTGTTCTTTGCTTAGAATGATATCATAATATCAAAAACTAAAGATAATTTCCACTTGGGAGAGTCAGGCCGTCATATATCTTCAACCCAACACACACACACTCTTCTGGCAGAGGGACGTTCTTCTCCTGGACCATCCCAATTTTAACAGTTATACATCTGTTCCCCATTCTTCCCAGTTATAAATGTAATTGCCATATCCCATTAGCACATTTTATTAAAACAGTCTTACTATCACATAGAAGTGATAAATCAGAAAACCAGAGATGAGAAAAGTAGAATGTCAGAGTGAGAAGAAAAGTAGCTGATTTTTCCTGCTAAGTGTTCAGGTAAATTGCAGTGACCCAAAGAGGCCTCAGTGAAGTGTGTTAATGGCATAGTTAGAATCGGTAGACTACTTCACTGGTCCACACCTTCCCTTGCTCCATAGCTCACTGTATCATTTATCAAACATTTAAAGCCTCCAAAATGTTTGTTTAAAAAAGCAAGAATATTTTGTAGCTGAGATGGCGGGGGTAGGTGGTGGTCCTGACCACATTTTAAGAATGTAAAATGAGTAAGTAAATAAGACCTGAAAGAGAGGGATTAATGTCCTTAGGCAGTATGCAGTATACCTGATGGTGTTGCCTAGCAACCTACAGCCAGTCCTGCAGCAAGAGTCCCAGACAAAGAGGGAAATTGAGGATGTGTTTAGATAAATTAGGTTTATCATCCCTACCTCTGTTTTTTTTAACTGTGGTTACAACTTGGTAAGGAACCTTTTTAAAAAAAAAAATGTAGCTAGGATTTGCTTTCATCAGATATGGTAAGACTTGCAGATATGGAAATGACTGTCATGAAGGAAGAAGTTTATACTCACAGATCCCCTAGAAAGAGGAGGTATTGCACACCATGCAAGGCCATGTGGGGAAGCACCAGGTTTAATGAGGAAGCAGAGAGCCTTTACTGTGGTTTTCATTAGGAATGGGTAAGTCAGGGTAACCATGGTAGACAGGTTTAGTTTGAATGATTTTAGTGGGCTCTGGGCTATATGCATTGTCTCTAATTTCCAGGTGTTTAGCACTGGGGTAGTTAGGGCTGAGGGATAGTGTCCTGGACTACAAGAGGCTGATGAAAGGATATGGGGTGTGGGAGGTATATGAACTCTGGTTTGGTGGATTTGCACATCAAAAGTGTACTTGCAGGCAAGTTTACTATCTCTAGGAATTATCTAACCCTGGAAGGGTCAACCCCTACCAGATGCAGAAGGCCCCAGATGCCACAGCATAAGAATAAAGAAAAAAAGAAAATTCAATTAATGTAGACTCCAGTACACACACACACACACACACACACACACACACGCACGCACACGTTCTACTCTTTGTTTTGTGACCTAAGAGGCCTCTCTATTTTAGGGGCTGATGTTCACAGAGCATGTAAGGAGCCTTAAAGAGTATTATTGGAAGATCTCCTGTTCCCTGTCCCTTTGATGCCAAGTACACAGCCAGAAAGTCTGCAAGCAGTTCTAATGCCAACCAAGGTGCCTCACTTCACAAGAAAAGCCATTCTTTCAAGATTTGCTCTTAGGACCTAACAAACATTAAAGCATTTTATGCAATAGCAGCTTGTAGTCCATGAAACACAGACTTGAAAGAATAACTCTGAGAAGTGCAGGACTTCTATCTGGTCATTTTGGTTGTCTCAACGCAGAAAAGTAGAAAATTCATTTTTCTGAGCTCACCTCACAGGTTTAACCAGAGTTTAGGCATGAACTGTGTCATTTCCTATCATGCACAGTGAACATTGCTGAAAAGCATTATCTGGAAATACTATATTATGCCATTGTTGAATTAGTTTCAGTAATGAGAATAAACATTTGCAAAGCCTTTTGTGTTTGTAAAATGGTTTACAAGCACTGGCTGGCTCACTTGTTAATAATTACTTTGGGGGATTCTTAACAGTGCATATTTAGGAGATAAAAGTGATGATTTGGATGGGATTAGGGGAAAAAACAAGTAATAGAAAAGCATTTAACATAGTCATTTTCAGTTTTAAAGTCTCTGCAAGCCCATACCGACTAACTTTATCATTTCATTGCATTTCATCTCACATTCCTAATATTCAAAGACCAGCACAAATACACTCAATGTTTGGTAAAACCATGGTTTAAGCTCTACATTATCACTCTTCTTTGTTGCCTTTTGCTGTCTTGATTTGCATGTAGCATGGGTGCAACTCAGGAAGCTCTCCACAAACACACCCACCCAACTACCATGGAGTCAGGAAACCCAGCTCCCTGCCCTTCCTCTGCCTCTGACATAATGGATGACCCTAAGAACTTCACTGCATTCCTAAGCCTCAGTGCTCTCACCTGTAAAATGGTTGAGGAAGGAAGGATGCAGGGGAAACTGGGGAGTCTATAAATTCACAAATCTGTGATCTTGCCACTATCATTGTCTAAAGCTCAAAACTGGCTCTTAAATCTAGTGAATTTATGATCTTGCCACTTTTGTTGTCTGAAGTTTGGAGATGTGATGCCATTCATCTCTCTGCTCATTTTCTTATAAAAACTCAAATGAACACATCAGTGGAATCATACAAGTGCATGTGCATGCTCCACACACACACACACACACACACACACACACACAGCTTACCAAACTATCTAGGAGGGAGTTTACCCCATTGGTGAACTGCAGATATTCCAGAAACACTCATTAAAAATGTAAAATTTCAAAAAAAAAATGTAAAATTTCAAATATTTCTTGAATTTTCTATTCTAATCTCAATATTACAGTATTTTTACTTGAATTGTTAGGTAACATTGACCCTTTAGATCAGTGTTATCCTACAACATTTGGGTATCTCCGGCCACCCCACATATGCACAATGCCTGCTCTCTGGTGTGAGAAGATAGTATGAAGCCTCATGCTCCTCTTATTTCACGCCTTGGTGAACCCTAAATCTGTTGCAGATGGAACAGTGGACTCCACTTCTTCTGCATTGTTTTTAAACTGTCTCTTGATGGGTTCTTAAACTCATCTACTAGTAAAGCCCGAAGTACTCCAGGAAATATGATCAGAACCAAAGACATGCTTGAAAATAAAGCTATTCTATGGGGAGGTTTTCTGTGACACTCATCTTCAACTTTACTGTATAACTCTAACTGTAGATTCAGATTTTTTTAGAGGCAACAGTGGTGGTACATATCTCAATAATAATCACTGTATATATTTATATATTACGTAGGGTTATCTTTGAAGCCCTTTTGATATATTTCAGCAGTAACCACCATTTTCTGAATACGTACAGGCTACATAGTCTGTCAAACACCAATCATGTCAGTCAGGGTCCCCCACAGGGAATAGATGGCACTCAAATGGGTTAAGTGGGTACATTTGGACCTTTCAAAGGCAGTGTTTCATAATGGTGACAAATCTGATGGACAATAAACCTTATCAAGGTTTTTCATAAACAATTCTTTTCTGGTACCTTCCTAAGCATTTCACTGTATGTAGAAAATTAGTGTAATTTAATAAGCTGCTGATTCAGGATCCTGAAAATAACTTCCTAATGTCCTCCTTCTAGAATAAAAAAATCTTAAGCCCCTAAGGAATCTGGTCATTGTTTATTCATTATTCATTCATGAATTATGTGATCTTGATGAAACATGAAAATATGCCCTAGTCATAAACACACACACACACACCCCCCCCCCCCTTAAAAATGAATATTGTTAACTTACTAAACCAAGATTGGTTTATGAAGATCAAATCACATGTAATAATGTGATAATTCACTTTGAAAATCTTTCTGCTATCATAATGAGATATCGAATAAATCCAATTTTAATTGATTACTTCATTGTAGTTTTTAAAAATCTATTAGAAAGACAAATGATTATATAGTAATCTTGTTGCTATTTCCTTCCTGCCCAAGCAGGAAATTGGAGTCTCTTTCTGTTAATGTAGTTTCTGACTTTATTCTTGGCTTGGGGCTTTCCTTTTCCTAGGCTCGTGCAACATAATCTAGCATAGCCATGTGGTAGCTGTTATTTTCAGAAAGTCTCATGATTTGAGGTCCAGCTTCACCAAGCCATAGTAACATGGCTCTGCCATGCTAACAACTCTGGGCCCAAATCTGCAAAATGGGAATAAATCTCAATTTCATTGGCCGTCGTGATGTTTAAAGAGGACAATATTAGAAAATGAACCAGCATAATACCTAGTTCATAAAAGGAGTTCAAGAAATGCTCAATTCTTTACTTTTCCCTATGCATATATTAAGGCTGTGGTCATCTCACTCTAAGACAATGGTTTATGGACATTCTGATTCAACCATGATCATGAAGAATGGTCTGACAGAGAAGTCTCATATAGTGCATGTCCCTTCTAAACTTGGCTATACTGTCGTTTTTAACAGCTTTAGTTAGGTATATATTGCATATCATAAAATTTACCCACTGCAGGTATACAGTTAAGTGATTTTCATACATGTATAGGGTTATGTAAGCCTCAATATAGTCCAGTTATACAACATTTCTATCACCCCAAAAAGTTTCCTTATTGTGTCCATTTATAGCACTTCACTCCCACCTCTAGCCCTAGGCAACCACTGAGCTGCTTTTTTTCTCTATAAATTTACCTTCTGTAGATTATTTATGTAGATGAAATTACACATTCTGTATAGTCTCTTGCAGCTGGCTTTTTTACTATGCATAATGTTTTTGAGGTTTATTCATGTTGTAGCCTATATCAAAATTTCATTCCTTTTTATTGTGTAATAATAATCCATCATAAGGATATGACACATTTTGTTCATCTGTTCACCAGGCGATGGAAATCTGGATTGTGTTCAGTTTTTGTCTGTTAACAATAATGTTAGGCTGGGTGCAGTAGTTCATGCCTGTAATCCCAGCACTTCAGGAGGCCGAGGCAGGCAGATCACTTGAGGCCCAGAGTTTGAGACCAGCTTAGCCAACATGGAGAAACCCTGTCTCTACTAAAAAATACAAAAATTAACCAGGAGTGGTGGTGCATACCTGTAATCCCAGCTACTCAGGAGGCTGAGGCCCAAGATTCACTTGAGCCTGGGAGGCAGAGGTTGCAGTGAACCAAGATCGCACCAATGCACCCCCAGCCCGGGCAACAGAGCAAGACTCTGATTCAAATAAATAAATGAAGAAATAAATAAAGCTGCCTGTGAACATTCATATACATGTCTTTGGGTGTACATATGTTTTCACTTCTCTCAAATAGATTCCTAGGAGTGAAATTGCAGTGATGTGTGGTGTTTAACTCTTTAAAACTGACAAACTGTTTTCCAAAGTGGTTGTACCATTTTACATTCCCACCAGCAATACATAAGTATTGCAGTTTCTCCCCACCCGCACCAGTACTTGTATTGTCTTTTTTGTTATAGCCATTCTAGTGAATATGAAGTGATATTCATTATGGTTTTAATTTACATTTCCCTAATGATTAATAATATTGGGTATTTTTCAGTGTATTTGTCATCCATATATCTTCTTTGGTGACATGTCTGTTCATATGTTTTGCCCATTTTTTAATTGGGCTGTAAGAGCCCAATTTTTTATTGAGTCATAAGAGTTTTTTATACATATTCTAGATGTAAGTCTTTAGCAAACCTATGTTACACAGATATTTTCTCCTGTGGCTTTTATTTTCTGTCTGTGGCTTATGTCTTTATTTTTTTAATAGTGTTTTTTGAAGCACATAACTTTTTAATTTTGATGAAGTTCAGTTTATTGAGTTTTTTCATTAATAGTTTATGTATTGGTAGTTCACCCAGCTGTGAACTATAGCTACTGATGCTCCCTCCAATCTGTTGAGCATTTCATTTTTCAGAACTCCCTGCTCAACACAGTCACAAAGTTTATCTCCTATGTTTACTTCTAAAAGCCTTATAATTTTAACTCTTACATTTAAGTACCATATTATGTTAATTTTGATATAAAATGTGAGATACGAATCTAGTTCATTTATTTTGCATATGCCTTTCTAGTTATCACAGCATCATTGGTTGGAAGACTTTTCCCTCCTTCATTTTATTGTCTTAAGAATGACATTCTCTTACATAACCACAGTAGAGTTACCAACTTTACTATATTTAACATTGTTACAATGCTTTCATCTAATTCATTATCCATATTCTAATTTTGTCAATCAGAATGTACTTTATAACGTATTTTCTTCCTGAGCAAGACCCAGTCTAGGACCACAAAATTTACTTAGTTTTCATCTCTTTAATCTGGAACACTTGTCTAGCCTTTCTTTGCCATTTATAACACTAACAGTTTTGAAAATACATTTTCAAAAACTTCTGGATAATTTCAGCAAATACATATATAAATTTTTTTATAATTTAAAAATTTGCTTTAAGATACATTTTTAAATAAATACTCTTTCACTTTTCTTTGTCTGATGTTTCCTCCCAATTCCATTCATGCTGTGCCTCCCAGGTCAGAATACCACTTAGGTGATGACCCGTCCTTCTAGTGCACCACTTCTGGACACATGCAATGTTCATCTGCCCTTCATTGATGTTAATTTTCATCACCCAATCAAGATGATGTTCAATTTCCCCACTGCGTAATTACTATCTTCCCCTTATATTTAGTAAGTCCTTGGCCTTCTTTTTGGACTGGTATGTTTGATTTTTCTCAGTGTCCCTGGCAAAGAGAGGAACTATTCCTCCTTTTGCAACACAAGTAATTGCTACCCCCTGTGAAGAGAGCATTTATAATGGCATTAATGCCTGAAGACCTTTTTAATGTGTATTTAAGGATTTTCCCTAATGCATGGATGATTAGAATTAGAGAAGGCTGCTACCAATTGGATGACAGTTTTCTTATCCACTGTAATGTAATACAAAAATAACTCTTTTCTGCTGTCCTATTAATATCTCTAGTCAAAAAATTTTCTCTGATTTGATCCCTGCCATGCTTGTTCATGAATAAATGGATGGAGCTGTGTTCCTGCAGGAATTTTTAAGAGTTTATTTTTTTCTGTTTCATCAAATGAAGATAAATGAACATCTAGGAAGAAAAGAAGTGGCTCAGACTTTACTGGAAAGAGTAGAGTAATACTTGGAAAAAATATTTCTAATAACTTGGGAAAACAAAAAGGATGATGACAAATCCAAAGTGTATCCCATCTCTCATCAGTATCTCTCATCCAGTTAATAGGAGAGGATGACAGCTTTGTTATTAAATCATGTAGATGCTAATTCAAGGCACAACCAAATAGAAGGATTGGTTGCCTTCAAAAGCACTTTCAGATTATTAGCTGTGATTTCAATGATAGAACACAATTTCCAGATCCATTTCCAATTCTTAGACTGATAATTTTCCTAGGAACATGCATACTTTGGGAAAGAATGGTTGTATAGCTGGTCTTCATTAAGAACCTCATTCTCCAAGTCACTTTTGCCTCTAAAGTATAAACATTCCCATTATATATTACAGCCAAGGTCACCCGAGCGCTGTAATGTGCACACTAAAGCCATTTCTCCACCTAGTCCCTCAGATGTCTATGACAGTTTGGGATCTGCTGGTCCTTTGTAGCATGGAATCCATCCTGGTATTGGTGGATGGATAGCTTTACCCAAAAGTCTATGGGGCAAGAAAGAACGGGCAACATCAGTTCAGATTTTGAAATGGCCCAGTCCTTAGAAGTAGCTCATCCTGACCCCAGAGATACTACTACTGATGTATCTCTCTGAAAGAAATAACATTGACAGTGACAACCTGGATTTGCATAGCTCTCTGCCCTTTCAAGGCACTCTTAGAAATACCTTTTTTCAGGTAATATAGCCAAAATGCCTTAGTTTAAAACTTGGCATCACCATCCAGTGACTGTATAATCTCAAAGTTACTTAACCTGTTTTGTCTCAGTCTTCCTATCCGTAATATGGAGACAGTAGTGGAACCGTATTAATAGGTTGTAAGAATTAAAGATAATGTTGATGAAGTGCTTAAAGCAGTGCATACAGAAAGTGCTTAATGGAGGTATTGTCCTTTTCCTATTATTCTACTGACAAAAGTAAAGGTATGGATTAATATCCTGTTTTTATGGTTCAAGAAGTAACCAGTGACTTACTGGTTACTTAACCAGTTCAATAATTTGATCTTAGGCAAGTTATTGAACCACTGATTATGTAGGTGACTGGCAACATAGATTATTAGCTGTGACCAGAAACAAAGAGAAGCCATTCAGAGCTTTTGAGTCCCACTTTAGGTCCCTGGGGAGGATCCTTCCTCCCTCCAACCTTTTGAACATTTCATTACCTTAAATGATCCTGAAACACAGAAAGCCCTCAGGACTACACCTGGATCTATGGAAGGAGGTCTGGACCCACCTATGTCCCCCGCACCCCAGCCCCCAGGCCCACAAGAGCTTGGGTCTGTGGTAGCAGCCAAACACAGATTCCATAAAGAGCCAGACAAGATGGGGGCACTAACAACACAATCACCACTGCTTCTGCCTCTTCCAGGCTCACAGCTACCCTAGCATGCAGTCTTGCTGATGTGCTCGTTTCACCAAACCCAACAGTCACAGTGGCTGTAGCAAAAGCAGTTAAGTCTATCTCAGAAATAAAGACCAAGAGATGGATTTTGTAACTTTGAGATCTTTAGGGAATGAAAACTGAATTTAACACAACTTTGACAATGAACAACTCCTAAAGTACTTGTTTGCAAAATCACTTTATTTTATATTATAGATTAACATTCATAAATGAATAAAGAATACATAATTGAGTGAACATTGGTGTTACACATTTATACTGATACATAAAAAGCATGTACTCATACTTTGCAGCTTTAACTAGCACATGTCATCAAAGTAGACCTCTCTACTACTAAGATCCAGTGACAACCTAAAGCCCTGCAGCCTTTCTTGTAACACACACAAATAATAAAATGAAAAGCGAGACTAATAAAAAGACAAACATTTCTTCCGGTAATCAGCTAGTCTGGAGTCACTGTTTTGTTAGGTATGCCATTCATCACACAAAATAAGGAGAATAAATAGAAACACACATATGGGGAAGAGGAAGATAAATAAAAATAAAAATGAAATATGTACCCCACATTCTTGCAAAAAAAAATCACTAGGTTGAGTAAGTCCCTTTGGGGGGGCATGACTGTGGGCACTCAGTTTGGTTCCCTTCTTTCTATAGATATCCTCCATGTAAGAATATATTTTACAGTGGAAACTGAAGAAAATATACTCTTCTGTTTTGTTTTGTTTTAATCAGTTCAAGTCAGCTGGAAGAAAGTACATTTTAAAAATATCTTTAAAAGAAAGTGGGTACCCAGTGGGGAACCAGTTGTACGGGTATACACTGAAGAGTCTACATCTTTAGCGTCATCACTTAGGGAGCTGTGCAGTCAGTAGGTTTATCCCAGTGAGAGCGTGCTGAGCTATCACTTGAACATCATTATGCCTGGTGCTTGTCAAAAAAGGTCTGAACCTTAGAGACTGAAGACCTTTCCATTATAAGGCAGGGATAGGGGAAAGATTTAAAAACATGTGTAAACATCTTTTCTTTGTGGATAAAGAGGTGTGGCCAAACCCTGTACCTTATCCGTAACTCTGGAATGTTACAAGAATGAGCCAAAGTGTCAGATTCTTCCCCCGTATCCAAACAGCCCAGCTGGCAAGATCCCCAAGGACCCAAATCAGATCCGACATGAGCATACTGGTCCTCAGTTTGCAGTAGGCAAGACCACAGGGCGAGCTGAAGAACAGGGCCTTGGGTGATGCCAAATTGAAAGGCCAGAAAGACTGTCCAAGTGAGTTGGCATAGACAGAACAGGAAAATCTGGATACCAAGCCAGAAGACAGAGCCCAGGGAAATCAAACTGTGGGTGGGAGAAAATTCCATCTATAAGTAAAAGAGATCTGTAGCAACCTCTTTTAGCATAAATGGGGAGAAGAATGCCATGGAAAATTTCAGTGTGGCCAGGATGGGAAGGGTTATAGATATACCTTTGTGCTTGTCAAAGTGAAGATTTATTCAAATGTGAACTACAGCTATTATTGTGAGTGACTGAAAAGCATTCCAAGTTCCTGCACTGACAAACATTCTCAGTGTACCCATAGCCCTATTATTACCCATCTAATTCAATGATAGGGACGTTGAAAGGGATTTGTATCCCCAGGGAACATATGTATTACTGTTACTGTATTACTATGATGGCTCTTTTTAAAAAAAAATGCATATACCATTCTCTTAATACAAGATATTTGACAGGCTCTCAGCAAAATACTGAGCTTTTACCACCTTTACTAAGGAAGCAATGACACTATCCTAAAGGGAGAAAAAGGGAGATTTTTGCCAAATCTTGAAGATCTTGGCATATATCAATAATATGATTTTTATAAGAAATGAGATTCTACAAATTGTGGGTAATAGATTTCCACATTGCCCAGATGGCTTACAGAATAACAGACTGGAAACAGAACGTAAATTATAGGCCAGAACATAAACACCAGACCTAATTTTGAAAATAAGCAGAACAGAAATATGAAGAGCATTAACAAATAGTAATTGCTTGCAACCTTTAAAGTCATCTTTGCTAGAGATGTTATTTGGTGTGAATGCCCCAAATAACAAGAACTGAAAGGGTTTATTTTCAATATAACTCAATCCAGCAGATATGAATTGAGTACCTTCTATATGCCAGACACCATTCTAGGAGTTGGAGACATAGCAGCAAACAAAACTGAACAAGTACCCTCATGGTACTGATATTCTAGAGGGGGAAAGACAGGAGCACAGGAATAAAGAAGTAAAATGTATGTTAGATGGGGATACATGCAGTGAAACATACCTAAAGCCAGAAGGGAGAATATATGTGTTGAAGGATGGTGCTTCAGTTGGAAACGGGAAAAATTCAGCCAGTAGTCTAATTTTGGAAAAGAAATGGGTTCCAAAGTGGCAGGCAGGAGGCCAGTCATTTCACCCTCTGGATTTCCCCATCTATCAAGTGAAGTAGACAGTGGGATCTCTGTCACAAACAAGCTCTTGCAGTTCAAGTTGCTGGTGGTGCTTTGCTATGTGACACAAGGGAAATTAAGAAACACATTGGATTTCAAACTTTAAAAGTAACACACCAAGTAGTGTTCTTTTGTGCCAGTAAAACAAAGCCACAGATTATCCAGTGGGAGACTTCTGCCTTGAAGTGAATGCCCCCTGGAAGACGTTACACTTGTACTTTCCACTCCAGTGACAGCATGGGGAAGAAAAATGGGGATAGTAACTGGTTTATATCTCAAGGATATTATAGGCTCATAATTGCTTCTTTTTAACATTTTTTTTCTGAGAATTACCATCTGTTAGGCACTGTCATTTTCAAACCCATTTTATAGATTAGGTAATTAGAAAATAAAAATTAAGTATCTTGCTGAAATTCATACAGCTAGTTGCAGTCCCAGAATTAAAAACCAGATCTCTCTGATTCCAGAATCTATAAACTTTCCATGACACCCAGCCATGTTCTCCTAAGTGCCTCATTTTTTACTCTAAAAATCTCTCCCAGATGAGGATGCACTAAACAAAATCTGAAGTGGGACACTATACAGGACAAATGACCTGCTTTTCTCAGCAAATAAACTATAAGAAAAAAAGAGAAAGGCAAAATAACATATAGATTAAAAATTACTTAAGAAGGGGAGTTCTGGGAAGATGGTGAATAGGAGACAGGACTGACGTGTAGCTCCCACTTGGATGGACAGAACAGCGTGTGGAGACTCACACCATGGAATTTTGCTCCGGGAACCACTGCAGGAGCATACCGGGAAAACCAAAAGAATTAACAGATCCTTTGAAAGAAGCAGCAAATTCTGCACGATAGGCAAAACACTCAGGTAAATGTATAGCCTGGGGCTAGGTCCGAGTCCTGATACAGGCTGCCTGGAGATAAACAGCGTTGTTAACAGGGCACAGTGGGAGTGAGACTGGCCTTGCCAAATGCATGGGAGCTGGGTGAGGCCCGTTGCTACTGGCTTTTCTCCACTTCCCTGGTGACAGAGGCAGCCCTAATCCCCCTCTGGAACATAACCCTATTGGCACAAGAACCACCCCCTTATCCCCTATGGTAGTTATGGCAAGCCCTGTCCAAGAAGAATCTGAGCTTAGACCCGCCTAACCCTGCCCCAACCTGATGATTTTTCTCTATCTGTCCCAGTAACTAATCACAAAAGACATAAACTCTTGAGAGCTTTATGACCTTGCCCATCACCTCAGAAAACTGAATATTTATCCTGGCCAACTTAGGGCAAGCTTATAGCCCCCTTCTACTGTTGCAGCTGATGCTTTCTTGAAAGCATGACCTTCTAACTGTAGGCCAACCAACTGAGGATGTTACAGCAACTCATGACAGAACAACCCTGCTCCAAGGAAGGAGAAAACATCTAATTCCATTGCCTGCAACATTCTGGCTAACCAGTGGTACTGAGTCTGTCCACATGACAACTTCACTGCTAACAAAACTAGCATTCAAGAAAGCTAGTACACTAACGGATCTACAACCAAGAACTCTCACAGAGTCTACTTCACTCCCCTGCCACCTCCACGAGAGCAGGTGCTAGTATCCATGGCTGGGAGACCTGAAGATGGATCACCTCACAGGACTCTTTACATACATTCCCTAGCACCAGCCCACAGTCTGGTAGCCCCACTGTGTGGCTAGACCCAGAAGAACAATAACAATCCCTGCAGTTTAGTTCACAGGAATCACCATCCCTAAGGGAAGAGAAAGTCGACCACTTCATGGGACAAAGAATCTGAAGAGCAGCCCTTGAGGTCCAGATTTTTCCACTGAAATAGTCTGCCCAAATAAGAAGGAATCAGAAAAGTAATTCAGGTAATATGACAAAACAAGGCTCTGGCTGGGCACAGTGGCTCATGCCTGTAATCTCAGCATTTTGGGAAGCTAAAGTGGGAGTATCACTTGAGCTTAGCAATTCAAGACCAGCCAGGGCTACATAGTCTCCATCTCTACATTTAAATAAAACAAGATTCCCAAAAATATCTTACTAGCTCCCCAGCAATGGATTCAAACCAAGAAGAAATATCTGAATTGCCAGATTCAGAAGACTCATTACTAAGCGACTCAAGGAGATGCCAGAGAAGGGTGAAAACCAACTTAGAGAAATATAAAAATATATACAGGATATGGATTTAAAAATGCTCCAAAGAAATAGCTATCATAAAGAAAAAAAACAATCAACTTTTGCAAATGAAAGATATACTTAGAGAAATACAAAATGCATTGGAAAGTTTCAACAGTAGAATCAAACAAGTACAAGAAAGAACTTCAGAGCTTGAAGGCAAGTTTTTCAAGTTACCCAATCAGACAAAGACAAAAAAAAGAATTAAAAAAAAATGAACACGACTTCCAAGAAACTTGGGATTATGTTACATACCCATACCAAAGAATAATTGGTGTTCCTGAGGAAGAAGATAAATCTAGAAGTTTGGAAAACATATTTGGGAAATAATCAAGTAAAACTTTCCTGACCTTGCTAGAGATCTAGACATCCAAATACAAGAAGCTCAAAGAACACCTGGGAAATGCATCACAGAAAGGTCATCACTCAGGCACATAATCATCAGGTTATCCAAAGTCAAAACAAGGGAAAGAATCTTAAGAGCTGCAAGGCAAAGTCCTCAGGTAACCTATAAAGGAAAACCTATTAATTTAACAGCACATTGCTCAGCAGAAACCCTGCAAGCCAGAAGGGATTGGAGTTCTATCACTAGCCTTCTCAAACAAAATAATTGCCAGCCAAGAATTTTATATTGAGCAAAAACAGAGCTTCATAAATGAAGGCAAGATAGTCTTTTTCAGACAAACAAATGCTGAGAGAATTTGCCACTACCAAGCCGGCACTACAAGAAATACTAAAAAGAGTTCCAAATCTTAAAACCTTAAAATACACCAAAATAGAACCTTCCTAAACCGTAAATCTCACAGGGCCTATAAAAAAATAACACACACACAAAAAAACACAAGTTATTCAGGCAACAACTAGTACAATGAATAAAACAGTATGTCACATCTCAATATGAACATCGAATGTAAATGGCCTAAATGTTCCACTTAAAAGATGGAGAATGGCAAAACAGATAAAAATCCACCAGCCAAGTACATGCTGCCTTCAAGAAACTATCCCATAAGGACTCACAGAAACTTAAGGTAAAGCAGTGAGGAAAGATATTCCATGCACATAGACACCAAAAGTGAGCAGGAGTAGCTATTCTTGTATCAGACAAAACAAACTTTGAAGGAACAACAGTTAAAAAAGACAAAGATGGACATTATATAATGATAAAAGGATCAAAACAACTGGGAAAATATCACAATCCTAAATATATACACACCTAACATTGGAGCACCCAACTTTATAAAACAATTATTACTAGACCCAAGAAATGAGAAAGACAGTGACACAAAAATAGTGGGAGACTTTAATACTCCACTGATAGCACCAGGCAGGTCATCAAGACACAAAGTCAACAAAGAAACAATGGACTTAAAGTGTGCCCTCGAACAAATGAACTTAACAGATATTTGCAGAACATTCTACCCAACAACTGCAGAATATACATTCTTTTCATCAACACTTGCAACATTTTCCAAGATAGACCATATGATAGGACACAAAACAAGTCTCAATGAATTTAAGAAATTCAAAATTATATCAAGTGCCCTCTCACAGTGGAATAAAACTGGAAATTAATTCCAAAAGGAACCCTCCAAACTATAGAAATACATGGAAATTAAATAATCTGCTCCTAAATGATCTTTGGGTCAACAATGAAATCAAGATGGAAATTACAAATTCTTTGAACTGAATGATAACTGTGACAGAGCTTATTGAAACTTCTAGGACACAGCAAAAGTGGTGCTAAGAGGAAAGTTCATAGCATTAAATGCCTACATCAAAAAGTCTGAAAGAGCATAAAGAGACAATCTAAGGTTATACCTCCACAAACTAGAGAAATAAGAAAAATCCAGACCCAAACCCAGCAGAAGAAAACAACAACGATCAGAGCAGAATTAAATGAAATGGAAACAAAAAAATTACAAAAGATAAATGAAACAAAAAGCTGGTTCTTTGAAAAGATAAATAAAATTGATACACCGTTAGCAAGATTAACCATAAAGGAAGAGAGAAAATCCAAATAAGCTCAGTTAGAAATTAGAGATATTACAACTGATACCACTGAAATACAATAGATCATTCAACACTACTATGAACACCTTTACATGCACAAACTAGAAAATCTAGAGGAGGTGGATAAATTCCTGGAAATATACAACCCTCCTAGATTAAATCAAGAAGAAACAGAAACTCTGAACAGAACAATAACAAGTAGTAAGATTGAAACAGTAATTTAAAAAAAATTACCAAGAAAAGCAAAACAATCCAGGACCAGATGGATTCACAGCTGAATTCTATCAGGCATTCAAAGAAGGATTGGTGACAGTCTTACTGAAACTATTCCAAAAGATAGAGAAAGAGGGAATCTTCCCTAAATCATTCTGTGAAGCCAGTGTCACCCTAATTCCAAAACCAATAAAGGACATAACAAAAAAGAAAACTACAGACTAATATCCCTGATGGGTAGATGCAAAACAAAACAAAATACTAGCTAACCAAATCAAAAAAATGTATCAAAAAGATAATACACCATGATCAAGTGGGTTTTATGCCAAGGGCAGGGATGGTTTAACATCTGCAAGTCAATAAATGTGATATATCGCATAAACAGAATTAAAAACAAAAATCATATGGCCATCTCAATAGAAACAGAAAAAGCATTTGACAAAATCCTGAATCCCTTTATGATTAAAACCCTCAGCAAAATTGGCATAGATGGGGCATACCTCAAGATAATAAAAGCCATCTATGACAGACCCACAGCCAACATTATACTGAACAGTGAAAAGTTGAAAGCATTCCCCCCTGAGAACTGGAACAAGACAAGAATGCCCACTTTCATCACTTCTATTCAACATAGTACTAAAAGTACCAGCCAGAGCAATCAGACAAGAGAAAGAAATGAAGGGCATCCAAATCAGTAAAAAGTAAGTCCAACTGTTGCTGTTCCCCCAGTGATATGATTGCATATCTAGAAAACCCTAAAGATTCATCCAAAAAGCTCCTAGATCTGATAAACGAACCCAGTAAAGTTTCAGAATACAAAATTGGTGTACACAAATCAGTAGCACTGCTATACACCAGCAGTGACCAAGCTGAGAATCAAATCAAGAACTCAATCCCTTTTACAACAGCTGCAAAAAAAATAAAATACTTAGGAATATACCTAACCAGGGAGATGAAGGATCTCTACAAGGAAAACTACAAAACAGTAATGAAAGAAATTACAGATAACACAAAGAAATGAAAACACATCTCATGCTCATGGATGAGTAGAATCAATATTGTGAAAATGACCATACTGTCAAAAGCAATCTACAGATTCAGTGCAACTCCCATCAAAATATCATCATCATTCTTCACAAAACTAGACAAAAAAAATCCTAAAATTCATGTAGAACCATAAAAGACTCCATATGGCCAAAGCAATACTAAGCAAAAAGAACAAATCTGGAGGCATCACATTATCTGACTTCAAGCTATACTACCAGCCAATAATTACCAAAACAGCATGGTACTAGTATAAAAAAAAAAGGCATTTAGATCAGTGGAATAGAATAGAGAACCCAGAAATAAAGCCAAATATTTACAGCCAACTGATCTTCAACACAGCAAACAAAAACATAGGAAAGAACACACTATTCAACAAATGGTGCTGGGATAATTGGCAAGCCACATGTAGAAGAATGAAGCTGGATTCTCATCTCTCACCTTATATAAAAATCAACTAAAGATGGATGAAAGACTTAAATCTAAGACCTGAAACCATAAAAATTATAGAAGATAACATCAGAAAAACTCTTCTATACATTGGCTTAGGCAAATAGTTCATGACCAAGAATCCAACAGCAAATGCAACAAAAAGGTAAATAGATGGGACCTAATTAAACTAAAAGCTTCTCTACACCAAAATAAATAATCAGCAGAGTAAATAGACAACCCACAGAGTGGGAGAAAATTTTTACAAACTATGCATCCGACAAAGGACTGCTATCCAGAATCTACAAGGAACTCACATCAGGAAAAAAAAAATCCCATGAAAAAGTGGGCAAAAGGCATGAACAGACAATTTTCAAAAGAAGATACACAGATGGCCAGCAAACATATGAAAAAATGCTCAACATCACTAATTATCAGGGAAATGAAAATCAATACCACAAAGAGATACCACCATATTCCTGCAAGAATGGCTGTAATTTAATAAATCAATACATAACAGATGCTGGCATGGATGTGGTGAAAAGGAACACTTTTACACTGTTGGTGGAAATGTAAGCTAGTACAATCACTATGGAAAACAGTATGGAGATTCCTTAAAGAACTAAAAGTAGAACTACTGTTTGATCCAGCAATCTCACTACTGGGTATGTATCCAAAGAATAGGAAGTCATTGGCCAGGTGTGGTGGGTCACTCCTGTAATCCCAGCACTTTAGGAGGCCAAGGTGGACAGATCATGAGGTCAGGAGCTCAAGACCAGCCTGGCCAACATGGTGAAACCCTGTCTCTACTAAAAATATAAAAATTAGCCGGGCGTGGTGGTGGGTGCCTGTAATCCTAGCTACTCGAGAGGCTGAGGCAGGAGAATTGCTTCAACCTGAGAGGCAGGGGTTGCAGTGAGCTGAGGTCACACCACTGCACTCCACCCTGGGTGACACAGCAAGGCTCTGTCTCAGGAGGGAGGGGCGGGTTGTGGGGGAGTCATTATATGAAAAAGACACAAGCACATGCATGTTTATAACAGCACAATTCACACTTGCAAAGATACAGAACCAGCCTAAATGTCCATCAGCCAATGAGTGGATAAAGAAACTGCGGTATATGTGCACAACAGAATGCTACTCAGCCATAAAAAAGGAATGAAATAATGGCATTCATAGCAAGCTGAATGGAGTTTGAAGACCATTATCCTAAATGAAATAACTCAGAAATGGAAATCTAGACATCGTATATTCTCACTTAGGAGCTAAGCTGTGAGGGTGCAAAGGCATAATAATGATCTAATGGATTTGGGAGACTCAAAAAAAAGGGTGGTAGGTGGGTGAGGGATAAGACTATGCATTCAGTACACTGCTTAGATGATGAGTACACCAGATCTCAGATATCACCACTAAAGAACTTTTCCATGCAACCAAACACCGTCTGTTCTGCCAAACTCATGAAATTTTTAAAATAAAAATAAAAATTACTTAAGTGACAACAAATATCAGTATTTGGACCTTATTCAGATCCTGGTTCAAACTATTTAAAATCAATACATGTTAGCCAGATGTGGTGGCATGTGCCTGTAGTCCTAGCTACTTGGGAGGCTGAGATAGGAAACTTACTGGAGCCCAGGAGTTCAAGATTGCAGTGAACCTGGGCAACAGAGAGACTATCTCTTAAAAAATTTTAAAAATAAAATATATATGTATAATATTTTTAAAATATGTGTATATATATGTGTGTGTGTGTGTGTTTGTATATATATGTAAAATCAATATATGAAGTATGTCTGGGAATTTGAATACTAATAACATTTGATAATAAATAATTGGGTTTTTTAAGATGTTATAATATTATGTTTACATTTTAAAAGAGAGTCATTTTAGAGGTACATACTAACATATTTCCAGAAGAAACATGATGTCTGGCATTTAAAGGAGTGTGTACAGGGAAATTTATAGCACTAAATGCCCAAAAGAGAAAACAGGAAAGATCTAAAATTGATACCCTAACATCAAAATTAAAAGAACTAGAGAAGCAAGAACAAACAAATTTCAAAACCAGCAGAAAACAAGAAATAACTAAGACCAGAGCAGAACTGAAGGAGATAGAGACACAAAAAAACCTTTCAAAAAAACCAGTGAATCCAGGAGTTGGTTTTTGAAAAGATCAACAAAATAGACCACTAGCCAGACTAATAAGAAGAGAGAGAAGAATCAAATATACACAATAAAAAATGATAAAGGGGATTTCACCACCCATCCCATAGAAATACAAACTACCATCACAGAATACTGTAAACACATTTACACAAATAAAACAGAAAATCTAGAAGAAATGGATAAATTCCTGTACACTTACATCCTCCCAAGACTACCAGAAAGAAGTTGAATTCCTGAGTAGACCAATAACAGGTCTAAAATTGAGACAGCAATTAATAGCCTACCAACCAAAAAAGTCCAGGACCAGACAGTTTCACAGCCAAATTCTACCAGAGGTACAAAGAGGAGCTGGTACCATTTGCTTCTGAAACTATTCCAAATAATAGAAAAAGAGGGAATCCTCCCTAACTCATTTTATGAGACCAACATCATCCTGATACCAAAACCTGGCAGAGATACAACTAAAAAAGAAAATTTAAGGCCAATATCCATGATGAACATCGATGTCAAAATTCTCAATAAAATACTTGCAAACTAAATCCAACAGCACATCAAGAAGCTTATCCATCACGATCAAGTTGACTTCATCTCTGGGATGCAAGGCTGGTTCAACATACACAAATCAATAAACGTAATTCATCACATAAACAGAACCAAAAACAAAAACCACGTGATTATCTCAATAGATGCAGCTAAGGCCTTCAATAAAATTAAGCACCCCTTCAGGCTAAAAACTCTCAATATACTAGGTATTGATGGACGTATCTCAAAATAATAAGAGCTATTTATGACAAACCTATAGCCAATATCATACTGAATGGGCAAAAACTGGAAGCATTCCCTTTGAAAACCAGCACAAGACAAAGATGCCCTCTCTCACCACTCCTATTCAATGTAGTATTGGAAGTTCTGGTCAGGACAATCAGGTAAGAGAAAGAAAGAAAGGGTATTCATATAGGTAAAGAGGAAGTCCCATTGTCTCTATTTGCAGATGACATGATTGTATATTTAGAAGACCCCAAATAAATAAATACAAATAAAATATAAAAATGGTTTAAAAAAGAATACGTCTGGGATTAACTTTAGAATAATGCATTGAAGGGATTATAAATAAATAAGATTGGCCACATGTTGATCACTGATATACCTGGGTGATAGGTACATGAGGGTGGTTATACTTTTATTCCCAATTTTATAGATGCATAAGAATTTCTACAATAAAAAGTAAAACAAAACAAAATTTTCACCATGGTGAATATGGAATTAGCTACACTGACCACCTGCCACTTTCTTAAGTCCTGTCTCTTCCATTAGACTGGGGGCAAGTCTGGAAACACACCCCAGTCTAATGGTTAGAACACATGTACTAGTGCCTCTTGCTGCCCTGGTTTATAGAGTTGACCTAGACATTGGACTTCCTGCTCACTGTAGACTCTCCTGTTCTGGGTCTTTGGCTTTTATGCAACCAGCCCCAAGCACATGTCACCCAAGGATCCCAGGAGGCAATTTGATACAATGAAAGAATTAGAACAAACTTTGGAATTAGAACAAACTTCACTGGGAGTCTCACCTTACCTTTAGTAGCTATAGCTATGTAATATGGAGGAAAGCCCTTTACCTTAAGTGAGCCTTTATGGATTGTTATGATGATCAAACGGAATAGTATAAACAAGGGTTTTTTTCAAGAATCTGGGCTCCTAAAAATACTGGTCTACGAAGACCCAGCAATGAATCAGATGAAGAAATGGTCTCTATAGTGGGAGTGACTGACATTTTCCTAGATCACATCTGTCTTCCCCACTGGACTACATCCTCTAAAGGAAGGAATCATACTTTGTGCTTTTGGTGTTCCCAAAATAAAGAGATGGGAAAAACATGGTCTTGGTGTCAGAGAGTCCTGGGTTCAAATTCTGTCTTCATAGATTACTAACTGCAGAGCTTTTGACCATGGTTTAGCCTCCTTATTGGTGAAATAATAATGTCCACTAAGAAGATTTAATGAAAGAAGACATTCAAGTGCCCACAGTATAGTTGGGGCTTGAGAAGTATTATTTTCCCACCTCCCCTAGGTGCTCTCTTGATACTTGGTAAATGAATGAGTTTAACTAGATGTTTCTTTGACACATGGATGCCTCAGAGGCCAGGTCACCACGTACAGCTTTTCAGGTCTTTTACTGCACACAGGCACCTGGATGGACTTCCCAGGCTGTGGACTTGAATGTGAGACTGTTTGCCAAAGAAGGGTGCCTTTGTCTACTTTGTGCAGGATGCTGAGTGAGCAAGCATGTTCCTGCTCAGAAGAAAAATGCCAGTCACCCAGAGAAAGGAATTTGTTTTTGTAATGAATAATTTAGACTGGTACCAAGGTCAAGAGGAAAAATAACTCTAATTGTCAGAGCACTGGGCTTTCTTTGAAGAAAACCACATTTCTGACTGTACTAAGGTTTCTTTGTGGTTAATTCAGGTCCCTGGCCTGGGCCTCATGGTGTTAGGGTTATTATGAAGACAGAAGCATGTAAATACCAGTTGTCCAACTAGGCCTGACTGCATGTTAGAACTGACTCTTCTCCAGGCTACCCTCAGGTTCCAGTCAGCTCTGCATAGCCAGACTGGCATCAGTTCATACTAATGCCAGGCGAATCCTGAATAGTGATAGGAGCAACCCCCTCACCTGCCTCCACAAGAAATGTTCATTGGCAGAAGGGCCTAAGGGCTGTTGCTTCTGTTGAAGTGTTTGAAGAGGTGCTGCCACCTCAGACTGGCGTCAAGGTCAGAGTGGATGAGCAGTTACGTCTTCTCTGCCCTTGTCAGTCTTGCTACTTCATCTCAAAAGTTTGAGGCTACAGAGGCTCAGGGGCAGGGATCCCACCTTTCTGAAAGGAAAGAGAAGTGGTAAGGTTCATTTCTGTGGATGGGAGGAGGGGTCAAAGGATTCTAAAGGCTGTCAGGACAAGCGAAGACAAAAGAAGAGTCAAGAAAGTGATGAAAACAGTGAAATTCAGTGAAGAACAAAGCGCAGGCAGGAGGAAGGGAGGTATAACAAGTGTATGGAGTGAAATATGTATCGCAGTTTATTTTTCCCACATGCTTAACTAGTTGTCCCAATGCCATTTGTTGGGAAATTATTCTTTTCCTTGTTTTCTAATACCACCTTTATGGTAGACTAATTTTTCATCTTTTGGGGGGCTTACTGTTTAGTTCCCATTCATCTGTCTCTGATCTCGTGCCAGTGTGTTGTGTTGGAATCTAAGTGTGCAATTCCAGGGAAATTCAGACCTACATTCAGAACCACAGTTGGATGTGTGCTTTCCTAAGCAGGGGAGTCTTCTGTTTATCATTTTAAATTTTGTATCCTTATATCATGAGGTCAATGTTGTACACCTAATAGGGAATTAATCATTCATGCCTGAGTATAAGACCATGCCATGACCTTCCAACCACAAAGAAATGAAGTATCATTGGAAAAAACTGTAAGCCCATCACCTGGATGTAAAGTCTGGTTGACGAGATCAGGCACATTCAGGGTGGTATGGCGCTAGACTGAAAGCTTCGCAAAGATAAATGAAAGTCCCTGTAATGTGATTAGTTTTTTTCTGTTTCTACAAGTCACAAAAGTACATGAGCACTCAGTGGCCTGCATACTCTATGGTGGCCCCAGCCTCCTTCAGCAGGGTGTCATCCTTCTCTGTCACTCTGTGAGAAGCAGAGGGACTCTGATTGTTTCTACCCAAACAGGGTGAGAACAATGTTATCAGACATTTCCAGGCAGATAGCAGAGGTGGATTTTCCTAACCTCATCCCACCCTCTCTCATCTCATGCTGTCAGGCTGTCATGTAGCTACAGACTAGAGTCCATCCCCAGAGAGCAGTGGATGGTGGAACCACATGTTGATTTTACTTTTAGTTTCCAAGTTTGCAGTAGGCTAGATGTAATGTAGGAATAAACGCTGAACAATGCTTTTTGAACCTTCTATGCCACAGGTTCCCCCAAATAATTGGGAGTGGTTGGGAGGAATCAAGGAGGAAGATGGTTAGAGATAATTATTCACTGCTCCCTTTTCAGTCTCATTGTGCTAAATCCATGCCTCTGTTTGAAACCTTACCACAGCATGGTGGTATTGATTTATCTGTGTGTCTTCACACCCACCCCCAACCCCTGTAGGCTGCCTAAAGTATCTGGACCATTCTAAAGATTTGCGGAAACTAGTGTGGTGTCTGGAATATAGTAGATGATAAATAAGTGTTTGACAAATTGTGACATGCACAAGTCTGGGAATGTATGTGACAACACTAGTACTTCCTGAAAACCCCATTCAGTTCAGACACATGGTATGTGTGGTAGTTGCAATTGGGAAGGGGAGTGTCTGCTTTAAAAAAACAATAACACCCTACAATTGCCTAATGCCTGAGTTGCCTTCACTACAATCAGAGATGGAATCTTGGAAATGAGGTTAGGACTCTTTGCTGAGAAAGATAAATATTTTTCCCTAAGCAGGTGACACATTACAACTTCAGTTCATTGCTGCCTAGGTCCTGTGACAGCCCTGGCAGGTGACTGGCAGAATTTCTCTGTGTCTCGTCTCCGAAGACAGGATTTCAGGCCTCAAAGAAAAGCTCCAGTAAAAAGAAATGGGGACATCCTGGGAGTGGCAGAAACCCAACCTACAGTGGCTCCTTTTCCCCTGCAGGTTCACCTCTGAGGAGCTTTGCTAATCACATAAGAAGGTCTTTTGGGAGATATTTTACTTATTCTTTCCTTTCCTTGGGAAGCCTCCTTTTATTTATTTATTTATTTAAGGCAAAGAAAAAGTTTCAACAATTCTTATAGCCTGCAGGCACACAAGAGCAGGAGAAAAAGCCAATTGCAAAGTGAAGACCCAGCACCCTCTGTTTAGCCTTCACCCAAAATTGCACTGCATGGTGAACACTTAGTTGCTGATTAAACATGTTTCTGGTCTGTTAATTGGATTCCCTAAGAGAAGGATTATAGGATAGTGTGTGGTTATATTCCCTCCACCTAGAGAGGATTGAGTCTAAAATCTCCTGCATCAAGAAACTCGATGTTGGGAAAGATGCAGTAAAGGTTCTCTAAGGAATGAATTTCCACCTGTCTTTTTATCTTTTGCATCTGGCAGTTTCTTGCTTTTGTGGGGGGAAAAAAAATCTGTGACAACATACAGGGGGAAAAGGAACATTAAAAATGCCATAAATACCTCTAGCTATTTACCCGCCAAGAAATGTGCTAGATCAGTTCCCTTGATGAAGACAACTTTTAAAAAAATAAGTAAGTTGCCTTTCAATATAAGAAGCTTCCTCTCTGGTGGCCATGCTTCCCCTGTGGAAGCCTGCAGTGCAGTGGCTGCTGCTGAGACTTCTCTGCCAGTTGCTATGGAGAGCATCTGCAGGGGAGGGGGATTCCTGGAGAGGCAGAGAGGAAGCTCGCCTGTCTAAATCCAGATTCTCCATCTGAAAAGGTTAAGCAGGAGGGAAACAATATTCAAGGATGGGTGTGGTTTTGGGGGTGGCGTGTGTGTGTGAGAGAGAGAATATGTATTATTTTTATATGTGGGTTATAGTTCGTTTTCTTGGAAAAAATCCTTTTCTAGAATGACATAGGAGAAAGTCTTGGGTAGTAAAACCATGTGGTTTTAAAAGAAAGTGATCACACAGACTATATCTTGTGTATCTTTTTGTTGATGGTGGTGGTGGTAATAGTGTATTTGCTTTGTTTTGTTGTTTAGCAAAAATAAAGTGCTTGTATCTTCCAGTTATATTTAGTTTTATCTAGACAATGGAGCCGGCTTTGTTGGCCTCACTGGATTCTAACTCACGTTTTGATGCTGAATAAGTTGACATATTTTTTAATGTGTTCAATTCTATAGAAAATAGTTGAACAAATAACTTTATAACAGAGTATATCAGGCTAAGAGGAAGAAAGGGATTCCTTAAAAGTATGATGTTTGGGATTTACCTCAAAATCGAGTATTAGAAGTTGTAAGCAGGCAACATAACATAGCAAAGTAAGAGGATCAAAGAGTCCCAAAGATAGTTACAACTTTCCAATGGGATTTACCTTAAAACAACATAGGAGAGGAGGGAAGTGGATGGGGGTTTAGATGAAACTGGACTGACTAGGGGCTGATAATGTTGGTCCATGGGAGTCTTATGATACTACATAGAGGTTTACATAAGCCTCTAATAAAAAGTCAAAAAGTCATAAAGTTAAAAGAAGCAGTTGTCCATATATCTCTCAGTTCTCAAATATGAAAGAAATCATGGTAGACCTCAACAAAATCAGGCTGTAGGCTAGAAAAACATTTTACTAAAGGGAAAATACTGATGTTTGGTGTGGGTGGTTGATTGACTTGGAAACGCTCACTGTCATTAAATGTCTCACTGGTAATGAAAAAAATGCTTGTTAAGCTGCAGGGAAATGATATTTAAGGGTGGGTATATGGATTTGATCCAGGCTTAACAGGTCTCTCCCATTGTTGATTACTTTACGGCACAATTTAGCATTTGCATCCTAATGGAACATTCCTCTGATTGAACATTAATAGAGGCAGAGAAACTAGACAAATGACTGTTTCCTAAAACCAGTGACAAACTACCCAGTGTAGACTAGTATATGGGTTGGCCAGCCAAAATGTTGCCTTCTTAGCCTATCAGAACCCTCTGCAGAGCACAAGGCATATAGAAAGTACCCTGAGCAACTATACCAGTGCCATTTATAGACTACAAGCTACATATCTACTGGGGCTCCCAAGGACCCATACTGATTATCATTTCTCATTTGGTTTTCCCAGGCATGGCCCTCTATGTTCAATGATGCACATACTCAAAAACTCAGAAGAAGCAATCTTAATAGTATTTGTCAGGGGAATTCTAGTGATTGAAGGTGGGGAGGTCTCAAGACCCAAGAAGCCAGACCAGAAGTCAGCTTATGTCAAAAATAGGTACTGAAACTTTGAGTTCAATTTTCTGGCTAGAGGGATTGGATCGTAATCTGGTCTTACAGTCAGACCTGATATAGTCAAGTCTAAAGATCACAGTCGCACTTAGGGGACTGCAACCTTGACTTTCTACAGCACATTCTTGTGCTTTTTATGGAGTTACATATTGGCTGAAGAAAACTTGTGCACATGTGTGCATGCACACACAGTTACCTAGACACTCTCTAAGTTTAATTTAAGAACCTCACCCCATTTAATTAGCCAAGAGGACAAAAAATATCATCTGAAGCCATATAGGGGAGGGGTGCACAAGGAGCAGAAGATGATAGATGGTGCGGTAAATCTCCAGATGGCTCCCTATAATTCCCAGGGTCCCTCAGTTGACTTATCCAGGCAGATCATGATCCAAAGTGGCTGAGGTGTCCAATTTGCCACTGCAACAGCCACTCCTTATATTAGGAAGGACAATACATGAGGGAGGAAAATGGTTTCATCTATTTCTACCTTAAAGTCTGGTTCTGAGGCTAGTTAACATGCTCACTAAACAGGGAACACTAGGAGAGTTGTAACATGTGGCAGGAGATACCAACAGTGACACACAGGGACCAGAGAGATCCATTTCATTGTGGACACTGGCTTTTAGGCAGGTAAATGAAATAGTCATAGAACAAGACCCTTCTGTTGCTGTAGTAATTAGCCTTATTGGGAAATGCTTGTAGCCCCAAGCTTAAATCTAGAGTCAGGTGCTGGTATATTTCAAGACCTTTCTGAAAATGGGAGGTAGAGGGTTATATCTTATAGCCATTCTATTTTAGTCATTTTTCAATCAGCTTAATTCAATCTTTTTCCTATCCTTTAAGCTGATTTGTCACACCACATAGCATGTTCCTTTAACCAAGAAACCATTAGGAAAGTGGATGACCATTTGTGTCACTTTTGTAAACTATTTCAGGAAGACAAATTGACATACAGAAAGAGAGTTTATCCTTGTAATGCTCCAAGTGTCAGATCCTTGAGGATTTGTCAGAGAATCAGACCATCTCCTCAGTCCCTGACATGAATCCATCATGACCTCATCTGAGGCCAGGATGGAATGGTTGCATATGCCATGGTGGCAAGGCCCCAGCGAGCTCTGTGTAGATGCAGCACCTCTCCTTGCAGGGTAAAGTTCTCTTCTGTAGGAGCCTGTGGCTTTTTTGAGGGAAGCCGTGCCTCTAGTTCTATGATGAAAGTTCTAGACCTGCACTGTCCAGTATAGTAGCCATACACTGGCTATTAAATTTAAATTTTCATTAAAATAACACACCCTTGGGTGTTCTTTCTCTCCTTCACCTTTTCATTCTTTCCAGTCTCCCATACCTGTTTTCTGAAATTACTCTCCAAAATAAACTGTCTACATTTTAACCACGTCTCAGACTATGTTTTTCACGTTCTTTACTCTGCGTATCCATTGCCTGGCCCCTCTTTTAAAAAAAAAAAAATTAAGAGCCAGAAAGACCTTTAGAAAACATTTATTTCCACACCTTTTGGCTATAGATAAGGACACAGAGGCTCAAAGGATTAATATGCCCCTGCTATAAATTGTCTTTCTTGTGGAAAAGATGTGTGAATCAAAAGTAGAGAATCAAAAAATAAATAAATAATGTAGCCCAGAGCTTGACATACAGTTCCAAAGTCAAGAATAAGACTTTTTTTAACAGAGAGAAAAGAGAGCTAACCTTTGGCATGGCATAAAAGACTTACAAGTAGAAATAGAGAAGTAAATGTACAATTTTGTTCAAAAAAGAAAGTTTTAAACATAGAAGATATTCAGAGTTTTGGGTCAACTGCCTCTTTCTGGAGAGTTTAGTTTCTTATTAAGTCAATGTATGTATTTTCATTGAGCATCCATCCTTAACAAGGTTTTGTACATAAAAGATATTCAGAGTTTTGGGTCAACTGCATCTTTCTGGAGAGTTTAGTTTCTTATTAAGTCAATTTATATATTTTCATTGAGCATCCATAACAAGGTTTTGTACATGCTGGTACTTTGAGAGAGAGTCAAAGGGCATTCTGAAAGAACTCCCAGCAGACTGGGGATCAGGAGATTGAATTTCAAATTATATTTTGTCCATTAATTGACTGTGTAAACTTGAGAAAGTAATTGCCTTTCTCTGGGCTATGTGGAAATTCCTTTTTTTTATAAATGATAAATAGTCTTATCATGGAGTCATAGAATATTTACTTTAGAGGTGGTTTAGGGCCCATTCTCATTTTGCAGGTCCAAAGAAATGAAGTGAGTTTCATCGGTTAATACGGTAGCTCCTGGGGGAAGAAAAAAAAAAGTAAGTTTCTGAAAGTTGTTGTGTTAGAATCAGATCATGTACTACCTGATCCTCAATCTAGGATTAATTTTAAGAATCTTCCTAGTCATGAAATCCTGTAACTCCATGATCAAAAGATAACACAGTATTTCCACCCTGAAGGATCACAGCCAAATTGAGGAGAAACTTGATACCCATAAATAGTTTTTATTTAAGACAAAAAATGATACCCAGTAAGCACATTAACAATCCTCACTTAAATTAAGGCCATTGAGAAAAGCATATTGTCAAGAAAATTTGTGAGGTTTGAGCTGAGCTTTTAAAAAGTTGAGTAGATGGAAAATGTCATTATGGGTGTAGGAAAGTAGCCAGAGCAAAACATGGACATGGGATCAACCTGGAGGACAATGGCTGTATCCATCTGTTAGGAGGAGGTGAGATGGGCTTCACAGGTTATGGTCCTCAGAGAGAAGTTCTTGGTGTTACCCTTCCTCACTCCTTGTGGCACGTCTGAAGATATAGTGAAGGGATCTGACTCACACTTTCAAGTAACAGAGAAGGGAAGTAGAATGTGAAAACTATGAGCAGGAGCCCATATAGTAATTACATAGTTAAAGATGCTAATTTCTGATTTGTCCTCAAGCAATTTTATTTTTAAATGACATTTTAGACGTAACTGATACATGGTGTTCTTGGCATCAGAATAATAACAAATGCAGAGATTTGACATAAAATTAAGCAAAAAAAAAAAAGAATAGTTAGAAAATTCAATCATAGACTAATGAACAGTTCACATTTCTGCTGGTAGTTGTCTGAAACAGATTGTTTAAATAAACATAATTGTTTAGAAACAGGAATGAGTAAGCCCTTTATCAAAGCCCCACCAGCTTGATAAATTTCTTATTTTACATAGAATTGGTAAGGTTAGGAAGAGATTCAGAGTTTCATATTTGTAATTAGAAAAATATAATTATGGTAGGAAAACAGCAGTACATATACTTTAAAAATGAACAAATAAGGAAGCATCAAAATAAAAACAAAACAAGCAGTAAAATAGAAATTATAAAGCAAGATGAGAGAAGTAAGACCTACCAACATTTATGTCAATCAATGTGAATGAATTAAAGTCATCCATTGGACGACAAAGACTTTCATTTAGAATAAAACATAGGCATGTGCTCCATTCACCTAACTCAAAATGACACAAAAGATTTACAAAGATAAGGAAAAATCAGACCAAAAAATATATTTTTTTAAATCAAAAAAGCAAAAGTCAGAACAAGACAGTAGTGGTAATATTAATATTGGTTAAAATAAAACTCAAGAGAAAAATTATTTGGATAAAGAGGATTATTTTATAAAAGTTGCAATGCACAATGAATGTGTAATGTATTATAGCACAGAAATACAAGAGCAAAACCTATTAGAAGACAAGAAAAAAAGTCGGAGAAAACATAATTGTTGTGAAAAACATAGCATACCATATTTAGTCTTTAGTAAATTATGGAATGAAAACCAAATAGGATTCAATAAAGAAAATGTGGTATATAGAATGAGCAGAGCAAAATGGCCAAATAGAAGGCTCTATCAATTGTTCCCCCATGCAGGAACTCCAAATCTAATAACTATCTACACCAAAAAAGCACCTTTGGAAGAACCAAAAATAAGATGACCTCTAACAGTACCTGGTTTTATCTTCATATTGCTGAAAGAGGCACTGAGGAGAATAGGAAAGACAGTCTTGAATCACCAGTGCTACCCTTCCCTCATCCTCTGCCAGGAGCCTCATGGCATAGAGAAAGAATCTGTTCACTTCAGCATGTGAGTGCAGCAACTGTGGGACACTGCATTGAACTCAATGCTGCCCTGTCACAACAGAAAGCACAGCTGTGCTGAACTCAGCTGACACCCAGATCTTGGGTTTTTTACAGTAAGATGTAAATAGAAACAACAAAAAGCTTAAAATCAGGAGGATGAAATTAAGGCGAACAATTTTTATTTTATTTTTGCTTGCTTGTTTGTTTATGCAAAGAATGTTGTTATCAGCTTCAAATAATGAGTTATAAGATAGCATTTGCAAGCCTCATGGTAGCCTCAAATTAAAAAACTAATGGGTACACAAAAAAATCAAAAGCAAGAAATTAAATTATACCACCAAAGAAAACCAGCTTCACTGAAAAGACAGGAAGGAAGAAAAGAAGAAAGAGAAGGCCACAAAACAACAAGAAGGCAAATAATATAATGACATGAGTAAGTCCTTACTTACCAATAATAAGTTTGAATGTAAATGGACTAAGCTCTCCAATCTAGGACATAGAGTGGCTGAGTGGATTAAAAAAAAAACTCAAGACCCAATGATCTATTGCCTATAAGAAACACACTTCACCTATAAAGACAAACATAAACTGAAAATAAAGGGATGGAAAAAGATCTTCCATGCCAATGGAAACCAAAAAAGTGCAGTAGCTATACTTATATCATACAAAACAGATTTCAAAACAAAAACTTTAAGAAGAGACAGAAAAGGGTCACTAGATAATGATAAAGGGTTCAGTTCAGCAAGAGGATAGAATAATTTTAAATATATATGCACCTGACACTGGAGCACCCAGATATTTAAAGCAAAGATTATTAGAACTAAATAGAGAGACCCCAATACAATAATAGCTGGGGATTTCAACACACTTCTTTCAGCATTGGACAAATCTTCCAGACAGAAAATCAACAAAGAAACATCAGACTTAATATGCACTATAAACCAAATGAACTTAAAAGATATTTACAAAATATTTCATCCAGTGGCTGCAGAATACACATTCTTTTCCTCAACACATGGATCATTCTCTCAAGAATAGACCATGTGTCAGGTCACAAAACAAGTCTTAAAACATCCACAAATAATACCAAGTATATTTTCTGACCACAATGGAATAAAGCTAGAAATCAATAACAAGAAGAATTCTGGAAACTGTACAAATGCATAGAAATTAAACGTTATGCCTTCCAAATGACCAGTGGGTCAATGAAGAAATTAGAAGGACATTAAAAATTTTCTTGAAACCAATGATAATGGAAACACAACATACCAAAACCTACATGATACAGTGAAAGCAGTACTAAGAAGAAAGTTTATAGCTATAAGTGCCTACATCTAAAAAAAAGAAGAAAAACATCAAATAAACAACCTAATAATACATCTTAACTGGAGAAGCAAGAGAAAAACAAACCCAAAATTAGTAGAAGAAAATAAGAAAGCTCAGAGCAGAAGTAAATGAAATTGAAATGAAGAAAACAATACAAAAGATCAATGAAACAAAAAGTTATTTTTTTGAAAAGATAAACAAAATTGACAAACCTTTAGCCAGACTAAGAAAAAGAGACCCAAATAAAATCAGAGATGAAAAAGGAGACATTACAACTGATACTGCAGAAATTCAAAGGATCGTTAGTGGCTGTTGTGAACAACTATATGTTAGTAAATTGGAAAATCTAGAAGAAATGGACAAATTCTTAGACACATACAGCCTACCAAGACTGAACCATGAAGAAATCTAAAACTTGAACAGACTAATAACAAATAACAAGATCGAATCTATAATAAAAGTTCTCCTAGCAAAGAAAGCCCAGTCTCTGATGGCTTCACTCTTCAATTCTACCAAATATTTAAAGAACAACTAATGCCAATTCTACTCAAACTATTTCAAAAAATAGAGGACAGAATACTACCAAACTCATTCTACAAGGCCAGTATCACCCTAATACCAAAACCAGACAGAGACAAATTAAAAAACAACAACAACAACCTATAGGCCAGTATCACTGATAAATATTGATGCAAAAATCATCAATAGAGTATTAGCAAGCCGAATTCAACAATACATTCAGAAGATCGTGCATCATGACCAATGGGATTTATCCCAGGGATGCAAGGATGGCTTAACATACACAAATCAAATACATAATATTAACAGAATGAAGGAAAAAATGTATAAGATTATTTCAAATGATGCTGAAAAAGCATTCAACAAAATTCAACATTCTTTCATAATGAAAACTCTCAAAAAAGTGGGTTTAGAAGGAAAATACCTCAGCATAATAAAAGCCATATACTACAGACCCATTGCTAGTATCATACTGAATGGGGAAAAACTAAAAGCCTTTCCTCTAAGATCTGGGACACGACAAGGATGCCCACTTCTACATTGTTATTCAACATAGTACTGGAAGTCCTCTATAGAGCAATTAGACAATAGAAGGAAATAAAAGTGATCCAAATTGGAAAGGAAAAAGTCAAATTATCCTTCTTTGCAGATATGATCTTATATTTGCAAAATCCTAAAGACACAATACACATACACATACACACAAAACTATTAGAACTGATAAATTCAATAAGTTTCAGGATACAGAATCAACACACAAAAATCAATAGCATTTCTGTACACCAACAGTGAATAATCTGAAAATGAAATCAAGACAATAATTCCATTTATATTAGCTGCAAATAAAATAAAATACCTAGGAACTAACCAAAGATCTCTACAATTAAAACTATAAAGCACTGATGCAATAAATTGAAGAGGACACCAAAAAATGGAAAGATATGCCATGTCCATGGATTGGAAGAATATTGTTAAAAATGTCCTTACTACCCAATGCAATCTACAGATTTAATGTAATCCCTATCAAAATGCCAGTGACATTCTTTGACAGAAATAGTGCAAATAATCCTAAAACGTATGTGGAACCACAAAGATCTAAAATAGCCAAAGCTATCCTATGCAAAAAGAACAAAACTGGAGAAATCATATTACCTGACTTTAAATAACACTGCAGAGCTATAATAACCTAAACTACATGCTACTGGCATAAAAACAAACACATAGATCAGTGTAACAGAATAGAGAACCTGGAAAAAAATCCATGCATCTACAGTGAACATTTTTGACAAAGGGACCAAGAACATACATTGAAGAAAGGACAGTCTCTTCAATAAATAGTGCTGGGGAAACTGGATATCCATATGCAGAAGAATGAAACTAGACCCTGCCTTTCACCATATACAAAAATCAAATCAAAATGGATTTAAAGCCTAAATCTAAGACCTCAAATTATGAAACTACTAAAAACACTGGAGAAATTCTCCAGGACATTGAACTGGGCAAAAATTTCTTTAGTAACACTCCACAAGCACAGGCAATCAAAACAAAAATGGATAAATGGGTTCACATCAACTTAAAAGGCTTCTGCACAGCAAAAGAAATAATAAAGTGAAGAGACAACCTACAGAATGGGGAGAAAACATTTCCAGACTATCTATCTGACAAGGGATTAATAATCAGAATATATACATTTCAAACAACTCCATAGGAAAAAAATCTAATATCCCAATTTAAAAAATGGGCAACATATTTAAATGGGTATTTCTCAAAAGAAGACATACAAATGCCAAACAGGTATATGAAAAGGTGCTCATCATCAATCATCCAAGAAATGCAAATCAAAACTACAGTGAGTTATCTCACCCCAGTTAAAATGGCTTTTATTCAAAAGTCAGGTAATAACAAGTGCTGTTGAAGATGTGGAGAAAAGGGAACCATCATACATTTTTGCTGAGAATGTAAATTAATACAACCACTATGGAGAACAGTTTGGAGGTTCCTTTAAAAATTAAAAATAGACCTACATTATCCCAGCAATCCCACTCCTAGGTATATACCCAATAGAAAGGAACTTCATATACTGAAGATATATTCATACTTCCATGTAGTGCTGTTCACAATAGCCAAGATTTGGAAGCAGCCTACGTGTCCATCAACAGATGAACAGACGAAGAAAATGTGGTACATATACACAATGGAGTACTAGTCAGCCATAAAATATGTACAATTTCAATGTGTCAATTGAAAGATAAAAGACAAAATCTACAAAACAAATGGAGAAGGGGTAACTGCCTTAGAAACCTGATGAAGTTGAATCCTAAACTGGGAGTCAGGAAGACCTAGAACCAACTGTAGAACCTCCCAAAACCTTAAGAATTGGCAGTAATTCCAGGAACCCCTGGGAACGGGGTGGAGGTGGAACTACAGGTCAGAGAATTGGTTGAATGACCATGTAAGAAACAGTTGGAATCTTCCCAGATTCCATCCAGCTAGGGGGTCCGCCTTTGCTTACCCCTGCAGAATCCCCACTCTCTGCAGGCATAAAACACAGAGACATACAGAAACACCAGGCACTGTATACAAAAATAGGGTGTAAAGGCAGTTTACACACTGAATGCTGAGACCCTGGCCCTCTTCCTAGCTTGCTCACAGAATATTAGTAGCCAGAGCCACACCCTCCAGGCAGGAGACTGAAAGATGTCATGACATTGACATCAGGATTCCCTAAGTTATATTACAAAGCCTCTTTTCCACCACAGCAGGTTGTGATATTCTCCAAATTAGATTTAAAGAGTTATACAACAATCTTTACAACTGGTTTTATTGAGGTTGGGGGTATAGGTGGGAGAAGAAAACAGTAGGAAAGCCACCACCATCACTGTGATCCTGGTGTGACTTTGCTTGCCTATGAAGACTGGCTTTTTGTTCCAGCACTGCTTTTCTCAAAGCCCTAAAAAAACAGACTATGTCAGCCTTGCTTTTCAGGTTTCAGCCTGAGCTATTTGCTCCCGTGACACCGTCAAGATTATTTCACCCGTGTGTCTGGTGGGAGGCGACTGATCTTCAGTCGGCCATAGGAATGGCCTTGCTTACTTCAAACTCAGCATGTGGTAAAGAAAGCATGGCCTCCAGGGAGTATTGTCCCACCAGCTCCTTCCTCTCCCTGCAACTTGCACATCCTGGGTGGCCTCTCTCCACCTTTGTTTGCCTGTTTTAAAAAGTATAGGCCATAAGGGCTGCAGAATATGAAGCACAGGCTTTTTCTGGAGGTGCTCTCTTGGTGTCCCAGGTTCTTACTTGCTACTTTGCTCTGAGCCCTTGAGAAGGCTGAGGGAGGGTGAGATGATGATACTCTAGGAAGGAAGACGACACCCTCAGGATTAATAATAATCATGCTCATAGCAGCCATGATGCCTGTACCAGACACTGTGAGATGCACTTTCCTATATTATCTCACCAAGTCTTCATAAGCCTTCATTTCATGGATGAGGAAGTGAGGCTCAAAGTGATCAAGATCACACAGCTGAAAACACTCTCCTGAGCCACCTGAATGTGAATTAAGTCTGTCTCATTCAAAGGACATCACTCTCCCTACCACCTCCAGTTCCTCTCAGGCTATGCAGCTCACCAGCAGAGGACTTAGTGTGCAACTGTTATTAGATCAGTGACTTTCAGTCTTGGCTTCACATTATATCCACTTAGGGAGTTTTTTAAAACCCTGTTGATTCCATTGAGAAGCAAGGTTAGAACTACTTATCGTACACACAGACATAACCCTAGAATACAAAGTTGTATCATTTTAAAAGCTAATGTTACCTCATTCTTAAACTTTAAGATTACACCATTGGGTAATGTCATGACTACTTTGAGCATCTTATTTACAAATTTATTTTCATATCAAGCTAACCAGCATGGTAACTAAACGAAAACATAGAACATAGCAGCTTCATTGAACTTAGGAATTCTGGCTGCTACCATACATGCCCATGCGTGGTAGAGAGTCATCATTCTAAAGAGTTAGAAAACGTGGGTTCGAGTTTCAACTCTGCTGCTAGATAGGAAAAACCAAACTGCTTTTCTTTGTGCTCACACTCAACACAGAACACTTCTGATATCAAATGTTGGGGGTGGCGACTCCCACACTAGCCATTTCTCCAACTTTACAGACACCAACTGGGTGTTCTACAATTTTACTGAATTTTTACATTATCTACCTGGCAATAGTGTCAGATCCCATGAGTCAAGAGTTCAACCCCACAAGATTGCTCCCATTTTAGATGCCAGTCACAAGTCCAGGTTGTCACCTATGCTTTGGACTGAGTGGCAGTAAATCAGAGGTTCCCACAACCCCTTCCTCGGGTTTAATAATTTGCTAGAACAGCTTACAGAATTCAGGAAAACCATATGCTTAGTAGCTTACTGCTTTGTTAGAAAAGAATACAACTCAAGAACAGCCAGAAAGAAGACATGCATGGGGCAAGGTGTATGGGAGGGGCGCAGAGCTTCCATGCCCTTTCTGGGCATGCCACCTTCCTAACACCTTCATGTGTTCAGTAATCCAGAGGCTCTCTGAACCCTATCATTCTGCATTTTTATGGCAGTCTCATTACATAGGCATGCTTGGTTACATCATTGGCCATTAGCAATGAACTCAACTTCCAGCCCCTCTCCTCCCCTCCCCAGAAGTCAGGGGTTTGTTGAAAATTCCAAACCTCTAATCACTTGGTTGGTTCCCCCTGGCAACCAGTCCCCATCTGGAGGCTTTCCAGGAGCCCCCAGCCACCAGTCATCTCATTAGGATACAAAAAGAAGCTGTGTGCCAGGAAACCAGGCAGAAACCAAATATATATTTCTTATGTCACAACCACTTAACCACCTTTGTGATCTTGACCTTGAAATTTTCCTGAAACTGAAGCCAATGTGATTTTTGAACAGAAGAATTGACATGCTAGGGGTGGAGGACAACCTTTCCCAAATACTGGAAAGTTATAGATAAAAATGTTGTTCAGGGAAGTCAGGGTATTAATAATGCTGCCCTTACCCACACATTCCAGCCTCCATGAAGTTGAAGCTATGGAGTACAGTCTAATGTTGATTTTGTCTTAAGCATCAGGAGAGCCTTCTTTGTAAGACTCCTAAATGGAAGCATATGCAGTATATTACTGGTCTTACTTCTTCCAAAATGAAGATTTAAATTCAAGCCTGTAAGACCAGTGGCATAACAAGAATCCTGTGTGACTTCAGATACCATAAACATCTTTATCCACTAGGGAAATGAATGCCAGGAATGAAGATACCATAAACGTTTTTATCCACTAGGGAAATGAATGAAGGCCATGCCAAGGATTGCTATATCTGCCTTTGCCTGTGCGGTCACGTTTCTGATCTCACTCTAACTTGAAGTGGGTGTATGGTCTGCCTCAACTCTATCACCTGCATGCTTGTAGACTGGCAAAGAAAGTCCTGGATGTCAGATTTGAGTTGGGAGAAAGAAAGGTGGTACAAGTGGGAGGAAGTAATCACTTCTTAAACTTACACACATAGAGGTGGTTTAGGAGCCTGCCAAGAACCTTCTTATCTTCTCAAGTCTTTGTTCAGGCTCTCCCTTTCAGAAAACGAACAGTGTGTCTTGCCTATTATCCAATTTAATCATACAGCCTATTTTCCCAAACTTTCCTTTATAAGCACCAAGCAGGCAGATGATCTCTCCCATACTTTGTTTCCTGACATTCTGGAGAAGCATCAGTTTGCTTGTGTTCATTGATTTGCTTGTGTCATTTAAGCTTGCTTAGCAATAAGGCTGCAGCAAGCAGGGTGAGCAGCATGGATTTTAACAGGTGGCTCTTGTTTCTCCCTGCTGTGCTTATTCCACCTCTGCTTCAGCTCATTTTAGACTTCTATTTCTCTATTAAGTCTTGACGTCAGTATATATAAGACTTATGTCTGTGCCTATTCTGTTGTAAACTACCCTGAAGCCTTTTTGAAAGAATAAAAGGTATACATCACAGACAAACTCTGTCAACTCAGACCTCCATGTCTGTGGTGAGAGCATGATATATACCACATCAGGGGTCTTCTGGCAAAGCTCTCAGCTGGGGACATTGTCTGGCTGGGGCACATCTGGATATTTAGATCATATGGAACCATCCAAGAGACGTGGCCAGGCATCTGAGACTCTGGCCATATTACAGGGCCACAGAACAGTGAGCTGCCATCTAGAACATTGAATCACTCAGCCCCATCTCCAGGGGGAGCTTTGCAAGGAAGCTCGTTTGCTACAGTGAGTTGTACAGAACAGAAATATTAGTGTTTTTATATTGGATTCTAGCAGCACCTCTGTGAATTAGCATGAGGTGGAAAGAACAGAGGTTTGGAGTAAGACAGACCTGAACCTTGAGCAGGAAAAGGACACAAGGTCTGTGACAGACGAGGTCTGCCATATAGCAGGTACTTTCCCTGCCACCCAATCATGCACCCCCTGCCCCATTAAACAAAACCCAGCAAGCCTAGCTCAGAGAGGGGCATAAGGAGCCAGGCAGACTTTTTCACTGTTAGCAGGAGCTTGTCACATTCTACTTTAAATGTCATATAACCATTTTTTCAAATGGATACAAATTCCTAATTTGGCTTTTTCGTTTACACATTCCTTTGGCATATGTACTAAGCACATGTTAAAAAAAAAAACTAGCTGTAGTTCACTTCTGATTTTCTTACTTTAAAATGATCGTCACTTCATACTCATGCATATTTCATTATGTAAACCATACGATCCTTTTCGAACTCATGGTAGGAAGGGTAGGCAAGTGTAAAGATACAGTTTTGTAGGTCATACCAAGTTCGCACCTACAAGAATTTCATAGTGAGACCTGTTTCTACCCACGTGACTTCCAATGCACAGATATTCAGCTGGATATATCTAAATGTCACTGCAGAGCATTTGTGAATAGTTATAAAGAAGAAAAATGATACAACATGCTGCTTCAAGGCCATTGGTTTTTTCCTTTGTTTCTTTTTTGTTTTTACCACTTAAAGTTCAAAATTAGAACTTTGTTTAATTAAACACACATCTTCATCTAGGTTTATGTTGTTAGAGAAACTCCTGTTTATCTTAATATCTCTGAAACCAGAATGCATCTTTTGGTCTCTGCCAGCCAGACTCATGTTGTAGTTACTACTGCCTGTGCGTGGGTGAATGTTGGTTGTAGTTGTTCACCTCATCGTGTCTCCATTTGAGGCAAATGCATCACGTGTATTTAACTGCTGTTTTAAAAGTCTTCACAAAGATTCACTGTGATTTAGCATTAAAACAAAAAGTTGTTGTGTGTGCAGAAGGGCAAACAAGCAGCAGGCCAGGAATTTGATATTCATGGAACAAATGTCATCATTATGAAAACAGTCTCCATTCCATATTCCAAAGCAACAACCAAGTTCTACACGGGACCAAAGGAAAGAAGACACTCACAAAGCAATTGAAACTAGGTATGTTGTTGCTGAGATGCTTGCAAAAGGATTGGCAGTTACACACTACTTGCTATAATTGAAGGCAGCAGGGATGTATGATAAACTGCTTAGGTAAGTCTAACGGGGTTCTTTCAATAAGGATAGAATAAAGATTATAAATGTAAGAAAGCACTGTGACATAGTTTAATAGGCAGCTTTTTCTTTCTAACTGGCACAAAAAATCAATAGTGTATTGCTTCATATATTTGGTAAAATATTGGACCTAAAAAAGAAATACTAGGAGGTCCTACCCAGAAAAATCAGGCAAGAGAAAGAAATACAGGGCGTCCAAATTGGAAAACAGGAAGTCAACTGTCAGTGTTCTCCAATATGCTCATATACCTAGAAAACCCTAAAGACTTATCCAAAAGGTTCCTATATCTGATACACAAATTCAGCAGAGTCTCAAATTATAAAATCACTGTACACTAATCAGTAGTACTGCTATACATCAAAAACAACCAAGCTGAGAATCAAGTCAAGAACTTAACCACTTTTACAATAGCTGCCAAAAACAAAACAAAACAAAAACCTAGGAATATACTTAACCAAGGAGGTGAAAGATCTCTACAAGGAAAACTACAAAACACTGCTGAAAGAAACCATAGATAACACAAACAAATGGAAACACATCCCATGCTCATGGATGGAAGAATCAGTATTGTGAAAATGCTGCCAAAAGCAATCTACAGATTCAATGCAATTCCTATCAAAATACCATCATAATTTTTCACAGAACTAGAAAAAACAATTCTAAAATTCATATGGAACCAAAAAAGATCCCACATAGCCAAAGCAATACTATGCAAAAAGAACAGATCAGGAGGTGCATCACATTACTGAACTTCAAATTATACTACAAGGCTATAGTTACCAAAACAACATGGTACTCATATAAAAACAAGCACTTAGACCAATGGAACAGAATAGAGAACCCAGAAATAAAGCCAAATACCTACAGCCAACTGATCTACAAACCATCCAAAAGCATAAACTGGGAAAGGACACCCTATTTAATAAATGGTGCTGGGAAAACTGGCAAGCCACATGTAGAAGAATGAAACTGAATCCCCATCTCTCACCTTATACAAAAATCAACTAAAGATGGATCAAAGACTTAAATATGAGTCCTGAAACCATAAAAATTCTAGAAGATAACATTGGAAAAATTCTTCTGGACACTGGCCTAGGCAAAGAATTTATGACCAAGAACCCAAAAGCAAATGCAACAAAAGCAAAAATAAATAAATGGGACCTAATTAAGCGTAAAAGTTTCTGCACAGTAAAATTGGCAGTGTAAACAGACAATATTTGCAAACTGTGCATCCAACAAAGGACTAGTGTCCAGAATCTACAAGGGACTCAAATCTGCAAGACAAAGCCAATCCCATCAAAAAGTGGGCAATGGACATAAATAGACATTTCTCAAAAGAAGATATACAAATAGCCATTAAAAATGAAAAAAAAATGTTCAACATTACTAATCATCAGGGAAATGCTAACTAAAACCACAATGAGATACCACCTTACTCCTGCTAGAATCGCCATAATTTAAAAGTCAAAAATCAGTAGTCATTGGCATGGGTGTGGTGAAAGGGAACACTGTTACACTGCTGGTGGTAATGTAAATTAGTATAACCAGTATGGAAAACAATACAGACATTCCTTAAAGAACTAAAAGTAGATCTACCATTTGATCCAGCAATCCCACTGCTGGGTATCTGCCAAAGAATAAGAAGTCATTATATGAAAAAGATACAAGCACATGCATGTTTATAGCAGCACAATTCACAATTGCAAAGATATGGAACCAACCTAAGTGCCCACCAACCAGTGAATGGATTAAAAAAAAAAGTGGCATATACACCATGGAATACTACTTAGCCATAAAAAGAAACAAAATAATGTGATTTGCAGCGACTTGGATGGAGCTGGAGTCCATTATTCTAAGTGAAGTAACACAGGAATGCAAAACCAGATACTATATATTATCACCTATAAGTGGCATTTAAGCTGTGATGATGCAGAGACATACAGAGTGATATAATGGACTCTGGGGACTCAGTGTAGGGGAATGTTGGGAGGTGGGGGAGGGATAAAAGACTACATATTGGGTACAGTGTACACTGCTCGGGTGACGGGTGCACTAAAATCTCAGAAATCGCCACTAAAGAACTCATCCATGTAACCACAAACCACCTGTACCCCAAAAATGTTGAAATAAAAATTAAGTTTAATAATAGAAGAGTCTGCTGGGTGCAGTGACTCACGCCTGTAATCTCAGCACTTTGGGAGGCCAAGGCGGGCAGATCACAAGGTCAGGAGTTTGAGACCAGCCTGACCAACATGGTGAAACCCTGTCTCTACTAAAAATACAAAAATTAGGCGAGTGTGGTGGTGCACGCCTGTTATCCCAGCTACTCAGGAGTCTGAGGCAGGAGAATCACTTGAACTTGGGAGACGGAGGCTGCAGTGAGCTGAGATTGCACCACTGCACTCCAGCCTGGGTGACAAAGCGAGACTCCATCTCAAAAGAAAAAAGAAAAATAGAAAAGGACAAGCTATAGTTTCCTTAGATAACTGTTGTATCTACTGCCCAGTTGTTACATGAAAAAGCTCATAAAATTTACTCCTAGAATCACGTATGTCTAGCACTTATCTGGCCACAAGCTCACTTGTCCTGAGATGGTTTTGACGTGGGCAACAAAAATTTCATGGCATCTTCAAAGAAGGAAGCTATTAAGGAGTCTGTGGTCTTCTTTTTTTTCTTCGAGATGATGTCCTGCTCTGTCGCCCAGTCTGGAGTGCAGTGGCACGACCTCGGCTCACTACAACCTCCGCTCCTGGGTTCAAGTGATTCTCCTGTCTCAGTCTCCCAAGTAGCTGAGATTACAGGCATGGACCACTACACCTGGCTAATTTTTGTATTTTTATTAGAGGTGGGGATTCACCAGTTTGGCCAGGCTGGTCTCAAACTCCTGACCTCGTGATCCACCTACCTCAGCCTCCCAAAGACCTGGGATTACAGCCGTGAGCCATAGTGCCCTGCCATGTCTATGGTCTTACAGATGGAGATGCTGAAGCCTGAGCCCAAAAGCCTCCATTATTTATTTACTCAAATAGAGCATGAAAATGTGCTGCATGGATGCTCTTGTCCAGGGCTCCATGTGGACTCTCTGAGCATAAAGGGGAATAGAGGGGAAGGAGAGGAAAAGAGGATAGGGCCTTAAGTAGTTATTCATTCTGCTCTTGGAAGTTTTTATTTTCTCGAGCCTCTGCTCCAGGACACCTTCCCTCCAATTCACTCTTCTGTCCCTTCTCCCCCAGCCCACAGCTACTTCTTTTGCTTCTGTTCACTCCTCTCCTCCCCTTCCCATCCCTGTGCTAAACTTTGTGATGGCAGATTAGTTGGGGTGGAGAAGGGCATGGGGGTGTGTAGGGAGAAAGTAACACAAACAGACCTTGGGAAAACACTTTAAAAACGTATTGGGAGCCTTCCCCCACCTCAGTTCCTGCCATCTCTAGATCAGGAGCTGGCAAACTACAGCCTGCCATCTCTTCTTATAAATAATGTTATATTGAAACAGCCACACTCATTTGTTTACATCAGGTCTGTGGTTTCACCCTACAGTGGCAAAATTGAGTACTGTAAAATTGTGATCAGGACCATATCCATCAAGCCTAAAATGTTTATCTAGCCCTTTACAGAAAGTAAAGTTGTTGACTCTTAGTCTTCATAAGTTCTTCCCTGAGAGTATTCTACAGAATTCTCATTCTCCAAAATGTTAAATTGGTATTGCTGGAAAGAAAATTCTACAGTCAAATCATTTTGGAAACCCTGCTTTTTAATCCCAGGACTACTTAGAGCTTTTAAAAAGTTAATGTGCTTTATGAATTTCTAAGAGGTAGCCATAGTTTGCAGCATTTTCCCAAGTTTATGGGTAAATGCTCCTGAGAACACACTTTGGGAAATGGCTTTTTAACAATATGCAAGATACATTGTTAAGTGAGAAACACAAGGTGTGTCCAGGACACACTCATCTGTGTGAAAAGTGGGAGAGGGGAAATGTAGGTAAGTGCTTGTGACGTTTTAATTGTGTCTGGAAAGGTCCATGAGGGACTGGTAATGCTTCTCACCTTCAGGTGGGTTAAAGGTGGGAGAGAGACATCACACAGTAGTTATTTTCTGCATTTTGACTTTTGCATTATGCCAATATACTTTATTACCTCAACAGTCAATTAATCCATCTGTCAGTCGACATTAAATTTTTAAACAAAAAGGTAAAATGGTAAACAACTTGGAAAACAGTTTGGCAGTTTTTAATCAAGTTCAATAGACACCTACCATATGTCCCAGAGTTCCACCTCTAAGTATTTTCCCAAGATAAATGAAAACATATGCCCTGACAAAGAATTTGTAAACAAATGTTCATTGCAGCTTTATTCGTAATAGTCCTAAACTGGAAATAATTCAGCTATTTATCATCAGATGAACGAATATATAAATTGATCATATCCCTGTAATGGAATACTACTCAACAGTTAAAAAAAAGTAGCAAATCACTGATACACACAGCAAATGGATAAGTTTCACAGCTGTTAGGTTTAGTGAAAGCCAGACACAAAAAAATTGTATTTAATTTCATGTTTGCAAAAAATCTAGAACACAAAAGAAACCTACAGTGATGGAAAGCAGATCATTTGCTTGAAGCGAGGGTTGGGGAGGAGATTTAACTATAAAGGGACACAAGGGAACTTTATGGAGAGATGGAAGTGTTCTGTGTCTTGATTATGGTAGTGAATACACAAATGTATACTTTTGTCAAAACTCGCCAATCTATACACTTAAAATAGTCAATTTTATTGTATATAAATCATACCTCAATAAAGTTAATTTTGAAAAGAAATGTCTCTTAAAAGGGAGCAATGAAGGAGTAAGGGATATTCAATAATTTCAAAATGGGGTCAAGTCAGCCCTACAGTTGATTTTAAATAGGTTACTGTCACTCTTTAGGTGACAGTTCTCTGGAACCCCCAGAGAAATAGAATGAGCAGCCCGTAACTGACTGCATTTGTTCTCTGTCCAAGCCAGCTGAGGGATCTGGTCTGAAAACCAGTCCTGCAAAAGCAAATTTCCTTCACCTAATTGAAGGTTCCCACTGACCATGAGTGAGGTTGGTGACCTTTCTCCCACTTGCTGTGCACCATCTCTGATGATGGTCCTTCCATTTTCTGGAACCTTGCCAATTCCAAGTGCATCCCCAAAGTCATTTTGGGTGTACCACCTGGTGAAAATCTAAGCAGCACATGTGACCTTGCTGCAGCCTTGAAAGATTATTCCCAATGGGCTATCTCCAGTTTACAAATGAACTGGACTCCAAAGTAAAAGACAGTGAAGAAGCTATTTGACTCTGAGAACACATTTCCTGATTAAAATACTATTATGAATGGTAAAAACAAAAAAGATAGGCTGATCTCTAAAAGGCCACTAGAGTTCTAGGACATTACAGACCTCATGTAACCTCAAGACCCACTTCAAGGTAGTGTCTGTTCATACTGGACATAGGAATCAACCTTATCTGCAGACCTTTAAGGATAGGTCTTCTCTCCTATGACACATTTTAAAACCTCGCAATCATTTCTGCTTATAGCTGCCTATGTAGAGACATGTATAATCTAGCAGACATTTCTAGGCATTGCAAGAGACCCACTAGGGACTGTAGTACATGCATTAGAGTGTGCCCAAGCCAGGTGAGGTGTGACTCAAAGAGCTGGCACTGTACTCGGAGCAAGACAGTCCTGGACTGTGGCTCAGCTCTGCTGCATACCAGCTGTGAAATTTTAGGCACATACCAGCTGTGAAGTTTTAGGCAAATTATTTAATCCATTTGTATGTTTCCTCATCTGTAAGATAACTGTGATAATAATACCTAGGTTAAAAGGTTATGTGGGTTTAATGAGGTTGTGTAGTGTAGGAGTTCCATTTACTATCACTGAGCAACAAACCACCCCAAAAATCAGCGTCTTAAAATAATGACACCATTCATTTTGTTTGAAAATGTGCAATCTGGACAATAGTCAGTGGGGACAGCTTGTCTCTGCTTCCCTTGGCATCAGCTGGGCTGAAATCACCTGAAGGTTTTCCTGCTCACATGTCTGGCAGTTGCTGCTAGGAAGATTCATATAGCCAGAGGCTTGGACAGCTGGGACTCCTAAGCGTCTCGCTCCATCTCTGTGTGGTCTCTCGAGCATGGCAGCTTCAAGGTAGCCAGATTTATTACATGTTATCTTTCATCACCTGGGCTTGAAACTCATGGAATCACTTCTGTCATAGTCACAAAAACTGCCCATATGAAAGAGGAGGGAATGCAGACCCTACGTCTCAGTGAATAGCAACATCACATTGTAAGAACCTGTGGAATGAGATATTTTGGTGCAATCATGTTTAGAAAATATAATATGGCATAGTAATAAACTACTTAATACCTGGAAAGAGTAGGACCAAATAAATGATATGTATTTGACCATTCCTATCACCACCACCACCTCGCTATCACTTCTATAATTAACATCATTAGTGCTATTGCCAGTAAACCTGATGCACCTTTCAGTACTGATGATGTGATGCTTGCCCTTCCTGCTGTGGGGGAGATGAGGGCCATAGACCAAAGGCTACTTCCAGGAAAGGGTGTAACAGAAACTTTGCTGCAGGCCCAGAAGTTCCACAACATAATTCACTGTGCCTGAAGATGATATCATTGATAACGGCAAAGATGGCTGCAAGTACACAAGCTGAAAATAAAAAAGGAAACTGGTTGTTGGGGGCAGGAGAAGAAAGGCTTTTGTAGAAAGAATTCATTCTGTACCTGCAGCCTCTTCCACAATGATGATGTCCCATGGAGCCCCTTCTTTCCAGCCCTCTAGTCCCACTCCCCCAGGGAAGAAAATGTGGCCTGAGCTTAGCAAGTCCTTTAATTCATGATGTGTCATACCCACATCACAGTGCAGGAGCTTCCTTGGACTCATGTTCCTCTCTATGACCCTACTGAAGACCAAGGGCAAAATTTGGGCTTTATCAACTGTAAGGCATCCATTTAGTAGGAGTCCAAAAGAAAATAAAGGCTATAAGTACAAAGTGCAAAATCATGGAGTTAGTGTAGAATCTTTTCCTAATGGAAAAATATCTCTGCAGCCACCTCTAATCCTCCCTAGCTTATGGTACTCTCAGGAAGTAGCTCTATTTAGAGACTGACCTGCTTGTCACAAGCTGGCTCCTGAGCTCTTGCTGCTTCTCCCTTGCACTCTCTTTCTGAACCTGGACTGCCCATCTGCCCCACGTCCATCTGGTGCTAAGCACAACACAGGAAATAACAAACACACCTTTTGAGGTCATGCTTTACAAATGCAAATTATTTTCACTAGAGCACACAGTTTAGACCCAATTTGTTCTTGGCTCACTTTAGATTAAAAAGGTGCAGAGGGCACGGGACCCAGCCAGGCCAGAGGGTGGTGTTTGCAGAAAAAGCAGCATCTAAAGGAGCCAAGCAGAACAGGATGGAGATTTGCCATAGGCCACCTGACTACTTTTATGTCAGACTTACTGCCTGCGTGGACCATTTCTGTGCGGCCTTCCCTGCCCTGCCTTTTCTTCAGTACTATTGTGATAGACAACTTGGTCTTCTCTAACTGAATTGGCTACTGATTCCTGTGTACTCCTTTAGGGAAGTAACGCTTACCTTTTGGTCAGATCAGAATCACCTGGACACACAGCTTTCTGGACCTTTCCCCAGAGTTTCTAATTCAGTCCTTCTGGAACAGGGACCCAATAGTTTGAATTTTCAACAAATTCCCAGATGACAGATGATACTGATGCTGGTTGTTCACTCTTAGAACAGTTCTTCTGGCACTACATATACCTTTATGATGGTATTTCTTATTTTCTGCTTATTGTTTTGTTTTCTTTTTTTTTTTTTTTTTTTTTTTTGAGCAAGGTCTTGCTCTATCATCCAGGCTGAAGTGCAATAGCGTGATCACAGTTCCCTGCAGCCTCCTGGGCTCAAGCAATTCTCCCACCTCAGCCACCTGAGTAGCTGGGACTACAAGTGTGCACCACCACACCCAGCTGATTTTTTGTATTTTTTAAGAGATGGGGTTTTGCTATGTTACCCAAGCTGGTCTTGAACTGGTGGGCTCAAGCAATCTGCCTGCCTTGGCTTCCCAAAGTGCTGGGGTTATAAGCATAAGCCACTGCTCCTGGTCCATTATTTTTATAGCAAAGACTTAGGTCAGTACTGTCCAGTAGAAATATAATACAAGCCACATATATAATTTTAATTCATATAGTAGTCACATGAATTAAAGTGGAAAACTAATTTTAATATATTTAGCCCAATATATCAAAAATATTTCAACATGTAATCAATACAAAAAGATTAGTGGAATACTCTACCTTTTTTCAGACTGTCTTCAAAACTGCATATATATTAATATTTTATACTTAGAGCACACAACTACATTTAGAGTCCTTAATAGCCACATGTGGCTAGTGTCTACCATATTGGGCTTAAATAATATACTTAATAATGCTTACTGTGTACCAGACAGTAGTACAGACACCTTACATGTTAACTCTTTTAATCCTCACAATAACCCAATAGGTGGCTATTGTTATAATTCTCATTTACTGGTGAGGAAACAGGCTTTGAGCTTAAGTAACTTGTCTCAGGCCACTGAGCTGGAAATTGGGAGAGAAAGGTTTAAACCTTGGCAGTCTGGCCTCAGTTTACTGAGCCACTTTACCACAAGCCTCTCCTGCTCAAGTACAACCCCCTGGACAGTAGGAAGGAAACGTCATTTCTTTGTGTGTCCCCATAGCATAGGCAATGCTTAGCTCAGACAGGACAGCCGGTAAGAGTGTGCTGAATGAATTAAAAGAGTGAGAGGAAGGTGAAGCACTGACAAGGGATTTGTCAGATGTGTTCTGCCAACAGGATTAAGTGCCTCCAATCATCACTGTATATGACTGAGAGAAAATATTTTAAAATTAAATTTGAAATCTCCTAGTCATAATGAGCTTCCGGGATAATGGAAAGATGTGAGAAAATACAGAATGACTTTTATAAGAATAAAAGTCTTAATGCCATCTATTAGAGTGGTAGTCATGATTAGAGTGACCAGAACCTGGAAGGAGTACATGAAGGAAGCCTTCCTGAAAGGGGTGAAACCTTAAAGGGATGTAAATGGGATGAAAATAATATGGTGGAGAAAGACATGGGAATGGAATGACAAGAAGGAAGAATAGTCTACCTCATCATGAACATTCATTGAGTATCGTCTGTTGCCGGCCTAGTTCCCAGGAAGCAGATTAGGACCTGGAAATTTGCATACAGGAGGTTTTCCAGAAGTACTCCCAGAATCACTTACTTTCCTTCAGGAGAGTAAGGAATGCAGGATTAGGCAAGGGGGAGAAGTTGGGCTGCAACACAGTCACACCAAGGCCTTAGCCAACCCTAAGAGCTGGGATGGTTCTTCCTAGTCTTCCCAAATTGAAGCAAGGCAGCTCTTTTAAGGCTGCTCCAGTCCTTTTACAGAAACCAGTCATTGGATACTGGTTTCCCAGGGAAAGGGGTGTAACCTTGAGCAAGGCAGCTCTCTTAATCCGAGGGCAATAGCTGAAGAGAAGTTCAGTCGTGTGCCATCATCTAGCACCCCTCCTAGCAGCTCTGGAATGAGAGCCTCATTGCTGTGGGTTGAGGGAGAATCTGGGTAGTGGACTACAGCATCCACTACATCAACCCAATGCAAAATCTAAAAGAACCAAAAAGAGGACATCATGATAAATGGAAAGAGCCAGACAGAATCCCAACCCTGCCAGCTTATCTGGGAGATTGATGCAAGATCATAAAGCTAGTAAGTAGATTCATACCTAGCTTTGTGTGATTCTGGTGTTGATTTCTCTCCACACCTCCTCAGGGAAGGAGAAGAGAAAGGACACAGGAAATACACATAGGGTGGTATTTATGTGTCTGGGTACCTGGGTTTGTTAGGATCTGTGGTTGGGGTGAGGGAGGATCAGCTAAGCAAATATCAGAGGCAAGGAACCACTGTCTCCTACCCCCGACCTAGGATATAGGGGCAGCTACCCTTCTGCTACTGAGGAGGGTGTTTCTACAAGAGACAACATCCCAAGTTGGGTTGTGGTGGTCTATCTCCTCACTTCCAAGCTTAGCCTGGAGATAAGAGCCTTCAGGGGATGCACTTAAGCTTTCATCTTGGTCTTGTTTTCTTGGGTTCAACTCAGAAGCAGCGTTTGAACTGTACCCCTGACTGGAATGGGGGCCAGACCAAAATGGAACAGCCCTAGAGACCCTGATTCTGCAGGGTCATCTGCTTGCCAGCCTCAAGGTCTGCTGAAGCTAGGAGTCCTTTAGTCAGGTTACGAGCTCACCAGGAGCAGAAGTAATCAGGAATAACTACTAAGGAAGTTTGCAGATGGCAGTGTCTACAGCTGAAAATGGAGACAGAGATGCAGGGAGTATGAAAAAACAGGAATAGATTTAGTTGTGCATCGTGGCTCCACCTTGAATGTGTGGCCTTGGATAAATCTTTTAACCTCTCTGAACTTTAGTTTTAAGGAATGAAATGCACCTTACAAAAGCTGCTTAAGTATCAAATCAGTTTCGGGAATGAAGTTATTTGCAGATATGGTAGGTGCTTAATAAATGTGTGTTCCTCTTCTGAACATAACACGTGATAAAGTGTTTCTGCCTATGGATAAATTTACAAAATTTGCCAGAATTTTCCCTACCAGTATGCACCTTTATTGCCCATGGTGGGAAATGAGATAGTAGCAGCTGAGATCCATGGCTAAGATCAGGATACTAGTTCATCCAGGAAACACAAAGCCACACTCAGCCCTCAATAAATGTTTGCTGAATATGTGAATGAAGAAATGAACAAATGGTGGAGGGGTGATAAGAGAACTCAGCTTTCCCTTCTTCCAGGAAGCCTTCCCAGGTTCCTCCAGCTTCTTGGGTTCCCTGACAAGCTTCTACACATAAAATATGTTCCACCCAATGTGCTTCTGAGTTATAAACCATCTTCTATTCTCTTCTTGTTCTTTGTATGTTGATCTTGTCTCCTTGGCTTGACATAGATAAATGGTGGTGTTAGTTTTTCCACCAGAAAGCCGCAGTGAAACATTTCAGGTATGCAAATCCTTAAATTTGTAGCCCAAAAGAGAATAATAAAAAGGTGGAGGGTGAGTACCCTTATAATCACATAGGACATGGGTTAAGATTTGTCCTTTTCTACCTCATAGGGTTTTGTGAAGATTAAGATGATATATGGAAATTGCTTAGTACAGTGCTGTGATGCCAGACCCCTGTTGACTTTAGTGATGGTACCATGTTCAAGAGGCTGAAAAAGAGACCTGGAGCCAGAAATGAGACATTGGGTTTATTGAGGGGGACTCACATACAGGAGTCCAGTGGTGGTGAGCTGGACAGAACTGCATTTGCTGGTAAAAAGCATGCAGTTGATACGGCATTGTCATTTAGCGCCCTCCCCCAACAACCTCCACCTGTCAACTTTCATTTAACCCAAAACAAAGGGATTCAATCCCCTGTACAGCCTGCATTCCGTGAAATGGGTCAGAGGTTCAGATGTTTCTCATAAGTAAGGAATGAATCTCCGGATCGGCCACTTCCAGATTTCTTAGCTTGGAGTTCCGAGCACACATTCTTCTTAGACCATAGGGTCATTCTCAGGATAGGCTTAAGGTAAGCTATTGGTGTCAGGTGCAGCCATAAAAGTGCCTAGGGCATAGTAGATACTCAATAAATGGAAATTTAGCATTAGTGATGGTATCAGTATTGATAGTGGGGAGGGAGTAGATAGTGGAGGAGGGAAGAGGAGAAGAAAGCTTTGATTCCCAAGCATGCACAGCCTGGAGGGCTGAGTTTCAGAATTTAATTGTGAAATTCAGCTTATACCCAAAACCTAAATTACACCTTGGGGTATGGCATCCTGCCTTGAAATGGGAAATGAGGCAGTCTCACGAGGATGCACAGCTGTGTTGCCTGAGCTGTTTTGTTCCAGGCAAACTGGAGCAGGCAGTGAACCTTTGGCAACTAAGGAGAGCAGAGCCAGACAGCTTTGCAGCCATACAACAGAACCAAGTGAGAATACCAAGCAGCCTTGCACGGTGCTCCAGGGAAAGCCACAGGGGCTCAGGAGCAGGCAAACTGTGTGCCAGAGGGAGCAGACCTCCTTCTTGACATCAGCCCCCTCCTCAGGTAGGCCTGACCTTCCCTCTTCCTGGACACTTGGCCACTGCCTCTTCTCCTTCCTCCTCAACAAGCTCTTTTGTGAGAGGAGAGGAAGTGCTGAAAGATGTCAGCACATCTGGAAGGATATCAGGTCAAAAGCCCCAGTGCTCTTTTTATGTAAGTGATTCTCAGGCATGATCAGGCCAGGACAAAGTGTCTTTTTCCTCTTCTGGCTTTGGAGAATTTGAAGCTTAGGGTACACAGATGCTGGTGTGCTCAAGTCAAGCACTTTAGGCAGGTCCCAGGACTCTCCAAGAGGTTCCCTAGGAGTCCCTAAGGTCCTCTCTGAGGAGTGCACTGGACCAGACCCCAAGCCATGGGCTGCAGACTCTGGGGATTTCAGTGCACTGGGTTTATAGGAGCCAAGTGTTCTGGAGACACCATTGCAGACCTGTCCCTTGCTTCTCTATGGAGTTCACAGAGCCTTTGTGAGGCTGTTCTATTAGCTGCCTCCCTAACAAAAACTATTTATCCTATTTCCTGCTGCTCTCATCACAGCCTTCTAAAGGCATAAGCCTTAAACCAAAAGCAAAAGCTGGGACTTGTCTCTGTAAAATCCAAATCTTGGCAAATACTCATACCATTCTTTAGAACTTTGGAGAGAGAATACAGGCCAGTTTCCCTAGGTAATTAGGAAAGGAGCTCACCATGGGGGAGAGCAACTGTGGGGGAGAGAGGGTCTCTGCAACAGATCAACAGGAGTTAGGTTCCAGCTCATCCTTCTCCTGCCTCACCCTGGCCTGTGAGATGTGTGTGCATTTGATGCAGTTAATGTTCATCATAGAAACAAGCAAAGTAAAAAGATAAATACATACACTCACACACACACACACCCTGAATTGGCATGTCACAGGACTGATGTTATTAACTGCTTTCTTTCATTGACATTGTCTTCAAAGAAATAAACATCTATGATTTTGTGGTAAGCATTCAGCTGCAAATACTCAAATGTGTGGAATTATTCTTTCATTCTTATGTGGTTTCAAAAGCATTATTGTGCTCTTATTATGTGTCAGACAGCGAACTAAGTTCTGGGGCTCCAGATGGCTCAGTTCAAGAACTTACAGCCCTAGGGGGAGAGTATAAGTTAAGTTTAGTTTAGAAACTAAAACCAGAGTTACCACTTACTTAATGTTAGGCACTGTGTGGGATGTTCTAAGCATCTTAATCACATATTCCCACCCTAAAAGCACCCTGCAGATCGGCATTATTTTCCTTATCATACAGCTGAAAAAAAACAAAGCTTAACTAATTTGCCTGAAGGCGATAACTAGAAAGTTACAAAGCCAAAACTGAACCCAAATCCCACTGATCCCAAGCTCATGGCCTTCCCACTACATCCTCTACTGAAGGTATCTTTGCAGAGAAGAGTCACAATAGGAACAGGAACAGAGTGTCTGGGAGCACTGGGCAGGGAGCCACCATTTCTACCTGGAGAACTGAGGGACCTTGACTTTGCCAAGATGAGGTGACAGTCAAATTGGGTTCTGGAAATGAATACACATCACCTAGCAGGAAGGGAGTATGGGCAGAAATTCTGAACAAGAATGGATGTATCCATGTCCAGCACCTTATATGACTTCCACATTTAAGCAACAGGATAATCTAGCCCCATGGTACTGATAAATAAGGTTTGATTTTCATTGAGCCTGCTTGGTCAAGAAAGTAGTGGCTGTTGATATTATCTGGATGGCGTTTACCCTGATTCCGCAGTTAGAATTTGAACAGGTTAAAAACTGTATGTTCAGGTTGTTGTCTCCCTGACCATTTCACCTAACTCCATACTTTGAATTAGAATGTTTAAAAATTAAGAATCATGAAATACAGACAGAAGCAGCAAAATCTTAGAATTTTCCCTCCTCTCGCTAAGTGGGCTCCCAAAGCACATCAGCGGATATATTCGATTCGAATCTGTCAACTAGGCTAAAAGAGATCTGAGGATCCAGAAGCTGGCATTAAGGCAGGGAGATTCTCAGCACCCACCCCTACTCCACCATGTGCATGCCCAGATCTGGGAGTGCATGATCTCATGCCAGGGTGCTGGGAAAGTTGCCTACGAGCCTCCCTTCAGTTATGTCCCCTTTTAGAGCCCACCCCATGGTGTAGCCTTCACTGTCCCTGCTGTCTGCCATCCATACACCATTTTAAAATATATTTTTTAATTTAGAATAGTTTTAAATATACAGAAAAGTTGCAACAGTAGTACAGTGTTCCTAGACACCTTGTTTCCACTTTCCTCTGTGATTAGCATCTTATTACTGTAGTGCATTTATTAACTGAAGTAGCACTTTGTTCAAATTCCCTTTGTTTTTGCCTAACATTTTTTTTTCCAGGATGTCATCTGGAATACCACATTACATTTAGTCTTCATGTCCCCTTAGGCTCCCCTTGGCTATGACATCTGCTCAGACCTTCCTTGCTTCTGATGCCCTTGGCAGTTTTGAGTACTGGTCACCTATTTGATAGACTGTCCCTCAATTGGGATTTGTCTGATGTTTTTCTTATGACTATACTGGGCTTATGGGTTTGGGAGGGGGAAAACTATAAAGCACCTTTTTCAGATCAAGGGTACATATTGTCATTGTGACATTAGAACTGTGGATGTTGGCCTTGATCACCTGGCTGAGCTTGTGTTTCTCAGGTTCTCTACTGTAAAGCAGGGAACACTTTTTATAAGCTTCTTCCTTTTAGTATGGGAGAGTACAAGGCAGTCTGGACTGATGCATTTGTGTTCTTTCCCATGATGTCAGAGAGATGTTCCATGAATATTAATGATCTTGTTATTTTATTAGAGGCTGAGTTGACCTTTTCATCCATCTAATTTGACTCTCATTTTTGTTTATTTGAGGAAAGTCTTTGAGAGAACACCTTTGGTATGTGAGTGTATGTTCCTGTCACAAATTTTATTTCCATCTATACTATTAGCTCCTTGAAGGAAATGGCTATGTCCTCGATATGCAGACGCCATATAACAGCCTCCAGCTTTATTCCACCTGTTTCCCCAGCCCACTGTGTGGGTGCGCACACACACACACACACACATGGAAGCTTCATGGTCCTCCTAGTATGCATTTGTTGCTTACCTCCCTGAGGGAGCCTGATGTGGCTGTTGATCAGAGAAATCATGGTGCTGTAGAAAGAGCCCAGCATTGAGATGTTTCCCTTTCTCTCAGTCTGGCCAGGAAAGGAGGACAGTAACGAAATCCAAGTCAGAATCAGCCTGTTGAGCTCCAGCACTTGAAAGCCCTTCTTACCTAAATCAGAATGGTCACTGAAAGAGCTTTGATTTCACTTCTACATGGATGGTATTCCAGTTACTGCTGCCACCTAACAAACCACTGCAAAACTTAGTGGCTTAGATCAATAACAGTCATTCATTTTGCTCTTAAGTCTGTAGCTAGGGAGGAGTCACTTGTCTCTGTTTTCCCCAGACTCGGCTGCATGGGCTGAGTCTGAGTCAGCTTGATGGTCTGGAAGATCTACTTTCAAGATGGCTCATTCACATGGCCAGCAGGATTGTACTGCTATCATCTGGAAGTTAGGCTAAGGCTGAAGGCCATGAAGCTTAGTTTCTTTCCACATGGGCCCCTATCTGGGCTGCTCAGGCTTCCTTGCAGCATGGCAGCTGGCTCCCAACAGTAAGCACCACAAGAAAACCAAGAAGTAGCCATACCACCTTTTATGGCTACTGGCCTTAGAAGTAAGGTAGCATCACTGCAGCCACAGTCACAAACCCATGCAGATTTAAGGGAAGGAACATAGACCTTACCTCTCAACCAGAGAGCCAAAAGTCACACTTAGGAAAGGTAAGTGGATTGGAATGTACTGTGGTGGTCATTTCCAGAAAACACCAGCTGCCACAGATGGCTAGTAAGTGATTCAGGAAGGTTTCTTATTCTTCAGCAAATATGTGTTATCGCCTAGGTGCTGGACTAGATATGGGCATATAATATTGAATGAAACATGGTCCCAGCCCTGGCAGCATCCACTTCTGACAGGAGAACAGACAAGACATTGTCCATTTCCATTCAGAGAAGTGAGAGCTGGAATAGAGATAAGCTTATAGGTTACAGGCACACAAGGAGGGATTCCTAACAACAGTTTCAAGGCCCAGGAAGAATTCTCAGAGGAGTTCTAGGTGAAAAATGTTTGTACAAAGTTGAATCAGATGACTAAGGCAAAAAAAGCTAAAGCTGAAGATTAAACAAAGGTAGCATAGTTAACATAGTTGCTCCCAAGTGTTGCTGCATTTGGGGAAAGATTTTTCAGTCGTGATCATCACAGTTGTTACTATTATCTTCATCAAGCTTTCCTCTATTCATGTAGGACATTTTCCTGGATCAAAAATGTCTCAGTTTCCAGGATTTCTTGGGCAGTCAGGATCAGAGAAACCTGGGTTTAAATCCTGGTACTGCTACATGGTGGTCGTTTTGACCTCAGACAAATGACTTAGCCACATGTGAGCATGGAGATGACGGGGACTTGAGCTGAAAATGTGTCATTCTTCCCTGTTTCTTGTCCCCGGGAAAGGGCCTATGCTTCCTCTGTGTGGGTTTGTGTTCACGTGTGTTTGTTCATATTTTTTTTAGTAGGCCATAATCTGTCAGCCTCTCAGAGCTTCAGCACAAGCTGAATTCATGTTGGCTGGAGGCCATAGGGGTGTCTGGGGCACACAGGCCCTGTCTCACATGGCTTTCTTGCTGGAATGTATTCAAGAAATTGTACTCTGGGAAGCAGTTTCCCAAAATACAAGTTGTGGACCTCATCAATCTAGCTGTTGAATCAGTAATCTCAGAGATGTCTAAAATCTGCCAGGCAATGGTCCCAGTTATCTCTGAGCAGAACTTTCTGTCCTTCAGCCTCGTTATCTGAGGCATGTTCCCAGCAGGATTTTATAGGAGGGGAACACCTGAAATGTAGCAACCTGTAGTGAAGGAAGGAGAAAAGATTTCCACCTTGGTTTCATCAAGAGGTGAGGTCACAGGCATGGAATGCCTCTTAAGATCAGTCATCCAGCTCACCCTGAAGTCAATGATACATATTTATTTTTGGTTAAGGGAAACTATGCTCCAAGGAATTAGAAGTTTATATTTGATCTTTGATAAAAGGAATCACTGAAGTTCAGAGATGGACCACACTAGAACACTGGAACCACAGTGAGTGTAAGAAGAACACTGGCCAGGTACAGTGGCTCATGCCTGTAATCCTAAAACTTTGAGAAGCCAAGACAGGCAGACTGCTTGAGCCCAGAAGTTGGAGACCAGCAATATGAAAAGACCCTATTTCAAAAATTAGCTGGGCATAGTGGTATGTGCCTGTAGTCCCAGCTACTTGGGAGGCTGAGGCAGGAGGATCACTTGAACCCAGGAAGTCAAGGCTGCAGTGAGCTGTGATCACTCAACTGCACTTCGAAGAGCTTGGGTGACAGAGTGAGACCTTGTCTCAAAAAAAAAAGGAAAAGAAATTTTAAGAAATAAAAAGAACAGTGTGACTTTGGAGCATTCATGGGATTGGCAGGCAATGAGTTGGCCTGAGTCCCTCTGTATCCCTAACCCTGTGTGTAGCTGTGTGGCCAGGGTAAATCATTTCACTTTGTTGGGCCTCGGCTTTCTCATCTGTAAAGTGAAGGAGCTGATACCAGAGTCCCAACATCCCTTCGGATTAAAGAACAATAATCTTGAAATTAGCAAAGCCCGTTTCCTGGCAAGGTTGTATGTTATTGCTCATGCAGCAAACAAACTCCGTGAGAGACTTGGTGTGCTTAGATGCTCTTTTCTTTTGTTGTTGAAACATCAGTTGTAGAAGCTAAATTCCCAAGTGTTCTAGTTATCTATTGATAATAGAAACAAAAACAGTGGCTTAAAGCAGTAACAATCATTTATTTTGTTCAAGTTAGCTTAGGGTTGACTGGGCTCGGCTAGGCAGCTCTCATTTGGGATCTCTTGGGTGACTGCAGTCCAGCAATGGCCAGGGTCATCTTGCAGGCTCTTCACTTTCATGTCCAGTGCCTGGCTGGGGCTGGGACAGCTGGGGCTCCTCAGGCATTCCTGTCACTCTCTGCAAGTTCTCTCTATGTGGCCACCTTGAGGGAGCTGGACTTCTTACAGGGGGCCAAAGCCCCCAGGAGAAACCTGCAAAAGCTGCCTGGGCTTTTTGTCTCTGGCCTCAGAAGGGATGTAGGGTGCCATTTCTGCCTCATTGTATTCATCAAGGCAGTCACAAAGGCCTACCTAGGTTCAAGGGGAGAGAAAATAGACTCTACCTCTTGGTGGGAAGAGTGTCAGAGAACTTGTAGACACAATTTAAAATCACGCCAAGCATGCAGGATCGTTCAGAAAAACTACTCAAACTGCTGTGATTCTCTGTTAAAAGGGTATCTTGCAGTAGAAAACCTACTTTCATGAGGAAGGAAGATCCACTTAGAAGAAACTTAAAATTGGCCGGGCGCAGTGGCTCACGCCTGTGATCCCAGCACTTTAGGAGGCTGAGGTGGGCGGATCACCTGAGGTTGGTAATTCAAGACCAACCTGACCAATATGGGGAAACCCTGTCTCTACTAAAAATACAAAATTAGCCAGGCATGGTGGTGCATGCTTGTAATCCCAGCTACTCGGGAGGCTGAGGCAGGAGAATTGCTCGAACCCAGGAGGTGGAGGTTGCGATGAGCTGAGACTGCGCCATTGCACTCCAGCCTGGGCAATAAGCGCAAAACTCCGTCTCCAAAAAAAAACTTGATAAGAAAGATAAAATCATATTTTTTATGAATTTTCTGTGTAACAAATATGCCTTGTTATAAACATAAGCAATTTTAAGAGAAAATGTGTGTATATATAATTTTTTGTAATATATATATATATATTTGTGTGTGTGTGGGATTTTTATATTTAATTTTTATTTTACCAAACAATGGCGTGTATGAGATATTAGGACTGGTAAAGAGGAGAGAATTTAAAGCAGGGGCTTCCAGTCCTATTATTGTACTACTGCAAGCTCCCCTAGTTACTTGCAAAATGAAGTTAATTAACTGGGTTGTTAAAAGAACACCAAATGTGTCACACAGAGCCCTGGAATAGAGAGAGAAAAAAACAAGACAGAAGAAAAGTCAAGAGACCAACAATAGAAAATCAGTTCTCCAAAGATGTGAATCATTGCTTTTGAATGGCAGAGCACCCTGGGGAGGGGGATGGGGCAGAACAATACATGAAAGTAGTTGAGAGTGTAAACTCTGCAGCCAAGCTGCCAAGGAACAAATTGCAACTTGCTATTCCCCAGCTATGTGACCGTGGGCAAGTTCCTGTACCTCTCTGTGCTTCTTTTCCTCAATTGCAACGGGGGAGCTAATAATACCACGTGCTTCATCAGATTGCTGTGAGGATTAAATGTGTAGTACAGGCTTAGCCCTGTGAGCAGTGTATAGTACATATTAGCCACCTTCCTTTCACCAGTTCCCTTGTTGCCTTTGCCAGATGCGAATGTCGTGCCCAATATGGACTGCAGGCAGCAAACCAAATAGGAGGAGGAGGAGGGCCTTTCCTTCCCTTGGGTCCTGAGCTCATGTATGCATTGGAATTTTCAGTAGAAGGAGACCTTCTCGCGATGTCTGGACACCCGTCAATATGTGGATTCCACCCCCCAACACTTGTCCATATTTGGACACATTTTAAAAATCAGTTCCACGTTTCAAGCATGTCAAGCTAGATTTTAGCTTTAGTGTCTCCTACATATTTGGAATTAAAGCCTCTAGAGGCCATTATGCAAATCCATGCAAATAATATGCAAAGAGGCAGTATCCCCAGATTGTGGGGGAGGGGGAATATGTAGGCCAGCACAAAGGGCCTTGAATGAAAATTTGCATGTGTTAGGGAAGCCCCCGGTTGAAGGCCTTAGCTGTATATTGTGACAGTGTGCATAGCATTCAGTTATTAACTGTTTGTGCCAAAGAAGAGAGGTAAATGGTAGTCTGATTTCCATATTGAAGGTGACAGTAGAGGTTAGAGGTGGTGTTTGGCTAGTACAACATTGTAGGGATTTTTATTATACAAATGAAAAGTTGCTTTGAAATAATGGCTGTGGTCCAGGCTGAGTCCCCAACCAGTAATGCGTTCTTGGACAAGGTTGCAGTGAGCTAAGATCGCGCCATTGCATTCCAGCCTGGGCAATATATATTTATATATTGCCCTCCTGCTGTTGCCCACTCTGTGAAATGAGGGGATTGGATTTGGTGAAACACCAGATCCCCTCACACTGTAACATCTAAACATCATCTTCCAGGTAAAAGCCCTTTGCACCCAGGGTGGCAGTATACATCCATTGTGCCAAAGATGTACTCTAAAGTCCAAAGAAGAAAGGGCTAAGAGGTAATTCTACAGTTCTTCTAGAGAGAACAGTAACTTCAGGGGATGCTGATAGCTGGGTGGGAGAAATAGGCAGCAGCAACAAGGGCACACATATTTACTTAGGCTGTGTATCTTACAGCACCAAGGATTCCAGTCATAGGCTTCCCAGCTAGGAGAATGTTAGTTCCTGGAGTGCCAATGACAGGAAAGTCAGGGGAATTTTTTTCTCTGAGTGTTTTAAAGACCAGTCTGTATTAACCCCTCTCTCTGCCTCTGGAGTGCTGCAAAAGTTCTCCTAGAGGCCATGGTGGCTCCTCTCACACCCAAGGGCCTGTCCCTGGGGTCAGCCAGTGTCTCTCCTAAAGCTTTGTGTTGCATTTGACATTGCTGCCAAAAGACCGCTATGTCCTTGGTCTCTGGTCTTTGATTGTATCTGACACATCTGGTGCCTCGCCCCAGAGATTCCTTGGGCCCTTAATTTTAAGTCCAGCTGTTGCAGCAAACACCAGCTGGGTGCAGGCAGAACCTGGCAGCCCCTTGGCCCAGGGCTTCTCTGGGCCAGCCAATGGAGATCTGGCATCAGTCAGGAAGCGCAGTGATGAGCACCCCAGGAGCAGCCCTTGACCAGTGAATATGGGAGCCTCTGGGTGAGTGTTCTTTTCAGGCAGACAATTTGAGGTGCAGCCTACTCAGCTCCACCGATGTCCTCAGTGAGTCTGAGGTGCCCACCTGGATCAGCTCATAACCTGCCCTCAGATTGGTTTTCCCTGTTTCACTTGTCTCAGACCCCCGCGGCGGACCCCACAGATCACTTTCCAGTATAAACTTCCGGCACACAAGCCCTGTCTCTGTCTCTCCTTTTTCAGAGGATCTCCAACATCAGGCATGTATATGAGTTTGCTAGGGCTCCCATAAGACAATACCACAGACTGGGTGGCTTAACAACAGAAATGTATTTCCTCACAGTTGAGGAGGATGGAAGTCCAAGCTCAAGGTGCCAGTAGGGTTGGAGTCCTGACGCCTCTTTCCTTGGCTTGGAGATGGCGCCCTCTAGCTGCTGTGTCCTCACATGGTCATCCCTCTGTGCACACGTGCTCTGGATGTCTGTGTGTCCTAATCTCCTCTTCTTAGGACACCAGTCAGATCGAATTAGAGCCCACTCTGTTTGCCTGATTCTACTTTAATTACCTCTTTGAAGGCCCTGTCTCCAAATATAGTCACATTCTGAGGTACTAGGAGTTAGGGCTTCAATCCTTTCAATAGGGATTTTGCACAAGTCAGTCTTTAACAACACTCAACACTTGTGAGCTAAACAGAGGCTTGAAAGGGAGTGTCCCTCAAAACATGGAGGTCATCACCACTAGCCCTAGGAATAACTCGTCTCTGTGGCGTTAAGCCGTGGGCAGGATAGGGGCGCTAGGATAACCCTGAACAGGTCAGAGCATGGCAGCACATTAATTCTTCTGGGATGCAACATACTGTCCTCTTTCTCCTTCTGCATCACTGACGGTGGTTGGCCAGGATGAGCATGCGCTTTAAAGGCAGTCCTTGTTTCACATACTTCTGCTACTGTGTGACTTTCCACATGTTGCCTAATCTCCCCAAACCTCAATTTCATGTCCCACCCTAGTGGTCATATGGATTAAAGTAAGCATGAAGCCTGGGTCAGGGAAGGTATTCAGTAAACAGCTTTTAGGATTGACTCGAATACGCAGAATGTACTGTTGGTGTGTGGCCTAGATCAGCGGTCCCTAACCACTGGGCCACAGACCAGTACCAGTAAGGAACCAGGCTGCACATCAGGAGGTGAGAGGCCGGCGAGCCAGCATTAGCGCCACAGCGTTACCACCAGAGCTCTGCCTCCTGTGAGATCAGCAGCAGCATTAAATTCTCCTAGGAGCACAAACTCTGTTGTGAACTGCACATGCAAGGGATGGATCTAAGTTGCGTGCTCCTTATGAGAATCTAATGCCTGCTCATCTGAGGTGGAAGAGTATCATCCCAAAACCATGCCCCACCACCAACTCCAGTCCATGGAAAAACTGTCTTCCACAAAACCAGGTGGAAGACAATTTGTCCTTGGTGCCAAAAAGGTTGGGCACCACTAGTCTAGATCATGAATAAAAGTTTAGAAAAAAAATATTGTTTAGGACAAATTTTTGGTGCTAGAGTTGGAGGGTGCTACAGCCTCAGTGCAATCTGAAGTCCCTGCAGCCTCCCAAACCCACCAATTTAGAAGTGCAGGGTGAAAAGGACACTGGTCCATGTCAAGGCTCCACCACACACCAAATGGTGATCCTGGGCCTTGTGTCAAAGACATGCGTGGAGATCTCCTCCCCATCTGTTTCCTAGAATCTCCCCCAGGGCCCTGCCTTCTCTATTAGACACCCGGGAATCACAGCTGGACTCCTCTTTGGCCATGTGTCCTGCTGGAATCTGATGGGGGAAGAGGCTCAGAGAGAGTAATCAGACACAGAGATCTCTCTCCATAGTCAAGGGGGGGCCTGGCAGAGGCTGAAGAAACTTCCGGAGGCTGACAAAGAAGGGGATTCATGAACAAGGAGGTGCTAACAGGACATGGAGATGCTAACAGGTCAGAATCAGGCCTCAGAGGAGTCTTGGCCGCTCCTCAGCAGTACAGACAGGCTCTTCCCAATCCATGTGTTGTCAGGGAATGGCTCCTACATCTCATGCTTGCATGAGGTACCATTTTTAAATATAGGCATATGCTGCTGTGATTAATAAAATTCACACATAACTAGAAATGTTTTTAAATGTATAGGTTTTTGTCCTTGTGCATTTTCTCAATGAACTGAAACTATGCACATTGACTATCATACAAAATCCTTTTTTAAAAAAAATGTTCAAAAGGGCTCCTACTACTCAAAAAGGCTGGGTATCACCAATGACAATTCTCCACAGAGTTCAGCCACATGAATGCCATAGGAAAAGCAGTTAATAACAACCATGACACCAGCTGGCATTTGTAGAAGGCAACTTCTCTTCCAGGCTGTGCTAAGTGCTTTTATGGGCTCCAGGTCTGGTTGCCCTTCTCTGGACCCCGGTCCTCTTCTGCCTGTCACTCTTCTATGGCACCGAGACATCTTTGTCTTATTTTAGGTTTGTTTGTGGATATGTGCACACTTATCCAGGGTCAGGGCGAGGGCTGAGCCTCCTTAATTGTTTGGTAAATGGTTGTGAAGGGACAGAGGTCTGTTTGTTTTTACCTTTGTGTAGTTTATAAATGGAAGATTCAGAAAAGGGCATAGGAGTTGGTCCATACTGTCTCCCAGGCCTTCCTCATTTGGCTTGGGGTGGCTCCCACAGAGTTGCAGCCTTCCCCCACAGGCAAGCTGGCCTTGACCTCTCCTGGCTGCAGAGGAAGAGGCAGATATAGAGGCCAGAAACCTTCTGCACCCCCAGCCTGTTCTGAGACATTGCCCTTGAGGGGGAGGGCTGATGGTGTTTGACAGGCATATGGGAAAGGACAGGCCTGGGAGGGTAGCTGCTCTGGTCCCCCCTGGTGCTGGTGTCTCTTTCCAGGAGGTGCCAGGCAGCACCTACCTAATATACCTGCCCAGCACCACAGACAGTTCTGATGCAGTGTGGGGGTGCTAGAGTGGGCCTCAGGAATGCTCCTGACGTTTCCTGAGTTCCCAGCACTGTCCCTGGCCACAGGTAAGAAAGGCACAGGCTGTATGCTGTTCCCCAAGTATTTCACCCCTTCTCTCTGTCTCCCTCTCAAGGTTTCCTGCTGATCTTGGCACTGACCGAAGCACTGGCATTTGCCGTCCAGGAACCATCTCCCAGGGGAATCTCTTCAGGTCCTCCCTTCAGGCAGTCCCCCAGGAACCATGGTGATAGCACCCCACAGCTCTACCAGACACACTTCTGTGGTGACACTGACCCCCCAATCCCAACGGACCCCCCTCACAGGCTTCAGCTCCCACGGCAACACCGACACCCCGTGCGGAGGAGCACCCTTCTACGCACACCATCTCCTCCATCGCTGCGACAGTAACCACCCCCCCATTCTAAAAGCTTCCTACTCACAGGGCCCGCTCCAGTGGCCACGGCAACCACATCCTCCCACCCAGAGGGCCGCCCCCCAGGGCAGGCTGCTCCCACCATCCTGCTGAGAAAGCCACCGGGGGCCACCGGCCGCCCCACCACAGCGCTCCCCCGTGCTACCACACGAAGGCCCCCCCAGGCCCCCAGGCTCCTCCCGAAAAGGGGCTGGTAATTCATCACGCCCTGTCCCACCTGCACCTGGTGGCCACTCCAGGAGTAAGGAAGGACACCGGGGACGAAACCCAAGCTCCACACCTCTGGGGCAGAAGCGGCCCCTGGGGAAAATCTTCCAGATCTACAAGGGCAACTTCACTGGGTCTGTGGAACTGGACCCCTCTGCCCTCACCCCCAGGAGCCCGCTCTGGGGCTACTCCTCTTCACCACAGCCCCAGACAGTGGCTGCCACCACAGCGCCCAGCAATACCTCGTGGGCACCTCCCACCACCTCCCTGGGGCCTGCAGAGGACAAGCCAGGCCTTCGCAGAGCAGCCCAGGGAGGTGGTTTTACCTTCACCAGCCAAGGAGGGGACGCCAGATGCCACAGCAGCCTCAGGTGCCCCTGCCAGTCCACAACCTGCCCCAGTGCCTTCTCAGCGCCCCCACCGCGGTGACCCACAGGACGGCCCCAGCCATAGTGACTCTTGGCTTGCTGTCACCCCTGGCACCAACAGACCTCCCTCTGCCAGCTCTGGGGTCTTCACGGCCGCCACGGGGCCCACCCCAACTGCCTTCGATGCCAGTGTCTCAGCCCCTTCCCAGGGGATTCCTCAGGGAGCATCTACAACCCCGCAGGCTCCAACCCATCCCCCCCCAGGGTCTCAGAAAGCACTATGTCTGGAGCCAAGAAGGAGACTGCAGCCACCTACGCCATGACCGACAGGATGCCCAGTCCTCTCTCCACAGTGGTATCCACAGCCACAGGCAACTTCCTCAACCGCCTGGTTCCCGCCGGGACCTGGAAGCCTGGGACAGCAGGGAACATCTCCCACGTGGCCGAAGGGGACAAACCCCAGCACAGAGCCACCATCTGCCTGAGCAAGATGGATATCGCCTGGGTGATCCTGGCCATCAGCGTGCCCATCTCCTCCTGCTGTAAGTGCCGCCCTCGCCTACCCAGCCTCTCCCTCTACCACATCACTGACTCATCCCCCAGCATTCCTTTGTCCCTGATTTGGGCATCCCTGCCAAATGGGCTACAAAAATCCCATGATTTTTGTAGAATCTCAGGAAACTAGGAAGCACGACAGGAATCATAGGTTATCCCTGACCCTAGTCCTCAGCTCTGCCAGGCCATGGCTTGAATGCCCATTGATCATAAAGCCACAATTCCCAGGAGCTGGGGGAGGACCTTACAGGCAGTCTAATCCAACCCTGCATTTTGCAGAAACAAAACACCAAGCTAGAAGTGACATGACTCACCCCAGGATCCTAGAATTAGTGAGAGGCAGGGCTGGGCTGAGAGCTTATAGCAGCTGTCTTCCAGCCCAGTGCCCTTGTCATGACACCACTCTGCCTCAAGGTAGCCTGCCAATGCCTCTAGCGACCTGGCACCAAGACACCATAGATGAATGCTGATGCTTCAAAATTTACAGCCTCCAGCTAGCAAACCCCTCACCTTCATCTTCCATCCTCTTTCTTGTGTTTTCTCTCCTTCTGTCTCTCTTCTCCTAAGAAAGAAAAAGAGGTAAAACTTTCAGCTGGTGGGAAGTTCTATAGCCTTGGCAAAAACCTAGTTCTTGCAGCTAAATTAAGGCTTGAGAGTTACGTAAATTCTAGCAACTCTCCACCCCCACCCCACCTTATTTGTTCATAGGTGATGTGAGCGGGATGCGGTGTGGACCTTGTCGTCGTTTTTTGCCCTCCCAAGGCCACCAGCTCCTCCTTGCTGCTGCCTGACACTCTGTGAATCAAGAGTCAGGAGGCATTCTCTCTGTTGTCTCCGTAAAGAACCTGATACAACCTCTCAGAACTTTAGGGATTTCATTATGTCTTCCCTCATGTACTTGAGCTTTGATTCTTAAGAGTTTCTCTGACAGCCTTTCAGGAATCCTCAGCCACACCTCAACCCAAATGGTTACCATCTGCCACTCCCTGACCCTTTCCAGGGATGACCACACTGCCCTACCCTCGTATCCCCGCTCCCTGGACAGCCCATTCTCCTCAGCCCCTCCAGGTTGTTGCCCAGCTCTCCTGGGAACTGAAGTTTGCCTGCTTGTGATTCCTGCTCTATGGTCCTAAGCCATGCCATCTGAAGCCATACAACTCTAGTTTGTCTAGCAATCCCTGAAACATTTGAAACAGCTCTGAAAGGCAGCCTTCTTTTCATCCGAGCTGCTCATCCCTATCCTTCAAGTCATGTTTGTAGGGCTGCATTGCCTGGGCCTGTCTCCCATCTGCCCCCTCTGGGTGGCTTCTACTTTGTCTCCCAAAAGGAAGCACAGCGTTCCACCTGTTTCTGGCTACAGCAGAGGGAGCCGATTCTGGGGAGCTACCCTTTCTTTAGTAGCACTCAGGCAGCCGGCACTGGCCTCAGCTCCACTGGTTGTATTGGGTTCAAGTCATACCTGGGCTTGCCCTGATCTCAAGAGGAATAAAGCCCCAAAGGCTTTCCCCCCACCCTGGGTGGTTAGTGCAGGAGGTTTATGCCTTTAATGTGAACCATTACATGCACTTGGCCTTGTGTTGCAAGATCTTTTTAAATCTGGAGTCTAGATTCTTTTCAGGAGCTACCTCTCACAGCTTTCTGTCTCCTTCAGGTTGATGAGCACAGTAAATTTCCATGTCAGGGCTGGGCGACCTGCTTCTACTGAAGGACCCAATGCAAGAAAAGTAAAGTGTTTGTTTGCAAGTTGCATATTTCATTCTTAATGAAAACAGCTTTATGGTATTTCATGGAAACACACATTTAGTCTTAAAACTGTGGTTACCCACTTCTAAAACAGAAGAATGGTCATGAAAAAATGTAGCACTATTAGCCAATAAAGTCTTAATAATGGTCGGTCATATCTGAGAACTACAGTAGAGACAGCTTTCTAATTTTCCGGTCTTTACATGTGTCTAGGATTCTCTAGATACATGTACTGTGTGCGTTACGTTATTAAAGTGCATTCCATTATTTATTTATCATTCCATTCTTAGACAAGCCAGAGAAATAAAAGCAGAAACAAGCACACACATGTCTGCCAAACACACAGGCACCACAGGACTCCAGCCGTCCTCCACACCTTACAGGTGGCGAGTAAGTCACCAGGTGAAGCGATTGATCCAGGGTCCCAACCACACATTGAGTCAGCCTAGATCTAGTAGTACAAAATGTGTTTGGTTCAGTGCAGCATTTCCTGTGTGCCCACTGTGTGCCAGACACTGCACCAAGCATTAGGGAATCTGAGATGTGGGCCTCCCTCTTTGTCTGAGCTGGATAGCCTGCACCCAACAGGCTACGCCCACCCGGGTTTTGCAATTCTAAAAGGACTCCTACTTCTCCCCCAGCCCTTCTGTTATGTATAAGGTTGAAATTAGATCAGATCTTGCTGCAAAGCTGGAAAGCCCATGGGCTGCCTAAACCATGCATGAAAATGTCAGCCAAGACAGAAGCAAGGACACAGCCTGGAACTGTCCCTCGAGGGTTCTTCTGGCACCCTGAAGAGGAGCCTTCGGGTGCTGGAGTTGGAACATAGTACCTTCTAAAGAAAGACACAAACTTTTAATAAAAGTGGCCTCTGGTAGCCCCTTGGGAACCTCAGACCCTGCTTCCTTTGATGCCTGTTTTGCATTTCCGCTATACACAAGGAGGCTCTTGCCTCAGCCCTGACTGCCTCCGCCTCAGATCCCTGTCCTCAGTCATGGCCCCAGCTCCTATGGGACCATCATTAACCCTGTGAAGGCTCCAATGAGAGGGACAGTAAGGTGGAATAATATTCGTCCAGCTTCAGAACCCTGTGCTCTCAGGAAATATCCTCATCTATCTGGGCTGTTGTCATAGCCCAGCACCACTCTAGTTATCAGGAAAGCAGACCTCTTCCAGGTCTAACGGCCACTTGTTTTGGACCTTCTCAGTGGCTTCATTTATCCTAAAGCTACTCTACAGACCTCAAAGAAGGGTTTCATCTTTGCCAGTTTGCCAGATATTTCAGGCACTCTGAGTCAGTAGCAAAGTGCATGCATCAGTTTCTTCTCATCTAGCTTTTCATACCAGCACTGGCCTCTGCCCTACTTCTCTCTGAAGTCACCAAAGTCAGAGCTCAGATGGGTGCTGGGCAGGGGTGACCCTCTGCTCCTAGTGCAAGTAGGGGATGAGCAAGGTAGATCCCAGGCCTGCCCAAGGAGGGAGGGTGTCAGTTCACCTGCCCTCCCAGATCACAAGCTGCAACCAGTGGCTGGACGGATGTGTGTGTCCCGGGGCTGAGAAATGTTTTTCCTCTCCTGAGCCCTGCCAGACGCTGTCAGCCACACACATTTTCAGAAGTGCTGAGAACTGAAATTGATTGGCTCCAGGCCATACTGGGCTAGGGCAGAGGAGCCAGGTAGCTCCTGAGCTGGTCTCTGCTGCCACCATCAGGACGCACAGAGCCCTCCACCTTAGCTAGAAGCCTCCTGGCCTGGCACTGAATTGGTCCATGCTCACCACTGTCAAGGCTCTGGGTTTTCATGAGCATGTCAGTTTCGTGGCTCTGGCAGGCTCCTTTGCCCGTCTGTCACATGTGATGTCCATTTTTGAAACTGTCTTCACCCATCCCCTCTGCAAGAAGATAGGACTGTTTGGAGGATGAAAAAAGACTAGCTGCAGATGTTTGTCATCACCAACTCAAGTTCAGTCTGGCCAAAGTCGAGTAGCCCCTCTCTCTGACGCTAGACACTTGAGGGCACCCTCTGCACCTGGGCCCCAGAGCAATCTGGTCTCCTTCCAGACACTGGAGCATTAATGTGTCATTCAAAGAGATCACATATCATTGTGCCAAGTGGTTGTGAATATTAGACCTGAATGTATATGTGTGTCTTTTCGCTCACAGGCCCTGAATGAGTTTATTATATAAGAAAACCTAGGCCAGGCATGGTGACGCACGCCTGTAATCCCAGCACTTTGGGAGGCTGAGACAGGTGGATCACAGGGTCAACAGATGGAGACCTCCATCCTGGCCAACATGGTGAAACCCCGTCTCTACTAAAAATACAAAAATTAGCTGGGCATGGTGGCATGTGCCTGTAGTCCCAGCTACTCGGGAGGTTGAGGCAGGAGAATCACTTGAACCCGGGAGGCAGAGGTTGCAGTGAGCCGAGATCGCACCACTGCACTCCAGCTTGGTGACAGAGCGAGACTCCATCCCCAAAAAAAGAGAAAATCCAGGTGAGAATGGCTGTTGCCAATGAAAAGAACAGAAGAGATTGAGACCAGAAGGCACTATGGCTGGGAAATGTGTCTCCTTGGAGTGTACAGATCAAACAGGGATGGGAGAGCCTCAGGGCAAGGCAGGGGTGTCCAGGGGATGTCCCCCGGCCGTTCCACTGTTAGACCCACACTCTGACAGCTCTTCCCTGTGCATCCCAGTCAGCACCTCTGTGGGAACTAAGCCCCCAAGCCTGGCCTCCCTCCATACCCTGAGGCCTCCCTGTGACCTCTTCCCTCAGCCTCCAAAGGAGGGACATGGCTGTGCACAGCCCCCGGTGCACCCCTTACACTGGCAGCCTTGGGTGAATCCTTTCCCTCACTGGTCTCAGGCTTCTCATCTACAAAACAAAGGGCCCAGACCGAAATGTGTCATCACCCCTTGTCCTCATCATTAAGCCTGCATGGATCACTAGAGAGGAAGCCTGGTGTGCTTGTAAGACTTGGCTTGTGGAATCAAACATACCTGCACAAACCCCAGCTCTTGACATTTGTTGGCTGTAGGACTTACACAAGTGACTTAACCATTTATCCAGTGTCTTCCTGTCTGCAAAATGGGACTCCTGTCCACTGTGTTAGTTCCTTTAAGATGCAGGCACCAAGGTGGGATTAGGCATATAAGAGAATTACTGGGGGAAACCCGGTAAAATGTTCAGGAAGGAATCGAAGTAGGCAGAGGGGAGCCTGACTTCAGTGCAGGCCTGACCCCCACGAAAGGAGAGGGGAGAAAGAAAGAGGATTCAGTAGGAAGAGTCTTAGATTGCAGTACTGTTCTAAGAAAGTTTCTGCCAGCCAGTGGGAGTCCCTGAGCCATTAGAGGGGTTCCATGTCCAGCAGGAACAGGCCAGCACTAGTACCCCCTATCATGGTCAATCACAGCTCACCAGGGCATTTTCATGGCTGAAACCTCAAAGACTTGTAGAATCAGAGATGCATGTTAGGTCTATCTTAGTGTCTGCCATGGAGAAGGTACTCAATAAACGGCAGTGATCGAACAATGATGATTATTCATCTTACTGTTGATAGGGTTTGCACTGCCTGCTCAAACAGGCCAGGGAAAGAGCAATTCAATAGGTATCTGAAAAGGTTGAATCCTCAGGAGACCTGCAGGGTTTCATTTCCATTTCTCATCACACAGCAGGTCCTATCAGCTGAAAGCATGCCCCTTCCACAAATGTGAACACAGTACTCAGGGCTCCATCTTAGAATCAATGACCCCTTTTCTTCCTGTCACACATCTGACAAGCCATGAATGACTCCCCAGTGATATTTCTGGGAAGCCAAGAGAGCTTAATTCTCAGCTCTGTTTTAAAACTCAAGGAAATTGAGACTCCATAACCTCCTCCAGAGTCTTGGTGGCTACTGCCTCAGGAGAAACAGAGCAGTTGAAGCTTTTCAACTAAATGAGAAAGGGATCAGCTAATACCTTGTGTTTGCAGAGAGCTGCATAGTTTACAAAACACTTTTACGTATGTCATCTCTATACCCTCCAATGTTCAGGACAATATAGAATGGTGGATATCAACTTGAGTATCATCAAGACCTGGCCTCACATTGCAGGCTGGGTGATCAAGATCAAGGCTATTAGCTTCTATGACCTTCAGTTACCTGTTCTGAAAATGGGAAGAGTAAGAGTGCTTTCCTCAGGCAGTTATCATGTGGTCTAAATAAGCTTTAAAGTGCCTGGATCAGTGCTGGGAATATAGTAGACACCCTGTAAGTCTGACTTGTACTTTTCGTTCTTGGATGAAAGGCGAGACCACTGAAATAATGAGTATTTCAACCCCTAGGTGGAGCTTTGGCCTGAATCACCCAAGAGTCATGTAACACAGTTTTTCTTTCTAGGTCTCTCTTGTAGAGGATTTTGGGAGAACAAGAAGAGAACTCTCATTAATTAAGCATCCACTGTATGTCAGACATTGTGTTTGGCATTTTGCATCCAGGGTCTCTTTAATTCTCATTACAAGCCTATGAAGTCCATCTTAATCAGAGAGACAAAGTGACTTTCCAGGTGGAATACATGGCAGAGTCACAACTTGAACCTAGGTCTTTCTGTAGCCAGGCTGGCTTCCAGTAAATGAATGAAATGGTGTTTGAGAAGCACTGGAAACTCTGTGAGAGAAATATAATCAGGCCAGGAGCACAAACATGCGAGGGGAAGAAAGCGTGTAGCAGAACTTTCTGTTCTGACTCCCAGGCCTTCCCGCAGTGCAGGATCTCTGCATCTGGCATTTTAAAAACATGGGCTGCTAGAGCACTGGACTGGGGTTTGGAGAATTTGGACGGACTCTGCAACCTCTACCAGCCCAGGTTAGCAGCATGTTCACCTCTCTAGGTTTCCATGCCCCACCTTGTAGAATAAGAATGTAGGCTGGGGGGAAAGGGCTGATTTGGTTTAGCACCTACTGTGTACCAGGGACGATTTGAAGTGCTGGCAGACGTATGACTACATTTAATCTTCCCACGGAAGCTGAGGCTGGGAGAGGTTAAGTAACTTAAGTCATGCAAGTAATAGATTATCACCTAAATTCTAATTCTAAATTCTGTGTCCCTCTTGCCATATTGACTAGGCCTAAGATGGCATCTGTCACTTTGATTCTGTTTGCTTGTAACTACTCAATAGTTCAGAGGCACAAATATCTTTTTACCATAGAGAAGTATGCAAACTATACAAATCTGACTCACAGATACATTTTTCCCTACTGGCCTGTGTTTTGTGTCTATGGCAATGTTTTGTGGGGCATAATGGGATGGTCCCCTACAGGCCGATAATTGAAGAGTTGTTCTGTTTGTCCCAACATAGGAAATGTCCCTGTCAATTGCTCCCCTCCTTCCAGCTCTAACTCTACCAGAACTGAGCTGGAGCTGAGGAAACAGCACTTTTCCCACTTCCCAGATGGTTCCCTCTTTATGGGTTCTGTCTCACCAGCTAGAATTCCCCCAGGTATTTCACCATCCCAGCTGCAGGAGCAGAGTTAAAGGTAGTGACAATGAAGAACAGAGACACCAGAGAAGGGGAGAGGAGATCTGGGGTCTTGTCCCAGCTCTGCCACTCACATACCTGTGACTTGTGGCAAGTTGGCCAGCACTTTAGGCCACAGTTTCTCCTCTGTAGAATAAGGAGGTGGCCTAAATTAGGAAGTTTCAAGCTGAGCACCACAGCCCGCTTCTTGCCCCTTTCCTCTTCAACCATTTGAAGAAAAGTTTCTTTGGAAGGGAGGGAGGGGAAAGAGAAGAAGACACAACATTTGAAAAATTCTGTACCAGCTAATCTCTAAAATCCCTCTTAGCTCAAACATTCAGAAATCTCCTCTGTGTTTTAAAGGTTTTTTTGTAAAGGATCTGGAAGAATGAAAAGCAAATTAGAAGTCTTTTTGATCAAAGCAGATCAGATAAAGTAGAAACTTACCCTATCTCCTAAACTTCTACAGAGATCTGTTCAGAGGTTGAGAGGCCAGCAAGGCTGGCAGCTGGAAAGGAAGCTACAGAATTCCCCAGGCAGCCCACAGGGCCCTGGGCTCTGAGGTTCTCACCCTGTACACGTGCCAGCTTTTGTAGCTGCCCCACACCCTGGCACAAACCCACCCCTGACATTGGCCAGACCCCCAGGATGCTGTGGATAGAGCTGGCCCTCTGCCACCCTCTGGTGCCAGCCTCTCTAGACAGCTCAGCCTGGGCCCCTGACGCCGCTGCACATGGTTGGCACCACCAAGATGCTGGCTGTGGCCCTTGGTTTCAGCTCCCCTCATCCCCAGAGGCTCTGGTGATGATGAACATGGGGCAAGATACACTCAGGCCTCGCTTCATGGCTTCTCCCAAAGAGGGCCTCTGTCACCCTTGTCCTTGTGTTACTCTTCTGCTGTGTGAATCTAGACAGGCCTCCCCCACCTCTCTGACCTCAGAAGCCTTCCCTGTTCACAATCCACTCAGTTCACACCTGGTTAATCAGCCAAATCCAGACATAATTCTTCCTCCTGGACCCTGCGAGTCTCAGCAATGAACAGACAGGGTCACATGTCACACTGTGCTCAGTCAAGCTGTGTGGAGCCCACTTCAGGCCATCTGTGCAGGTGGGCTTTTGCGTCAGCCTAAGGCAGGAATCAGCTGGTTAAGAGCATAGACTGACTGGGCATGGTGGCTCACACCTGTAATCCCAGCACTTTGGGAGGCAGAGGCTGGTGGATCACTTGAGGTCAGGAGTTCGAGATCAGCCTGACCAACATGGTGAAACTCCATCCATCTCTACTAAAAATACAAAAAATAGCCAAATGTGGTGGTGGGTACCTGTAATCCCAGCTACTCAGGAGGCTGAGGCAGGAGAATCACTTGAACCCAGGAGGCAGAGGTTGCAGTGAACCGAGATCACGCCACTGCACTCCAGCCTGGGCAATGGAGTGAGACTCCGTCATCTGGTTCCCAGCTCCAGCTGGGACCTCTCCTCACCAGTCCAGTGGTGCAACTCAGGCACCATCCTTGCAGCCTCCCTCTCCTCTCTGACTTGCACTCTCTCCACAGCTGTCCTGCTGACGGTGTGCTGCATGAAGAGGAAGAGAAGACTGCCAACCCAGAGAACAACCTGAGCTACTGGAACAACGCCATCACCATGGACTACTTCAACAGGCATGCTGTGGGAGCTGCCCAGGGAGATCCAGTCCCTGGAAACGTCTGAGGTAATAAGCTTGGAAGTACTGGCCCCACTACAGGGAAACCAGGCCCAAAGACAGCCATGGGGCATCTGCTCATTTCTGAGTGCTTTGCTCCTTAAGGCTGTGGACCAGCAGCATCAGTAACACCCAAGAAGTTGTGGGCTCTGCCCCGGCCCTCCTGAACCAGGATCTGTGTTTTAGCAAGAATCACCAGGTACTTTCTGCACATTAAATTTTGGAAGCACTGTTCCTGGGACTTTTGGTTTCTGGGAACAAGTGAACAAATACTCCGGAGAACCTGTTTTGTGCCAAGCACTCCCAGGGGACTATGAAGATGAGAGCTTGGTCCCAAGGGCTGAGGTTCTGAGATGTGGCTGGGGGACAAACCCCAGCATCACCCAAAAGCAATGCCAATTAGGGGAAGCACAAGACGAGTTATAGAAAGGAGCTGTGGAAACCCAGGGGAGGAAAGCCTTCCCAGTGGAGATGCTAGGAAGGATCAGTGGATTTCAACAGGCATTCCAGCAAAGGAAGTAGGCTGGGGAAACATGGGGACACGTGCTGGATCTGAAAGGAGAGAATACGCTGTGTCGGGGTGTTTTCCCAAGACACCTGGCTGGTAAGAAAGCTGAGCTTTGAACCCAGGACTCTAACCACAGAATCCACGCTCTTTCCATTCGCACACAGAGGGTGGAGTAGAGGCCACAGTAGAATAGGAAAGAAGGATAAAGGTGAGATTAGACACAGCCTTGAATAGGGTATTACGGCATTGGGACTCTAGTTTGGGGCAGCAGAGAATCACTGAAAGTTTTGATCTTTGGGTGACCCAGTTTTAGAAGGGTTATGCCAATAGCCTGGTGAAAACACCCTATATATGATCAGTGAATACATAAGGAAAAGAAAAAAGAAAAAAAGTAAGAATGGCTTGATGGATGAGTAAATGGATGGAATGACACAGAAAGACAGACTAAAAATAGGTAGCTCAACTAGGATGTGATTGAGATAACCCAGGAAAAAGATAACAGACATCTGAGTAAGGCAATGAGAGCTGAGAAGAGTTCTTGCAGAGGTACAGCCCCCACCTTCCCGTGTAGGTCCATTCCCCAGGGTGAGCTTTTATAAACATAATTGTGGTCGCATTGCTCCCATGCTTAAAACCTTCCCATTTCTCTCAAGTTAAAGTTCAGAGTCTCGTATAGGACCTGCAAGGTAGATCTAACCCAGCCCAACTTTCCAGCCTCACATCACACCCCTCTCCCCACCTTTTGCTAAGCTCCAGCCACACTGGAATTCATTTTGTTCCTTCCAAGCACCAAGTTACATCACACCCACTCCAGGTGTGTGCCTGAGCTGACGCCTCTCCTGCGCCGTCTGCAGTCTCCCCAGCACCCCTTCTCTTGCTCACCTTAGTGACTCCAACTCATCCTTCAGGGCCCAGTCTAAATGTGAGTTCCTCAGAGAGGCCTTCCTTAACCTGCCAGGCTGGGTTCCGCTCTCCTGTCACGTGGTCTCAGCTCCCTGTGCTTTTTCATTGTGACACTTTTTAGAGCTGTGATACGCACACTACTGGTCTGATATTAGTTTAGTGCCTCTCTCCCCCACCTGAGTAACCAGTTGCTTCCACATTGCTAAACCCAGTAGCCGATTCCGAGCACTCATCCTACTCCATCTGCAGCGGCACTGGCCGTCACATGGCAGCAGGGGCCCTGCCCTCTCAGGCTCTCCCCAGCTCCCATTCCTGATTCCTTGTCCTTTCCCCAACCTCTTTTCACTGGAGTGCCCCATCTCGATCCTGCCACCACATCTTTCTTTTTTTTTTTTTTTGAGATGAAATCTCACTCTGTCACCCAGGCTGGAGTGCAGTGGCATGATCTTGGCTCACTGCAACCTCCACCTCCCAGGTTCAAGTGATTCTCCTGCCTCAGACTCCTGAGTAGCTGGGACTACAAGCACATGCCACCACATCCGGCTAATTTTTATATTCTTAGTAGAGACGGGGTTTCACCATGTTGGTCAGGCTGGTCTTGAACTCCTGACCTCAAGTGATCCACCCGCCTCAGCCTCCCAAAGTGCTGGGATTACAGGCCTGAGCTGCCATGACCTGCCACTTCTCTTCTCTTCTCTATTTAGTCCCATGACTTAAATACCATCTCTACACTATAGAGTACAAATGTCTACCTGTAGCCTTGACGTCTTCCCTGACCCCGGACTCACGTACACAGCTACCTGCTGCTGCACATGTCTAATAGGCACTCAAACTCCACACACCCAAGACTGAACCCTTGATTTCCCCCCTCCTGTGGCTTCTCTTTATATAGACGGTACTGCCAGCTGCCCTTCCTTCTTGTATACCCTACTTCCAGTCTGTCAGAAAATTTTATTGATCCCTCATTTCCTTCAGGTCTCTGTTCAAATGCCACCTCCTCTGGGAGACCCTCCCTCCCCGCCGCTCTGTATTATTTAGAACCCGAAACTCATTCTGTTTCCTCTTCCTTGCTTTGTCTACAGAGCACTTCTTACTGCTTGACATTGCATCCTTCTCTCTCTGTTGATTGGCATGTGGTCTGCCTCTCCTGCCGCCTGAGGCAGAAGCATGTTTGTTGTGCTCACTGCTCTATTCCCAGCACCTAGAGCAGTGCCTGGCACATGGTAGGTTCTTAGTAAATGTTTATCAAGCGAATGAACTATAAATGTTCACCACAATTTGCCCATCACCCAGCCAGAGCCTAACACACAGTAAATGCCCAAGAAAAATTTTTCGCCAGAGGACAAACGAGGGGCCAGCTTCATTGCAGCAATAACCTTCAGTGTGGCCTGTGCACATTTTGCATGGAAAAAGTGTTCCTGAGATCTGTTATAGGAAGTGGGAAAAACTGGATAACTTGACAACAGGGCTGGTCCTACTTTAGGGATGGGCTGTGAACCCCTGAACCCTAAATTTCTCATATTCTCTTTGCAAATTGGAAAATGAAAACCAAAGCCAAAGGGCGGTACACGTGAACGCACTCTAGAAAATGCCCTTGCTTTTAGAACATCCCAGTTAGTCACTTGGCACAGAGCACGAGGGCCGCCAGCCAACACAAGCCAGAGGCTCTGGTAGAAAGGGCTGCCCCACCAGTCATGATCTCCAGACCCGGAGGGTGCCATAGGACCTGCAAGCACAAAGTTCGGCTTGGCTTCAGAGTGGACTGGATTTTGCTGCTTCCCTCCCAGCAAGCAGTTCCTCTCATTCTGCTTTATTTACAGTAATATTACAATTTGTTCCAACTCTCTGGGCTCACATTATTTGAGGGCAAATGCAGGCAGGCTGGGGCCAAGATGAAGCCAGCTGGGCGCATGCGCACACACACATGCGTGCACACACACACACACACACACACACCCCGCCGACCATCTCTAGAGCAACCGTAAGGTCCCAGTTCATATTCCACCATGTTCCGTGTCCTTGGGACATGCACTCACCACCTGCCCTTTAGCTGCTAACTTTGGAGACTTTGCAAATGCTTTGCCTGAGCGAGTTCCTCTGATGCCATGCTCTACCTTCTGTGTCGATGCAGGCAGCAAAACACAGGTCTAGGGCTGTACAGGCAAAATTGTGATGCCCAAAAGGTGCTTGGAAACTTCCATTCTTTTTTCTCTTTCTGTCCTCCTCCTCGCTGCTTTATCTCCTTCCTTCTCTTCTCCCTCCCCATCTCCTCCTCCTCTTTTTTCTTCTCCTTTGCCTTGTTTCCTAAATAACTTTCTCTTTTTTATGCAGCAAAGCATACCCACATGGTTTTGCCTTTGGTGAATACTTGCTTTGTGAAAGCTATAAAATGACAAGCCTAATCCAGCCTCCACAGTTGAACCCAAAAGCATGGTGCAAGAAAAGGATTTTTGTCTCCCTTTGAGGTGCGCCACTATTTTTCTTAGATGACTGGCCCCATGTCCACACTTAGAGGCTGGCCTCATGTCCACACTTGGAGGCTGGCCCCATGTCCACACTTAAGAGGCTGGCCCCATGTCCACACTTGGAGGCTGGCCCCATGTCCACACTTAGAGGCTGGCCCATGTCCACACTTGGATAGGTGTTCAGCTAATTCCAGACACTGAAGGAAGTTCTTGTCTTTCGAAAAGACATTTGATCAACGATGCCATTTCTTCCCTTAGGATTCGTAGAGCAGTAAGTACTCCCCAGAAAGTATCTATTATGCATGTTTTGTTTAAAAATAAACTTAATTGCTTTGCAAAATGATCAGAAAAGAGGGAAAAAAGCAAAAAGCAAAAATAATAATAAAAAAAATAAACAAGAGGATTAATTGTGGCTACTTAAGATATTTCTAACCAAATCTGGCATGAGCCAGTATACGTAGGCCTGTAGTTGAGTCTTTGCCCTGAAATGGCTTGAAGGTTCTGAGTCATTAGCTGTTTTAATTGGAACAAGCTATAACTTTCTTTTTTCCTTTCTCTAAATTAGTACCAGGCCCGAATCCAAGCACAGCCATTTAGTGACCCATAAATGTTTGCTGTCCTTGGTAGCTGAAACCAAAACCCTGCCAAACCCATACAGATTACCTTCTGGGCAGCGGATTGCCTATTTCTCGGCTTTTCTGCTCCTGCAGTTGAACATACAGACTGAGATTTTCATTTATCATGTATTGTGCAGTCACACAGAGATGCAGATCCATTCATCTCAGCATTGCTAGTGCTATAAGAAATGGAGCAATGATTCTGACCAGAGTCTGGAAGGCCTCAGAATAGGGAAGGAATTGACCCTTGAAGCCTCTTGACAGGCCTGTTAGATCCCAATAGGTGGGTTGCAGGAAGGGAAAGAGGTGAGTGAGTCTACGTATATTCAGGAAGGAAAAGCTGAGTTTCCCAGAAGTCAGTGAGAAAGAGGCAGGAAGTACAGTCTGGGGTCCCTGTGGACCAAGTTTCACTACTAGTGCAGTGAGCCACGCCCTGTATGTGTGTTATGCATGGCAAGCCCCCTCAGACTTTGACAAAGAAAGCAGTACCACCTCTGGCAACCTGGGGATTGGGGTAATTCCAGAAGCAGGAAACATTTTTTGGAAGCTGCTATAAAAATCTGAAAGAACAGCACACAAATTAAAATACACACACACACACACACACACACACACACACACACAAACTAATTAAAAGAATAGCAAAGAGGGCTCTGCGCCTCACCTTTAGCAGTGGGGATGATTAGAATGTGTACCAAGCCATCAATGCTGAGATAAATGTTCCCATGTATACACTTAAGAATGGCCACCCTAAGCCTTCTCCAGCTCACTCCATCTCCTTCTTCTCTCTCCCCAGGACCAGCTTTCAGAGCCCCGTTCCCCAGCCAATGGCGACTACAGAGACACTGGGATGGTCCTTGTTAACCCCTTCTGTCAAGAAACACTGTTTGTGGGAAACGATCAAGTATCTGAGATCTAACTGCAGCAGGCTTCGCTTTGCTATTCCCTATTTTTCGTCTCTAAATTATAAATATACAAATATATATATTATAAATATAACCTTTGTGTAACCCTGACTTAATGAGAAACATTTTCAGCTTTCTTTTCCTATGAATTGTCAACATCTTTTTTACAGTGTGGTTTAAAAAAAAAATTTACAGAATGATCTGTGGCTTTATAAAATAAAGGTATTTCTAAGCAAAGCAGTTGCATTGATTGCTTCTCTTAATGACTATTTTTGAGCACCTGGGGATCCAAGGAACCCTGGTCAGGTGAGGTAAGAGACTGACCTCCTGCAGAAGCTGAATGTTACAGTGGTCAAGCGCACAGTTCTTTGAGTGATTCTTAAAGCTCTAGTTCCTCTTGATCTGGCGTGGCCCATTTCCTCCCTCTCATACGCAGACTTGTAAAGGGAACTGGGCCACCTGGGGGGGAAGACAGCAGACTCATGCACAGGGCAGGAAAAGGGGAACATCTCATCACCCCCGAGGATGAGGGCCCTGGAGCCTCACGACACCACCATTGGAGGTCATGTTTAATTCCATCCAAGTTGTAGACAGCAAACAGGAGCATGGAGCCCTTGGGAATCCATGGAGGACATCAAGGCATCCCAAAGCCACGTCCCCCTAACATTGCTTCCACTGCTAACAACAAGACTGCCTTTCCCTGGTAGGAAAATGCTCCCTTTATGCCCGTTCCTGCATCCCCTCCAACACTCAATCTGCATTAAACATCGGTGCCTTTCTCTTGGAGAGGGTTTAGATGCAGATCCCAGCCTCGGAGCTTTAAAATGCTTGCCCTTCTTCAAGGATCAAATGTTTAGCTTTGTTTTCTCAAAAGCCCATGGTATTGTGCCCCTGAGGAACATGTTTATCCAAGAAGCTTTGAGGTAGCAGAGCTATGATTTTTGAAACCTTCCTCCTGAAATCTTAAAAAAAAAAAAAAAAAAAAAAAAAGATTGCCAAGCAAATCATTTCAGAGAAGACATCATTACACGCCTACTTGCCCCTGCAAACCTGCTCACAGCACCAGCCAGTGGACTCGCCATGCAGCTCTCGGCTTCCACTGCTCCCCTCATTCCCCACTGGCTGGCTGCCTCACCGTGCTGTGTCCAGCGCGGCCAACAGGGTCAGACCCTCAGAGATGCCCAAGAGGCTTCCACAGGTGGCTGCTTCTCTATTTTTTCCTGATCGTGGCTGACAGAGATGATTACTGCTTTGACACTTTCTTTCTCTAAAACTAGTTTGATTGATAGTATATTTTGAATATAGATGCTCTTATAGTTGGACTGGGAATTGAACTTGAATGTTGACTCATATGTGTGTGTTGTTGCTGTGGTCTTTTTATCATGACTTCTTGCTTTCTGCGTTTTCCTTAAAAAAAAGATGGCCTTCAAAAGTGTGTTCTCAGTGTTGTATAAACCTACTTCACATGAGGTCGGCTGTTGACTCTCTTCAAAGACTCTTCAACCCACAAAGAAGCAGGTTAAATGTTTCTCTAAGTTTAATTTTCTAGCCTGTTGTTGTCTGACCTTTTTAACCTTACCATAATATTTCTGTTAACTGTTACATTTAATATACCAATGTGTGTGAGTATAGAGAAAAATCTGTAAAGTAAAATTTATATATAATATATGTAATCTAAGATACATATGTTATATATACATATGTGGATGTATGACTTATTTTTCCTTATCCACAGATTTCAACTACCATGTATATATAAATAAACTTATTTTGTTAGCCAGAGGATTCCGTTGCTAATGCATTTTGCATTCTTTTCATTTTAAGATAAGTTCTAAGTCTTCCTTAAGCAGTACCAATGCCACTTTACGTACATCTGTATTTTTTAATCTGATTTAACAGGTGAGTTTTATGTACATGATGAGCTAATAGGATTAGCAATTTATCATTTGATAAAATAAATCTTTTTGAACATGTTTGCAATTTCTCCAAACTAGAGTCATCTTTCATCAGGTCTTTGGAGACAGCAGTGTCAGTTAAAGTACATTCCCCCACCATTCTCCCCATCTCCAGGGCTGAGTGGATTTATACAGTAAATATCTTTGGCCCAGAGATATCTGAAGTTAACCTGGCCATTGAGTGTTACCATTCTGTAGAGAATAACAATGCCTAAACATGACACATTTGTGCATAACTTAATCAGTAGCTTGAACCTTTCATTCAGCCTTGGACAATTCATCTTGGAATTCACAGTAACGCAGATCCTCAGAACCAAGTCAGTGTCACCTGTATAGGAGGCTGTTACTTTAACACAGCCTCTCATGCCCCTTCTGGGTGTATCAGGGCTGGTGTTCACAGCATTAATGCTACATCTGAGTAAACAAGGACACTACTGGCTTTTACTTAATCCAGTTGGTTCTTTCATCTGTTCATCAAATAGCCAACATTGATATTTATAAAATACCTCCCAGGCCATGTCAAATGGACAAAGTGGAAGACAATAAAGAAAGGAAGGGTTGGAGCGTCCTTGTCAGCAGGAAGGAATTACACAAAGATCTAGTAGACGACCAGGTTTTTAACTTTACCTGTGTGACCTCATGTAGGTACCCTGCTCTCTGGGTGGTGGGCAACATGGAGGCTCCTAAGTCACTGGCCCAGAAGTTGGAAGAGGCTGTCTTCCCCCAGCTCTGCTACTTTCTGGACCTGGGACCTTGGACAAACCATTGCAGCTCTCAGGGTCCTCCTCACGTAAGAGGAGGACCATAGGACATGTGATGTGGTACTTTGGAGCTGTGAGGTGCATAGCCCATATGGCAGTACTTGTCAACCCTGGACCTCCTTCCTCCTAAGTTTGGGTTGAGAATTCCATGAAGTAAACTATAGGATTCATGCACACAGCAGGCTGGATTTGGTACTCACTAGAGGTTGGCTCCCTTCTCCTTCTCTCACCTGAGGTACATTCCTACATTACAGCATCTGGAAAAATATCCACATCTGGGGTTTGGTGACCTGGTTTCTCCAGGCTAAAACTTAAATACACATATTTTTAGGTCCATGTTGTCATCCTGGAACTGGAGGAATCTTTCTGATCCTAGAGAACTGATTGAGGTGTGACCCTTGATGGCTTAGTGGATGCCAAGGTCAAAAATTAAAACCCAGGGGTGTCATCATACCTAACTTGAAGCACCCTTGGAGAGCTTGCCAGAAAACACTCTCTTTGTTGTTTTTATGTATCAGTTTTCCAACAGACGGAGAAGCAGAGGTGTAGAGAATGGCCAGAACATAATATGTGGGGCCTGAATTTGCCCAAGGTCCTTATCTGGTACATCAGGGAGTTAGAGGCTCAGGGTGACGTTCAGAAAGTGAGGTCCAGAGGAAGTATCCTGGCCAACAACAAGCAGCTGATGAACAGCAGAGAATCCGAGGACAGAGACGAGGAAGGAAGGAGAGAGACGAGGGAAGGACCTGAAGCTGCTGCCAGGACTGAGAGAGGGGGAAGGAAACCACACGCAGGGGCTTTTCTCTTGGGTCCCTGGGGCTGCCTCCTGCCGTTTTTCATCCTCTACTGCCTGTGTGGACATGTGTTCACATTCACATGTGCCAGTACACATAGCGATGTAGAAAACACTGAAATTAGCACCAAAAGAGCTAGACTGAGTCCTAGCTTGTAATGTGAGGTCTGGAACAAGTAATCCTTGTGATCTAAGGTCATTGAGCCTCAGTTTATTTGTCTGTAAAATGGGATTGCTTGATGCCTGCCTTGCCCACTCTTAGGTAGTAAAGTGCACAAACCCAGATGATCTACCCCCACAGCCTGCACTGATCCCAGCCTCCCCCACCACCAGCAGAAAAATCTGGGAGGTTGGGCACATGACCCTACATCAAAGAATGCATGAGTGCCTCTCTGCACGCAACCCTGGCCAGTGCCCATTTCTCTTTCAGCTCAGTGAATGATGGAAACTCATGGAAGACAGCAGACAAAGCAGCCCCCGGGGGATAGGGGAGATTCCAGAGAGGCCCGTGACCAGGCCACAGGGATGCTGGGGCTGTAAACCAAAAGCCACTGGACTCTGTAAACCCACTTGGGCACCACAGAGGCAGAAGGGGTGATGAGCGAGAGGCGAGTAGTAGTGGACTTGCCCACCAGTGCCAGCTCCAGCATGCCCCTCCAGAGGCGCAGGGCATCCTTCAGGGGGCTGCGGTCATCATCCTCCCTGGATAGCCCCCCAGCCTCCAGGACCAATGCTATGAGTGGCCTTGTCCGAGCACCTGGGGTCTATGTAGGAACAGCACCCAGTGGGTGCATAGGTGGCCTGGGTGCCCGTGTGACCCGCCGGGCCCTCGGCATCAGCAGTGTCTTCCTTCAGGGCCTGCGGAGCTCAGGCCTGGCCACAGTGCCAGCTCCTGGTTTGGAGCGGGACCATGGCGCTGTTGAGGACCTAGGGGGCTGCCTGGTGGAATATATGGCCAAAGTGCATGCCCTTGAGCAAGTCAGTCAGGAACTGGAAACGCAACTTCGGATGCACCTGGAGAGCAAGGCCATGCGCTCGGGAAATTGGGGTGCTCTTCGGGCCTCCTGGGCCAACAGCTGCCAGCAGGTAAGTGTCCAGGCTGTGCCAAGGGCTTTGCAGATGGCTGGGAGGGGCTCCTGAAGGCAGGGGGTAGGGTTTTTCTGGTCTTTCTCAGGCCAGAAAAACTGACCATAACCCCCTACACTTTGACACTTAAAATGCTAATGATAACAACGCTACTTTTCACTGAGGTTTACTAGGAGCCCATGCTAGCCCCCATATGTGTACTATTCACTATCTTCTGTAACCTTCAAAGAAATGTTATGCAGTGGCTCATTCATTGATTACGTTTTTCAGATGAGAAACTGAAGCATGTAATTTGCCCAAGACTTCAAAGCTAGTAGAGTGATGGAGATGAGATGTGAACCTGAATTTTTGGGTCTCCTAAGCTGTATTTGCCCCATTACCCTGGGCTGCCTCAGCGACCTGTACTGTTGAGAAAGGATTTTTACAGTCATTATCCACTTAAATACCATCAGATAGATGTGGTATTAAAAACAATGACTAAATGGAGGTGTGTTCCTGTATCCACCTACAACCATGCTGTTCAATAGAAATCAGTACATCAGCAATTGACCAGTTTCTATTGCCCACAGTAAAACAAGTAAAAGAAACAGGTGAAGTTAATATTATAGCTTATTTGACAGAGTTAAATAAGCTATAATATTAACTTCACCTGTTATTTCAACACGTAATCAATACAAAATATATTGAGATAATTTACATTCAAGTAGAACTTTCTGCATGACGGAAATATTAATATATTATATCTGCACTGTCCAATCTGGCAGCCACTAGCCATACATGACTATCAAGCACTTGAAATGTGGCTGAGACTGAGGAATTGTATTTTTATTTTATCTAATTTTCATTAATTTAAATGTAAATAGCCACAGGTAGCTAATGGCTACCTTACTGGACAGGGAAGGATGCCGAGGTTTCATCTTTCTCCCTGGCTTGGTCAGCCCTGCCTTTCCCCCTCTCCAGGGTGATTTCTGCAGAGCCTGGAGCTCATCCATCATGTCTGGCCTGCAGCCTGTGGTTCTAATGCTGGGACTACAGCCAGCATTACACTTCTCATCTGGTCTCTCTGTGGATGGCTGGCTTCTCTCCTCCCCTTTCTCTCTAGATGCTGGCCTTGGGATCCCTCTGAGCAAAATCAGTCTGTAACCCACCAGGGACTACCAACTCAGACCCTTGGCCCCCTAGAGTCCAGCATGCAGCCTCCCAAGAGGAGGTCACAAAATTTTATTTGTGTGTAGCCGGGGGGGGATGCTGAGCAGGTGCACACAGGGACTCCCCATTTGCCCCTCCTGCCTCCTCCTCCATCCCAGGATGCTTCTCCTGCACTGCTGTCAGTGCCCACTGACAGCACAGAGCACATGATGAACAGCACTGTCCTCTCAGGCTCTCCCCTGGTGCTGCTGTTCCACTTGCCTCCATCTGGGCTGCTCCATCTTTGAACAGTCCAGGCCCTTAACGCCTGTCAAATCAAAGAGGCAGCCACTCCTCCAGGATTCTTCACAACTGGGCTGTTTCCAAATCCTGTGCCCTAACAACCACCAGAACATCCCTGGATACTCCACTATGTCAGCATCTGCTGGGCAATCGCTTACCCTCAGGTGCCACACAGACTTGTCAGGAGAAATCAGGGGTCCTGATTGCTAGGTTAAAAAGTAGGGCCACAAAAACTTAGTTTATGCTCTATAGATACTGACTTGCTCTGGCTCCAGATAGCTACAAGAGCTGCTGCAACTTACTGACTTCTCTGGGCCTCAGTTTCATTATCTCCAAAATGGATATAATCATGCTTGGATATTCTAGCAAATCCATAGATAAATAAGTGCCTGGCTCCTGCCTACAAGCAGAGTACAGACTAGGAAGCTTAAAATCCTGTGAGAGCAGCACAGCCACACGCCAAGACACGCACCCTCTGTCACTGAGGGTCAGGCTCCCACATGGCTCACTTTCCTCTTAAGTGACTATGAACGAGATCCTGGGTATGAATAAAGGTCTCTTTTTCTTTTTTTAAAAAAAAACATGGACTTGAAGATAGAGTTAGACCAATCAATAAAATGGAGTTATTATTATTTTTTTTTTTTTTTTGAGATGGAGTCTCCTTCTGTCACCCAGGCTGGAGTGCAATGGCACAATCTTGGCTCACCGCAACCTCTGCCTCTTGGGTTCAAGCAATTCTGCTGCCTCAGCCTCCCGAGTAGCTGGGATTACAGGTGCCAGCCACCATGCCTGGCTAATTTTTTTGTATTTTTAATGGAGATGGGGTTTCACCATGTTGGACAGTGTGGTCTCAAACTTCTGACCTCAGGTGATCTGCCCCCTCTGCCTTCCAAAGTGCTGGGATTACATGCGTGAGCCACCGCGCATGACCTGGAGCTATTACTTCTATATTGCACAGCCCAGCCTTTCAGCCATATGAAGCTCCATTCCATCAAGAAGAACAAAAAAACTCCATAATTGAGAAATACTCATGATTTTTTCTATTAATCTGGCCTCGCGGAGCTGCAGGAGGCCCCACCCCCTTTTTTTTTTCTAGAGGAAAGGCCACCTTCCAGCCCAGGCCTTTCACAAAGTACTGCCTTCGCCTCAGTTGGGGGTCAGAGGCAGCCATTCTGCGGTCCTGGGCTCCAGAAACCCAGTACTCCCTCCCTCTGCCCTCACTTAGGCCCCTCTGCCTGGGGCTTCAAGTCCACCTTTCCAGACTTGGGGCTCCGGTGTTCCGTGCCCCTCACAGCACTCCTTACCCTCCCATTTCTCCACCTGCAGCCACCTCTTCCCCACCTTGTCCACCGCGCAGAACTCCTCCTTGTCCTGCGAGCCCAGTTCCACGCAACCCTCTGTGACTGCTCAGGGCCCACGCAGTGCCTGAGGCCTCAGAGCAAGCTATCAGCAATTGAGCCCCGAGTTGGCGCCTAGAGAGAAATTCAACCTCCTCCTTAGCCTGGGCCCCAAACAGATAATCCAAGAGAGGCCTGTCACTCAAGAGCAGGGTAGGGGATGTCCATTTTGGTGGCACTTTCTTGGATCAGGCTGGAGCAAGCAGTGGGGAAGTTCAGAGCAAGTGACAACTTCCACAAATGTTTGGGAAACATTTCCCCTTGCTTTCAGAGGAGGATAAAAGAGTTGGAAAGGAGACAGGCTCTCCTCCCCGCCACCACCCCCCCAGCAGACACAGAAACCTCCTGGGGCCATTCTGGGGAGTATGGGGGCCCCCTGTGCCCTAGAATCTCCCCATAGCCTGTCTCACCCCCCACCAAGAGGAGACAAAGACAGGTTTTCAGAAAAACCAGGAAGAGAAGCCAGGGCGAGTGAAACCATCGCTGTCACTAGGCAGAAAGCCGCATCACAGAGAGCAACACAAAGCTTGGGCATCAGGAGGGCTCACGCCATGGCAGAGTCAGGAAGGCAGCCCTGGGGAGGGGTCTTCTCCATCCTTAGCACCATTAAGTGTGGGGCCAGGGTTGGCTCCATGGGTGCACCTCCAGTGAAGTCTCACAGGGCCCTGCGCTGGAGTGCAGTGGTCCATCACAGATCACTGCAACCTCCAACCTCTGGCCTCAAGAGATCCTCCTGCCTTGGCCTCCCAAAGGGCTGGGATTATAGGCATGGGCCACCATGCCCAGCCAATAGTTTTATCTTTGAATTTGTGTTTTGAACTGAAGTCTGATGGGACAATGGAGCATGGACCAGGGGCTGTCGAATGGTCCTACCTCCCTCTGTCTCGGTAGAACAGGTTCTTGGCCCACCCTTCTGCCCCCAGGAGCCCCAGGCCCCTTCTGACAACCCCCTCCATGCCCCTGGGTGGCAGCAACTGGAGGGAGAGGACAAGCCTCTTGCCCACCCCCAACCCAGGTACCTACACAGGTGGCACTGAGGTCATAATACTCTTGGGGGTTACCACCCCATCCTTACCAGCAGGACATAGTACATCAGTCCAGCGGCTGGTAAGAAAGGTACCCCAGCCGTTGGTGGGGTGCACACATGCCCAAAATCATGGAGCAAGGCCTCTGGATGCCTATAAAGGTCTGCATGAGTATCCCCATGCCCCCAGGGAGTACAAAATTAAATAGCAGATAAAAAGTACCATAACAAATTGAAACACGACAGAAGAAAGGAAAAGCTTTATATTTTAGTAACTTAAATTGCACTTTGCTCCTGCTCTTTGAACAAGGGGCCCCACACTTTGCACTAGGACCCACAAATTGTACAGCTGGTCCTGGTTAGGGTTCATGCATATGAAGTTCCATTTCAATTCCAGCCCTCTCTCCTCCCACTCCTCAGCTGCATTAGAACCTCTCAGCCTCTTCTGCTAAGTGGTGAAAACAGACAGAAAAACCCCAGGTGGCAACTACAGAGGCTGAGGAAGACCTGGGCCATTTCCCTCTCCAGCCTTGCTCTGTGCTCCTGACTTTTCTTACCAAATGAAGGATGCTGACAATAGGCTCTGGTGGCAACATCAGGCCCTTTCATCCTCAAATAGGCCAAACACAAGCTTGGAATAAGGCAGCCTTGTGCCTCGGAGCTGCAGATGAAAGGAGAGTGGGGACAGAGGCACAGCCCTCAGACACGGGTGTCAAAACAAAAGGAACAGCTGAGGCCAGAGGGAGAATGCAGCTGCCTGAGGAAGAAAGAGGAGTACAGCGGTTCTAAGTTAAGGAGCCAGGACACTCGTCTAGGTCTCCACGGGGAGAAAACTGCAGCTTGCACCTCCAAAGGAGAAGGCTGTCAGCTGGAGGAAATGGGAAATCAAAATTGTTGAAAGGCAACAGGACTAGAGTTTAAAATAGACCTGATTTGACCATTTTTCCTGCTGTTCACAGCCCCTCTTCCATCCCTTGCAGAGAGTGAGCCCAGAGAGTCCGCCTATTTGAAGAAAATGCTGGAAACCCAGGCAATCCAGATCTGGGCCAAGTTTCTCTCCCACAGAACCTGTGGTCCTAGAAGGCTTTCTTTTTAGAAAAAGAGACAAGAACTAATCCTTCTCCACTGAGTATAAAGAAAGGCAACAGGGTTTGTTGTTCATCACTTACCACTGGTATCCCCCGAAAGCAGGCCATGGGGGCAGAATCATAAGCTATTTTAGCATCTGCAAAGGTCTGAACACAGTTCCCCCAAGGCAAAGTCACTCAGTCTGTTTCTTAATAAATGCAATTTGTTTGGTCAGAGTGGGCCAGTGGGGCAGTTTCTCTGTCAGCCAAGTTATGAGGCACACTACAATATGTTTAGAAATGTAGCTACCAGGGAAAGTACATTCGAGAGATTCCTTCCTCTCAGGAAGAGTGATTAGAAGAAATATTTTGATGGGACAGGGGAGAAGGAGGCATCGGCCTGCTCCCAAGGGTCTTGTTCATATAATACAGGTAGCCACTAAGCTGCTTTCTTGTTGTTTTGAGATGGAGTCTCGACTGGGCACAGTGGCTCACACCTGTAATCCCAGCACTTTGAGAGGCCAAGGTGGGCAGATAATCTCAGGTCAGGAGTTCAAGACCAGGCTGACCAATATAGTGAAAGCCTGTCTCTACTAAAAATACAAAATTAACTGGGCATAATGGTGCATGTCTGTACTCCCAGCTACTTGGGAGGCTGAGGCAGGAGAATCACTTGAACCCGGGAGGTGGAGGTTGCAGTGAGCCAAGATTGCGCCATTGCACTCCAGCCTGGACAAGACAACACTCCATCTCAAAAAAAAAGAGAGAGAGAGAGAGAGAGATGGAGTCTCACTCCGTTGCTCAGGCTGCAGTGCAGTGGTGTAATCTCAGCTCACTACAACCTCTGCCTCCTGGGTTCAAGCGATTCTCCAGCCTCAGCCTCCCAAGTAGCTGGGATTACAGCTGCCCGCCACCACACCCAGCCAATTTTTTGTATTTTTAGTAGAGACAGGGTTTCACCATGTTGGCCAGGCTGGTCTTGAACTCCTGACCTTAAGTGATCCACCCGCCTCGGCCTGCCAAAGTGTTGGAATTACAGGTGTGAGCCACCACACCCAGCCAGTCACTAAGTTTCTTTCTAAGAAAGGTGGTTTCTGGTTTCCCGGAGGCTCTTGTTTTGTAAGTCGAGTGTTTCTAGAAAGCAAGAGAACTGCTAAAGAAAACAGAGGCAGACTAGGGCTTGGCACTCGGGGGCTCTTCCCACGCCCCTCTCAGACACCACACTCAGCCACTCTTAAAACTCTTAAGATCTCTTAAAATGTGAGTTCCATGTTGGGAAATGAAAGATGCATGGGTGGGGTCAGTTTTCCATGAAAACTAGGGAAAACTAGATGTGGTACAACGACTGGGGATTTTGAAACCAGACAGCCTCTAGGTCACACTCAAACCTTGCCACTTACTAACTGCATGTCCTTGAGCTAAGTTCTTCATTGATCTCTATATCTCAGTTTCCCATCTGAATAACGAGGATGTTTAGAGACTTCCTTTGACATGATAAAATATCTCTAAGAAGGAAACACTAGGCCTTCCACAGAAACGAAGAACGAGAAAAAGATGCCCACCGTCTACTGCTCTGTAGCAATGGTCAGAGGCGGTAGTCAATGTGATTAGACAAGAGAAAGTACTGGGTATAAGAATTGGAAAGAAACAGGGAAAAATTTGGTCTCTCTGGAAATCCCCGGAAGGAACAAGGTAAAAACTATACAACAAGCAATAAGATAATTTAGTAAAGTAGCATGCTATAAAATAACATCAAAAAGCAATACTGAGGCCAGGCATGGGGGCAAGCGCCTGTAATCAAAGCACATTGTGAGGTCAAGGCAGGAGGATCACTTGAGCCTGGGAGGTTGAGGTTGCAGTGAGCCATGATTGTACCACTGCACTCCAGCATGGGTTACAGAGCAAGATGCTGTCTCTAAAAGAAAAATAAATAAATACATGCTGCTGGGTGTGGTGGTACAACTCTATAGTACCAGATATTCAAGAGGGTGAGGCAGGAGGATTGCTTGAGCCCAGGACTTGAAGAACAGCCTGGGCAACAAAGCGAGGGCCATCTCAAAACAAACCATAAACAATGCTGTTTATATATAATCAAAAAAGACAAAAGAGATGAGAAAATCTCATTTATGATAGCATAAGATGAACTACTTCTAAATAAACTTCAGAAATGTCCAAAATCTATATTAAACAATCATCAAATCTTTCTGAAACACACAGAATAGTCTTGAACAAACAGAAATACCATGCACTCAAATAGAAAGACTCAATAGCATAAAGATGTCTCTTCTCCCTAAGTTAATTTATAAACTTACTGCAATCCTAATTTTTAAAATACCATCTTTTTTTCTAGCATTAGATGAGCTGATTATAAATTCCATTTGTAAGAACAAAAAGACAAAAATGTCCAGAAAAGAAAAAGTAAGAAAGAGTGAAGGGGAGGAGGCTGGAGAGGTGACCAGCAGTCCCAGCAGACATTAATATATTATAAAGTCTCTGTAATTATCATAGTTTAGCATTGGCACAAAAAAGAGCAGACGACCAAAGAACAGAATAGAAAATTCTATAGCAAGCTCTACTGTGTTTTGAAATTTAGTATTGATAAAGGCAGCATTTGAAACCAATAGAGGGAAGGGTGGACTTTTTAATAAGTGACATTCAGACAGGAGGATCACTTGAGCCTGGGAGGTTGAGGCTGCAGTGAGCCATGACGGCACTGCTGCACTCCAGCCGGGGTGACAGCAAGACTCTGTCTTGAGGAAAATAATAAAACTGGATCCATTTCTTGCTGTACCCTAGGGTCAATTCTAAATGTATCCTAGATATAAATCTCAAAAATGAAACCATACAAGCAGAAAACATAGGTGAATTCCTTTATGACCTGGATGTGGGGGAGACGTTTCCTTGTTACAAGTCAAAATCCAAAAGCAACAAAGGAAAATATTGATACATTTGATTCACAAAAATTTAAAACTTTTGCACTTCAAAATATCACCATAAACAAAATTAAAAGATAAATGACAAACTAGAAAAAAAATGTAATGTAGGATATAAAAGATTAAAATAGCCCTATTCTATAGACAGCATTTAAAATTTGAGACTAAAACAAGTCAATGAACTCTTATTTTTAAATATGTTAGAGATATGAACAGACAGTTGACACAAAAAAAATACAAGAAAATGGCTCCTAATGTCTCAACTGCACCCATAATAAGAGAAATGTTTAAAATGTACCTGAGATACCATTTTTACCTAACCGATTAGCAAAACTCTAAAAGTGTGTCAAACTATTTTGTTGGCGAAGCTGTAAGAAAACAAGCAAGTTTACACAGTGCTGATGGGAACAGAAAATGTTACAGCCCCTGTGGAGAAGAATATGGCAACAGCTATATGATTTGGCAACAAATTATATACACATTTATGTTTATATAATTTGGCCCAGCAGTCCTGTTTCTACCACTCACTCCCAAAGACACATTGGCAAACATATGAACAAGAAGTATGTACAAAGCTATTCATTGCAATCCTATCTGTAATACCAAAATACTGGAAACAATCCAAATACCTACCAGTGGGGGGACTGGCTGAATAAACCATGATGCATCTGCAAAGGAACAAGGAGTAGCTCTATAACTACTATGGAGTGATGATCTCCAGGATACGTTACTGAGCTAAAAGGCAAGATGGAAAGAGTGTGGTTTTCATTCTACCACCTAGCTAAGAAAAGGGAAGGATATGAATATATACATACATATTTGTTTACATTGAAAAAATGGAATAAAACAAACCATAATTGTTTTTAAATGTTACTTATAGGAGGAGGGTGGAGGGAAAACAGTAGCAGGGAAAGGAAGGACACTAGAGTTCTTTTTTTTTTTTTTTTTTTTTTTGAGACAGAGTCTCACTCCGTCACCAGGCACCAGACTGGAGTGCAGTGGTGTGATCTCGGCTCACTGCAACCTCTGCCTCCTGGGTTCAAGCAATTCTCCTGCCTCAGCCTCCTGAGTAGCTGGGATTACAGGCGCGCGCCACCACGCCCAGCTAATTTTTGTATTTTTAGTAGAGACGGGGTTTCACCACGTTAGCCAGGATGGTCTCGATCTCCTGACCTTGTGATCCGCCCGCCTCAGCCTCCCAAAGTGCTGGGATTACAGGCATGAGCCACCACGCCCAGCCACTAGAGTTCTTTTAATTTATCTTGTTATGTAGAGATGACTCTGGAATCACAAAAATATTTTACCAAATTGTGTAACAAAATTAGATTTCAAAAAGCCAATTCTACGAATCAAAAATAAAAGGGAACACATGAATCCAAGTTGATCGCATGGTCACACAAAGAAGAACTATTCCAAGTGACTTTTTAAACCACAGGAATTTAACTGTATGTTCCTAGTAGAGATGCAAAAGAGAACAGAAAAAGAAAAAACCAACAAGTTTTCAGTAATCATATTGGTGATGGTAGCCCTGGCACTGTTATTCTGACACTGGTGTGTGTGTGTGTACGCGCACGTGTGCACGCAGGTATACTGCAGGATAAAGAGAGTAACTATATTTGTGTTATTGAAAACTGAGACTTGAATGTGAGTGAAAAAAAGATACAGTTGGTGATGTTTAGTGACAATTCTTTAGTCTTGAATTTAAATTGGAATTATCAGTATAAAGTCATGATATATGTGATTATAAAAATAAATATATGCCTATTTCCAAGTCTGACCACTGAAAAGATCTAGAAGCAATGGCCACTTTATTGACAATGAGAATTGTAGTCGCATATTTGGGTCTCCAACAACCATCTTTCACTAAATGAATGGGGGTTCGTCACAGAAATGGCTGAATCCAGGTTTGAGGATAGGAAATATACAAGATGAGTCTGAAACATCTTGTCATACCAGAAAGCAAGGACACTATGAAAAACTACTACAGTCATGTCAGAAGACTTACGAGCCAATTCAAATAAGCTCCTACGAACCAAAGATGGTTGGGAATCGATAAGAATATTATCAGGGCTTCCAGTCGGGTGAACAAAACACATCCGCAGGCTGGGAGATGGCACACCCCAACACCACGGAGACAGAAGCCCCTGTGCTCGGGACTCTTCTACATCTCATACCGTGGAATCTAAAGCAACAGCAAATGTGAGGTCCAACTGCCATAAGGATGGACACCAAGGAGGCTGCACTGGGGACAAAAAGGAATCAAGATAAGCAACATGAACCATGAAGACCGGAGCATGCAGCATAAGAAAGAACAAGAAAGGCGGGATCAGGCGATTCAACAGGGTGAAGGCACCTTCCCCCGCCTAGCTCTTCTCTTTGCTGAGCCACACAAAGTTACTAGCAAGGAAGATAAGTTACCTAGTTGTATCCAGTGTATGCTTGGAAACTATGGTGAAATGAAGGATTTTATAGAGACAAATCCAGACCAAGGCTTACTGCAATTTCCAAGCCTACAGTACCACCAATAACATGAAAATGAACTCCAGTAGGACCTCTGCACTCAGCATTTCTCAGTCTCAGAAACAGTCCTCAGGCTTACAGAGTGGACACAGTAGCCAGTAGACCAGTGCAGGTGGCAGCAGTGGCACTAATGGTGGTGGCCAGAGACATGACTGTGACTCATATAGCAGCAGAGGGAGCAGAAGACCAGAGAAAAAGGCCGGCATGGATCACAGCACTCCAAGCCGTGCTCTTCCAGCCCTGGAAAGCCCTAGGCTGTCTCTTGGTGAAGCGCCAGTCAATCCAGGTCTCATGGAATGATCAGCATAGCAAGGAACATCAGCGCTCCAAATCACCTCGGGCCCCTGATGCAAACGGGGATTCTCCTCTCATGCATCATTTCCAAGTGGCCAGGACTCAAATCAATCTTTCCTACCTTCGTTGACATCAAAGTTCAGTTCAATGTTACAGAAACCTACTGCCTGTGTGCAACCCCTGGGCAGACAGGAGTCTGAGGAACCAAAGCTGTCCTCTGAGCAGTGGCCAATCTCATGGTGCAGCACATATGAGCCGCCGCCCAGAAGCAAGGCGCATCTCACCAGGCTGAAAATACCTTTCCAACTGCTGCATGTAAATCACACATTCAGAGCTTTCAACATTGTAACTATGTGAAGCAGTTGAACATGAAATTCTGATTGAACTGGAACTGCCTCTTTGCCTTAATAGTAAAGAATGTAAACGTTTAGAGATTTTTTAAAAATTGTAAAGAAAGACTTGTAAGTGACCCCCAAGTGAATCCAGAGAGACCTGTTAGCTCCTCTCTTGGAAAATAGAGAAAATGTCATTTACAGCTTTCAAATATTAAAATGATAAGTCAGTTACAGAATAAAAGCATGACCCATCAGTTTTTTAAGAGAATATTAAGAACATTAACGGCAATAGATTGAAACCCATCGAATCAGTATAATACCAAAACAGCAACAAAAACACTAATCACCTTTAGAGTCCACTGAGGAACCAACTCATCATTTTTAAAACTGGTAAATAATGAGAGAAAATAAAACGTTTTCCTGCCTTTTTTGTAAGACCTATAGGTTTTATCAGGTAAGAAAAAGAAATAGAGAGGAAGTATCTTTTTATAGAAGCATTCCAGCTAACAAAGAAAAACAGATTATTAATTTTATTTAGAGCTATAATAAACAATGGCTCTAGGCAATAACAATAATCAAATGGCTATTACCATCACAAAAATGCGACCAGCAGTCATCCTGTATCTCCTGGTGGAGTCCACATCACCACCTGTGAAGTAGTCTTGCAAACAGACAAAAACCCTTAATGTGATTAAGCCTTAAGATAAAACTGATTTAAAGAAAAGACAAGGGTCGGATGAACAGCTGAATTCTATAGTACGCTCAACAGTGTTTGCAAATTTAGCGTCAATAAAGGCAGCACCTGAAACCTATAGAGGGAAGCGTGGACTTTTAATAAGTGATATTCAGACAACCAGATACTTATAAGGAGAATACTAAAATTATTATTATAGGGATGAAATCAGCAAAATCCAGACTCTGGGAAACTACAGCACAAAAGACCCAATGTTTTAACGAATAGAAATTGCAAGGGAAGGGAGATGGTAAGAGAAACCTATACATTAAAGAAACTAAATTGACATATCAGTACACCAAAATAGGCTTTATTTGGATCACTACTCAAGCAAACTATTAAAAAATATATTAGACGCTTGGGAAAAGATAAACACTGACTAGATATTCGATGACTGAGAAAGTATTATGAAAGTGTTATTAATTTTTAGACGTGAGCATGGTTGTAAAGTCAGGTGTACCTTTTAAAGCATTCTTACAATTTGCCAACACATGCTGAAATATTTGAAGAAGAAATAACATGATGTCTGGGATTTGTTGAAAATAATCACAGGCAGAGTGGCAAGATGTGTGGATATAAGTAAAACAAAATAGGCCAAGTGCTTATAATCAAGGAAGCGGGGAAGACGCGTATATGGGGGTCCATTGTACCGGATTTCTTTTGACTTACGTTTGAAATTTTCATAAAAATGCAGCTAGAAGGCCTACCTCATGGGGTTGGTGCAGGAATGCAAATGAAATATGTGTAAATTGCCTGGCACAGAATGAGTGCCCCATTTTTGTGGAATTGAATAAACTTGAAGACGCATTAAATGAGCAATAACACACGAAGCTGCTTACCTGTGCGCGGATCGACCAACAGATGCTGTGGGAGCTTCCAGAAAGCGCAGGGTATTGATTAGTTCTCAGCAAGGGTGCCCCAGAAAGTGGGGACTGAACGTGGGTCCCAAGGAACATGCTGGAAGACGGCCCTGCAGAGCGGGGCCCAGCGTGGACTAAGGCGGAAGCGGGCCTGGCGTCCGCAAGGCAGGCTGGTAACGGGGCGGGCCTCCAGCCCGGGGCCACTGCTCTGTCTCCCTCCCTCTCCACTGCCAGAGCCGGGCACAGAGAAGCAAACCTCGACACACAGCGGGTGTTCAAGAAACGGTTGGTGGTGAAAGTTGAATATGGAACCAGACAGGCTCCCAGTTTCAATTCACAACTCCACATCAGGGATCCTCTAAAATTCCAGACCAGCAGTGAGACAGGAAGCTGCTGCGAGGCCTGACCCAGCGAAACGAGGCCGCGGACTCTGCAGCGGTGAGAGACGAACCAGGACGCTGGTTAGATACTCACGTGGAGCAGGGGCGCCAAGATGAACCGCTGAGTAAAGGCGGGCTGCGAGACCACGTGTGTGCTCTGCTACTATTTGTGTTCCTTAGGAAGTGGAGCGCGGAGCCTCTGGAAGCACACACAGGGACAGTGGGGCCTGCTGATGAGAGCCCTGGGGCTGGAGACAGGACAGGGAGCTTACTTTGGGGTATACACTCTTTGGCACTGTTTGGAGGTTTTACTTGAAATAAAATATGCAGTAATAAAGAAAACTCCTGTCAGTAGCTTTTGGAGTCGGGGAAGCAGTAATTCCTATCAGGTCTTGAGGCAAGGGAAGCCTTCAGAACTCCACAAAGGCAAGAGAACCAACCCTTCTACGGGCGTGCCCGGGTGGGAGAGAAGACCCATCTACACAGCTTCTCTCAGATCAAACCCAACCAAATTAAACATCCGTAGAGAAAAGCAATAGGAAAGATGTTCTAAAGAGCTACACTCTCCAGAAAAGCTAAATTAAAACTAATCCAGGCAGCTGGCACAAGTGCTGAGGACAAACGCGGCGGCTCTTTACGGGGAATTAGTGACAGAATGGCTGAACCAAGCAGAATGCTAGGCAGGGTCCCCAGCGTTCTCCCAGAGGGTTTATGCTGATCCGCAGAAGTTGAGGACTCAATTTAGGCAAATAAAACCTAGTTTATTGTCGTCTGGCTGGGGAAAGCACATAAAGACTCATTTATCTGGTTGTAAATGAGCTAGTAGAGCTGGCTGTCACAAATGCATTATTCAGCAGAAATGAGAAGTGATTTCAGCAGTTCTCAGGAGGCAGTAGCAGGGCACAGGAGTGGAAATCACCACGACACCAACCACCGCTGAAGAGCAACTTGTCCTTTTTAGTTACCTATTTATTCCAGGACCAATGAATAACCATCTAAATAAGCGCTATCTAAATAATACCACAGTGTGGAGACCGAAATAGTGAAGCTAGAAGGGCCCTCTCTTCATCAGGCTCTGGGCAAAATTATGGAGAAGACAAAGTCCCCTGCTGAATGTAACTGCCCACACCTGCCAGGCCCTCTACTCACCTCTCTACTTACCTCTGTGCTCTCTCCTCTACTCACACCTGTCCTCACCCCTTTACTCACCCCTGCCCTCTCCCCTCTACTCACCCCTGCCCTCCCCCTCTACTTCCCCTGCCCTCTCCCCCTCTACTCACCCCTGCCCCTCTCCCCTCTACTCACCCCTGTCCTCTCCCCTCTACTTCCCCCTGCCCTCTCCCCCTCTACTTGCCCCATCCTCTCCCCTCTACTTCCCCCTGCCCTCTTCCCTCTACTAACCACTGTCCTCTCCCCCTCTACTCACCTCCATCCTCAGCCCTCTCCTTACCACTGCAATCCACCGAGGTAGAACATAGCAAGTCTAGCTCACTCCTTCCCACAAGAGATGCCCTGGGCCCATGACTAATCCCTGGCAGAAAGCCAGAGAGGACAGGTTCCCTCCCTCCCTGACGCACAGGGGAATCACTTGAACCCGGGTGGCAGAGGTTGCAGTGAGCCAAGATCACACCACTGCACTCCAGCCTGGGCGACAGAGTGAGTCTCCCTCTCAAAAAAAAAAAAAAACTTCCCGTCACACTAACCTGTAAGTCCAGAGTTAATGCTGTCCCAGAACCCAAAGGGTAGGCGGGCCCACAGTCTAGGTAGAGCACCCCCTGTTTTATAAAATAGAGCTATAGTTGGCACAGACCCCACTCTGTGAGTTCAGACTCTGGGATGTGCCTCCTTTTCTGCCCTTCTCTGACTCTTTTAATTCGGAAGAAACTGTCAGAAAGGGTGATTGATTCTTCCGCGAGCACATCTCTAACTGGAACTAACTGCTTTAACCGGGATGCACGTGACACACGAGGCTGGGCGGCTTCCGACCCATCCGACGCCTCAGAACTGACACTTGCAAGTTTAATAGCTTTGCTGCCCGGGAATAGCGCGGCCCTCGGGATTTCTCGTTTTCTTTTTCAGTGATTTTAATACTCAGAAAAATATGCTGATCAGTCAGCACTTGGGGCAGAACGACTTTATCTGAGTAGAGTTCAGGGACTCCCCATGGTGCGTGGCTCTGGCTCCCCCAAGCCACTCCACCACAGGAGGTGAGCACCTGCTCTCATGGGAGAGGCCTGGCATGAGAGTTTCCACAGACTGCTGGGCTGGGACCCCTGACCCTGCACAGGGGTGATCACCTCTCACCATCACCTAGCCCAGCGGTAGGGGCCGAGATGCCAGTCTCCATGGGGTGAGGCATGGCCTTGTTAAATCCTACCAGCCAAAGACCCCTGAGCATGTACTCATAGGTGGAAACACTGCATTAGCATGGGGCAGTGACAGAGAAATGTACCAGGAGAACCCAGGACATCTCAGGAAGAGGGAGTTGGGAGGGGCTTGTTATGAGGTTTAGGCCTGTGTTCCATGGTTTGGGGAAAGGTTTCAGAAAGGCTTGTTCTGCGTTTGATGCTGTCAGGAAGGAGCGGCAATTTGATGATTGGGGATCTTCATAATTTTTATGCAGGAGGTGGAAGGAACAAAGCAGGCACAAAACTGCCATTAGTAAAGCAGCAGCGGCCACTGGTCGCTAGAGTCAGCTGGAAGAGCGGATGTTGAGGTTCTATGGTTGCAGAGTGTCCCTGCCTCTGTTTAGGTGGACTCACTGTGTGCCTTTGTCTCCTTCTCCTTCCACCATGATCACAGAGTGAGCTGGTCTGATGATCGCTAATATTCTGTAAAAGCTTGTTTACAGAATATGAGCTGTCAGCTGCGCTTCATTGGGGCCATGGTTTTACTTCTTCACATCAAGCAGGCATCCTCAGCCTCCTCCTCTGCAGCAGTGGGAGGACCACGGAGGCAGAACCGAGGTGCAAGCGACCTCTCGCCTCACATGTCCTATGCAGCCCCATGAGGCTGGGGCTGAGATGTAATTGCTTGGGCTGTGCAGTGACTTTAGGAGCAGAGCCCACTCTGTGCCTCCCACGTGCTGAGCAGGGTGTACCTGCGGAACCCACACTCCTGCCTATCTCACCCATCTCTCCCCCAGAATCTGTCTTCGCAGTCCTGCATCTATGCAATCCACCGAGGTAGAACATAGCAAGTCTAGCTGACTCCTTCCCACAAGAGAGGCCCTGGCCCCATGACTAACCCCTGGGAGTCCATTTCCTTATCTGTAGATTGAGGGAGAATGATCCCTGTTTCATAGAACTGCTGCAGGTATGCTGGCTGGAGATAATGCATGTGATCTAGAAAATGTGCATCAGGGAGGGAGGAACGTGTCCTTTCTGGCTTTCTGCTGTTTCTCTGTCATCCAGGATGGCGGCACATAGATGCATGATAAATCCTCTCTGGCTTTCTGCTGTTTCTCTGTCACCAAGGATGGCGGCCAGCACATAGATGCATGATAAATATTAGTTACATCAACAAATGAAAGTGCCCCACGTAATCAGTAACTAAGAGGCAGCCATGCTGGTTTCCCAGGGCTGCCATAACAAAATATTACAAACTGGGTGGCTTAGACAACAGAAAGCTATTCTCTCACAGGTCTGGAGACTAGAGGCTGGAAACCAAGGTGTCGGCAAGGGTAGCTCCTTTTGAAGACTGTGAGGGAGAATCGGCCCCAGGCTGCTCTCCCAGCTCTGGTGATGGGCAATCTTCGGCCTGCCTTGGCCCGTAGATGCATCACTTCCACCTCCACCTTCATTCTCCCTTATGTCTGTGTCCAAATTTTCCTCTTCTCATAAGGATGCCAGTTACATTAGATGAGAACCTACCCTAATGACCTCAATTTGATGACATCTGTAAGATCTTATTTCCAAAAAAGATCACCTTTACAGGTACTGGGGGTCAGGACTGCAACTTATCTTTTGGATGGTGCACAATTAAATCCGTAATGATTTAATCGAACAATTAAATTTAAAACAACAATTAAAGTGATCTTTTCACATTATAGTCCTGATTCCCATTAGTGTCTTGTCAACTGTCATTTAAAAAGTTTCCAGAAATGTCAATATTTCTGCACCTAACCCATTTCATCCTCTCTTCCTTTTGTACTTGAAATTAAACTTCACTTCCTATCAAACTACTTGGGCTACTGGTGTCCGGAAGGAAAGCTGTACAGGGAGCCCAAGAGAATGCTGTTCAGACAGTAGAAATACAGTATATGCCACTGAGCTACTGTGTGACCTTGGACATGTTACTCCACCACTCTGAGCTTCAGTTTTCTCAGCTGTTATATAAAGGCATTGGATCTCACTGACATCTCCCTTCAGACACACAGGGAGTGGGCCAGATTCCCTTTTAGAACTCTGTCAGGCAGATGAGATGGATCCTTTCCCTGAACATGCAGAGACCTGGTACCACTGACTCCTACACCTCTGTCTTCACCTCTGTGTGCCCTGAGATGAAGCCTTTTCCCTCTGAGGCTCCTTATGGGTAGAATGTTCTGATTTCCCAAGCCCGCAGCCATAGAGGAGGCTGTCACTGCTCCTCATCTCTGAGCAGTAGATGAAGCCTATAGAAGAGAGACAGCCTCCGATGAGCTCCTTGCCCCCATCCTTTGGTTGACTGGCTGGAAATGAAAATGTTCAGTACATTTGGGGCACCTCCTTCATTCCTGAGGGTCAGTTGGTAGCCTATGCCCCAACATTGATGAAGCGGCATTTGTATTAACCCCCAGCCCAACACCTGCCAGAATGTAGCCCAGGTGTTGCCAAATGGCAGTGTAGGGAGAAATTGTCCGGACGGGAGGTTTGCCAAGAGACAGAAAAGCCAGCACCTCGCCCAAGTTTACAAAAGCCCAGAGTAAACAAATGAACAGCTGGGATTTCCAACTTGGACAGCCCCCAGGATCGTGCCTGCCTAGAGCTGGTACTGAATACTTGAGCCTTCTTGCTCCTTCTCGGACACACGCCATCATGGTTCCAGACACCCACTGCTGTGATTCTGAGCTTCCTTGTTACACTGAAAATCCTCAGAGCAGAGGTATGGTCTGATTATTTCCAAACCTAAAACCTAGCACAATGCCAGGCACAAAGAAGAAAAGGAAGTCAGGAAGGCAATAAGGAAAGTAGGAAGGATGGAAGAGGAAGGAAGGAAGGGAGGGAGGGAGAGAGGGAGGGAGGGAGGGAAGGGAGACAGACAGACTGAGACAGAGTAACAGTAGCTATGGTTGTAAGCCATGGAGTGTGAAAGAACTGAGTTCAAACTGGTTTTGCCATTGGCTGGCTTTGTGACCCAAGACAAATCGCTTAATTCTCTCTGAATTCCAACGTTCTGATCTGTAAAATGAGGGTACTATTTATCACACAGGGTTGTTGTGGGAATTAAATAATTCACTTAGAACACTTAGCATAGTGCTTGCCATGGTAAGCATTCGGCAAACTGTGGCAGTAATTCGTGTCATTTCTAGTTGTTAATAACCACATGGGCTGCATAGCCCTTCTGACATCATCTGCCCCGCCACCCTCGGGTGTTGGGGGGTGGCAGGGGCAGGGGGAGAAATGGGCATTTGCACGGCAGTACACAGGGATGGTCCCGCTGTCTCAGGAGCATTCCACTCTGTGGCAGCGGTCTGCGGACCAAGTCAGAGTTGCCAGAGCCCCTTTGAGATGGGCGTGTCTGGGTTATCGCCTCTGTCCTGGTTCTCTTGGCAGGTGGCGCCACCTGCTGGCTGCTCCAGGAACTGTCTTGCATACCTAGTTACCCAGCTGCAAAATGTTACTTGTGTCCAGCCCAGGATTCCTATAATCACCTCCTGACTGCCAAAGCCACTTTGATCCTGGGAAGCCAGTCACGCAATTCATACTGCCCTGCAGTCGGCTGTTGATGTCAAAGTTTCCAGGACAACTCCCAATCTCCTGAGGATTATAAATCAACCATGAAATTTCATTTTGCCGTGAGACTTTACATATGTTAACCAGCCAGTCTGTTCCTATTTTCTTCTGCTTCTATTCATGACAGAAGAAACCTCCTTCTTTTCCTTTTCCAGGTGCATTCTGGGTTGCTTTGGAGCTTAGGTCGGAACTTGAGTTTAGAGTCAAGGGTCCCGAGTTCCACTCTCAGCCCACCAAATACTTTTGCCCAGGTCCCTAATCTCTCCCACCTCCAGCTGCTTTATCTGGAAAAGGACAGTTATCAGCATCATGGGCCTGATCCTTTTATGTGATGGTGATGGTGGTGTTGCTATTGTTCTTAAGACAGAGTGTCACTCCATCACCTAGGCTGGAATGCAGTGGTGCAACCTCTGCCTCCCAGATTCAAGCAATTCTCGTGCTTCAGCCTGTCCAGTAGCTCAGATTACGGGTGTGTGCCACCATACCCAACTAATTTTTGTGTTTTTAGAGATGGGGTTTCACCATGTTGGCCAGGCTGGTCTCGAACTCCTGACCTCAGGTGATCTGCCTGCCTCAGCTTCCCAAAGTACTGTGATTACAGGCATAAGCCATTGTGCCTGGTCTGGTTCTGATCCCCTCTGAAATGTAAAGGAGAATGAAATCAAGGGGAAAAGGCTTGGTCAGTGTCAGAGACAAGGCTACGACTCTTTAGCCTGTGGGTGTAACTAGTGTCACATGTAAATACAGAATCCTGGGTGATGGCGGCATGCTTCGGCCCTGCCTCCTTCCTCACCTCTCAGTGTGACATTATCATGGTGGCTACTACAAGGCTGGCATGGGTTTCACTTTTATTATGGTCATTCATGAGTTACTTAATGAGGGCCTACTATGCACCATGCACTACGGGAATTCAAATATTAAAGTCAAAATTCTTGGACTCTGGGACCTGGAGGTCTAGGAGGGATGAAGCGTAAACAAATCCACACATTGGTCCATCGCTGTCATGTGCCAAGCATTGTGCTGGGCATGTGATGGATGCCAACCGCAGGTCAAACAGGAAGGACTCACGTAGTTACAAACGCAGCTTTGGTTTGATAGGGACCTCGCTCAAGATCCCTTGCTCAGTGGGTGGTAGCTACTCTTCCCAACCCCTGGGCAAAAGCATGGACGGTCCCATGATTTTTCTGATGACTTGCAGGAAACTAAAAATGTCACACTCGTTTTAAGTCACAAAACAGTCTCAATTCAGGAAATAAAATGTCTAGCTGATATATATTATTCAACACATCAACCCTCATTTTCTCCCCTGCCTGGGAGGGCCAAACACGTGGTGGGCAGGGGAGGGGCTGAGGACAGCTCCATCTCTCTTTCTTTCTATTCTCCTCACTCCCACTTCACGGTGGCCGTCTCCAGCCCACTGAAATCTAAGCAGGACGAAGGGAGGGGAAATGGAAGGAACGCAAGGGGGAATGGAAGGGGAAACAGAAGGGGGAATGGATGGAGGAACACTCTTCCTTGTCATATATTAACTTGGTGTCATTGTCTGGGTCCAGCTAAAGTTTAAGCCAGATTCTTTCTCTTGGAGACACTTTTCGGATTCCTCTGAGACTCCCCTGCTGGGGCATCTGCAGGCACAAGCCCCTTCTTCAGTTGACCTTCTGTGACCCCTCCCCCCAAGCTTCTGCCCCTGCAGTATGGCCTGCTGGCATCCCCCTCACCTTCGCAGGCTGCCCTCCCAAATGACCCCCAGCTGACATGCCTGTCAAAGGCTCCACATCTCCCAAAGATGGAAGCACCTACCAGGCATTGTACGAGGAGTGCAGTGACTTTGCAGTCATCTCAGCTCAGACCATTGAACATCCTGTCACACATACATCTCTCTTAATCATCTTGCAATCCAGGAAAGAAAGTTATCTTACCTCCTTTCTACAAACAGGGAGACTTTTAGAGAATTATACAATCACTAAGTGACAAAGATGAGGTTTGAGCCTTGCATCTCCTAGTCAAAGCCCATGCTATTCCCATAAGTCCTTGCTGTTGGATTCCAAAAAACAAAGGGCCCACTCTAGGGCCTGGGACAAGCCATTAAACCTCCACCTTGATTCTTCATCTTCATGATTTCCAAGAGCTCGTCACATTCTAAAACTCTATAATAAAATTTCTGAGTTGAGGAAGCCTAGAAGCACATGGCAGAGAATTCTGCCGGGTCCTCCGTCTTCTGTGTGGGAGGTGGTCCTCACAGCTCAGTTCTTCGTAAGAGCTCTCTGCCCTGACACCCTACATGATATGGGCATGTGCCTCCAACAGGGACAGGGCAGAGAGAGAGAAACGCCATTTAAGTGGTGCTGGCATTTCTGCTTCTCCAGGAGGATATGCCCAGTACTGAGCGGGAGATGGAAGACATGTATTTGTCTTCCTCTCCAGACAGGCTGGCTCATTTCCCATGTGACTCTCATGATGAGAGGATTATGCAGGCTGAGCATGATGCTGGTGTTTCAAGTGAGGAAGTTTCCAGATACCATGCGTGACTCCTGGTTTAAGCCAATTATCGCATTATGGTTCAACCAAAGAAACAACAATTTATTCAAATGCTGGAGAAAACTCTCAGCCATGCTGGTCTTATTGATTGTGGGTCTCCAAGATGGTGCCCTTCCAAAAGATTTCCAAGGATCGTCTTGACTGTGTAATTGCAATGTTCTCCCTAAACCCTCGTCACCATTGGCGGGACTTCAGTGCTTAGCAGCTCAAGGAACCCAGCATGTTCTCCATGGCTGTGTCCTCTAGATCCTCACAGCCTCCCAGCAGAATAAGCAGAACAGGTGTCATTGCCTCCTTTTTACAGATAAAGAAACTGAAGCTGAAGCTCAGAAATGATCTATATGATGTCTGGTGAGAAGCAGAGACAGGACTTGAGCCTTGGTTTCCCAATTATAGTCTAACACGTTGAGTCCTGTACCTTCTTTCTTGCTGATGTTCACACAAGATGGAGTGAGCATTTACCTGCCCTTCCTGATCCTCTGCTTACCAGAATCCCATCTCCCTGCTCCTCCTCCAGCATGGGGTTGGAAAATGGGGTAGAGTCTCAGGCAGAGTAAGGGTGAGGATTATTCCACGATTCTTCCAATAGGACATCAGCCACATCCATTCTGGCAACAACACACTAAACTGTCCATTCTGTCCCATTGGAATCAACTGAGGTTACGTTTCTACACAACAGAGAATAGTTTGTTCCCTTCATTACGTTAGCCTGGATGGGCCAAGGGGTAAAGCATATCTGTCCCTTTATTGCCCATTAAGTGTCCCTTAGTTCCAGTGGAGATTAAGAACTGACATTTATTGAGCATGTACTAGATGCCAGAATTCGTTTTGAGGGTTTTGCACATCTTAATTCATTTAACCTCACAACAACCCTAGAGACCATTACTTGTATGATTCCTTTTTATAGATGAGGAAACTGAGGCACAGAACAGTTAAGTAACTTTTCCAAGGTTCACAGCGAGAAATGATAGACAAGATCTTTAACTTGGGTAGTCGGATTCCAGAGTCTATGTGCCCAGATCCACTCTTGACAGACTAAAGCTCAAGCTAGCCTGACCCTCTGAGGGTTTCCAGGAGGAAGAGCACCAGGCTGAGGAGAACACTTACCTTAAATTGGATTCCTGAGAAGCAAAGCCCAAGTCTAGATTCTCTTGTGATCCATGTACTACGTAAGTGCTCCTGGGGAAACCTGCAAGACACAGGGAGGCGGGACATGGAGGAGCAAGCAAGGGAGCAACCTCAGGGCTGCCCCACCCCCAAGACAGGGAGCTGGACTTTCATGCCCCCAGTTGTCAGGCAGAGACAGAAGGCCAGGCTCTGGTGCCCTAGAGCACTGCTCCACAAATGAGCCACAGGGACTGGCTGTGGGGAGTGAATGCTCACAGAACCTGGGGACACAAAAACTGGTTTAAAAGAAAAAAGAGGATCGGTCAGCTCAGTGACAGTACCTGCCGCAGCAGCCACGCCTGGGATAGGAAAGGCGCACCTGTGATCGGCCTTAAGCCTCAACAAGTCCCAAGCGAATTTCTGGGGTCTTAGATTCCTCTGATGTTGGCGAGTGCCCAGGAAACATCTTGTCGGAGGAAGTAGGGGATAACTGTCTCTGCAGGGCCACCTTCCGGTAAACAGGCAGGGCCTGTTGGAGAGCCTCCTGGGTGACTGTGACTGCGTCCATGCCACCTCCGCAGCCCCCTGTCTGTTCCCTGAGGCCACACTTGCACGCCGCCCAAGCCCCCACCCCCCTCCACCCCCCCCCCCCCACCCCCGTTTCCACCTGCCTTCCCCATCAAACCCATCCCAGCCAGTCTCTCCCTATGTCTGTCGGGGACCCAAGATGTATCAGCCACTGTGCTAGCTCTTCTTTTCCAAGTTGATCTTATTTATGAGATCTCATTTTGTTCTTAATTATGAAATATTTTAACACATAAAAAGGCACCTAATACTCAGCATTGTCAACTCAGTGTTATTTGTTAAAAACCTTCTTCTGAAACATGAAATCAAAGATTTTAGATACATTTAAAACTCCCTTTGTACTCTATCCTGATTGAATTCTCCCCCACAGAGGTCACTACTGCCCTAAATTTAGTGCTTACCACTCCCATGAATGTTTTACTATGTATGTATATAAACCCTTTATGGGACTATTTTGCATTATTTTAAACTTTCTGTTATATTGTGTTGTGCTGTGTATTAGGGTTCTCCAGGGAAACAAAACCAATAGAATATGTACAGAGAGATTTATTTTAGGGAATAGGCTCACACAATTGTGGAGGCTAGAGGTCCAAGATCAGAGTGTCAGTAGGTTGGAGGCCCAGGGAAGAGCTGACACTGCAGTTCGAGGCTGAAGGCTGTCTTCTGGCAGGATCCCACTTTTCTCAGGGGGTCTCAGTCTTTGCTCTATTAAATCCTGCAACTGGCCCAGGTGCGGTGGCTTACGCCTGTAATCTCAGCACTTTGAGAGGCCAAGGCAGGCAGATCACCTGAGGTCAGCAGTTCAAGACCTGGCCAACATGGTGAAACCCTGCCTCTACTAAAAAAAAATAGCCGGGTATGGTGGCAGGCCCCTGTAATCCCAGCTACTCAGGAGGCTGAGGCAGGAGAATGGCTTGAACCTGGGAGGCGGAGGTTGCAGCGAGCCAAGATCACACCACTGCACTCCAGGCTGGGTGACAGAGCAAGACTGTCCAAAAAAAAAATCCCAGAATTGACTAGATGAGAATACCTGCATTAGGGAGGGCAGGTGGCCTGCTTTCCTCAGAGTCCACCAATGTTAATGTTAGTCTCATCCAAAAACACCTTCACACCAACATCCAGATTGCTTGACCATCACCACCTACTATTTCCTTCTGTGACTTGCTTTCCTCACTCACTAGTTTTGAGATTTATCTATGTTGACTAATCTATCATTTCATTGTATTATATGAGGGGACTTCAAAATATTTCTGGAAAAAATGGAATTAAGAAATAAAAATACAAAATGTAAACATTTTCTCAATATCAGCTCCATCAAGTTCAAGACACTTTTGTAAGCAAGGATACCAGCCATTTAGTTCATCCCTAAAGAACTGAGGGTCCTGGGAATTTAGCTATGTCAGTGCAGTCTTTTTACATTATTAACGGAGAAAAACGAGTTTCCTTTAAAGATTTTTTAAGATTACGAACAAAAAGAAGCCAGAAGAAGCCAAATCAGGACTGTAAGGTGGATGCCTAGTGATTTCTCACTGAAATGCTTGCAAAGTTGCCATTGTTTGATAAGAGGAATGGGCAGGAGCGTTTGTCATGGTGGAGAAGGACTCTCTAGTGAAGCTTTCTCAAGTGTTTTTCTGTTAACGTTTTAGCTAACTTTCTCCAAACACTCATAAATAGCACACGTTGTCATTCTTTGCCCTCCAGAAAGTCAATAAGTGAAATGCCTAGAGCATCACAAAAAACCTGTTACCATGACCTTTGCTCTGGACCTGTCTGCTTCTGCTGTGACTGGACCCCCTCCACCACTTGTTAGCCATTGCTTTGCTTGTGCTTTGTCTTCAGGATTGTACTAGTAAAGCCATGTTTCATCTCCTGCTACAATTCCTTGAAGAAATGCTTCAGGATCTTGGTCTCACATGTTTACAATTTCCATTGAAAACTCTGCTCTTGTCTGCAGCTCATCTGGGCAAAACAGTTTTGCTAACCATTGAGTGGAAAGTTTGCTTAACTTTAATTTTTCAGTCCAATTGAATAGGTGTCAGATATTCTTTCTGCTATCAGTCATTGGTCCTCTTCAATGAGGGCGTGAACAAGATGAATTTTCTCCTTGCACATTGTCTGCGGCTATGGCCTTCAACACCATTTTGTTCCTTCGTAAATGAATTATCCATTTGTAAACTGCCCATTTCTTTAGGACATTGTCCCCATAACTTTTCACAAAGCTCCAATGATTTCATTATTCTTCCACCCAAGCTTCACCATAAATTTGATGTTTTCTCTTGCTTTAATTTTTGCAGAATTCTTGTTGCTATGATAGGGGCTCTTTTCAAACTGATGTCCTTCTTGGTGCCTTTTATATCTGATTCTGTTCAGATATAAGAACTTAGTATGAGTTTATTTTGGTGCAAAAAATATTTGAAATTTAGGCTGGGAATGGTGGCTCATGCCTGTAATATCAGCACTTTTGGATGCCGAGGCAGGTGGATCACTTGAGGCCAGGAGTTCAAGACCAGCCTGGCCAACATAGCAAAAACCTATCTCTACTAAAAATACAAAAAAAAAAAAAATTAGCTGAGTATACTGTCATGTGCCTGTAGTCCCGGCTACTTGGGAGACTGAGGTACGAGAATACCATAAACCCAGGAGGCAAAGGTTGCAGCGAGCCGAGATCACTTCACTGCACTCCAGCCAGGGTGACAGAGAGAGACTCTGTCTCAAAAAGAAAAAAAAAGAAAAAGAAATCTATGCATTGTTTTTTCATAATACACATTTTTCCATGAATTTATTGAAGATTCCTTGTCTATACGATAGACTATGAATTTTTCTGCTGATAGGCATAGGTTGCTTCCAATTTTCTATCAGAAACAGATGAGAACATCAACTCTCTCTAGTAAGGAACTGCCATGGCTAATACACAAGTGCTTAAAAAGTGGGTTTGACTTGTTTGACTTACTATGCACCTGGTACCGTCAAGACAAAGCTGCTCCATTTTATAAGAAAAGGAACTGAGCTATTTAACATTAGAAGCGTGATTCAAACATGAGGGTAACCCAAGATGGCTGAGCATGGGTTTTGCAGGCCTGCCCTGGAGAGGGAGCACAGTGAAAAATAATCAAACAGCTGGTATTATTCTGCAGGCTTGAGGATGCTCAGGGGGAAAGTAAAACAATGATTTGGCTCCCCGCCCACAGCTTCTGACAGCCAGGGGCACCTACATCGTAACTCTTAGCACAAAGGACCTGTATTTCACACAGGTGTCAGCAGAGTAGCTTAGTAATTAAACGGGTTTTTTGTCTTCCCTTTCGACCTTAGAAAATAAAACATCTGTGATTTAAGAGAGAAAGAGGAAGAGGAAGAAACTGTCTACAGTTGATACAAGAAATAGAGCTTTATTATTTAAAGTGATCGAAATAGTAAAGGGAAAGGGAGGTAGAGTGTGAGTAAGTTAAATAGTCATTTGTCAGCTAGAAGTCAGTAAACGATGTCTGCGGCTGATAACTTGAGCAATCGAGAAATATGGAAGCAGGTTCTGGATGAAGAAAAAGTGAGACCAGGTGCAGTGGCTTACGCCTGTAATCCCAGCACTTTGGGAGGCCAAGGCAGGCAGATCACCTGTGCGCAGGAGTTTGAGACCAGCCTGGCCAACATGGCGAAACCCCGTCTCTACTAAAAATACAAAATTACAAAAATTAGCCGGGAGTAGTGGCACATGCCTGTAATCCCAGCTACTCAGGAGGCTGAGGCAGGAGAATCTCTGAAACCTGGGAGGAAGAGGTTGCTGTGAGCCGAGGTATCACTGCACTCCAGCCTGGGTGACAGAGTGGGACTCTGTCTCAAAAAAAAAAAAAAAAAAAAAAAAAAAGTGAAAAGAAAAGGTGAAACTGCTGAGAGTAGGGTGTGGGGGAGAGGAAAGTGTAGTGCAGGGAAATGTTCTCTAGAAGGTCTTCAGTGCTGTTTAACTTTTTAAATCAGGTGATAACTATCACTTTAATAATTTTAAAATTAAAATACAAGAACTGCAAAATAGAGCAAGGACTACCGAAATATTTACAGATGTTTCAAGTGATATGTGCAAAATAGCTTCTGAGATAGGGGTGGAGGGATGGCAGGCCAGGGGGCGGGGGTTGGTCATTATCCTAGACTCTTTCTACCTTTACATATAGTTGTATATAGTTGAAATTTCCCATAATAAAAAGGATTTTTAAAAAACAACAGTCTGCGAGGTCAGACAGGTGTGAGTTAAGTTCTAGCTGAGCAACTCAGCAACGTGGGGCTAGTTACTTAAACTCCCTGAGCCTGAGTTTCCTCATCACATAATGGTTTCCACTTGGTGTGATCACTCACATTGGGTGTAGAGATGAAATGATATTATGCCCGTGAAGGGCTGACGGTGGCGTCCAGTGTGGTAAGTGCTCTAAAAATATACTTGGGTTTGGTCTGTTTGGTTGCTTCTATGTGGGGGTTTTACAAAGAAGGTTTGGCTCTAAAATGTGAATTCTGCTTCTCAGACATCTTGTAGTTGTTCTGTACCTCTAATTATTTCTGCCTTATGTGTTTGCTGCTGTTTTAATTTTCTCTCCTCAGCTAGCTTGCTTAGTCTAGTCTGTTAACATTTATTGAGCACCTATGTGCCAAGTGCCGAGAAGGCAGAGATGAGAGACTGTCCCTGACCCAAGGACACACAAGTCAGTGATGGAGAAGACAGGAAAAGATCAGAATAAAATGCAGCATGACAAATGCAGATATTGATAGACCACAGTGGGTATCGGGAACACCAAGGATACCTAGCACAGCCTGAGCCAGGTTTTGAAGGATGGATAGGAGTTCACCAGACAAAGGAGAGTAGGAGGCAGGATGCTATGGTTAGGCCATGACATTCAGAGGTAGCAGCATGAGTCAAGGTCTGGAAGCTGCAAAGGCCTGAGTCTGTTCAGAAAAATAACTCAGTTCATGGTTGGGGGAGTGAGGGAAAAATAAAAATAGACTGAAGAGCAAGGCCCAAATTGTGCCCCACGCTACAGAGTTCATAGGACAAGGGACATGGGAGTGTTCATTCTGGAGAACACCTTCAAATATAACGTGAGTTCCAATCTACATCTGAGTAAGTTCATTCCAGTAGAAAGGGGGAGGGTAAGAGGTTAAGAAAGCAGAGAGGGACAGCACGCGTGTGCGAGACATCACAGAGAGTGGATAAGTCCATTTTCACACTGCTGTGAAGAAATACCAGAGACTGGGTAATTTATAAAGAAAAGAGGTTTAAGGACTCACAGTTCCCCATGGCTGGGGAGGCCTCATAATCACGGTGGAAGGCGACAGAGGAGCAAAGGCACATCTTACATGGTAGCAGGCAAGACAGCATGTGCAGGGGAACTACTCTTTATAAAACCATCAGATCGCCTGAGACTTCTTATCACGAGAACAGCACAGGCAAACCTGCCCCCATGATTCAATTACTTCCCACCGGGTCCTTCCAACAACACCTGGGGGATTATAGGAGCTGTAATTCAAGATAAGATTTGGGTGGAGACACAGCCAAACCATATCAGCAGGAGATGCTGGCTGTCCAAATAGAGCCCCCTCAGAATCACTGTATCTGGATGTGCCAGGGGCTCAAAATTCAATTTTGTTGGGGCATGTGGAGAAAATTAAAAGGGTGTCTCACATCAAACTCATCTGACATAAACACCCAGGACTGTGTTATACACGGTAGGAATTAAACCCTATATACGGTAGAAGTTAAACATCTTTAGTGACCAGCACGGGTGCCTACTATCCAAAGCAAGCCCTTGTATTTCTGAGGTTGTTGAAGGTGGAAGTCTAGGTGGGCCCAGAACCAGAACTTAAAGGGATAGAGAGGCTTCCAGGGAAAGAGGGGCCTAAAGAACTTTGTCCTCAGCATGACAGAGGACAACTTCTAGAAGCCAAGGTGTTTCTGTTTGCCCAACAATGGCAAATAAACCCCAGCCACCAGTTCTAGCTTCTCACTGCACACTCATTGGGCCCTTCTGTAATGGCATTCCTTCCTAGCCAGTGCAGAGTCTGATGAAGTCAGGGTTTATTTGCAGTACAGGCTCAGAAGTGCATTGTGGCTTCCAGAGTGAAATCCAACCATAGCCCTGAAATGTCTCATTCTCTTTGGATGGCTGTGACTGTGCCTGAGGGTTAACTGTCTCCAGAGATGGCTGGACTTCTCCATTACTTGATGATATTTCCCCTAAGTTCACTTTCATATACAATCTTTTTTTTTTTTTTTGGACAAAGTTTCACTCTTGTTGCGCAGACAGTGCAATAGTGCAATCTTGGTTCACTGCAACCTCCGTCTTCCAGGTTCAAGCAATTCTCCTGCCTCACCTCCCGAGCAGCTGGGATTACAGGCTCCTGCCACCATGCCTGGATAATTTTTATATTTTTAGTAGAGGTTGGGTTTCACCATGTTGGCCAGGCTGGTCTCGAACTCCTGACCTCAGGTGATCCGCCCACCTCAGCCTCCCAAAGTGCTGGGATTACAGGCGTGAGCCACCGTGCCTGGCCTCAGCTGCAATATTACTTAATTCACAGTACTTGGGCTTCTTATTTTTTTTGTCCCCCAGGTATCAGGTTAAACCAGAAAGAGATGATTAGGACTTGAATGAAGCGGGATAATGGAATGGGAATGGATTTGGATACATCTACCTGGTGAACTGATGGTCTTTGACTTAGGAGATGAGGAAGAGAGAGGTGTTTAAGGTAATTCTCAGGATGGAGTTAGGTAAGAACCTGGCTGTTCCCTGATGGTAGGCACTGGGTCCTCCCTGCTCTGGGTTCTCCATAAAGAGGCAGCACTACTGCTGGGCTCGTTAATTCAACCGATACCTGCTGTACCATACACTGTGCTAGGGATGGAACAATGAACAGTTCAGAAAGGCAGTGCCTGACCTCAAGGAAGTTATATTCTAGTGGAACATACAGAGCAAATAATTTTAAAACCATAAAATTGATGTTACTAGCTGTGGTAAGTGTTTTAAAGAAAAACTAACAAGGCAGAAAGGGGCAGAGTAAAGGGAAGCTCTACTTGCAGTAAGGTGACCAGGATGAGGAAGCTGTTCATGCAAAGAAGAGGGAGGAGTGGTCAGAGGAGTCAGCAAGTGCTAGGGCCTTGAGCAGGAGAGGGACTGGTATAGTCCAGAAAGGGCAAGACCTACGTGACTGGCGCCTGGGGAGTGATGGAAGAGTGACACGCATGCAGGGCCTTGAACGCCACTTCAGAAGACTGGGTTTTACTCTAAGTGTAAAAGACACCTCTAAAGAGTTTTGTTTTGTTTTCTGTGTTGTTTTTGTTTAGAAACAGTTTTCACTTTCGCTCTGTCTCTCAGGCTGGAGTGCAGTGGTGCAATCATAGCTCACTGCAGCCTCGACCTGCCGGGCTCAAGAGATCCTTCCACGTCAGCCTCCCAAGTAACTGGAACTGTGGGTACACATAATAACACCTGGATAAATTCTGTATATTTTTTTTTTGGAGAGACAAGGTTTTGCCATGTTGCCCAGGCTGGTCTCAAATTCCTAGGCTCAAGCAATCCACCCACCTTGTCCTCCCAAAATGCCGGGATTACAGGTGTGAGCCACCACACCCAGCCCCTCTAAAGAGTTTTAATTTAGTTTAATCGGAGTGATATGATATGATTCTAAGAGTCTAAGAAGGCCACTCTGGAAGCAAGATGTAGAATGCATTGGAGAGGGAGGAACAGGTCAGAGAGTTAGAAGGATATTGCAATGGGATAGGACAGCATGATGGTGACTTGCACCAGGGTGATGTCAGGAGAGGTAGAGATAAGTAAATGGATTTGAGATACATCGTGGGGGGAGAACTGACTAGACTCAGTGATAAATGACATATGGGAGACGACAGAAAGTGAGAGATCAAGATGACTCCTTGGTTTCTGGATAGACATTGGGGTTGTTTACTGAGATGAAGAGGATCTAGGGGCGGTGGCGAAGGGGAGATTTGAGGGGGAATCATCTAGATTTTCTTTTCCTTTCTATTTCTTTATTTGATGGAGTTTCGCTCTTGTCGCCCAGGCTGCAGTGCAATGGCACAATCTCAGCTCACTGCAATCTCCGCCTTCTGGGTTCAAGCGATTCTTCTGCCTCGGCCTCCTGAGTAGCTGGGATTACAGGTGCTGGCCACCATGCCTGGCTAATGTTTTGTATTTTTAGTAGAGGCAGAGTTTCACCGTGTTGGCCAGGCTGGTCTCAAACTACTGACCTCAGGTGTTCCAACCCCCCCTCGGCCTCCCAAAGTGCTGTGATTATAGGCATGAGCCACTGGGCCCAGTCAAGGTTATCTAGATTTTCATTTGGGGATATGTTAAGTTTGAGATGTCTGAGAAACAGCCAAGTGAAGACCTCAAAGAGAGGATAACTATGCAAGTCTGGAGCTGAGCAGAAAGTTCTGAGATAGACATTTAAATGTGAAAGTCATCAGCACATACAACGGCATTTAAATCTACGTGGATAGATCAGACCACTTAGTGATTAAAAGAAAGAAGCACCAAGACCCAATCCTGAAAAACTTTAACATTTAGAGGTCAGATAAGAAAAAAATATCTGGTGCAGCAGAGAATAATGAGAAAGAATGGTCAATGAATTAGGAGGAAGTGCAGAGAGTGTCTCGGTTTCCATGACACCATGGAAGCCGAGAGAGAAAAGTACATCTGTGACAAATGCAACCGGCAGGTCAAGATGAGCGCACAGAAGCATCTGTCGGGCTTGGAAATGCGGTGGTCTTTGCCTTGTTTTTAAGAGCAGTATCACTGGGGTGCTAGGGACTGAAAATTATTTCTCATTCCTTTATTGCTAGGAGCGAGTTATGCTGCACATCCATCCTAAACTCGAAAGTCAAATAAATGTGGGAAGGGTTTCCAAGGGAATCTTGCATCTTGCCACTGCACCAACTGAGTTTAATTTCCCAGGAGCCCAGTCTTGCCCACGTCCTCCCCATGCCTGTAGCTCTAGCTGCCAGGAAGCCAATATCTTTAACTCCAAACAAACCATTAATTGTACCTTGGATGCAAATGATAACCTTTTTAAAATGCTGCTTGTCTTTGCCTTTTCTTTAACACAATGATGGTCAAATCTCTCATCCACAACCACCAGCTCATTTATTTTAATAACTACATCCACAACGAAAACAGGAGTAGTATTATAGAAAGGAATAAAGTCCTCATCACCATAGTACAAATGACTAGGACCTTTCAAATGACTACAGACACAAAAAACAAAGAAAAAATTTATATGTATATATTTATCTCAAGCCACTAGATGGACGTCTTCATTCAACTGCCTGTGCATTCAGAAAAGTAAAGCAGGATCAGTGCCAGACTGCACAAACCCGTCAAATGCATTCAACATTCACTGAACAACTGCTTTGTACAAAGACAAGTAACAATGATGATAACGGCTACCAGTCATGCAATACTTACTCTGTGCCAGGCAGTCTGCTGAGTCACACATACATTGAGTCTCACACACCTTGGCTCATTTAAATCTCCCAGGAAGAAGGGAGTATTACTAGCTTCATTTTATGGGGGAGGAAACCAAATCTTAGAGTTACTAACTCTAAGTAATTGGCCCATGCTGGTGAATGGAGGAGCCAGGTTCCAGAATATGAAAAGACTGTCATTGTCTACAAAGTGTTTATACTAAAGGTGGTAAGAGAGGGATAATGTGCCACAAGGGTGGGCTGTGACTCAGATGCAGGAACCAGCCAAGGAGGGAGGAAGAGAATCAGCAAAGGCCCCACCATGCTCTCTACAGCTCAGGCTGAAACCAAGAGGTCACCCCTGATTGTTTTCCCTCAATCTCACCACAACTACTTCACCAAGAACTGACTGTTCCATCCCCCAAATGCATCTTAAACCAGTCCACCTTTCTTCACCTACACTATGATCACATCATTCGTCAAGGCCACCATCATTAATAAGATGGGCTCCCTGGACCACTGCAAGAGCCTCTCGGCTGGTCCTTTGGCATCCTCTCTGCCTCCTACAATCCTCCCTTTCAACAGTAATCAGAGGGTCCACTGAGTGCACAGATCACCTCTGTACCCTGCTCAAGCCCTTTCAGAGGCTTCCCAGTAAGTCTCAACTCCTTTCCAATGTGTACAAGGCCTTCCCTGCATGATCTGGGCTTTTTAACCTCATCTCCTACAATAGCTGCTGGTTTCTCAACAACCAGGACAGAGCCTGGCATAAACAGTAATTAGGTGCTGAAGAAATGAAGGCAGGAATGAATGGATGAATAAACAGAAAAGCTTTGTGGGGGAGCCATGTTTGAAATGAACATTAAAGTGGAGCAGGATTTCTCAGACAGTGAGGGCTAGGGGGCGGGAGGTAGTGAAACAAATTGTTCTCAATGGAGGCAGCAGGTGCAAAGGTACAGAGGGACTCCAGGTGCAGCAGGGACACAGCCTGAGCAGGCCTGGGGGCAGGGCCGTGTGAAGCCTGGGTTCTCAAGGTTGAGTATGCATTGTAAGCCCCCGGAAAGCTTGCTGAGACACAAATTGTGGGGAACCCACCTCCAGAGATTCTGATAGGTCCATCTGAAACAGGGGCTGAAATGTGCATTTCTTACAAGTTCCCAGGTGATGCTACTGCGGCTGGTCCAGGGCCCACACTTTGAGAACCACTGGTACAAAGTACACTCGATCCTTCACATCCATGGGTTCCACATCTGTGGATTCAACCAACTGTGGATCAAGATATTTAAAAAAAAAAATAGATGATTGCATTTACACTGAATATGTGGGTTTTTTATTGTCTTTATTTTCTGAACAACATAGTAAATAACTATGCATATGGCATTTCCATTGTATTGGGTATCATAAGTAATCTCGACATGATTTAATGTATATGAAAGGATATGTGTAGATTATATGCAAATCCTACATCATTTTATATAAGGAACTTCAGCATCTGTGGGGGACTGGAACCAATCCCCCACAGATACCAAGAGACAACTGTATGTGTATATATGCTTTAATTTTGGAGGGTGGGGATTGTTACTTTAAACGAGGGATATAAATTACTGTTTTAAGATATTATTAGTCCTTTGATACTTAAATGTGAATGAGTTGCAAGTTCTTTATCAACGAGAAGAACTCCAGGCACCAGAGTTGAGAGACAGGAGTGAGATAAGAACTGGGAAAGGGAGATACCCTAGTTTGCCTGCTTCCCAGCGTACCCCAGGGCCAGGCTGGAACAGAAAAGATTAGCTTTGCAAGTGAGAAATTCAATGAAAATGGCTGGGCATAGTGGCTCACACCTGTAATCCCAGCACTCTGGGAGGCCGAGGTGGGTGGATCAGTTGACGTCAGGAGTTTGAGACCAGCCTGGCCAACATGGTGAAACCCCGTCTCTACTAAAAACACAAAAATTAGCCAGGCGCAGTGGCACATGCCTGTAATCCCAGCTACTGAGGAGGCTGAGGCAGGAGAATTACTTGAATCCCAGAGACGGAGGTTGCAATGAGCAGATACTGTACCACTGCACTCCATCCTGGGCAACAAAGCAAGACTCTGTCTCAAAAAAAAAAAAAAAAAAGAAATTCAATGAAATGGAACAAAATAAGACAGTCACACTGGAGCAAGGGGAGAGGTCAGTTATTTCCTTCTCCCATAGCTGGAACTTGGCTCCACCCCGTGGGCTCCCCCCATCGAAGCCTTCAGCCCACCATGTATGTATGTATGTATGTATGTATGTATGTGTGTGTATACACACACACACACACACACACACACACACACATTATATATATATATATATATATATATATATAAAGGAGTTTCTCAGGTTGAAGAGAGGCCCCCCCCCCCCCAATCCCTACCTGTGGGAGATCCTGAGAGGCTTGGGGAATCAAGTTTGAAAAACCACTCTTTAAGGCTCCATGAAACCCCTAAACTATATGCACAATATCTATGTTCACGTGTATGTTTTGGGGGGAGATGAAACTCTAGAGCCACACTGCTCAATACAGCAGCCATGAGCCACATGTTGTGGCTATTTAAATTTAAGTTAATATAAATAAAATGAAGTTTTCAGTCTCAGGGTCACCCTTACCACCCTGGGTATTCAGCAGCCACATGTGGCCACCATGCTGGACAGCGTAGACACAGAGCATTTCCACCGTCACAGGAAGCTCTGCTGGACAGCACTCATCTAGAGCTTTCACCAGTTTTCCAAAGGCATCCATGGCCAGACATTTTAAGAGCTGCTAGTCAAAGCCAGTGAAACTTCATCTAAGGTGCCAGACTCTGCCCTGGAGAGATGAAAGCTCATCGCTATGACAGAGACTGTGAACAAGTCTGCCTTTGAATTGTCTTTTTGTTCCAAAAATCCCACTCTAAAAACTCTTAGAAGATATCCAGATTTTGTGCCTTATTATTTATATCCCCCTCCTGACCATTGTCCCAAAGAGAGGGACAGCTTAATTCCACAAATATTTGCTATAAAAAGGTTCTCTGAGTTCCCCCAGAGCTTCTGTGCCTAACACAAGTCATAGTGGTAAATAACCTTGACACTCCCAGTGACCTTGTCTCCTTTGGTGTGTGTGATGGCTCTAGGTGGGCGAGGCAGTCCTGGAAAACGCCCGGCTCATGCTGCACACAGAAACTATCCAGGCGGGAGCAGATGACTTTAAAGAAAGGTAATGCTTTACAGCAGAGGGGACAGTCCCTTCGCACCCCTACACTCCTGGGCAGTGTGGATAATGCTATTCTGGAGCCTGTATCACTCACCTCCTACCCCAGGAGAGGCTGGGTGGGATAACAGAGCCATGATTATCGGGCTCGTGTCCCTCCTTGTAGACACAAACTAGGCATTAAGGGTTCAAAGATTTTGCCCAGTGTCAGTTGGTTTAGAGTAGGCGTTTTCAAACTCTGGAATGCATCAGAATCACCCAGCAGCCACATAGAAAACACAGATTGCTGTGCTCCACCCTGTTGGATTTCTGATTCAATAGGTCTGGAGTAGGGCCCCAAATTCATATTCCCAACAAGTTCCCAGGAATGCTGATCATGCTGGTCCTGGGACTCAAATACTTTGAGAACTACTAGTTCAGAGGAATGATTCTCAGTCCTGGCTGCATATCAGAATTACCTGGGCACTTAAAAATGTCAGTGCAGGCCAGGCATGATGGCTCACGCCTGTAATCCCAGCACTTCGAGAGGCTGAGGCAGGTGGATTCACAAGGTCAGGACTTCGAGACCAGCCTGGGCAAGATGGTGAAACCCCATCTCTACTAAAAATACAAAAATTAGCCAAGCATGGTGGTGGGTGCCTGTAATCTCAGCTGCTCAGGAGGCTGAGGCAGAGAATTGTTTGAACCCAGGAGGTGGAGGTTGCAGTGAGCCGAGATTGCGCCACTGTGCTCCAGCCTGGCGACAGAGCGAGACTCCATCAAAAAAAAAAGTCAGTGCAGTGCACAAGCCATATAGATTAATTAAATCAGAGTCCCCATGGGCGGGGTCCAGGCTTCAGCAGTTTTAAAGCTCATCAGGTGACTTAACGTGCACCCAGGCTTGAGAACCACGCTCAGCTACACCTCCTCCTCAGTCCCTGAAGGCATCTGGGTTTGCAGCCAGTGTCCTGGAGATGCGCACTTTTAACATGGGCGCTGTGGAGACAGAAACCACATTTCTTATTTGGGGGTCCCCAGCCTGATGCTTAGCAGGTTGTCAGTAAAGTTTGTTAAAGGATCCTTGGTCGAAAAGGAGGACAATTCAGGACAGCGATGAAGATGCCACATCCCCTAACCTGGATCTGAACTCCTGAGTTTTCCCTGGAGCTCTGTGCTTCAACACTCCCATGAGGCTGGTAGCCCGTGAAGCCAGGTTATCAGAAGTTGGCTGCAGTTGCCTTCATTCTAATAAATCAGTGTGTGACAATTGCACTAACAGTGCCCTCAAAGCTATTGAAACAGTGACTTTTACCATTCATTGTCTAACTATCACATAATTGGCCTGTTGGTAACATTTATAATCTGATTCTTTTTCTTTTGGACTACCCAGTTATACTGATTAAGTTCATTTATCTGCAGATATGAAAATGAGCTGCCATTTCGAAAAGCGGCAGAAGAGGAAATTAACTCTCTGTATAAAGTCATTGATGAAGCTAATTTGACAAAAATGGATCTGGAGAGTCAAATAGAAAGTCTGAAAGAAGAACTTGACTGTCTGTCAAGAAACTATGAAGAGGTAGGTTCTGGCGTTGCTGGGTTGGCCACAAGACCAGAGGTGCACACCTGTCTGCCTGTGCTTCTGGACAAGGCCATGGTAGCTCCTCTCTGACTCTCCACATTGCACGCCCACGACTTCAGGGCACGTACCTGTAAAATACTCTCAGATCCTTGTAGTGAGTCCGGTTGCCCCAGCAGTCTTAAAGTCAAATAGCTTTGGGAACCAGTGTGGTACAGAAACAGGGGGAAGGCAGCTGGCCTTGGCATTAACAAATAGGGGAACTTGGGCTAAATTAGAGGGAGCAACCCCTCCTCAATGCATTCAATGTCAGGTTTTGTTTTGTTTTTTTTCAATACTGTATTATACAAACAAAATAACTCTGAGGATAGATACAAGCTGTGGTTTACATCCACTCATTAACACAATTAGGTCAGATCATTGAGTGACAGAACTGGAGGGGACCTCCAACAGTTATAGGGTCTAGTTCCCTGTAAGACTGCAGCGATTCTAAACCAACTCACACATATTACTGTCTGATACGAGATTTAAGCTGCTTCAAGTTGAATCAAAACAATGCTCACATTGGGAAGTTCTTTCTTGGGTCCAACTTAAGCTAACTAGCAACTGTAAACCCATTTCTTCTTGTTCTTAGCTCAGTGATTTAGACTACTCTCCAACAGTAACCCTTTAGAGATGCCAAAGTTATCTTTAAGTCTCTTTCAGCTTGTCTGACTTTATGATTAAATTCACTTTGCTGTTGTTGCTTACTTTGTTCTCATTTTTTTAATTTATTTATTTTTATTTCTGCTTTGGTCTGGGGCTTGCGGAGACCAACCTAATAAATGCAGCCTTGGTGCCAGGCGTGGTGGCTCATGCCTGTAATCCCAGCACTATGAGAGGCCGAGGAGTTCAAGACTCGCCTGGGCAACATGGCGAAACCCCGTCTCCACTAAAAATACAGAAACTAGCTAGGTGTGGTGGCATGTCCCTGGAGTCTCAGCTGCTCAGGAGGCTGAGGTGGGAAGATTGCTTGAGCCCAAGAGGTGAAGGTTGCAGTGAGCTGAGATCATGCCACTGCACTCCAGCCTGGGCAACAAAGTGAGACCCTGTCTCAAATTTAAAAAAAAAAGAAAGAAAAGAAAGAAAAAGGCAGGTATCCTTGGGAAAAGAGAAATTGAGAAATTTCAATTATGCTAGGAAGAAGATCGGGACTTTCCCAGTCTCTGTGAAGCCCGCGTCTGGCAGTTACAGAATAAGAAAAGAATTGCACACGGAGCTGGTCTTCGGCTGGCTAGAATTCTATGCCATTTATTTCCCACTGTAACTCACCTAAGGTGTGTATTGTCGTTTTCAGGATGTGAAGATGCTGCACAAACAGTTGGCAGGGTGTGAGCTGGAACAAGTGGATGTTCCCATTGGCACTGGTCTGGACGACATCCTTGAGACGATCAGAATTCAGTGGGAGAGAGACGTTGAAAAGAACCGGGTGGAGGCAGGAGCCCTGCTCCAAGCTAAGGTGAGAGGCAGGACCAGCATCCTCCATTCTGCCCTATGCAGAAGGAGGCCAAGCTGAGCCGAAAACTAGTCAACATGCAGATGAAGAAATAAAACGGTTTAGTAGCAAGTTAAACCGCATTAGACAAAGAAGAAATGAAAATTAAAATAATAGCTTTTTTGTTTACCTATCTAAAACTAGAAAATGTTTCACATGGTCATAATGCTGGCAGATAGGTGAAGTAGGTTCTCTACCGTGTTACTGAAGAGCACAAACCAGTGCACTGCCTTTGAGTAAGAAATTTGGTAATATGTACCAAGAGTGTTAAAATGCCCCAGCTACCAGCTGAATAACCTAAATACAATCCTAAAAGAATAACTGAAAAAACAAATCATCTATGTCCAAATATACTCAGTGAAGCATTGTAAGAGTGAAAAAGCATACACATGTTTCCTAATAGAAGAAAGTCTAAGCCACAACCTATGTGCAGTAAAATATGAGGCAGTTATTAGAATTAATGTTTATGAAGCATTTATAAAATAGGAACATGCTCGTGATATAAGGTAAAATGAGAAGAAAATGAGAGTACAGAATGGTATATGCCAGAGGCCAAAACATGTTTTCTGTAAAGGACCAGACAGTAAATATTTCAGTCTTCATGGGCCAGATGGTCTCCGTTGCAACTCCTCAGCTCTGCCACTGTGGTGTGAAAACAGCTGTAGCCAATAGGTAGCAAATGAGCATAGCTGTGTTCCAATAAAACTTTATTTATAAAAATAAAAGGCGAGCTGGATTTGGCCTGTGGGCTGCAGTTTGCCAGTTCCTGGTATATACAGTAGGGTAAAGCATTCAAACAAAGAAACTAGGCATTGAGAAAAACATTTTAAAAAGAAAAGACTAGGCCGGGCGTGGTGGCTCACACCTGTAATCCGAGCACTTTGGAGGCCAAGGTGGGCGGATCACCTGAGGTCAGGAGTTCAAGACCAACCTGAGCAACATGGTGAAACCCCGTCTTAAAAAAAAAAAAAAAAAGAAAAGATTAAAATGGGATAAGCAGTCGTTGCCTTTAAGTGATGGACTAGTCTGATGCTTTGATATGTTTTTCTTTTTTTGTTTTTGAGTATTTCTCAAGTTTTTGTTAAATAGTATAAATTATATTCATGGAAGAAAAACAACTTTTATTAAACCTCATAAATAATATAGGATTTAACCAGAAAATAGCATGCATGGCGTTCGTTCTTCCCTTCTCCATCTTCCACCCGTTTCTGACTTTCTAATTTTGATACAGAGGATGAAAACTGACGAGGAACGAAAATGTGAAAAAGTAGAGAAAATTAGGTAGATGTCTGAGGAAAGGCAAAAAGGCTGTTTCTGAGCTCTTGGTTACCATTTAGTGGCTCTTGAGCCTAGCTACGCAGCAGAGTTATTTCAGAGCATTTTCAAAAATCACCATCCCAGACCAATTAAATCAAAAAGAGGAGAAGGGCTTTGTGATTTTTAAAGCTCTCTGGACGATTCTAATATGCAGCCAGATTTGAAAACCGTGAGAATTATAAAAAGCTATGAAAAGAAAAATAGGAGGGCCTTCTCTGTTCTGTTTTTCCCACCAGACTCCCTCAATCCCCCAAGTAGCAACAGGAACCTTCCCAGCCGGGTCTTCATCAATTCTGGATCCCCCCAAATGTTCTCCAGCCTAGAAAACACCCTTTCAATCACCCATTTCTCCAACCCCTACCCCATTCCAATAGCTTCTTTTCTTTCTACCCACCAATCCTTGAGCCACGTCACTATAAACACTTTTTATGGCAAATAGTGCCTAGTAATTCAAAAAAATGACTTCCCCCTCACCCCACCCAACCCGATGAGAAGTGGAGCAACACAGAGATAGAGTGAAGCCATAGATTTGACTTTGATCCATTACCTTTTTTAACAGACTCGTGACAGACCACAGAAAATTAATGGTCCTAGAGACCATCTGATCCCATTCCCTAATTTTAGACGTGAGGAAACTGAGACCCAGAGAGTGCCGGTGACTTCCCAAGGTCACACTACTGGTTGAGAGCTTCATCGTTCATCTTTCCTGTTCTTGGTCCAGGCACCTTTTCTCTGCACTGGGCTGCCTCGTTTCTCCCCCTGGCTCTGCTCCCAAAGCTAAACCTCAGAGGCCCAGCAGTTTGCAAACTTTGCTTCTGTTCCAGCCCTCCTGGGGTGTGCACCACACTGTGGTGACTGTTTCTTTGGGAAAGGGCAGGCCATTATATTTATCAGAAATAAATCCTTCATAGTTTGAAAAAGAAAAAAAAGGGTCATTATTATCTACTCTTCATCCCTTGGAGAGTTTCACTAGCCCAACAGTAACTCAAATATTAATTCTGAACAGATTCATTAGTGTTTTTTAATAGAGTAATCTGAAAGCTACATCTCAGAGAAAACAGACAGTATTTGTTTTAGCTTGGCCAATGCTGCCTGGGCCTCTTGCAGAGAGGCAGAGCTCAGAAAATATTTGTAGAATGAGTGAATTCCTCTGATCATCAACAGAGATCTGAACTGACAGCCAGAATTCCTCCAATAAATAGTTTTGTCAGTTGCAGTTGTGCCCTCAGGGCGCTGACATTTGCCCATCCTGAGCATCTCTTGTCGGTTTCTTGGCAGCAAAGCATAAATGTGAAATAGCTTAGCACACACAGCTTTCAAAAGCTTTTGTAAAGGAAATGCAAGCATGCATCTAATTACCTTTCAGACAAGAGAGGCTGAAAATTAATTAACATGATTAATTTATAACATAGTTTAGGTTCCCTCAGAAGCAGAATAAACAAATACTGGAATTAAGGTAGTTTACTTGGAAGTTGGGGAGTTAAAAACCAACAAAATATCAGAAGAGGAGAAGCAGAGAAGGGAATCAACAAAGAATGCATAATCAAACCAGTTACTACTGTGGGAGACTGACGTGTAAACCAAGAAGAACTGTGAGAAATGGTACAGAACACAGGAGAGGGGAAAGGCGAGGGAGCTGAGATGTTAATACCATCTCCCAACAGTCTCCACCACCTGCTATCAGAGTGACCTTCCAAAGGCTTCAGAGAAACTCGCAGGCAAAAAGATGGAGAATCTGGCAAGGGGAACAGGAAAGCACTAAGCTATGAATGCCTTAGGGACAAAGGCGGTGCCATCAGCATCTGCTAGAACTTACCTGCCAATTCTGTTTATTTTTTCAGTCATTCAAAGCTTAATAAAATAGAGACATAAGAAAACGTATTAAGAGGTTTCTGGCTAAGGTCACTGCAGTCATCGTATTCTTTCCAGCCGTGGTGTTATGAATGTCAGGAACCTCGTGGTCCAATTTTTGGAGCTTCTGAAGTTGCATGATTCAGTGATTACGGATCAGATTGGTCCAGAGAATTTGTGGAGGGTCTTAAAGTCTGGCTCTTCCTTGTCTATTTGTTGTGGTTACCCAATGCAGGGTATTCGAGGATGCTCCAGGAACCTCAGACAACATGCCACACCATGCTCCAGACCTCCTGGTTAGTCATGTAAAATAAAACAACTTTTTTTTTTTTTAAGTTGGGCACTGCGGCATGTGCCTGTAGTCCTAACTATTCAGGAGGCCAAGGCAGGAAGATTTCTTACAGCCAAGAGTTTAAAGCAGCAGTACACTATGATCATGCCTATGAATAGCCACCGTATTTCAGCCTGGGCAATATGGTGAGACCCCGTCTCTTTTAAAAAGTCCTTTTTGTCCTCTATACTCCCACAAAATGCTTCTGACACCAAATACGTAAGTTTCTTCCACTCCAAGCAGCTCTCAAATGCCAACTGGGTGACCTATAATTCAATTCAATCCTGACACTACCTACCTGGAGTTAGCATCAGATCCCACAGGTTAAGAGCTCAGTCCTATAAGACTGCCCTTACTTCAGATGACACGTCTGGCCCTCCCATACTTCTGATAAACTGGCTATAAATTAGGGGTTCCCATAACCTCCTCTGCAGAGGGATAAGTAGATAGTCTGCTAGAACCGCACCCAGAACTCAGGGAAACTATTTTTGCCAGCTTATTATAAAGGATACAATTCAGGAGCAGCCACATGGAAGAGATGCTTAAGGCAAGGTAAGTGAGAAGGGGCATGGAGCCCTCAGCTCCAACTTTTTGAGTCTGTTATAACACTTGGCTTAAAATGCAAACATGTTATACAGCTGTCCGAAAATATTCTTTCTTTTACCCTTATTCTATAAGCTTTTTTTTCTATTTTCAAGAGGGTTTTAACTTTTTTAACTTTTTTGTTAAAAACTAAGACACATACATACATATGAGCCTAGGCCTACACAGGGTCAGGATCATCAATATCACTGTCTTCCATCTCCACTTCTTGTCCCACTGAAAGGTCTTCAGGGGCAGCAACACGCAGGGAGCTTTCAGCTCCTGTGACAATGCCCTCTTCTGGAATTCCTCCTGAAGGATCTGCCTGAGGCTGTTTGATAGTGAACTTTTTTTCTTCTTTAATAAGTAGAAGGAGGGCCGGGCATGGTGGCTCACGCCTATAATCCCAGCACTTTGGGAGGCTGAGGCAGGCGGATCACCTGAGGTTGAGAGTTCAAGACCAGCCTGACCAACGTGGAGAAACCCTGTCTCTACTAAAAATACAAAATTAGCCGGGCATGGTGGTACATGCCTATAATTCCAGCTACTCGGGAGGCTAAGACAGGAGCATCGCCTGAACCCAGGAGGTAGAGGTTGCAGTGGGCTGGGACCACGCCATTACACTCCAGCCTGGGCAACAAGAGCAAAACTCCATCTCAAAAAAATAAATAAATAAGTAGAAGGAGTACACTAATGATAAAAAGTATAGATATAGTAAATACATAAACCAGCAACATTTACTATTATTAGCAAATGTTATGCACTGCACATAATTGTATGTGCTAGACTTTTATAGGACTGGTGGTACAATAGGTTTGTTGACACAGCATCACCACAGGGTCTCACAAAGCTGTAGTCAAGGTACCCACCAGGGCTGCGTTCTCATCTTCAGAGTTTATTCAGGTTCTTGGCAGGGTTCAATTCCTTGCAGATGTAGGATTGAGGCCCCCGACTCCTAGAGGCCACTCCTCCTCAGAGGCCATTTACAACATGGCTGCTTGCTCCTTCGGGCAGACAGAAAAGCATTACTATTTTAAGCCTTTAATCTGATTAAGTCAGGCCTGCTTGGATACTCCTCTTTTGATCAATTCAAATTTAACTGATTTGGAACCATAATTACATGCTCAAAATCTCTTCATCCTTCTCATCTAACATAATCTAATCATTGGGCATTATACCAGAGACCGGAGATCATGGAGGCCATCTTAGAATTCTGCCTACCACACTGGGCCCCTCAGCGTTGAGCAGAGAACTAAAACTGTGCCCCTCCCCCAAACCCCCGCCATCTCACCTCCTCCTCCAGGTAGACAGCTTTGCCTTCAGCCCATCTCCTCCAGGGAAACACAGGTCCCATCTTGTCCAATTTCTCAGCCAGGGCACTAACACGTCTTTGTTCCCTCACCCTAAGCCTCATCTGAAGTCTGCCTCCTGCAATGCAAGCTCTGTTTTGCCTTCTTAGCCTTCTTCCTGCGATGCTACTTCCATTTAATTTCCATTTGCCTAAAGCTGACTCCACACTCTCATTCCTAGAGGCCTCTTTTCTGCATCCCTTGCCCGCTGCAACTGAATGAGGTATACAATTCCCAAAGGCTTAATCAGTCACCAGCACAAGCTGGTGGTTGCCTGGATGTGAGAGAACTGTCTGTGTTAACGGTCCCCAGGGCCAGGAACTCCGTAACAAATGGATTGCTCCCATGCTATCTGCTCCGACAGTAAGTCTGTACTTGCTCAGGTCCGTTTGAGGCATCTGCAGTCAGGAACTTTATCTGAGCTGTAACCGTCTTGCCTTCAACAGTCAGGATGACAGACTGTGCAAACTATTAAGAATGAAGAGAAGTGAATTGATGGAAATGAATTGTGAGGTTTCTGGATGTTGATAGTCTTAGAGCCAAAATAAACATTCAAGATCATTTAAAGCAGAGCCATCTAACAGAAATACCGCAATGATGGGCATATTCTATAATCCATGCAGCAATCCAGTATGGTAGCTACTGGCCACAAGGGGTTATACAGGTGCAGTGGGTCATGCCTATAGTCCCAGCATTTTGGGAGGTCAAGGTGGGCAGATCGATTGAGCCCAGGAGTTCGAGACCAGCCTAAAGGACGTGGCAAAACCCTGTCTCCACAAAAATACAATAATTAGCCAGGTGTGGTGACATGTGCCTGTAGTCCCATGGGAGTGACTTGGGAAGCTGATGTGAGAGGATCACCTGAGCCTAGGAGGTCGAGGTTGCAGTGAGCTATGATTGCACCATTGCACTCCAGCCTGGACAACAGAGCGAGACTCCTTCTCAAAAATAATACATAAGCCTGAGGAACTAACTTTTAATTATATTTAATTTTTATTTAAGTAGCTACAGATGACTAGTGACTACTCTATTGGACAGCACAGGTCTAGATTTACCCATGAGGAGAGTAGAAACCTTGAATAGCATGTCTCCATGTCATCCATACTTACAAACAATAATTTTCCCTGTAAACACAGACATTTTATACAGGCTACTCTGTCTATACCTTTTCTTTGCTTGCTTTTACCAACAAAAGTCAGTGTTTTCTAAGATATATAAAGCTGGATTAAAATGGGCACTGCCACTCTGACTCTAGACTACAAGATGACCTGTTGCAATATTGCCATGTTAACCACCTAGGAAAGTTCCTTTCCAGGAGAACAACAAAAGCAGGACCCCTGACAGCATCTGCAATCTAGAGGCTCCTGTGTGCTGATGAGCTGGCTGAACTCCCTGAGGGCTCTTCAGTGAAATAAGCCATGGCTGTAGCCCAGTGTGCTCAAGGCAAACCCTAACGGGGATCCCCCAAGCATCTTATCTCTGTATCTCACAGAGAACTTCACAAAAGGGCCCCAGTTTGCTTTTATGTCTTTTTCAATTTACTTTTATTTTATTTCAACTGTATAATAGATAATACATCCACCTAGTTCAAAATTCAAAACATGCAAAATGATATACAGTGAAAAGTGCTATCCAACCCATGTCCTAGCCATCATTTTTTTCTATGGGGGTCAATCAGTGTTATCCTTTTCTTGTATGTCCTTTCAGAAATATTTTACACATATACAAGGAAAAAAAGTATATATATATATATATATATATATATATATATATATTTTTTTTTTTTTACACAAGTAGATTCAGAAAGAACATACTGCTTTATGGATTTATGATATTATACCACAAGGGGCAGCAAACTCTGACCCACAAGCCAAATCTGACCCACTGCCTGTTTTTGCAAATAAAGTTTTATTGGAATATGACCATCACATTCATTTACATATTATCTACGGCTGCATTTGCACTACACTAGCAAAGTTCAATAGTTGCAACAGAGACCCTATGACCTGCTAAGCCTGAAATGTTTACTGCCTAGCTAGTCACAGAAAAAGTTGTCAACCTCTGGTCTAGCTAGCAGATGCCCCAGAATTTGTTTAGCCTGTTCCCTACTGCTGAGCATTGAGGGTGGCTTCCAATTTTTTGCTGTTACAAGAGATTAGTCACTAACATGGTATACCTCTTATAGAAATTATATAATTATTGCTATAATTTCTAATTATAGAAATGTATCTGTTAAATTAACTTATAGACACGGAATTGCTGGCCCCGAAAGTGTGTACATTGGTAATTTTGATAAATATTCCCAAATTACCTTCTATAAAAATTATAACAATTAACATTTCTGTCAGAAATATTTGAGAGTGTCCATTTCCCCGTATCTTCACCAATACTTTGTGATCTTTGCTAATACTATGGGTTAAAAATGGATTTCTCACACATTGCTTTTGTGTGTACTAGCAGATCATATCTTTTGTCCATTTTGATTGTAATTGTATGCTACAGTAGCATATACCAGTTGGCGTGGCTGTAAAGAGAATGGAGAGAATCAGAGTAGATTTTAAAAGGAAAAACAAAAAGACTGTCTCATTGAGATAGTTACTACCTGCACTTTGCCTATTCTTTTCTCTAGTTAAGACAACACACAGACTGGGTATTGTGGCTCACTCCTGTAATCCCAGCACTTTGGGAAGCCAAGGCAGGCAGATCACTTGAAGTCAGAAGATCGAGACCAGCCTGGCCAACATGGTAAAACTGCATCTCTACTAAAAATACAAAAAATTAGCCGGGTATGATGGCACATGCCTGTAATCCCAGCTACTGGGGAGGCTGAGACATGAGAATCACTTGAACCCGGGAGGTGGAGGATTGCAGAGAGCCGAGACCACTCCACTGCACTCCGGCCTGGGCGACAGAGTGAGACTCTGTCTCGAAACAACAACAAAAAACCCACAGACATTGTAGAGGGCTCTCTCAGGCCCTTATCTCCTTATACTGTGTGTTTAAACTCACAACTGGTTAACTACCAATATCTGGGTACCTACATAGGGGCTCACCCAACATTGCAACCTCTTTCTTACATCTTCTACCAAGGAATCTCCACTCACTCATTCATTCAAAATCTGTTTGTCAAGGACAAACCAGGTGCAAGGCCCTGCCTCGATGCTATGATTCCTGAAGTCCCTGACTTCAAAGAATGCTCGTCCCAGGCTACCTGACTGTGCTGATCTCAAAGCATATGTTAGATATTTTAAAATAGCTCTTTCCCATAAAAAGTGTAAGGACTTCTGGTAGAATGATAACTCTGGCAAAAAAGAAAAAAAAAAGTGTAAGGACTGGCCAGGCACAGTGGCTCATGCCTGTAATCCCAGTGCTTTGGAAGGCTGAGGCAAGAGGATCCCTTGAGGCCAGGAGTCTGCAGCCAGCCTGGGCAACATAACAAGACCCCACCTCTACAAAATTTTTTTAAATAATTAGTCAGGTGTGGAAGCAGACAACTGCAGTTCGAGCTACTCAGGAGGCTGAGGCAGGAGAATTGCTTGAACTCAGGATGTCGAGGCTGCAGTGAGCTATGATCTTATCACTGTACTCCAGCCTAGGCAACAGAGTGAGACCATGTTGACTCAGAATAATAGAAAAATTTATTTTTCTCTTTAGATTTAGACTCATTGCTGAGCCTCTTCAGCTGCTTTTATCAAGAGAATGGGCTTACTTATTACCAAAAGGGCAGCAAAGTTACAAAGCCATTGGCTCCTCTGTGTTTTGTTTGGCAGCTTCAATAGAGGCTGGGAATTGGTCCTACACTCAAAATGCAGCAGCTCCAAAAGTCAGGTAATTCTTGTGTAAACTCCCAGAGAAACTTGTCGTAGCCTCGCCGGGCCAGGTCCTCTGCCAGTGTTGAAGTTTCATTGAGTGAAGTGTATACTTCTTTTTAATCCCCACTGAGGAGGGCTCATGTCGCTAGTGCAGACTGGATGGCATTCAGTCTTCTCCCAAATAAATCCTACATCTGGCTAAGGAAGGTCAGGAGTGTGTGCTGCCTGTCAAAAGCTATCCTTAGCTAATTAACATACGACACCACATAACTGTAAAATGACTTACAACTGTCATAATAATGATAGCTGATCCTCTTAATGAAAAGGAGATTTGATCTCATTCTATTCCTGGTAGATCCTCCTCTTCTTCCCTAGTCCCTAGCATGTGCCTGGCCCACATTGTAGACCTTCGATAAATACTGTTGAGCACATTCTAGGTGTAAAAGCTATGTTAGGTCCCCCAAAGGGGGCAGAGGGGTAAGTAAGTTGTTCCTACCCACAGTCCAGCGTGGATGTTGGCTGGTGTACTGGTAGGAGGCAAGAAATGGGTGGAAAGGGGCTGGGTGCAGTGGCTCACACCTACAATCCCAGCACTTTGGGAGGCCGAGGCAGGCAGATCATGAGATCAGGAGTTCGAGACCATCCTGCCCCAACATGGTGAAACCCTGTCTCTACTAAAAATACAAAAATTAGCCAGCCATGGTGGCACATGCCTGTGGTCCCAGCTACTCGAGAGGCTGAGGCAGGAGAATTTTTTGAACCCAGGAGGTGGAGGTTGCAGTGAGCCAAGATTGTGCCACTACACTCCTGCCTGGGCAACAGAGCAAGACTCCGTCTCAAAAAAAAATATATATATATATATGGGTAGAAAGGCTACTCTTCTACAAGGCAGAATGAAATATGACATGAAAGCAGAGCCAGCCAAGCTTTTATGGAGCACCTACCAAGGGTTCTAAGCACCCAACAGGTATGTTCTCATTTAATCTTCCTAACATGAGATAGGTATTATGATTTATCATTTTATAGAGAAGGAAACTGAAGCACAGGGAGATTAGGTAGTTTGCCCAAAATCACACACTGAGAAAGTGGCAAAGCTGGGATTCAAATTACATATTCTGACTCCAGAATCAACACTCTTAACTGCTAGTTTGAACTGGACAGACCACATGAATAGGGGGACCTTGACTGGGTTTTTTAAAAAAAGAGTTTTTTGTAGAAACAGGGTTTTACTATGTTACCCAGGCTGGTCTTGAACTACTGGTCTCAAGTGACCCTCCTGCTTTGGCCTCCCAAAGCAGATATGAGCCACTATGCCCAGATGATTTATTTTAGTTATTAAGAATAAATAAGTGACATCTTGTGGAATGTGAGGTTGGAGAAGCCTTTGTCCTGAGGGGCTAAAAGTTATGCCAGGCTTCTGTTGGGAGCTTTTCAAACCAAGGGTCTGTGCTCTCCTTGTGGGATTCTTCTATGAAACAAGATAGGGAACCGCTGTGTTCCCATGGGACCATTGTTTACCTTTCTCCAGGACTGTGAACAAGACCATGAGATCAGCATGATCTCATGAAACCTGAAAAGTGCTGAAGAGCCAAGGCAGACAGCTGTATTCTGTGGTAGAACAATGCTCACGTAAAGCAGCTGAGCTCTCTCTGCAAAAACCAGAGAGCTCAAGTGACTTGCTCAAACCTGCGCAGCAACTGCTCAGCAAAAGGCAGAAGACACGAGGCAGACAGCTCATCTGGATACGTGATCTGCTGAGAATGCACCCACAATTTCAAAGACCAGGAAGTATCATCATTCTCTCTCCACACTCTCCCTCCTCCTAAACACCCACCTTCCCCTCACACTGCAAAGTAGCAATTCTCTCAATTCTGGGTCATTGCCAAGAGTGTTTTTGGAAATGGCCAAGCGAATCACCAAAGTGGGTCAGGCTTGGACTTGGAGATGGTTCCTTTCCTCTTTCCCAGTCCTCATTTGTATCTTCAAGAGTCAGGCCCTCAAATACTTAATTATGACTTAATCAGAACACACTGCTTTTCTCCTCTTACATCCTTCATGTGCAACAACATGCTAAATGAGTTTGAAATTTTTGAAATAGGAAAATCTTTATTATGTTTCAAAATGCCGATGTGTTCTCCTGCCCCAGAAGTAACTGCACTCCTACGCAGCTGGAGTACAAACATGAGCAGCTCAGCTCCTGCGCAGTTTAAAAGCCTAGGGATCAACACATTTGAATTTCATCACACACCTGCACTGGGCGACAAAACACAGTCCTACCTTCCTATCCTCAGGGGCTAGATCACATACCTACTATGAGAAGAAATCTGGAGGCACTGGGTTGAAATGGAAACGGAAATAGAGTTACAATAACCAGAAAGCATAAATCTAAAAAGCCATTGGATAAAAGTGCATAATACTTTTAGGTGAGTTACTTTTAGTAGTGGTTACTTTAGGCAATTAAGTGGGAAGTATCTCTTGTGGTAAGATGATTTGAGAAGGAACACAGTGACACTGAAACTTGTAGTGATCGAATTACTTTCTTTTTCTCTTTCAATCTTAAACTAGAAGAAAGCCTTTGCTGGGTGCTGGAAGGTCATTAACACCTGTACTGTATTTGTTAATCTCCCCTTTCCACAAAGAGAAAGGAGGCCTCAGGACTTGGCACCTTGGCCGGCAATGGTAGCTGGAATTTAATAATAGTGGTTTGTTATAGCGTTATTAATTTTTTAGTTATCTTCTATCCACTGCAAGGAATACTGTGTTATTAGCTTCTGTAGTGATCTAGAACTTTGCTTCCATGGACCAGGGATCACCTGGGAGTGCAGCTTTCTGAGCCGCACTCAGGATCTGCTGCATGAAAGCCTTTTCACAAGATGCTCAGGTGAGGCTGATGCGCATTCAACCTACAGTTTCCATGTTAAACTAACCTACAGTTTACAGATAGCTAACCTACGGTTTCCATTTTAAACACATTTATTTGTAAAGAAAGAGTGAATTGGTTTAAATAAAAATAGCATGAATGAGTATTAACATGGTGTGAAAAACCATGTCGGTGGTCCAAGGACATTTGAGAAACACTTAGATACAGTATCTTTGCTAACAAAACTAAGACATGGTGTTTCAGCCTGGAGACCAGTAAGTATCATGGAAGCCACTCACTGGGTTGAGAGGGGGCAAATCATGAAAGGGACTGTGGCCGTAGCCTTGGCCAGCAGCTTTACACTAGACCTCCCCACCAAGGCTTTGAAACTTGTCCTCCATGCCTTCCCTGGCTCTTCCCCATGGAGTGATGGCAAATGTTTCATAACTGCTTTCTGGGGAAAATGTATGTATATGTATATATGTGTCAATCAAATTCACAGTACTGCTTAAGAGTAATGTAACAATTTCTGTTGAATTTATGTATATTATTTTTGAAATAACACAAATTTTAAGACAAAATACTTTGCTATTTCGATTACACCTATAACTTCAGTATGACTTATTTCTTGGAAAATTCACCAACCATTTTTCATAATTCTATCATCAACAATAGTATCACAAAATCAGACTACAAAAATGCTTGATTACTAATTTCTGATTGAGCAGAAAGTCACATTATTTGTTACCAGTGGCAAATCTGTAGGGGGTCTGTAGCAACCTCAATTCTTGCCCCCTCAGAAGAAAGAATTCGACTGAGGGGCATAAAGCAGAAGAAGAGACCGAAGCAAGTTTTAGAGCAGGAGTGAAAGCGTATTTAAAAACTCTAGAGCAGAAACAAAAGGAAGGAAATACACTTGGAAGAGGGCCAGTCAGGCAACTTGAAAGACAAGGGCGCGGTTTGACCTTTTGACTTGGGGTGTTACATGTTGGCATGCTTCTGGGATCCTTCTCCCCATTCCTCCCTTGGGGTGGGCTGTCCGCATGCCCGGTGCCCTGCTGGAGCATGAGCACTGTGCTTACTGGAATTGCACGCATGCCCATTTGAGGCATTCTTCCCTTCCCAGTTGAATGTCCCTAGGAGGTCATATACCACTTTAACTCTGCCATTTTGCCTCTTAGTGTGCGTGCTTGAGCTCACTTGATCAACTCCTGAGATCTTATCCAGAAGCTGCTTATCACCAGTTTCAGGCTTTTTCTGTCTTTAGGGAGACTGCTTTTCCCTGCCAGCTGTGACCAGTTATTTCAGAGAGACAGTTAACAACTGCCTGACCATCGCCTGACGGTCGCCTGACAATCTTGGTTGATTGTGGGGTGTGCCTCCCCCTGCCCTGTTCATGTCTGACTAGCTACCTATTAGCTACCTATATTGTTACAGTTAACCTGTAACAATGTAATTTAATTTCTAATGATGGCTGTATTTTAGCAGTCAGCTTACCAAATTCCTGAAAATTTAAAACTCAGCTCCTGTGAGCTATTAGGAGCCAGTTCTAGTTCATTGCTGCTTCCGGCCACCCTCTGTGGCTACATTGCCTGACTCCACTTGCCTGCCAGGATGCCCCGCCTCCTGCCTCCTACCCACCTACACAGTCCATCTGGCCAGGACCCCAATCCCAAAGAGGGGAGAAAAACTGGGGTACTGATCATAAAAACCTGGAAGGTAAGGAGTATATATCGGAATGATCCACCTGAGTTTGGGGACCAGCTACCTCCAATTTTAGGGATCTTAAATTGATAGATTGGCAGAGGTGACAGCATTAAATACTAGTTAAGAGCACATCTCTGGGTCTGCTGCTAGGCTTGAATCCTCTTTCTGTCCCTCACTGGCCATGTGATCTTGAGCAAATAACTCAATCTTCCTGTGCCTCAGTTTCCTATGAGGATAATATTGGCATCTCCCTCATAGGGTTGTAAAGATTAAATGAAATAATGGATTAAAACTGTTAGCATAATGCTTGGCACAGAATAAGTGCCTAATTCATGTTAGTTATTAGTAGTAGTATTTAATTATTACTATTTAACTGTTACTAAATATTTAACTATTCATAGTAGCATTTAACTATTATCATTGTGTTATTTAACTATTAAATAACAAAAGTTATTTGTTGGCTACTATTACTTTTTACACATAGAAAATATATGCAGCCAGTGTTTTCATGCTTTTGAAGTTCTAAAGGTTTCAGCATGCTTAATCTACAGGAAGGAGTCATTATATGATTATGAGTATCATTCTCCATTCATTATCGTCTATGTTCCATGGGCAGAAACGGAGACTCTGAGAAGCTGAATGATGGCCTACGGACACAAGCCATTGGCTGACCAGTCAGAGCTGGGCCCTAGGCTTCTGTTCTCTTTCAGCTGCTCCAAAGTCTTTAATGGTCATTCTTTGGGCTCTGTAAAAACTTCAAACTGTAGGAATTGGAGGTGCTACTACTGAGCTACGAGCTTCTTGACTTGAGTTTTTTTGTTTTTTTTGGGTTTTTTTTGAGACGGAGTTTTACTCTGTCACCCAGGCTGGAGTGCAGTGGCACAATCTCAGCTCAACTGCGCCCTCTGCCTCCTGGGTTCAAGAATTCTCCTGTCTCAGCCTCCTGGGTAGCTGGGACTACAGGCACATGCCACCACTCCTGGCTAATTTTTATATTTTCAGTAGAGACAGGTTTTCACCATGTTAGTCAGACTGGTCTTGAACTTCTGATCTTAGGTGATCCACCCACCTCGGCCTCCTAAATTGCTGGGATTACAGGCATGAGCCACTGCACCCAGCCTTGACTTGGGGTTTCTTAGCAAGTCCATTCGATTGGACTATCTTTGGATTATTCTGTAAATAAACATTCATAGATGGTAAAAATGGTAATTCCAGAAATCTGTAACCCAAGAAAGTAGAGTTTTTTCCCTCCTACATTCTTGGCTAGGAGACATTCCATCAGACTGCATTGAAGAAAATGGGGATGATCTCTCATTTTTCATCTTTTCCCCAGAAAAGAGGAGTAACAATGACCTGCTCCCCCTGAATATATGGGGAGGGATCAGACCCTGTCCATCTTGCTCTGGGGAGAAGGTTAAAAACACAGAGCTTCCTGCCAGGTGCGGTGGCTCATACCTGTAATCCCAGCACTTTGGGAGGCGAGCAGATCATGAGATCAAGAGAGCGAGATCATCCTGGCCAACATGGTGAAACCCAGTCTCTACTAAAAATACAAAAAAGGCAGCCTCAATGGTTCACACCTGTAATCCCAGCACTTTGGGAGGCCAAGGTGGGTGGATCACCTGAGGTCGGGGGTTCAAGACCAGCCTGACCAACATGGAGAAACTCCATCTCTACTAAAATTACAAAATTAACTGGGCATGGTGGCACATGCTGATAATCCCAGCTACTCAGAAAGCTGAGTCAAGAGAATCGTTTGAACCAGGAGGCAGAGGTTGCAGTGAGCCAAGATTGCACCATTGCACTCCAGCCTGAGCAACAAGAGCAAAACTCCATCTCAAAAAAAAAAAAAAAAAAATAGCCAGGCGTGGTGGCGGGCATCTGTAATCCCAGCTACTGGGGAGGCTGAGGCAGGAGAATCATTTGAACCATGAGGCAGAGGTTGCAGTGAGCTGAGATCACGCCGCTGCACTCCACTGGGTTACAGAGCAAGATCTCCATCTCAGAAAAAAAAAAAAAAAAAAACAGATGTTTCCATGTGACAGCTGTGTTTCCTCTGGTTAGAGGCAGTGAGTGGTGATTAGAAAGGCTGGAAAGGAAGGACAGGCTCAGCTCCTGATCATCTCTGCTCATACTGAGACATGACTCTCCACAGCAACAGGCGGAGGTGACCCACGTGTCCCAGACCCAGGAGGAGAAGCTGGCAGCTGCCCTCAGGGTGGAGTTACACAACACTTCGTGCCAAGTCCAGAGCCTCCAGGCTGAGACAGAATCCTTACGTGCCCTGGTAAGTGGGCCAAGGAAAGACCTGGCTTTCCTATGCTAATTTTAACTCTCTACTGTCAAATTCCAGTACTATGGATCATAGTTTGCAGGGGATTCCCATCTCACAGCATATGAGTTTTGAGACCTGAAATGTCTTCTGACTCCCCAAGGATCATCAGATACTGAATCATAGCAGGTGCAATAGACAGTGTAGTGCCCCATGGAAATATCTCTTACCAGGCTGCTGCTGTGAATGTTGGCTGCTAACACCTGCAGCTGCCCCTTTTCAGCTGCCCCATTGCTCCTGAGACCTGCCCTTACCCACACTGAGGACACCTGGCCCAGAAAATTAGGCCCTGGCTCCCAGCCCTCAGCCAGTGACTGAGAGGGGGCTTTAAAAGCCCTGCCCTCTTCCTTCAAAGTGAAGCTCACTCCATGCTGTAGAGCTCTCCATGGGACCAGGCTGTGGCCAGATTCCAGAGACCACATTCTTGCTTAGTGCCTTCCTCTGCCCTAGCCTGCTTTCCTCACTCCCCCTTTTCCTGAGATTACTCCTTAATGATTTACGAGTTCCAGGATCCCCCACCTGAGGCTCTGCTTCTGGAGAACCCAACCTGAGACATCTAGTAAGCTCTCAGACTCACTGTGATTTGCAAGCGTGTCTCTTTATCACTAATTATTATTGATTAAAATAATCAATAAAATGTATTAATAATGAAGCAGTCCACCCTCTGATCTCTGGGATGGATGGAAGTTCTATTTGGGTGTTAAACACAGCTCTTCTTAGACATCCCCCTCCAGGAGGGGATGCACTGTTCTAACTACAGCTTTGCTGGTGCAGATCAAAGGGTTGTCCATGTAATCCTTGTGCAGCTGAAATGGTCTGAAGTCAGCGAAGTGCATGATGGGATGTAGGTCAGTATAAGCATGTATAAGAAAAAGATCAGAGGATCTGAGGGAAGGAAAATGAAGAGTAATAGAGTCAGAAGGGCTCAGTTCCTCCATTTATCCCTTGGGTAAATAAGCAAATCCCTGAACCACAGTTTCCTCTTCTGCAAAATGGGTATGACAGCCACAGTCCAGCCCACTTCTCAATGTTTCTAGGAGGATCCAATGTGTGGATGCACATAAGAACACTTCTTCTTACTGTTAGCATTACTTTGAGAACTTGCTACGTTCCTGGAACTGTACCGAGTGCTTTGGGGACATAAAACTAATTAGATATGGTCCCGGCCTCCAAGGAGTTAATGCAGCTTCAGTGGAGGAGCTGATATAAACATGAGGTGGCAGGTGGGAGAGATCACCCCTGCTGTGGGAGTCAGGGTATAGACTTCGTGGTGGGTGCTCTCTCTCACTCACTAGCTCTAGGAATGAGCAGAGCTTTCATTTTCCCACTCATAAAGTGAGGATCTGTTTTGGCTATTATATCTAGTTACTGTCTTAGTGGCTTAAGACAACAGAGAATCATTTGTGATCTCATTCTGTGATTTAGGCAGAGTTCAGCAGGGATAACTCTTCTCTGTCTCAGGTGGTCTCTGCCAGGGCAGGAACACCCAAAAATGAATTCTTCACTTAACACGCCTGGTGACTCAATTATGCATCTTTTTTTCTCTCTCCCTGTGACCGCTCCATGTAGCTAGCTTGGACCTCCTCATATCATGACAGCCTGACATACTCAAACTTCTGATATGGCACCTGAGTGAGCACAGAAGCTACGAGGCCTCTTCACACTGGGGCTTGAAAGTCTCTGAACGTCCCTTATACCACATTCTAGTGGTTGAAGCAGTCACAAGACTATCCTAGATTCAACAGGGATAGAACTGAACCTCTTGATGGGACAATGGCAAGGTCACATTGAGAAAGTGATTGTGGAGTGAAGATAATTGCAGCTGCCAGTTGAAGTGTGATCCACCTTAGGGTCATCGTAGAATTTACCTCATAACGTCAATGAAACGATTAATCAGATAATATATGTCAAGCCCTTAGCACAGTGCCTGGTGCTTACTGAGCAGTCAACAAATGCCATCTGTTATTAACTATCATAAAATTGCTATAATAACTGCTAGTATGCTAACTCCAAGTTGGCATCACCAGCCACCTGGTCACCTCACTTAAACCCACTGTCCTAACTATTGGGGGGAAAAAAAAGGAAAAAGAATTTACACCCTCAACCAGAAAACTTCAGAGCAGTGGCATTCTGGTTACGCCCATGCCCTAAAACAGGCTGCCTCAGTTCCCTGCTGGTTCTGGTACATTATCGTTCTGGTCACAAGGCCTTGCAGCCAAGGTGAGGAGCACAGATTGGGACAAAATAGGTGACAAACTCTCATACGGTTTTCAAATACAGAAAGTTCACCCAGCCATCCCCATTATTCTCCGTCAATGCAACCTGTGCACTCACAAGGACCCCGCAGCTTATATAAGCTTCAGACAACCGAGCTGGTAAGACTTTCGGTGCCCTTTGCCAATAAGGCACTATTTGCATTGGAAGCTAGGCACAAATAAAGGTGCTTGAGGCCTGCTGAGCTTAAATCAGGAATGGAATTCAAGGCAAGAAGTTACAGAAAGTCACTATCTTACTTTCTGGAGGGCTTTGCAATTCAAGAAAGCCCCTTCAGATCTCCAGAGAAATTGGCAGAATAAGTGTGCTTCTGTGATTTCCGTTTGTTTGCTGGTACTGTCTGTGTGGCTGAGTGAGTCAGCATACTTTCTGCAGCAGTAACCTGATCATAGTTACTCAAGCTCAAGCATCTCTGGGAGAACCAGGCATCCTCTCTTTCTGCCAGAATGTCAGGGACTTAGGTGGGGAAGGCTGGATTTGGACTTTAAGGGTGGGATGGAAGACACATAGAACCTTTGGCTGGGGTTCCCAGGAATGCCTTGTTGGCAGTGGGTACTAAGTCACCAAAGAAAAACCTCAGGCCACCTGAAGAACTCATCTAGAAGATGGAGCAAAAACTGTAGACAGATGATCCAACATGATTCTGTGAAGGGCCTTCCCAAGTCACAGATGTTACAAATCCAATGTCAACAACAACTAGCCACAAATTAAGTACTTTCATGTATAAACAAAGAGAGAAAACCCAGGGAGGTTGGAACAAATGATGCTCAAAGTCAAGATGGCCGTTTCTGCATCCTCACTGCTATAGAAAGGTTTTCAGATTCTGTTAGCTAAATGATAACCCTAGACCAGATACTGATCTAGATTTATTTTCTAGTAATGTATTTTGCCTCTTATAAATATGCCTCAGATAGATGAGAATCTGACTCAACATTCTCATATCCTTTGGAATTAAGAAGATTTAAATCAGGTAATATGGTGATCCCTGCTAATAGCAGTCATGATTCAAGACAGTGTCATGACAAAGAATTTTCTATTTCATCCACAGTGGTCCTAAGGGTGTAAAAAATCCCCTTCTGGAGGGCAGGGTACAGAATCTTGTTTCATTAAAATTCAATCCAATTTCCAAAGTTATTTGTTTTTTTGTGTGTCATACTAAAAAGCCAGATGCTAAATTATAGGTCAACCATAACTAAAACTATTAGAAAATGTTAAACAGATAGTTTTTTAAAGGGATTTATTGATCAGCTCTGTAGTTTTCAGGACGTGGTACATGGGAAGATGAGAAGAAGGAAGTTTCCAGTCTAATGGGGAGACATAGGTAGGGCAATAAGTGTAACCATATTACACGTGCTATCATCCAGGGCAACCTACACATACCAAGAACCTATTCTGTGCCAGGCCCTGACTTGTGTGCTGGGACTACAGAGATTTGGTTTCCAAGACTCACCATCTGGTGGAAGAGACGTGCCTATAAGTCCACCGTGATAAGTTTAAGAGCATGCATGTGCTTGGGGAACCATAGAAATACAGAGGGTCTCCTGACCCAGCTTGGTGCTGGTAGAGGCAGAGGAGTTTCAAGGAAGGCATGCTGGGGCAGGTGACCTCTAAGCTTGGACTTGGGGATGAGTAGGATTAAGTCAGGTGAGGATGCTGGAAGGAATGGAGGAGCATGGTGCAGGTGGAGGAAACAACACAGATCCATTAAACTCCAAGACTGGAAGCGTTGACGCTGCTCTAGATGGGGAATGAAGATGGAAAGATACTGGGCCAGTTGTGTGTGCCATATCAGGGACTCTGGGGAGCCATCAGTGGAGTTTAAGCAGAGGAGATACAGGCCCAGATTTTGGGCTTTGGACAGAGCACTGTGGCTATTTGTATGGGGAACTCAGGAACAGGAGGAACTAGGGGTGGGGGGGAGATGAGCTAAGAGGCCACTGAGGGTACCATAGGTGAGAGGTAACAAGCTTCCAATCCCAGGCCATGGTGGCTGGAGAATGTGAAAACTTCTCAAACGATACAAGAAGCAGGATTCAGAATATACAGGATTCAGAGGCCGTGATGATTGCATTTGGAAGGAAGGAAAGCAGGAACAAAGCAGGAACACATCTTTCCCCCAGTTTCTAGCTCACATGGGTTCACCAGTTGAAGCTTAGAATAGGAGGGGCCAGCAGGTTCAGGAGGCAGCCAGGGGGCTCCATTTTGGACAACTTGATGTGAGTTCTGAGTATATATTTCCAGTAAGAAGTTCAGTAGCAGGTCCACAGCTACTGAAGGAAAGATGTATCGTGGAATTACCAACGCAGGACATGGCCTGGAGGTGACTGTTAAAATCATGAGTATGATGGAGACCAACAGAGACCCAGGATGCACTGCTCAGAAGTAAAGTGGGCTCAGGGTGGGCACTGGGAAACCCACAGTGAAGGGATGGCAGAGGAAAAGGGATGGGCAAAAATGTGCTGCTAAAACACCAAAGGGGAAAACGCTGAGTATATAAAGGCCAGAGACATTCATTCTAACACAGTGATCTGAGAAAGAATGCTGGAGGAGTGGTGTTCTAGCCAAATGACGGGGTTTCAGCAGCAGAGAGGGAAGGGGTCCCCCCAGGGAGTGAAGAAATCACAAGAAAAAGCCCCAGAGAACAAGATTTATTTGAAGAAACACCTACAAGCTGCCTCTCATTTCTCTCTCTCAATCCCTCTCCGTCTTGCCCCCCCCTCCTCTCTCTCCTCACACTCCCTTTCCTTTTCTCCCTACCTCCTCTTTTTGCCTCCCTCACCCTCTGTCCCATCAAAAAGATCATTCAATCAGACTAATGCACAGTCTGACCTGAGTAGGATTCCTCATTTTTCCCACGGAGCCGCTAAGAATAACGCCCATCAGTGTCCATAACTGGCAAGGTCCTTGCCACAGAGTTGGGGAATAGTGCAGGCTACCACCAGCCCCTGCCACTGCTCTGCACACCTCCCTCTTCTAGGGCCCGGCCCCGTCATCCTCGGGTTTGGACCAGGTTCGCTCTTTTGTAGAAACGAGGCCTGGAGAACACCTTGCACGATGCCAAGCACTGGCATGACATGGAGCTGCAGAACCTAGGCGCTGTGGTCGGCAGGCTGGAGGCGGAGCTCAGCGAGATCCGCGCTGAAGCTGAGCAGCAGCAGCAGGAGCGCGCGCATCTGCTGGCCCGCAAGTGCCAGCTGCAGAAAGATGTGGCGTCCTACCACGCCCTGCTGGACCGGGAGGAGAGCGGGTAAGCCTCGCTTCTTCCGCGTCAATTATCCAAGGGATGCATATTCATGGCTTTAAAAATATTTTCCAAACTATAGAAGTATTTAAGATTCACAATCATGTTGTGTTAAAATAAAATTCTAAAGAAAAAAAGAATTTAAGATAAGAAGAAATCACCCCCGACTTTGTCTCACATAGGTACCCATTCCCACAGCCTGGCTATGACCTTCCAGGATTTTCCTATTCACATACAAATAATATACATAATTGTATATTGACATACTAATACATATTCTATATGTATGCATATTTATGTATGTATATATACATGTATATGCATATATATATGCATATACCTAGGACGTACATAATAGCTGTTAGGAATGTTTCAGTTTCTTGTAACAGAATCTAATTAATGAGGCTATAAACCAGTGCTCCTGAAACTAATGTGCACTCAAAACCCTGGGCATTTTTTTTTTCTTTTTTTTTGATACAGGGTCTCTCTCTTGCTATGTTGCCCAGGCTGGTCTCGACTCAAACTCCTGGGCTCAAGTGATCCTCTTGCCTAAGCCTCCAGAGTAGCTGGGATTACAGGTGTGAGCCACGGCACCCCAGCTGGGCATCTTTTTAAAATGCAGATTGTGCTTCAGTAGGTCTTCGGTGGGGTCTGAGAGTCTTCCTTTCTAACAGGCTCCCAGGTGATGACTATATTGCTGCTCCACAGACCACACTGAGTAGCAAAGATGTGTAAACCATTTTTTAAGAGTCCCAGAAATAGGTGATCTAGGCTGCTCAAAGGTTTCACTAAGGACTCAAGCTCTTTTCATTTTTCCAACATGCCATGATAACATTGGCTTTTTGTCTTTATCTTGTCACCCCACGGTTACATATGCCAGCCACAGATCCAAACATCACATGCTCATTCGTGACCAGAAGTAGGAGGGAAGACGCAGCAGCAAAACGACTTTTTCTTGAGTGGCCCTCTCCTTTCTCAGTGAAGGAAAGACATTTGGAGGCTTCCAGCGGACTGACCCTCATATCTCATTGACCAGAACCTGCTTACACTGGCCATACCTATCTGCAAGGGATGCTGAGAAAGCAACTCTAGCTTTTCCAGACTCCATACTGGGGGCAGGCAAGGGGTTGGGAATAGCACTTGGGTTAGTCTGCCAAAATCACACACACACACTCAACGCTCACTTTGCTTTTTAATAGATAAGGATTCCAAAGGCATATACATCAGCCTTGGGCCTTAGCTTCCTTGCCAACTCTTTCCAGAAACCCAAGCCCTTATTTTGTATCATAGTTCTATGTCTTATTTCCCTCCAAGGCCCCTTCTCTGACATATGTTGAATAAGGAAGATACAGCTTAGTGATTATATAGTCCAACCCCTCCTGATTCAAGAGAGAAAACAAAGACCCAGAACGGAAAAAGATTTACCACGATCACACAGGAGGCGGAGACAGCGCTGGGATGGGAGCCCGGGTCTCCTGCTCTCTCCAACAATGTAACCTCTCTTTATTCAGAAGGCCGGAGAGCCTCAAGGAAGCGACCTAACCATGCCCTGCTTTCAAACAGAAATACGTCATCCAGCTCCTCTCCAGCTGCCTTTTATTGAATTGATTTTTATTGATTATAAAAGCCAGATGTTCGTAACAAAGTTTTTTATTCAGATACCTATGAGCATCTGAATAAATACACAAAGTCGGTTTAAACAAACACCATGAGTAGTGAGTTAGGCTGAGTTGCTTTATGAGAATCTACCAGGTACATTTCATTTACTGAGTGCCAGCGCAGTCCTGACTCTTGATTATTTTCATTTATCCCCCAAACCCTGCCAAGACGACCTCATGATCCCCCATTTTACAGACAGGAAACAAAGCCTCAGAGAGCTTAAGTCATGGCCCAAGGTCTCAAAGCAAATAACCGTGTAGTAACAATTTAAAACCCAAAACTATCTTGTTCGAAAGGCCAGATTCTTTCATGAGACAGCCGCCTTTCTCGTACTGCTATTGTGGTAGAATTACCAATTTTCCTCACCCATTGCTTCTGACTCTTACGTGTTTCCTTTCAGCTGATGGAGAAACTTCCTCTTTTCATGAAGAAAATGCTCCCTTCCTCACCAGCTGACTCATGAAGTTGCTTAAGAAGCTTTCCCCTGAGCTCCAGTACCTGCTGGATTCCCTGGTTAATTCAGCTTGAGCTGAAAAGCTTCCTGGAAGTGGAGAGGGTCCTTCTGCTTTAATCTGAGTAGTCTGTAGCTTGAGCAACCTCCCTGTCCTCCTTCAAATAAACGCTTTGTGTGCTGCGTCCAGTTTGCCCACCTTGTTCAACTCACTATAGGGTCAAGATGGATACACTTTACCTACCTGACATTTGCTCACGGAGCTATGCTTGAAGGCTTCTGGAAGGATTCCCTTGAATGTGATGCCATCTGCCTCCCCAGGGTCACCTGCTCTTGGGCTTCTCAACATAAAAGTGCTGCAGAAGCAAACGCTGTGCTCGTGGCATGCAGGATTGCCGCAGTCTGGGGCAAAGAAAACAACACTCTTGCTCGAGAGGGGATTAGTGTGGTGCTTTATTGCATGTTTCATAATTACAGGCATCACGGAGTATTCAGACCTCTTTAATGCACTCTGCATGCATATTCATGTGCAGACACACACATTTCACTTGCTATTGGCAGAGTACCTCTCAATCAGTCAAAAGGGAACTTCAGTCTAAGCCCAATCTAAACCCATTCAATCTAAGTGAGGGATTAATTACACTGTGGTTGCTCACCCCACTTACAGCCTCAGAATTTTCTTCCAGGGTCCTTTCCCCAGTTCTCTCAGGGCCTAAGCCAGCCAAATATAGTTCATGCATCTGCCACCTACACAGGCAAGACTCTCTTGCCTTCTGATTAAAATTGAAACCACCACCTGTGTCCTACCACAGGTTCTCAGTGCCTCTAAAACTGAAAGGAAAAAAAAGCCCAACTTTAATTTCTTCATTCTTCCCTCAAGTTTCTGTCGGTTTACCTATCACACAGAATTACAGACCAAAATATCCAAACTGAGTCTTTGTGTTTCTGAGCTGCTAATCCAGACGGGGATGTATCCAACACGGGTACATTTGAAAACCCCCATATCTGAGGGTCTGAATGGCCAAGGCCCAAACAAACAAAAGAAACCTTATTTATCCTTAAGGATTGCTTATAAAAGAAGCAAGGCAAGAAATATGGTATCCTAGTTGGAAATGCTACAGCCCGTTTTCCTTTTTGGCCTCCAGGAGCAAAGGAATTGTATTAATAGCTCACATGAGCAGGACAGCTATTTACGATGTGCACAGCACCTTAACGTAGGTCAGTTTGTTGTTTGAGACACGGAAATAGCCAAGACACCCTAAAACTACATTTTAGCAAAGTATCCATCTCCTCCTCCATAGCTGCGCACTGTGGGGCTGCCCATAATTGAACCACATGGGTACAAGAGTCCTGCCAGGAAACAAAATGCGTAGCCGGCCTTGCTATGTTGGATGCACTAGACACTGAGGTCTGTTCCTTTTCTTTCTTTCTTGTTACTGTTTTTTTTTTTTTTAAGATGGGGTTTCACCATGATGGCCAGGCTGGTCTTGAACTCCTGACCTCAGGTGATTCACCCACCTCGGCCTCCCATAGTGCTAGGATTACAGGCGTGAGCCACCGCGCCTGGCCTCTTTCTTGTTACTATTAATTTTTGGCCCCTCAGCCAAGACCTAAATGCCTAACCTAAACGTAGCTGGAGGCTTTGAAGGTGAGAGTCCCCCGAAAGGTCAGCCATCAAAAGGAGGTACTTCTGTGACTAAATGACCATGCGTTTTAGAACCTGGAAATCGTTTTGGCCACCAGAAAGAAGGGAGAATGGATCTGTGCGTACGCCTGAGTTTCCACCAGACAGCACGCTGTGCACGGCTGCACACACTCAGTCTCCTCCGCGCCATAATCTCAAAGAGCAGCTGCCGTAAATCATTCAGTTAATCACCCTTTGGCAGACTGGTGCTTCCAGTTCCCAGCACAGGTTCTTGCTGTTTCTAATGAGGCTTCATTAACAGGTATGAGAAGGCACTTCTGGCCCCCCCAACTCTGCCAGGGCCTTGTTTAAATCAGGCTCCCTCTCACAACATCCCAGTACAATTACGCTTTGGCAGCGGTTCACTGACAGGTGGCAGGGGGAGGCTGCTGCTTGCATTGGTGTCAAGGACAGAGCATTTGTTCTGGAACAGACCAGAGCAGGGCTCCCAATGGACACCTCCTGAAACACAGCCGAGCCCTATTTCCACACCAGTCAACTCTACTGGCCTCTGGCCTAGCTTCTGGAGGGCAATGTGAACTCCCAGTGTGATTGCTAGAGCCTCCACTGGCTTTCAGATGCAACGTTCTTTATACCAAGATCCTTAAATCTTACCTTCATAATCATCTGTAACGCTTCTTAGCATGCACTGGTGCCCTGATAGTTTGATACATTTTGAGGATAAGGCCCAGTTTCTGCCCTCATGGGTTTACAGCCTTGGTGAGTGCAGGTGTGCTCACTGAAGGATCAACAGTGCAAAGGAGAAGTAAAGCAGAGCAGACAGAGCAGCATGTTACGGTTTTCACAACCCCCTCATAGATTTTGTCATCAAAGGTATGAAAATAGACATCTGGGTCTGACCTCAGTTGGTTTTCAGCAAGATGATTTAGCAAGAACCATCAAGCACCATGCCTGTCTCTGTCTCCACACACCCTACAGATTATTATTTTATAAACTCTTACATTGTCTTGCTTTTTGCGAGAAAAGGATGGGTTGCCTCTTTGGAGAAAAATCTAGAATCTTATCTGAGATTGCCAGACAGCAAATAAAAATATAGAATCCCCAGTTTAAATTTCAGATTAAAAATGAGTAAGTTTTTAATATAAGTATGTCCCACATGTTGCATGAGACATACTTATGCTAAAACATTATCCGGTAGCTCTAATAATATCAGACAGAAGCACTCCACACTTCATATTCCCCACATAGTAATTTGACCTCAAGCAATTCATAAAGATGTGCCTAGCACTTCCAGCTGAGACATCCCAACACACAAGAAGGGGAAAAGGTGACCCAGACTGGGTCTCTACCCATTTCTTGATTGGAAACTCAGTCCCCTGGCACAAAACTACAATCATGTTTGAGAAATTAGTCTGCTAGTTCAGGGAAGAAATAAAGCAAACTGTTTTCTCAGCTGAAGTAACTGGTTTGATTGGATCATATAGACTGGTTATTTTGAACAAAAGGTTGAGCAGGAACAGGAATAGATCCCAGCATAGACAGGCTGTGCTGCAGAGATGACAGAATTATCGCTATCCTGCCCAAGAGGAAATATTCCATTTTCTCCTGCCCTTCCTGAGAGTAGAAGGTAATTGCATCACAGGGAGTCCAGTTTTTCAGTGTAATTCTGGGATTGGAAAAAAAAAAAAAACCCCACATTGCATCTTAAAGGGTTTTGCAAAATGGATGAGCAACAAACTACTAAATTTCTTTGGACAAGTCATGGGTACTTTGTTTTTGTTTTGCTTTTATCTGCAGCTAAAGTTCTTATTCACATCCTAGACAGGAAAAATGTATAAATGGGGTTCACAACTTTAAACTAAAAAGGCAAAGGCAACCCTGACAAGATGATTAAGACAAATTGTCACTAACTCCCTGGATGATAATTGACAGTGTTGTCGTTGCTTTGAGAAGAAAACAAAAGGACAGGGGACAGGAAATCAATAGACTGGTGGTAGGTTCAGCCCCTCATTGTTTAGTACCAGCGACCAAAAGAAAAGAAGCAAGAGAAACACGTATGGTAACAAATTGTCCTGAGGAAGTGACATAGCGGGTTTACACATTATTTTGGGAACTCGGTCCCAGCAGGTCACGAGAGCAACAATCATGCTAAGCAGCGGAAAACTCCCTCCAAAACTAAATCCTCTTCCTCAGTAAGTATTTATGTAGCCCCTCTTATATGTTAGGTGTCAAGAGTATGAAGATGTACAAAATGTGGGCCTGTCCTTAAATAATCCAGATTAGCACTGTCCAATAGAAACAGAATGTAAGCTACATAGGTAATTTTAATTTTTCAAATAGCCATATTTTAAAAGGGAAAAATAAACAGGTGAAACTAATTTTGATACATTTTAACTATCTCGACATGTCCAAAATTCTATTATTTCATAATGTAATCAATATTTTTAAATTATTAATGAGAGTTTTATATTTTTGGTACTAGCCCACCTCAATTCAGATGTAATTCATCAAAAATACTTGAGCTATATTTAGATTTCATAAAATTTATAGTTGAAAAAGTAGATTGACATAGCCAAGCTGTTCCAAACATAGTTAAAAGTTTTCCAGTAACTGAATTTAAGATCACAAAATTTGTTTTCCTTTGATCTTCACACCCACGTCGACATAACTGGTTCATCTTTTCCAGAAGAGTTCGTGTGACTTTGAAGCAAAAGCACATCAGTTTCAAAGCCACACCTGTCCAAGTTAAGGAAATCCATTAACTCTTGCATCTCATTCAATATTATTAACGCATCTATGTTCAAGGAAGTATTACATATATTAAGAATCAACTCTAAATTTATCAACATAAAAAATTCCTTTTCAAATTTTTCTTACAAGTTTTAGAGGACAAATATTTTACACTGCTTAAGTTTTTTAATTACATTTTAATTAAAATTAAATAACATTTAAAATTCAGTTCTTCAGTCACACTAGTCATATTTCAAGAGCTCAATAGCCACATGTGGTCAGTGGCTACCATATTGGAGAGCATGGATAAAAGCTGAGTAGAGGTGGGTGGGATCTACAATGGGTTTGACCAGATTATGAAAACAATCGAGGTCATATTGGCACGATGATTTGTGAGAAGTCCTGCCTTCCCACGAATTTACCTCACCAAATACATCTGAAATTTCTGGCAGGTGAGTGTCCCACCTAGAAACAGAGTGGTACATTCCAACAGTTTTACAGCCTCCTACTTGGCCTGTGTAATCCTTCTACTGCACTGCACTGCTTCTCATAACTAAATCTTTGGGAGGGAGTTTCCACTACCAGAGATCTTAAGCTTCCCCTGACACAGGCCTTTTGTTTCCTTCCATAACCCTCTCCTTTCCTTAATCTCCTAACCACACAAACCCTGGGAGGAGTGAGCTGAATGAAAAGAGGTTAGCATGACCTGACAGCCAGCCCCGACTTGCTCAGTCAGACTACTTTGCCAGTTTCTTCTCTTCCTCATGGTGATGTTCTCTCCAAGGTCTCATAGCCTCTCCCTCAATCTGGCTTCAACAGGACCCACCTCAAATGACTTCAGTTCTTCTGACAGCTCTGAACCCTCTCTCTGGGCTGAATTCTTGTTCCTGTTTCAACCCCATGCAAATCAAGGCAAGTGACCAGGCATCTGTTTCAACATCCCCAGACACACTTTCTAAGGTGTTTTTTTTTTTAATTAAAAATTTTATTTTTTAAAATTGAGGTAAAATATACATAATTTACCATCTTTACCATTTTTAAGTGTACAGTTCACAAGACCCATCTTTTTAGCTCCCACATATGAATAAGAACATGAGATGTTTGTCTTTCTATGCCTATTTCACTTCACATAATTTATTCCATTTCCATCCATGTGGTTGCCAATAACAGGATTTCATTCTTCTTATGGCTGAATAATATTCTATTGCATATATACCACATTTTCTTTATCCATTCATCCACTGATGGGCACTTAGGTTGACTACATATTTTGGAGTTTGGGGGGTTTTCTTTTTTCTAAGATGGAGTCTCACTTTGTTGCCCAGACTGGAGTGCAGTGGCGTGATCTCAGCTCACTGCAACCTCTGCCTCCCAGTTTCAAGCAATTCTCCTGCCTCAGCCTCCCATGTAACTGGAATTACAAGCATGTGCTACCATGCCCAACTAATTTTTGTATTTTTAGTAGAGATGGGGTTTCACCATGCTGGCCAGGCTGGTCTCCAACTCCTGACCTCAAGTGATTCCCCCACCTTGGCTTCCCAAAGTGCTGAGATTACAGGCATGAGCCACCACGTCCAGCCTGACTACATATTTTGACTAATATGAATGATACTGCAATAAATAGCATGCATATATCTCTTTGATATACTAATTTCCTTCCTTTGGGGTATATATCTAGTGGTGGGATTGCTGGATCAAGTTTTAGTTTTTTGAAGAACCTCCATACTGTTCTCCATAAGGGCTGTACTAATTTACATTCCCACAAGCAGTATACCAGGGTTCCCCTTTGTCCACATCCTCTCCAGCATTTGTTATTGCCTGTCTTTTTGAATGCAAGTTTTTAACTGGGGTAAGATGATATTTCATTGTAGTTTTGATTTGCATTTCTCTAATGATTAGCAATGCTGAGTATTTTTTCATATACCTGTTGCTATTTGTATGTATTCTTTTGAGAAATGTTTATTCAGATCTTTTGCCCATTTTAAAATTGGATGATTTGCATTTCTGCTATTGAGTTGTTTGAGCTCCTTGTATATTCCTGTTAGAGACAGAATGCTTGTTGTTAGGTACTGCAAGGAAAAATTAGCATTCAGACAAAAAGTTTTCTCAACAAGGCAATTTTACTTTCTGCAGAAAGGGTACTCCTGTTAGCCATCTTGCCACGAGAATACAATGAATAAAGGAAAAGCAGGCATATTTATTTCTTACACATTGGGTTCTTACTGCTGTGTCCTATCTCTGTTGGTTGGAGACAGACCTCACAATCTAAACTGAACCTGACTGGCTAACAAAACTTTTCTAAATAGGTAAAGGCAATGGAGAACAAAGAAAAAGAGGAAGTCTAAATAAGGAAGGGACAGGGAGTTGCTTGCAAAAGGACTTAGAAAAGTAGTAACAATTAAATATTAGATATTAAATATCTTGGTTAAAGTGCAAGGACAGAGAATGTACTATGTGCCTGTGAGCACATCTAGCACAAATATCTTGGTTAAAGTACAAGGACATAGAATGACCTTATTCCTTTATAACTAACAGCTACATAGGATAGGACTTAGAGAGTTATTAGCAAAAAGCAAGAAGGCTTTGAAGAAAGATAGTCTTTAAAAGAAACTATTATTTCTAACAATTCCTGTTGTTAATCCCTTGTCAGACAGATGGTTTGCAAAGATTGTCTCCTATTCTGTGGGCTGTCTCTTCACTTTGTTAATTGTTTCCTTTGCTGTGCAGAAGCTTTTTAGTTTCATGAAATCCCAACTGTCTATTTTTGCTTTGGTTGCCTGTGCTTTTGAAGTCTTACACAAAATATCTTTGCCCAGATCAATGTCCTGGAACATTTCTTAGCGTTTTTTTCTAGTACTTTCATAGTTTTAGGTCTTTCATCTAAGTCTTTAAACCATCTGATTTTATTTTTGTGTATTGTAGGACAGTGGTCTAGTTTCCATTCTTCTGCAGATAGTCAATTTTCCTGGCACCATTTATTGAAGAGGCTGTCCTCTCTCTATTGTATTATTCTTAGTGCCTTTGTTAAAGATGAGTTTGTTGTAAATAAATTGATTTATATATTGGTTCTCTATTCTGTTCTATTGATCTGTGTGTCTGCTTTTTTGCCAGTGCCATGCTGTTTTGGTTACTATAACTTTGTAGTGAATTTTGAAGTCAGGTAGTGTGATGCCTCCAGCTTTGTAATTTTTGCTCACAATTTAAATTGCTTTGGTTATTTGGGGTCTTTTGTGCTTTCATATAAATTTTAGGCTTTTTTTTTATTTCTGTGAAGAATGTCATTGCTATTCTGATAGGGATTGCATTGAACGTATAAATTGCTTTGGGTGGTATTATTATTTTATCAATATTAATTCTTCCAATCCAATGAGCATGGCATATCTTTCCATTTTTTGTGTGCTCTTCTGTTTTTTTCAGAGTTTTATAGTTTTCCTTATATAGATCTTTTACTTTGGTTAGATTGATTTCTAGATATTGTATATTTTTCTACCTTGTAAATGGGATTGCTTTCTTGATTTCTGTTTCAGATTGTTTGCTGTTGGTGTATGTAAATGCTACTGATTTGTGTGTGTGAATTTTGTATCCTGTGACTTTACTGAATTTGTTTATCAGTTCTAACAGTTTTTTGGTAGACTCTAGGTATTTCTAGGTATTAAAATCATGTTGTCTATGAACAAGCCTAATTTGATTTCTTTCTTTCCAGTTTGGATGCCTTTATTTTATGCCCTTGTATAACTGCTGTGGCCAGGACTTCCAGTATTATATTGAATAACCATAGTAAAAGTGGGCATCCAGTCAGGCACAGTGGCTCACACCTATAATCCCAGCACTTTGGGAGGCTGAGGCAGGAAAATCACTTGAGCCCAGGAGTTGAGACCAGCCTGGACAACATAAGAAGATCCTATCTCTATAAAATAAAATTTTAAGAAATTATCTGGATATGGTGGATCACACCTGTAATACACAGCTACTTATGTGTCACAGCATCCTTGAGGCATCACTTTTCTCCCATCCAAGTATTAACCAGGCCTTACCCTGCTTAGCTTCTAAGATCAGATGAGATCAGGCACCTTCAGGGTGGTATGGCCATAGATTGGGTGTCACTTTTCTGGCCAGAAATCTCTGTGGTCAGTGGCGCCTTTGATTGAGTTTTGCTCAGGCCGGCTGGGCTCATTCCACCCACTGGCCTGGCAGGCTGTGCTCAGCTCACGCTACTGGCCCCAATCCCATGCCTGCCAAGGGTGAGCCAGGAGCGGAGTGGTGACGGGTGTGTGAGCAAGTAAGTGTGGGGTCTGGCCACTGCTCACAGCCCGGCCCACTGGCTGTGGTGGGGTGGGCAGCTCCAGGCGCTGGCACGGCACTGGCTCCCTGAGAGTCTGCAGCTGGACCAGGCATACTGCAAGCAGCTTCCACAGCTGGCATTGGGGAATGCTGCAGTGCCCAGAAGCTTGGAGATGCCAGCAACTGCAGAGCCCCAAAGAGGGTGTCACAGCCCTGAGGCTCAGAAAACTCCTAAGTCTGGGCTTCCCAAAGTGCCACAGCTCTTCTCTCCTTCCCTCTTTTCTCCTTCTCATCACCAGCAACATGGTGAGCAAGGGGTATGTTTCAGTCTTGTTTGTGTCACAGCTCTTTCAACCCCAGTATCCCAAGTTCTATACCCCAAGTTCTATCCCACATCCAGGAAGAATGAGGTATGCAGGCAAGTGGAGGGGGGAGCAAGGCAAAGTGGTGTGTTATTGAGCCACAGAATGGCTCAGAGGGAGACCCACAGTGGGTAGGTCGTCCTAACAAGAGTCCGGCTTTCAACAGAGAGGAGACCCACAGTGGGTAGCTCCTCTCTGCAGGCAGGTCGTCCTGACGTCTGCCCAACTCTGGCTGAGTCCAGGGTTTTTTATGGTCTTTAGAGGGGGAGGAAATACATGCTGATTGGTCCATGGGCAGCCATGGGTGGGGAGAGGCCGGGCAGCAGGAACAGGCATTTCCAAGCCTGTAGGGGCTTCCCCAGCCCCTGAGACTTCAGGAATGCTGGGGTCTGCAGCCACAGCTGGGCAAGCTCAACTTTGCTGCACAATCAAGCAGGTGCCAGGAGCAGAGAGAGGCCAGGCAGCAGACCAGGCATTTCCAAGCCTGTGGGGGCTTGAGGGGCTTCCCAGGCCCTCAAGGGAGCAGGAATGTCCAGGTCTGCAGGGCAGCTGGGCGGTTGCAGCTACATCTGGGAAGGTGGGGCTCCTGTCTCTCCAACTAGAAATGAGACCAGCTTCCACCTGATCCAAGCTTCCACAGGCTCCCACCAGCTTCCTGGCACACACAGCCCTTACTACAGCCAGCATCTTTGCATTGGCTGCTCCAGATAGGCCACTGCTGCCAACACTTGGAACGTTGAGGTGGGAGAGATTGCTTGAACCCAGGACGTGGGGGACTATAGTGAGCCATGATCATGCCACTATACTACAGCCTTGGTGACAGAGCAAGATCCTGTTTGAAAAAAAAAGTGAGCATCCTTCCTGGTTTTTAAGAAACTTCCTGCCAGTAGTTGTTAGGGGGCTAACCTCCTCAGGTTACAAGACAGACCTCTAGGGTACAGTGTTGTCCAAACTCCATAGGCCAGCCTGCTGGTCGCAGGGGAACCCAGCCTAAGTACCCTATTATGTACTATGTTCATGGAACCTAAGGCATCATTGATTAAAAGAGATACCATTATTGGATGTGCCACTAAAAATAAAACTATTCCAGATAGAAGTCTACTAGAACTCAGATAAAGCTGACACAGTAAAGGCCTCTATGAAGGGGGTCCATGAGAAATATACAGAAAAATGACAGCAAGAAAGGGACAGGCACAGTAGGACAGCAAGAGAAGTTGCATGTTTCAATTTTGCCATGGGCGGAGGAAGTGAAATATCTGCCCTCATAATTTGAATCAAAAGTTGGTTTTCGTGCAGATTTCTGGACTACTTGTGCCATCCAAAAACCTCAGACAGAGAATTTAACATACAAATGTACCTCAACTTATGAAGGAGTTATGTCCTGAGAAATCATCATAATAAGGTCACTATATCATAAGTCAACTTTTTCCAGTTGGAAGTTGAGGGCCACACTGAATGCAAATTGTTTTCACACTATCACAAAGTTGGAAAATCATAAATTGAAACATCATAAATCAGGGACCATCTGTAGTTTCACATTTTTATGAGTTCCTTGCAAGGGTAGAACCCAAAGCTTATATAATTTGATGCCCTCTTTTAAAAAAGAAATACAAAATATCTTACTCTTGCAAATTTTATAAAAACCTATGATCAGGCTGAGCATGATGGCTCATATCTGTGATCCCAGTGCTTTGGGAAGCTGAGGCAGGCAGATCACTTGAGACCAGGAATTTGAGACCAGCCTGGCCAACATGGCAAAACCATGTCTCTTTACTAAAAATACAAAGAAAATTAGCTGGGTGTGCTGGGGCATGCCTATAATCCCAGCTACTCTGGAGTCTGAAGCATGAGAATCACTTCAACCCGGGAGGCAGAGGTTGCAGTGAGCTGAGATCGCACCACTGTATTCCAACCTGGGTGACAGAGTGAGACTCTGTCTCAGAAAAAAAAAAAAAAAAAAAAAAATATATATATATATATATATGTACATATATATATTTGATCCCATAAAGCTGTGAGGAGGAACGCTTTCAGAGCCTTGGAAGGGCCGTGCAAATGAGGGGCCTTGAAGCTTTACTCTCATTGGTAAATCAATGAGACTGGCAGAAGCAAAGAAAAATCCTCTACAAATGAACGAAATTTTAACGAATCAAGAGCAACCTTAGTAACATATCATCAACTATTATCATATCCTGATTTCACAGATATTGAAGTATAGAACAGTATGCTTCTTGGGAGCAATGAAATATGGTACTTCAAAAGAAAAATGATAATGTAAATTTTAACCCTGACTTGGCTAAGACAGTAACGACAGCAGCGATGATAGCTGTTGTTTATCAAGCTCCTACAGCGTGCCAGCTTTCTTACAAACTCTTTTTCTGCTCCTCCCATGAGCTTAGCACCACCATCAAAGACTTGAAAGATGCAAGGTGGTGATTCCTACCAAATCCACAATTAACTCACTTGTTTGATCAGTGCACAAATCAGCCAGGTAATGGAGAATGACCACAGATTATCACAAACTAATCAGGTGGTGAGCTGAATCACAACAAGAATTGCAGAGGTGGTATTTTTACTGGAGCAAAACCGCACAGCCCTTGGCACGTGGTATGCCACTACTGACCTGGCAACTGCCTTATTCTGCCCACCCCCACCCCAATGCTCTCCTGCTCTGTTGTGGCAGGGACAGCAGTAGACTTTTACTGTCTTGCCTCTGGCTATATTAGCTTGCCTGCACTTGGTCAGAATGTAATCTGGAGGGACCCAGAAACCCAATCTGATCCATTACATGTCTTTATCATGCTAATTGGACCTGGAGAGCCCCAAAGAGCTAGTACCTAAATGCCTTAGTAAAGTACATGTATGCCAGAAAATGGGAGATAAAGCCTGACAATATTCAGGAGTCTGCCACATGTGTGAAGCCTCTAGAGTCCAGTGGTCTGAGCTTTGTTGGGATAGACCTTCTTCTTTTTTGTTTTTTGAGACAGAGTCTCACTCTGTTGCCATGATGGAGTGCAGTGGTGAGATCTCGGCTCACTGCAACCTCCACCTCCCAGGTTCAAGCAATCCTCCTGCCTCAGCCTCCTGAGTAGCTGGCATTACAGGCGCACGCCACCACACCCAGCTAATCTTCTATGTTTTTAGTAAAGACAGGGTTTCACCATGTTGGCTAGGATGGTCTCGATCTCTTGACCTCGTGATCCACCTGCCTCAGCCTCCCAAAGTGCTGGGATTACTGGTGTGAGCTACCACGCCCAACGGGGATAGATCTTCTAATGTGAGATTCAAGATGTACTTTACACCAGCTGCCACGAAGAAAGAGATACAAAACTTGATTTTCAGAAGTAACACAAACCAAATTAGAGTATCTATTGCTGTGAACCACTAACTCAGTAACCCTCAAGGGTACAAGGTTTTTGGCTTTTGTTTTTGAATTTTTTATTTTGACATAATTTCAGGCTCACAGAGAGTTGAAAGAATAGTTGAAGAATTGCCATATACCTGTCACTCAGATTTCACATATATTAACATTTTCATAGGCAGGTAGATAAAAGCAAATTATTTTTAAGTTGAAGTAAATTTCTTTTAGTTCTAGGAATTTTGACTGATAGACATTGCCTGGGGAGGGAGGTGGAGGTTGCTGGCTGACCAAGGCAATCTGTGGTGGTCGGTGGCATGCTGGTGGCTAAAGCAGGCGATGTGCAGTGGGGCAAGGCTGTGTCTTAGTGACCACCTGGATGAGCCAGCAGGGCCAGGTGTAATGAGACATTGCCATGGAGTTCCTTCCCCCCAGGTACAGTGTGGCCCACGTGGAGGCCACGGTGCCACCCTCTGGTGCTGAGGAGCCCACACTGTGTGGGGCCTGCCCTGCTTATGCACCAGTGCCGATGACCCAGCCAAGCCTGATTTAGCCCCACCAGGCAGGCAGCAATGTCCCCCTCTCAAACATGGAGCTCCCTCCCTGAGACAGGAAGCTGTTGGAGAACTCCAGCTTTGAAGCCATCAACTTGCAGCTAACGGTATAGAGCAAAGATACCCACATTATTGGAAGGATTGAGAGCTACTCACATGAGACAGCAGGAGATGACAAACACCGGTGTAAGCTGTTCTGCCATGAGGGCAGCGCCGCGTACTGAAGGCTCTCTCCCCCACCCCAGACTTCAGGCCTCAGCCCCAGGAGCCCGAGCAAGAACCAAGGTGGCAAGGAAGAGGGCCCTTCAGGGACAAGTGCAATTGCAAGACTCTCTTCCACTTGATTGCCATGCTCAGTGAGTCCTTTCAGGCCTGACTATGACCTCAGCACAGCCCACAGCCATGGATTCAGCTGGAAGCCCAGCCTCAGCTGGGTGGTGAATGCAGTCAATTGCTGTCTGTTCTCAGCTGTGGGGGAACATCAAGGCCCTGAAGACATAGCTGTGGAACGCAGTGGACAAGGAGATCTGTCTGGCTTCATGAGACACCTACAGCTATAACCCAGACTTGGACTCAGACCCCTTCAGGGAAGATGATACCCTCTGGTCCTTCAACTACTTCTTTTACAACAAAGAGCTCCAGCAAATTGTCTTCTTCAGCCACCACTTCATTAGCTGCTCCACCTACAAACCCTCAGAGGCAGGCAATGAGATGCACATGGAACAGGGGGGAGGAGGAGGAAGAGAAAGAAAGAGGCGGAGGCAGTAAGGGTGGGGCTGAAGAAATCAGACCGTAGGACAGGGTCCCGGTGATTTGGATGTGAAGAGGAGGAGCAGAAGCCCCAGCTTTATCCAGCTTCAACCAATGCCAGGACCTGCCCACCTTAGAGGCCCTAAGGCCTCCCCAGCTGCTGGCCAGACCCTGGTGCTACCAGAGTCTCAGTGCTGCCCAAGACCACACCTGCCTGGCCCTTTGGCTCCAGCCTATTGATGTCCACTCACCCCCATAGGCTTTTGCTGCTCATGTTGTGGCTGGACTAGACAGCACAGGGCCTGCTGCAAAGAGCAACTGCCTTGCCCAAACGAACTGCCACAGGCAGGGACAGCTATACCACAGAGTCTGTTTTTGTATTTCTGCTGAGCCTACACGCTCCAGCCCAAAGGGCCCCAGAGGTCATGAGCTCCAGTCTTGGGACAGCCCTTGGTGCCCACCTGTAACCCCACCTCACCCATTTGGCTGCATTCACTGAGTGTCACTTTGCTGCAGCTCATTGCTTTCCAAAAAAAATTTCTGTGACTTAAAAATTGGGACAAAAATTTAAAAATTTTATAACACACTCATGAATGCTGGCAACCACACCTCCATCAGCACCACACCCCAGCTGCCACCACCTCCAGTACAAGCGAAAGCACACCACCACCAACCCCACAGCTGCCAGTGCCCTATCCCCCCAATGCACCACCACCACCACTGGCATGAGCACAGGCAGGAACACTGCCTTCCCAGTCCTGTTGGAACCCCTCCCCAGCTAACACTCATGCACCCCGCCATGCTGCTGCAGCTGCTGGCATATGTGAGTAAGCACAGACCTCACTGACCACACCCTGACCAAACACTTTGGCTAGCACCTTCCGTCACAGTGCTGTGGCCAGCACACTGGGAACACCTCAGCCCCTCCACCAGAGTAGATTCCTAACCTTTAGGGCTCAGAGAGCCTAGCCAGGGACCCAGTACCAGCACCCCCAGAGTTAGAACATGCAGCCCAGGAGTGGTGAGCTGAGCCTGGGCCCCCTAAAATCTTCCAGAAATGAAGCAAGTCAACCAAACCCACCATATACCACAATCAAACCAAAGTCATCAAAGAAGATAAAGGCGAAAAACCCTACCCAAAGGACAGCAACTTCAAAAACTGAAGGAACATCAGCCCACATGAATGAGGAAGGAACCAGCGCAAAAGCTCCGGCAACTCAGAACATCAGTGTCTTCTTACCTCCACACCACCACATTAATTCCCTAGCAGCTGTCCCCAGCCCGGCTGCAGTGGCTGAAATGACAGACGCGAATTCGGAAGATGGATAGGAATGAAGATCCTTGAGATTCAGAAGAACGTTGAAACCCTATCCAAAGAATCTAAGAAATCCAATAACATGCTACAGGAGCTGAAAGATGAAATGACCATTTTAAGAAAAAATAAATTGATCTGATAGACCTAAAAAACTCATTTCAAGAATGCAATAATACAATCTCAAGTATTAATAGCAGAGTAGACCAAACTGAGGAAAGGCTCTCAGAGTTTGAAGACCAGTTCTCCAAAATAACTCAGATAAAAATAAAGAAAAAAGAATTAAAAGCTATGCACAAAACCTCCAAGAAATACAAGTTATGTAAAGAGAGCAGATCGACCATTCACTGGCATCCCTGAAAAAGGAGAGAAAGCAAGCTACTTGGAAAACATATTTGAAGATTTTGCCCATGAAAATTTCCCCAACCTTGCTAGAGGCCAACATTCAAATGCAGGAAATGCAGAGAACCCCTGCAAGATACTATACAACATGACTATCCCCAAGACACAAAGTCGTCAGATTTTCTAAGGTCAAAATGAAAGAAAAAGTTTTAAAGGCAGCTAGAGAGAAACAGCAGGTCACCTACAAAGGAAACACCATTAGGCTAATAGCAGGCCTTTCAGCAGAAACCATACAAGCCAGAAAAGATTGGGGGTCTATATTCAGCATTCTTTAAAAAAAAAGAAAGAAAGAAATTCCGGCCAGGCACAGTGGCTCACACCTGTAGTCCCAGCACTTAGAGAGACCGAGGCAGGTGGATTACCTGAGGTCAGGAGTTCGAGACCAGCCTGACCAACATAGTGAAACCCCATCTCTACTAAAAATACAAAGCTTAGCCAGGCATGATGGTGGGCACCTGTAATCCCAGCTACTTGGGAGGCTGAGGCAGGAGAATCACTTGAACCTGGGAGGCGGAGGTTGCTGTGAACCAAGATATCACCATTACACTCCAGCCTGAGTGACAGAGTAAGACTCCATCTCAAAAAAAAAAAAAAAAAAAAAAAAAAAGAAGGAAAAGAAAGAGAGAGAGAAAGAAAAGAAATTCCAACCAGGAATTTCATATTCAACCAACTGAGCTTCATAAGTGAAGGAAAAATAAGGTCCTTTTCAGACAAGCAAATGCTAAGGGAATTTGTTACCCTTATATAATGTTATATAATAGTAAAGGTTTCAATTCAACAAGAAAACCTAACTATCCTAAATACATATGCACCCAACCCAGGAGCACCCCAATTCATAAGTTCTTAGAGACCTAAGAACAAATTTAGATAACAACACAGTAACAGTGGGAGACTTCAACACCCCCACCAACAGTATTAGACAGATCATCAAGGCGGAAGACTGGTAAAGATGTTCGGACCTGAACTCAACACACCCAAATGGACCTAACAGACACCTACAGAACTCTCCACCCCAAACCAACAGAAGATACATTCTTCTTATCTGCGCGTGGCACATACTCTAAAATCAACCACAGAACCAGCCTCAAAACAAGTCTCGGCAAATTCAAATAAACCGAAATCATACCAACCACACTCTCAGACCATGGCACAATAAAAACAGAAACTAATATTAAGAAGATAATTCAAAAGAATACAATGACGTGGAAATTAACCTGCTCCTGAATGATTTTTGTATAAACAATGAAATTAAAGCAGAAATCAAGACGTTCTTTGAAACTAATGAGAACAACGATACAACATACCAAAATCTCTGGGACACAGTTAAAGCAGGGTTAAGAGGAAATCTTATAGCACTAAATGCCCACATTAAAAAGTTAGAAAGATCTCAAATTAACCACCTAACATCACACCTAGAGGAACTAGAAAAACAAGAGCAAACCAACCCCAAGTTAGCAGAGACGAAAAATGACCAAAATCAGAGCTGAACTGAATGAAACTAAGATGTGAAAAACCATCCAAAAGATCAACAAATCCAGGACTTGGTTATTTGAAAGAATAAATGAGATTGATAGACTAATGAAAAAAGAGTGAGGATCCAACTAAACACAACTGGAAATGACAAAGGTGACAATACACCAACCCCACAGCAATACAAAAACCCTCAGACTATTACGAACACCCTACGCACACAAACTAGAAACCCAGGAAGAAATGGATGCGTTCCTGGAAACATACAACGTTGCAAGATTGAACCACAAAGAGACTGAAACTCTGAATGGCCCAATCATGTTGTGTAGGCATCATGGTGAAAACCCCCATCGCTACACAAAATTAAAAGTAAGAAAATTAGCCAGGCATGGTGATGCATGCCTGTAATCCTAGCTACTTGGGAGGCTGAATGGGAGGATCCCTTAAGCCCAGGAGTTTGAGGTTTCAGTGAGCTGTGATTGATGTTCTCCCTTTGTGTGTCTGTGTCTCTGTGCCTTTTCTTCTCTCCTAATAAGGATACATGTCATATTGGATTAAAGGCCCATTCTCCTCTAGTAGGACCGCATCTTAATTAATTACATCTGCAAAAACTCTTATTTCCAAATCAGGTCATGTTCTCACATACTGGGGATCTGAACTTCAACATATCTTTTTTGGGAGTCACAATTCACAATTCAACCCATCCAACAGAGCAGTTATTTTATAAAATGTCCTCAACTTGAGTCCTGGTATTTCCTCAGGTTAGATTCAAATTGCACACTTTTGGTTGGAATACCATAAAACTCACCAGGAGACACGTGATATCAATATGTCCCACTACTGGTGATACTAATTTTGTTTACTGGTTTAAGGTGTCGTGTGCTAAGCTTCTCCACTATAGAATTAATGTTTTTCATTTGTAATTAATAAGTATCCTGTGGAAAAATACCTTTAGTCTGTGTTTAGTAAATGTTGTTATTCCTCACACTTTCTCTCCCATGAGTTTTTGTTTTAGCATCAATTGATGACTCCACCCCCAAGTCAGTTGTTACTATTATGGTTGCCAAATGGCGATTTTCAAATTCCATCATTCATCTACATTTTTTAGTTGACTTTCTTCTATAAGAAAGAATCTTCTGGCCAGGCTCAGTGGTTCACGCCTGTAATCCCAGCACTTTGGGAGGCCAAGGCAGGCGGCTCACCTGAGGTCGGGAGTTCGAGACCAGCCTGACCAACATGGAGAAACCCCGTCTCTACTAAAAAAAAATACAAAATTAGCCAGGCGTGGTGGTACATGCCTGTAATCCCACCTACTCGGGAGGCTGAGGCAGGAGAACGGCTTGAACCTGGGAGGCAGAGGTTGCGGTGAGCCGAGATTGCGCCATTGCACTCCAGCCTGGGCAATCAGAGCAAAATTCCATCTCAAAAAAAAAAAAAAAAAAAAAGATTAGGCTCATTCTATACATGCTGCATTTTTGTTTTTGTTTTTGTTTTTGTTTTTCTGAAACAGGGTCTTGCTCTGTCACACAAGCTGGAGTGCAGCGGTGAAATTACAGCTCACTGCAGCCTTGATCTCCCTAGCTCAGTCGGTCTACCCTTTTCAAACTCTCAAGTAGGGACTACAGGTGCACACCATCACACAGGGCTAATTTTGGTTTGTTTGTTTGTTTGTTTGTTTGTTTTTTTTGTAGAGGTAGGGTTTCACAAAGTTGCCCAGGCTGGTCTCAAACTCCTGCATTTAAAGGATCCACCCACCTCAGCCCCACAAAGTGCTGGGCTTACAGGTTTGAGCCACTGCGCCCGGCCTTAATTCTTTTTTTTTTTTTTAAATTAACAGATGATCAGTATTTTCTCAGGCCTTCATTCTTAAACAGAGAAAGAGTCTCACTATGTTTCCCAGGCTGGTCTTGAAGTCCTGGGCTCAAGCAATCCTCCCACCTCAGCCTCTCAAAGTTCTGAGATTATGGAGGTGAGCCACCATGAGAAATTTATGCTGCTTTTTAAGAAACTGAGTTTTAAGTTTAATTTCACTTGAATTTAACACAAGAAAAAAAATGAAATTAAATTGAAAGAAATATTAGACTTTTAATACATTTTTTTCACCTTAGGAAATATTTATTGTTATAGGATTCCTCTGTGCCTATAGGTTTTAAAAAAAATGAAAGCTGGCTGGGCGCGGTGGGTCACGCCTGTAATCCAAGCACTTTGGGAGGCCAAGGCGGATGGATCACCTGAGGTCGGGAGTTCAAGACCAGCCTGACCAACATGGTGAAACCCCGTCCTTAAAAAAAAAAGAAAAAAAAAAAGAAAGCTGTTAAAAGGTTGGAATTTTTTTTTTTTTAATTTTTCATTTCCATTAGTTATTGGAGAACAGGTGGTATTTGGTTATGTGAGTTGTTCTTCAGTGGTGATTTGTGAGATTTTGGTGCAAGAAGATTGGAATGTTATATATTCTTTTAAGTGCATGTTTCAGTTTTACATAGTATCAATTGTCTGTATACTACAAGCCATGTAATTATTGGCATAGGTATATTTCTTTCCTTTTCCCTTCTCTTTCACTCTTGTTTTTTGTTCATATCATTTTTACTTTATCAAGCTTTATAGGCTTAATATATTTACTTTATCAAGATTTATAGACACAGTGGCTCACACCTGCAATCTCAGCACTTTGGGAGGCTGAGGCAGGCGGATCACTTAAGGTCAGGAATTCAAAACCAGCCTGGCCAACATATGCTATGTTTTATCTGCCTGAAAATTCTTTTCTTTCTTTTTGGGGCACCTGTTTTGCATTATAGCTCTAGATATAGAAAATATATTTTTCTAGTTTTATCTGTTAGACTCAGTACTTCAAAGCCATCAAAGGATTATCTTTGCCCTCTTCTATGTCTGTCATCTTCTTTCTAGATTAAAAAAAATTTTTTTTCTGGCTGGGCGTGGTGCCTCATGCCTGTAATCCTAGTACTTTGGGAGGCCGAGGTGGGTGGATCGCCTGAGGTCAGGAGTTCGAGACCAGCCTGTCCAACATGGTGAAACCCCATCTCTGCTAAAAATACAAAAAATTAGCCAGGTATGGTGGTGGGCACCTGTAATCCCACCTACTCAGGAGGCTGAGGCAGGAGAATCACTTGAACCTGGGAGGCAGAGGATGCAGTGAGCCAAGACGGAGTCTTGCTGTTGTTGCCCAGGCTGGAGTGCAGTGACGCAGTCTCGGCTCACTGCAACCTCCACCTCTCGCATTCAATCGATCCTCCTGCCTCAGCCTCCTGAGTATTACATATGTGAGCCCCTGTGCCCGGCCTATTCTATGTGTTCTTACAATGCAAAGCATTTGTGGAAACATGCCCTTGTTAGAGGTGGTATGTTCTTCTGTACTGGTATCTTTGTATGCCTTTTGCATTCTAATCATTTCTTCAACATATATTTAAGTACCTACTACTGTGAGACAGTTTTTGGACTCTGGTGATGCCACAAAATAGAAAAAGTCCACGTTTTCATGGTGCTTATACTGTGTGTGTATGCTTGTACGTGTGCATAGTGTGTGTTGGGGCAGGTATTTGGGTTTGCTGTCGTATGTTTACAAGTTACTACACGTTTCTTGCCATTTTACTGACAGCTAAACTGAGCGGTGTTACCTAGGTCTTTTGTTTCTCTGACAAAGTTAAGAGTGAATTCTCCTTGACATTGTGTTCACAGTATCTGGAAACAGTTTGAATTCTCTTCAGGGCTTCAGATTAAATTTTCCATGTTGATTTTAATCCACTGTTCTGTAGCCTGAGGAGAGAACTGTTATGATTAAATTTATGGACCTCAACCTTACAAATGATAATTCAGTTTGTTGTCACAACAATGTTTGCTTTATAAATTTAATTTTGATTACAAACAATGTAACTACATTTTCAAAAAATTGGAAAAGAATAAGATCACTCACATATGATTCCATTGAAAAGCTGTTTTTATACTTTTATTTTTTTTTTCGGTAAGTGGACCATTACCTAAAAATAAAAAAGCTGAGGAATCCAATAGAACTAGCCCATAGTCTCTATGGCAACCTATAAGAAAATTCATCCTATGACTCTGAGAACTCTTTATTGACTGTTTAAAAGCAAACTACGGAGCTTTTTCTAACAGCTCAACACGAATGAGCAATCCTGAAGGTGATCCATATCTTAGTTGTATCTCGTAACAAAAATAATCTCATTTTTGTGCCCATGTGCAAGTATAATTTCATTTATGTTCAAATTGGAAATGTGGCCTCCGCCTTCTTATTTAGCTTCTTGGTCAAAAACCTTTTTGGTTTCTTGGGTGAAATGAAAAGGAATGATGTCAAGTATCAGAAATAAAACATTTCCTCTCTAGGGTGTCTCTAAAACAAAAAGTGAAGGCAAGCGGCAGAACCTTGAGCTAATTCATTAAAGACAAAGTTGCCTCAGGCAGCCACAAAGAGATTTGTCCAAGGATGTTACAGACTCTCAAAGGAATCGAGTACAGAATGATCATATCAGCTTGAGCTAAAGACTATTCCTTCATCTGAGCAGAAAACATATCCCTAGGTTTCCTGGCAGCTAGGGCAGAGAAGACAATGAAAGAGATGTCATACTTGTTTTTGCCTTATAAATGACTGTGTTCCAAAATGTTGGAAGACTCATTTCTTCCCACCTTTGAACTCTGAAAGGACAATTTTTACGTGACTCTTATGTATAGGATCATGCACAATGGAATAGGCAACATTCTCAGCAATCGTGTTTAACAAAAAAGAGAGAGAGAGATTTTTTATGACTGTTTCTTCTACGGTCCCAAATAGAAAGGCAATAAAACAAGATGTGGTTCTATAAAGTCATGTCACAAGAGAAATTCTCTAAAGTCCTGTCTAGATTGATAAATCCATTGTGTGATTTTCTTCTTGCTTTGTGTTCTATTTTCCACTGCTCCTGCCTTTGTACTTTTTCTGTGATTCTGTTTCTCTCTTGGGGCTGAAAGCATCAACTGTGACATGCCATTGTTCAACAAACCATCTTGACAGTGAGAAGAGAATGAGAGAGCTGTCCTCAGAGGCAGGTCCTGGTGGAGGCAGGAAGCAGACACCATTTTTCCTTTATTCTCTGGATTCTCCAAGCCCTTTCAATGTGGCCACCACCTGTTGGTCCCCACTGCTCTCTGGGCTTACAGCTTCTCACTGCCATGTCCTAGCCAGGCTCACCTTCTCAAACATTGCCACAGCTTTAAAATTACCTCTTTTTGTTTTCTGTCAAATCTTCTCTTTCCTCTGGGCTGAATGAAGCATCAAAAGGAAATTATGTGTATCAATCCAAGTTCAATCAGAGAAGCAGAACTACAAAGAGCTCTGGGATAAGGGGACAGGTGCAGTGGCTCATGCCTGTAATCCCAGCACTTTGGGAGGCTGAGGTGGGCAGATCACCTGAGCTCAGGAGTTCGAGACCAGCCTGGCTAACATGGTGAAACCCTGTCTCTACTAAAAATACAAAAAATTAGCTGGACATGGTGGCGAACACCTGTAATCCCAGCAACTCAGGAGGCTGAGGCAGGAGAATCACTTGAACCCAGGAGGTGGAGGTTGCAGTGAGCCAAGATCATGCCAGTCAACAGCAACCTGGGCAACAGGAATGAAACTCTGTCCAGAAAAAAAAAAGACAGAGAGAGCTCTGGGATAAGGGATTTGGAATGAGACCTTACACAATGATGGGAGGAGCTGGGAAGTGAAGGTTGAAAAGAAGTGAGATCAGAGAGTCATCAATCTGGATTTGAGAAGTAGATCCCACTGTCAAATTCAAGAAGCTGGTAGAGAAGTCTACAAAAAGCACCTGCCTGCATTGGCTGTGGGTCCACACCAAGCATCAGATGAAAAGGCTGGGGCTGCTGCTCGTCATCAGGGCCAGCACTTGATAGGAAAGCTGGTCACAGAGTGTGGATGACAAGGACAAGTTGGAACCCACTGGGCACTTCTGCATCTGCCACTGCACCTAACCACAATGACCTTCTGAGAGGAGTGGCTGCTTCTCCACCTCCCAAATTTTGTGCAAATTACTCTTTTAGCCAACTGTAACCTGAGGCCATATAAGGAAGAAGGTTCTGGGCCAGGCATGGTAGCTCATGCCTGTAATCCCAGCACTTTGGGAGGCCGAGGCAGGTGGATCACCTGAGGTCAGGAGTTCGAGACCAGCCTGACCAACATGGTGAAACCCATCTCTGTTAAAAATATATATATACAAAAATTAGCTGGGTGTGGTAGCATGCCTGTAGTCCCAGCTACTCAGAAGGCTAAAGCAGAAGAATCAGTTGAACCTAGGAAGCAGAGTTTGCAGTGAGCCAAGATTGCAGCATTGCACTCCATCCTGGGCAACAAGATCGAGACTGTGTCTCAAAAAAAAAGAAGAAAGAGGATTCTGAAAATGTAGTTCCCAGTTTAACCAAGTTGACAGTAGAACAATCTAGCATAGTGTGTTTTGATAAACTCCTACCAAGTTACAAATAAATGATATTCAGCCAGGTGTGGTGGCTCTCACCTGTAATCCCAGCACTTTGGGAGGCTGAGGCAGGCAGATCACAAGGTCAGGGGTTCTAGACCAGCCTGGCCAATATGGTGAAATCTCGTCTCTACTAAAAATACAAAAATTAGCCACGTGTGATGGTGGGCACCTGTAGTCCCAGCTACTCATAAGGCTGAGGCAGAAGAATTGCTTGAACCCGGGAGACGGTGGTTGCAATGAGCTGAGATCACGTCACTACACTCCAGCCTGGGCAACAGAGAGAGACTCCACCTCAAAAAACACAAAGATATTATTTGTGAAATCCCCTCAGAAGGCCACTTTCCAGTAAAGAAGAGGGTTTTTATCTCAAAGAGGTCTCAGACACTGACAGGCCAATACAGGCCTGGGAGTTATTTTCCTGGTGCCCTAGTTTACTAGCTCCAGAGGTTTGCAACTTTTCCCACAAAGCCCAGCCCTAATTATAGAGGACAGTAAGGGTCCTTTAGTAGATCCTGGGTGACTAGGCTCATAGCCCAGAGGAGCCCCCCAAAAACTCATAATCTCTTTGAAGTCTTCTGTTCCGTCTTCCTTAGTCCTGCAAATCTTGACTCGTACCTTGCCATGCAGCATATCTGTGCTTGTTTAGTATAAAAATAAATTTTGTTTAAGAGAAAGGGTCTCACTCTGTCACCCAGGCTGGAGTGCAGTGGCATGATCATAGCTCACTGCAGCCTCAAACTCCTGGCCTCAAGTGATCCTCCTGCCTCAGCCTCCCAGGAGTGAGCCATCCTGCCTGACCTCTGCCCCCATTAATCTTTGTTTCCACCAGTAGTGCCAACCTTTGCATGCTTTACTACCTGTTAGTGTTTGTCTGGCTTCCCAGGTAATCTGTGAGCATCTCAGTGGCAGATATTGTCAGAAACCTACCCATTTCGTCTTCTTCCTTGCTAACAGAAAACCAATATTATTTGGAGGAATCATGACTAGTCTAAACCTGTCATGGAAATCTCATTGTCCTCTGCCAGTGAGTGATAAGGTGAGCACATGACTCAATTCTGGTCATCAGGATGTACAGAGAAATCTGCTGAGAAGCTTCTGGGAAATATTTCATTTTTTAAAAAAAGAAATATACCTTGAGAAATGTCTTATCAAAGAGGACACTTTTGGATACTATATCCCTTGCCTATTGCTCTGGATATAGTAGTGTGATAGCTGGGGCTGTGGCAACCATCTTGTGACCATGAGGAGATAGATGTTGTGCCAAGGGGAGCAGAGCAGAAGGAAAGATAGGAAGAACCTGAGTTCTCTCTTTTTTTTTTTTTTTTTTTTTTTTTTGAGACAGTCTCACTCTCTCACCCAGGCTTGGCTCACTGTAAACTCCACCTCCTGGATTCAAGTAATTCTCCTGCCTCAGCTCCCAAGTAGCCAGGATTACAGGTGCCTGTCACCACGTCCTGCTAATTTTTTGTATTTTTAGTAGAAACGGGGTTTCACCAGCCAGGCACAGTGGCGCATGCCTGTAATCCCAGCACTTTGGGAGGCCGAGAAGGGTGGATCACCTGAGATCAGGGCTTCGAAACCATCCTGGCCAACATGGCAAAACCCCATCTCTACTGAAACTACAAAATTAGCCCACAAGGAGCTGCATGTCTGTAATCCCAGCTACTTGGGAGGCTGAGGCAGGAGAATCACTTGAACCTGGGAGGCAGAAGTTGCAGTGAGCCGAAATTGCACCACTGCACTCCAGCTTGGGCAACAAGAGTGAAACTCTGTCAGAAAGAAAGAAAGAAGGAAAGAAAGAAAGAGAGAGAAAGAGAGAGAGAGAGAGAAAGAAAGGGAAAGAAAGAAAGAAAAAGAAACAGGGTTTCACCATGTTAGCCAGGTTGATCTTGAACTCCTGACCTCAGGTGATCCACCTGCCTCAGCCTCCCAAAGTGCTGGGATTACAGGCATGAGCCACCTCATCAGGACAGAGCTTGAGTTTTTGAATGGCTGAACAAATCAAACCAAATACCTTTAGACATTTTTCTTTAGAAACATGCTCTTAGGGTTTATGTTACCTATAGAGGGCTACCCTGAAGGAACCTGCTATGAGCTAAACTGTATCCCCCAATATTCTGAAGTCCTAAACCCCAATGCAGTGATATTTGGAGATGGGGCTTTGGGAGGAAATCAGGGTTAGATGTGGTCATAAGAGTAGGGCCCTCATGATGGGATTAGTGCCCTTATAAGAAGAGACACAGAGAGGATGCTTCCTCTCTCTCTCCATCACGTGAGGTAGGTGAGAACACCATGAGAAAGCCACTATCTGCAAACCAGAAGAAAAGCCCTCGCCACAAACTGAACCCTCCAGACCTTGATCCTTGATCTCAGTCTTCAGAACTGAGAGAAATAAATTTCTGGCGTTTAAGCCACTCAGTCTATATCTTGTTATAGCAGTCCAAGCTGATGAAAATAGGACTCATTGGTAGATACTTAAGTAGCTAATATTTACTGACTGCTTACCATATGCTAGACATGTTCTAATGTTAAAAGCACCAACTCATTGAAATCTACACTTTTCCAGTGAAGTGGGTACAATCATAACCATATTCATCATATACATAAGGAATTTGAGGCACAGCAAGGTTGGATAACATGCCCCAAATCACAAAGCTAGTAAGTAGTAGAACTGGGCTTTGAACCAGGTTCGTCTGGGTCCTGAGTTCATGCTCTCAACCATTAGCCTCCACTGCATTTCGAGGTCACCCTGTGCCGTATTCATCCTAAAATTCTCAAAGGCTGGCACAGTGCCTGACACATATTAATGCGTGTATTGAACACTGATGTGCAAAGCAATCTCTAATTTTGTCAGCAATCATCTAATTTCATCCTCATAATAACCTTATTAGTAGACCGACTAACCATCCTGGTTTGCCCGGGACTGAGCGGGGATTTGGGGATGCTGGACTTCTGCTGAAAACTGGGACAAGTTGGTCACTCTGCCTATTAAGTCAGTTCATGCTCGCCCTGTGATTCCATTAGCCCTGGACACTTTTGCCTTCATCAGCCCCTCATACCATCATAAGTGTTTGAGTGCCCTATAAAATTAATTTTTTAATTTTGTATGTGAGAAAAATTAAAACATTTTTTTCAATGCTAAAAGTTTATTTTTTTTCTGATTTTAAAAGAAATCAAATCATTTCGTAGTTCCTAAAAATATTATGGGCCCTCATCATTGTGCCCATGTGGATGAATTGACCCTGAATTCGTTCTGTTCTAATGCCCACTTCACAGACAGCTTAAGTAAGCTGCCAATAATCCTTCATCTAGGAAACGATGGAGCCAGAATTTGAATTCATGCTGTCAAACTCCAGTGCCTATGCTCTTAACTGCTACTTCAGTATTTTCCAAACATTTTTATGTTGACCCATAATTAAAAAAAAAAAACCTTATAGCACAATGCAGTATTCATATGCACACACACAGCACACATATAACTGAATTAAAAGTTTCATTTAACAATACTGACTCTTACTACACCAATTTGCAATGATGTTTTCCATTCTATTGTATTTGATTCTATTTCATTTTTTAAAATGCTGCTTGCAGCCCAATATATTGAGTTCATGACCCTTCAATGTATTGTGGCTCACAGCTTGAGAAATCCTACCCTCCACTATAATATCATTTAATAAATATTTGTTGAGTAAGGTTCTTAGGTGCAAGGACAGGGTAGGGACATTACCCAACACAAATATTTTCAGCCAAATAACTATCAGTTTCATCTGTCTCTTTCACAACTGAAATAACATGAAAAGGAAACGTGTGTTATTTTAGAAACACAATGCCAATGGCTGATTTAATATTTTATAGTATCTGCTTCCTGGAAAGAATGTGATGAGAGCTTTGATTTTTTACATATTTGTCTTGAGGAAGTCTTAACATTCCATCCTTCTTCAGCAGTTCTTAAGATAGGGCATTAAAAGGTCCTGAAGAAAACTCATGAACCCAGGGGCTGAAGTGACACAGCTCAGTCTTCCGTCTGTGCGTGACTATTTTCTCCTTGATTAATCAAACATGAGCCTTTCGCTGGGTTCCTTTAACTCTGTTCTAGGGGAAAATGTGACTTTCAAGATGACTGGGTAGATCAATAAAGGTTACTCAACTAGACCTCAAATGCAGATCAAGCAACGTAAATACACTATCTGGCTGATTTTAATCACTCTGAAGCCCATAGGACTTCAGAACTCCTAAACAAAGATGGTGATACATCATTAGTTATTCTCAACTAACAGTGAGGGAGTGATTTCCTTCTGCGTTTGGGGACTGGTCTTCATACTGAAAGTAGCACGAAAGCTTCATTCACTAGGACCTCCTGACAACCAGCAGTACATTTGACAAGACTAGCACTGGGCACCAAATGGCAGTTGGTAGATGATGGATGGGAAAAGGGCTGTTTGAAGGAATGAATGAATGTTAGAGAGAAGATCTCAAATCAAGGAAGTTCAGACCAAGAAGACATGAAACCCAGGTGTTGAAGTGGAGCTCAGAAAAGGAGGGAAGGCCAAGGAAAGGTTAAGGGCCATGGTACCATGGGAAGGGCTCAGGGCCAGCAGGGAGGAGCCTACATTCTGTTGACCTTGATATCTGGCTTTCTGTGATTTTGGCAATAGCCTTCAATTTTCTGAGCCCCAGTTTCCTCAACTGTAAATCTAGTTGTCTCCACCCAATGACATTAAAGTCTCCTTTCAGCCTTTAATTTCAGAATCCACGGAATCACAGACTCCACAGAATCATGAACTCACAGGCCATGAGGGCAACAGTTATAGGCAGAGGGCAGGGAGGAGGGCCTCTTGGAAATTTTGACTTTAGAAAGGATGTCTCGAGCCCAAAGATATTGGGACCTTACATCTTCACCGAATGCACTGTTTTTCTGGAGCTGGGTTTCAGAATCCCAGTTCCTGCGCCAGTTTGCCAGACAGCCTAGGAAAAGCCTCAGCATCCTCTGTACTTCTTTAATGTTCCTCGTTGTAATTACAATTGTGCCAGGCACTGTGCTATGTTCTGTATATGCATAATCTCATTTTGTCCTTACAGCAGGCTGTAAGGTAGACTATACTTTATTATGCTGCAGATGGCTAGAGAGGGCTCAGAAAAGTTAAGTGGCACAACCTAAATCGTTCAGCTGGGAAGTGGTAGAGGTTGGACTTGAACCCCCAATTAATCTTGTCTCCAATTTCCACACTCTTACTACAGCACTAGGCTGCACAAGTCTCACGGTTTGCAAAAGCGAGTCCCTTCCCACCCTGCCCATTTACAGAAATATCAGGAAGACTAATAATACATCCCATTTGACACTTTTAATTTCTTTATAATTTATAGCCCACTTACTTTCCAAAATGGATCTGAGGCACCTCAAAATACTAAAACAAGCTGGGTGTGGTGGATCACATCTGTAATCCCCCACATTTTGAGAGGCTGAGGCAGGAAGATTCCTTGACCCCAGAAGTTCAAGACCACCCTGAGTGACATAGTGAGACCCCAGTCTCCACAAAAAATAAAAATAAAAATAAATTCACCAAGGGTAGTGACATGAACCTGTAGTCACAGCTACTCAGGAAGCTAAAGTGGGAAGATCACTTGAATCCAAAACTTTGAGGCTGCAGTGAACTATGACTCTGCCACTGCTCTCCAGCTTGGGCAATAGAGTGAGATACTGTCTTTACAAAAAATAAAGAAAATATTAAAACACATAATATAGGAAAGTTTTTAAAAATTAAAACACACACACACGCACAAATGAATGTAGGTCTAAAAAAATCACAAAAACAAAATAAGACTCATAGTCCAGTTAACAGATGTCAATTTCCTAGTTTGTTATTATACTGTGGCTATGTAAGATGTCTTTTGTGGGGAAAGCTGGGTTTAGTGTACATGAGACTTTTCATGTTATTTTTGCAACTCTCTCTGAGTCTATTATTATTTCAAATACCAAGTTTTTAAAAAATATATAAATAGAGATTAAGGAGGGATGGACTAATTTATGGCAACTTTCTATGAGTCTATTATTATTTCAAATAAATTTTGAAAATTTATAAATAGATCTATAGACAGAGATTGAAAAATCTGGAATAATTTAACAAATAAATTTGTACCAGAAACCTGTGATGTCATGTCAGAAACTATGAGCCCCTCACCCCAATGTATTTCCTCTTCTTCCTGGGCTCATAGCTAGACTGTATTTTTCAACTTCCTTTGAATTAAAAATGGCCACATAGCTAAGTTCTGGCCAAGAGAATGTGGGGAGTGGATGGGTACTATTTCCAGACCTAGCCTGTAAAAACCTTTCAAGTGCCTTCTTCCATGCTCTTTCCCTTCCCACTAACTGAGGATAGAAGATTTCCAGGTTCTAGGAATTGGTAAAGCTACAATGAAGAAGCTGGAGTGCCTGATCACAGTGTGAGGGGAGAGCTGTCTGGTGACTTTCCACCTCAGACTGTTGAATGGGCAAGAAATAGGCCAGGCACAGTGACTCACACCTGTAATCCCAGCACTTTGGGAGGCCAAGACAGGAGGATCACTTGAGCCCAGGAGTTTGAGACCAACCTGGTCAACAAGGAAAAATCCCGTCTCTACTAAAAAATATAAAAATTAGCCAGGTGTGGTGGCGTGTACCTGTAATCCCAGCTACTCAGGAGGCTGAGGCAAGAGAACTGCTTGAACCTGAAAGGCGGAGGTTGCAGTAAGTCAAGATTGCTCCACTGCACTCTAGCCTGGGCAGCACAGCAAGACTCTGTCTCGAAATAAACTTCTAGTAATTTCAACCACTCTTTGCACATCCTCTTTGCACTCTTAAAGCATATTGAGATCCTAAAAAGTTTTGTGTATGTAGGCTATATCCATTGATATTTACTGTACTAGAAATGAAAACTGAAAAAATAAAATGTTTATTAATTCACTGAAGAAGAATAAACCATTACACATTGACATAAATAACATATTTTATTTTTTAAAAACTATATTTTTCCCCAAAATTACGTTTTTGCAAATATCTTTAATGTCTGGCTTAAAATGGAAGACAGCTAGATTCTCACATCTGCTTCTGCATTCAATCTGTGAGATAAATTGTTTTGGTTTATGTACACGAAAACAAATTCCAGCCCCACACAGATATGTAGTAGAAAAAGAGGAGTATTTTAAAAGCTTTTTCCAGATAATTGTGGATATTCTTCTTTGATATTACATCTAAACTGGACAAGTGATCGTTTTGCACTGTGAAATCTGAAATCCTATCGGTGACCTTTTCATGTTGCATTACCTCAAAAGCCGTTGGTTTATCTTACACTTTGAATGGACCTTTTACTCACATATGATTTTGTAACATCATCCTTTGGTCATTTGGAAAATAATAGTTCGCTGAATGACACAGATCTTTCAAATGTTAACACATGTTATTATGCAATACCAATTTGGAAAGCCTACATTTGTTAATATTGCCACCAACAGTATCAGAAGTCTTCAGATAGTGGGAAGATGGAAAGTTCATAATGGTAGATGCAAGTTATCCAAAATTCTAATTTTCATTTGAAAGTTTGAATATTATTATTGGCGATAATATTGTCAACTCGTTTTCCTTAAAGTGACGGGCTCACTTTGTTCAAGAAAATGTCAATAGTGGGTCTGTCAGTCATTCTTTCAAGTAAAACTAAAGTTCCATGAAAAAGCATCTAGTTGATTCAGCTCACAACTCAATTGCATAAGTGCTTTCCCCCGAGACAACCACTGCGTACTTCAGTGCACAACAGCAGTGCTTTGTGCACATGTCTCGTTCTGGTTCACAGAATATCAAAAACATGGACATTCAAGAGTAGTAGTTTAATAACATCGATCATTTTTACTGTTCATCGAAGATATTCTTAAGTGAAACTGGCATTTCTTTTTAAATTTATTTTTATCTTGATTTTGTAGAGACACCATTTCACTATATTGCCCAGGCAGGTCTCGAAATTCTAGGCTCAAATAATGCTCCTGCCTTGGCCTCCCAAAGTGCTGGGATTACTCCCAGCTTTCAACCTTGGGAGGCCAAGACAGGTACATCACTTGAGGTCAGGAGTTTGAGACTAGCCTGGGCACCGTGGTGAAACCCCATCTCTACTAAAAATGCAAAACTTAGCTGGGCGTGGTGATACACACCTGTAATTCCAGATACTCAGGAGGCTGAGGCACAAGAATTGCTTGAACCCAGAAGGCAGAGGCTGCAGTGAGCCCAGATCGTGTGACTGCACTCCAGGCTGGGTACTCTGTCTAAAAATAATAATAATAATAATTCATTCATTTTTATTCTTAACAGTATTCCATTGTGTGAATGTATCACAATCTATCCATTCACCTTTTGGTAAACATTTGGGTGGTTTACCAAATGTAGCCAAATGTAGTTTTTGACTATCATAAATAGAGCTACTTTTTTGAGTTTCAACTGAACTTATTCAAGCTTGATGGCTGTTATGGGACTCACTTACTACTGAATGAATAATTTTCCCTGAAGCTTGCTTTTGCAGCAAGAAAAAAAAAGCTCTGTGATTAAACAAACTGCTCATTCATTCACTCACCCAAGCAGTCATTCACTTCGCCATTTATCAATTAAATATTCACCTATCATCTACTGTTAATACTAGTAATAATTCGGTAATATCATCTATGGAGTGCTTAATAAATGATACCAGGCATGGTGGCTCACACCTATGGCCCCTGCTGCATGAGAGGCTGAAGTGGGAGAATTGCTTGAGCCCAGGAGTTCAAGTTTAACCTGGGCAACACAGCAAGATCCACTTCAAATAAATAAATAAATAAATGTTAAGGTCACCACATTTAGAATATTACCAGTAATCGCATTCATTTCTCACAGAAGTCCTGTAAGGTAGCTATTAACTGGTCCTGGCTTTACATGCTTCTTAAACCATAAAGGGCTGTGCAAATAAGACTGCATTTTTATTAAACAGAGAACTTTCTCTACAACTCAAGTTTTTCATTTATTTATTGGCCTTCCCCCTCCCCTCTCACTCACTCCAGTTGCTGTGAATTGATGAGGTTTTATTGCATCTCCTCTCTGCTCAGGACCAAATGGTCTATGACATCGCTCAAGCTTTTATGTTTATTGGGGTTGAAGTGGTGCCTGGCTGACACTGGGAGGAAGACATTACACTCCCAACATCCCTGGTGTCAGAGCAAGATTGGTATTCACTCCAGACGCACACTGAATACTTCACCTTCCAGACACCCAGTTGAGCCAACGTGCTATATAAGTTAAATGAATAAGTAAAACACGGAAAAGCTAAGGGCAATTCTGTCCTTACTTGGCAGATGGAAACGTAGTTAACTTTTTTCTGAGTTCCTACTGAATGCTAATACAGCCCAAGAACTTTAGAAAAGAAGGGAAACAAGGATTAGCCAGAGAAAGAGAGAGATAGGCAGTCTTGACTCTTGAAAAGTTTAATTAGTTTAAGAGTCAAAATAAGCCGGAAGAATAGATATCAAAATACATATATAAATAACTGTCCGGGCACGCTGGCTCATGCCTGTAATCCCAGATCCCAGCACTTTGGGAGGACAAGGTGGCTGGATCACTTGAGGTCAGGAGTTAGACACCAGCCTGGGCAACATGACAAAACCCATCTCTACTAGAAATACAAAAATTAGCTGGGCATGATGGCACACACCTGTAATCCCAGCTACTTAGGAGGCTGGGGCACGAAAATTGCTTGAACCAGGGAGACGGAGGTTTTAGTGAGCCAAAATCGTGCCACTGCACTCCAGTCTGGATGACAGAGCAAGACTCCCTCTCAAAAACAAAAAAACAAGCATACTAATCCATTAGCTCTCAAACCTGGCCAGCCATCAGAATCACCTAGAGGGCTTGTTAAAACAAAGATTGTTACCTTGGTGCAGTGGCTCATGCCTGTAATCTTACCACTTTGGAAGGCCAAAGTGAGAGGATTGCTTGAGCCCAGGAGTTTGAGACCAACCTTGGCAACACAGCGAGATCTCATCTCTATTTAAAAAAAAAAAAAATTAATTAGCCAGGCATGGTGGTGCGCACCTGTGGTTCCAGGTACTGTGAACGCTGAGGTGGGAGGATCACTCGAGCCCAGGAGTTTGAGGTTGCAGCAAGCTATGACTGTGCCACTGCACTCCAGCCTGAGCAACAAAGTAAAACCCTGTCTCAGACAATAACAAAAGCAAAATAAACAAAACAAACAAAACATAGATTGCTAGCCTCTCACCCCCAGCATTTATGATTCAGTCGGTCTAGAGTAGACCTCAAGAATTTGCATTTTAACCAGGTGTGGTGGCTCACACCTATAATCCCAGCACTTTGAGAGGCCGAAGCAGGATAACTGCTTGAGCCCAGGAGTTCAAGACCAGCCTGGGCAACATAGTGAGACCTTGTCTCTACAAAAAAAAAAAATTAAAAAATAAGCCGAGTAGGCCAGGCACGGTGGCTCACACCTGTAATCCCCGCAGTTTGGGAGGCTGAGGCGGGTGAATACCTGAGGTCAGGAGTTCGAGACCAGGCTGACCAACAAGGTGAAACCCGTAGCTACTAAAAATACAAAAATTAGCCAGGTGTGGTGGCAGGTACGTGTAGTCCCAGCTACTCAGGAGGTTGATGCAGGAGAATTGCTTGATCCTGGGAGGCAAAGTTTGCAGTGAGCTGAGATTGTGTCACTGCACTTCAGCCTGGGCAATGGAGCAAGACTCTGTCTCAAAAATAAAAAATAAAAAAATAAGCCGGGTATGGTGGTATGCACGTGTAGTCCCAGTTACTGGAGAGGCTAAAGTGGGAGGATTCCTTGAACCCAGGAAGTCCAGGTTGCAGTAAGTCGTGATCTCATCACTATACTCTGGCCCAGGCAACAGAACAAGAACCTATCTCAAAAACAAAACAAACAAAGAATTTGCATTTCTAATGAGTTTCCAGGTGATGGTAATTGGTAATACTGCTGGTCCAAGAATCACACTTTGAGATCCACTCAAATCTGACACGTGCTATTATCTCATTTAAACATCCCCAGAACACTGTGAAATAGTGTCATTCTCCTCATTTTTTGCCTGAGGAAAGTAGAGTTCAGAGAATTTTCAGAACTTGCCCTAGCTTCACAACTGGTGAATGGCAAAACTAAACTCTCAATTTAAGTCTGTCTCACTCCAAAAGCCATGGTTTTCCCACTATTTCAAACTGCCCCCAGATACTTCCTGGAAAAGCAGACCGAGAATGTGATCTGAACTGGTGAATGTTGTCAGAATCTCTAGAGCTTGGAAGTAAGCAGGCCTGGTGACATTACTTAGGGTCACATGCTACTAAAATAATAGGATGGTTAACAGAATCATTTGGAAAGGACCCAGAACATAGGCGTCAATGACCCTCACCAAAACTCCCTGATCCCCTGAAGCTAACCCAGAATGCAAAAAAATCCCAGTGCAACCAACACCTCTACTTCCTCCTTTAATAATGACAGACACTGATTTCAAATCAGATCCTCATCTGACTTCTCCCTTCACCTTTTCATGAGCCTCCTGCCACATTAATTTAATACAAGAAACAATTCTATGACAATGTGTAAGAGTGAAGACTTCAAACTCAAGTTGATGTTCTCATGTGAATAAAGGAGTACTATTTTCCTGTTGAATTTTTTGTCATCTAAAAGACTAATTCAGACATAAATTACCAACTTAAGAAATGAGAGAGGGCCAGGCACGGTGACTAATGCCTATAATCCCAACACTTTGAGAGGCTGAGGTGGGCAGATCACCTGTAGTCAGGAGTTCAAGATCAGCCTGGCCAACATGGCGAAAGCCTGTCTCTACTAAAAATAAAAACAATTAGCCGGGCGTGGTGGCGCATACCTGTAATCCCAGCTACTTGGGAGGCTGAGACAGGAGAATTACTTAAACCCAGGAGACAGAGGTTGCAGTGAGCCAAGGTTGTGCCACTGCACTCCAGTCTGTGTGACAGAGTGAGACTCTGTCTCAAAATAAAAAAAAGAAAAGAAATGAGAGAGAAGGCCGGGCATGGTGGTCCACTCCTGTAATCCCAGCACCCTGGGAGGCCGAGGCGGGTGGATTACTTGAAGTCAGGGGTTCAAGACCAGCTGGTCCATCTCTACAAAAATTAGCAGGGCTTGGTGGTGCACCCCTGTAATCCCAGCTACTCAGGAAACTGAGGCAGGAGAATCGCTTGAACCCAGGAGGAGGAGGCTGCAGTGAGCCGAGATCACATCACTGCACTCCAACCTGGGCGACTGAGCAAGACTCCATCTCAAATAAACAAAAAAAGAGGAAACGATGGAGGAGATAGCACAAAGATTAAAAGGATAGTAAGGAAAATTCAAGAATAATTTGTGCCAATATCTTTGACAACTTAGATGAAATGGACAAATTCCTGGAAAGACAAAAACTACCAGAGCCACTCGAGAAGAAATAAATAACCTAAATACACCTATATCTGTTAAAGAAATTGAATGTATAGTTTAAAACCTTTCCACAAATAAAAATCCAGATCCAGATGGCTTCACATGTGAATTCTACCAAACATGTAAGGAAGAAATTATACCAATTCTATACAAATTCTTCTGGAAAATCTAGGGAGGGATTACTTTCCAACTAATTCTATGAGGCTAAAATCATACTGAAATTAAAAGACTGGTTCAATGCCAGGCACGGTGACTCACGCCTGTAATCCCAGCACTTTGGGAGGCCGAGGTGGGTGGATTACTTGGACTCTGGATGTTTGAGACTGGCCTGGGCAACACGCAAAACCCCATCTCTACAAAAAAAAATACAAAAACTTAGCTGCGCATAGTGGCCCATGCCTGTAGTCCCAGCTACTCAGGAGGTTGAGGTGGGAAGATCACCTAAACCTAGTGGTTGAGGCTGCAATGTGCCACGATTGCGCCACTGCACTCCAGCCTGGGCGACAGAGTGGTGTGCTGTTTAAAAAAAAAAAAAAAAAAAAAGACTTTAGTTCCAACTGAGACCAAAGACTGTGCTATTATGAAGTGGAGAAAAATATCACAATTTTGGTAATGCTAGACAAGACGTAACCTCAAGTCTCCGGGCAGCGCCATGAGGTAAGCAAGTTCCCTTCATGTCCCTGTTTTGGCGATGAGGAAGTAGGAAGAGTTTTAAATAGACTGGGGAACCTCAACCTGATCACCTCTCTTCTGGTGGTGGGGGAAGGAAGAGAGAGGGGGACACCCAAAATAAACTTTGCCTACTTCACAGCTTCCCTGTGAATGAGAACAGAAAAAGTTCAGGAGCCACCAGAGAAGGTTAAAGGAGGCTTCTTAGAGAAGATGTGGCAATGCACCTCATGGAGACGTTGAATTTCTTCATTATGGGGAATTTCAAACTTATCTAAAAGGAAATAGAATACAGCAAACCTCCCTTACCCGGTCCCAACAAACAACTATCAATGTCCTATTCATTCATACCTCCATCTGCTTCCTCTGTCACATATTATTTTGAAGCAAATCTTACCCATTGTATCATTTTACCCATAAGTGTTTCATTCTGTATCTCTAAAACTTTGTCTCTAGACCTCAGCACTATTGATGCGTGGGCTAAATAATTATTTGTTGTGGGGACAGTCCTGTGTATCGTAGGACGTTCAGTAATATTCCTGGTCTCTACCCACTAGACACCAGTCACACCCCTAACCCCCCCCCACTCAAGTTTTGACAACCAAAAATGACTCCAGAAATCTCCCATAAGGGTGTGGAGGCAAAATGTCAAAACTGAAAACCACTGCTCTAATAGATAAGGACTCTTTCTTTAAAAACATACACATGATACTATTCTCACACCTAAAAAAAACATAATTTTTTTTTTGAAACAGAGCCTCACTCTGTTTCACCCAGGTTGGAGTGCAATGGCATGGTATCAGGTCACTGCAACCTCCGCCTCCCAGGTTCAAGCGATTCTCCTGCCTGAGTCTGGCGAGTAGCTGGAATTACAAGCACGCACCCCCATGCCTGGCTAATTTTTGTATTTTTAGTAGAGACAGAGATTCACCATGTTGGCCAGGCTGGTGTCGAACTCCTGACATCAGGTGATCCACCTGCCATGGCCTCTCAAAGTGCTGGAATTACATGAGTGAGCCACCGTGCCCGGCTTAAATTCTTGTATTAAGAGAAATTTCCTCTTATAAGCAATGTCTTTAGGCATGGTTGCCTGCAAGGTTGAGATGAACAAGATTGTGAAGAAGTCCAATGGAAAGAGTGCCAAGATTTTTTTTTTTTTAAGATGGGAGGGTCTTGCTATGTTGGCCAAGTTGGCCTTGAACCCCTGGACTCCAGCAATCCTTTTGCCAAGGCCTCCCAAAGTGTTAGGATTATAGGTGTGAGCCACGGCGCCTAGCCAAGACTATTGATGCCTGCCACGGGCATGTCATGGGGCAGTGTTAGTAATTTCTGTCCCTAATCTAGTTCATTCCCTTCTTTTTGATTGAAGACTCAGTAGAAAGAAATGAGATCACTAGGTGTGGCTTACAGAGTACTGAGTGTTGTTATGGAATCAGGGCAGATTCAGAATCAAAGTGGGATTTTTCTATTTGTTTTTAATAATTCCAAGTATTGACAAAGTGCAAGGGAATGGGCATGTTCAGATACTATTTGTGAGAATATAAATTGGCTCAACTTTTCCAGAGAACAATTTGACAATATATAACAAAAACCTTAAAAGTGTGCTTACACTTTGACCTACAAATTCCACTGCTAGAAATTTATTCCAGGGATGTGCAGAGAGACTTAGTGAAGATTGTTTATTGCCAGGTCTATAATGATAAACCACTGGAAACAATCTAAGGGTTTGACTATAGGGGATTAGCTAAACACGGAATGGTCTCCAACTGATGACCTTGCAGACATTTGAATATTACAAAACACATGAGGACATGGAAAGATGTTTGTGACATACAGGGAAGTGAAAGCAAGCAAGTCTGTATATTCAGTAAGTCTGACTTAGTGAACAGAGTTCAGTATATCTCTCGGCAAGTGAGACTTACTGAATATATTTCAGTATCTAGCCATATATATTTACTGAATATCAAGCAAGTATATTCAGTAAATCTCATGTTCTATTTTTTAAAAATTTTTTCCACATAAATATATGCACGGTAAAAAAAAAAAGATCATAATAAATATCCAAACTATAAACAAAGGTTGTTGCCAGCTAGTTAAATTAAGAGAAATTTATATTTTCTTCCTTTTGTTTATCTGGCTTTTTTTTTTTCTTTTTTTTTTTTAGACATAGTCTTGCTCTGTCATCCAGGCTAGAGTACAATGGTGGGATCTTGGCTCACTGCAATCTCCACCTCCCAGGTTCAAGTGATTTTCCTGCCTCAGCCTTCCAAGTAGCAGGGATTACAGGTGCCTGCAACCAAGCCCGGCTAATTTTTATATTTTCAGTAGAGACGAGATTTCGCCACGTTGGCCAGGCTGGTCTCGAACTACTGACCTCAAGTGACCCATCCACCTCAGCCTCCCAAAGTGTTGGGATTACAGGCGTGAGCCAGCATCGCACCAGGCTTATAATTTTCTATGAGGAATCCCATATTATTTTTTAGGGGAAAAATGTTTAATAATAATGCTTTTAATTAGGCTTGCCAGATAAAACGTACCATGGGACATACTTATACTAAAATATTATTTATTACTTATATAAAATTTAAATTTAGCTGAGTGTCCTCAATTTTTCTTTACTAAATCTGGCAAGCCCACTTTTAATGTGAAGGAATAAAAGAGGGATCTGGGTGCTGGAACCCAGTGGGCTGGCCCCTGTGAAGACAGGAGAAGAATTATTATTCCAAGTCTTTTAAAAAAGGAAAACATGATTTTGGTGAACTAAGAAGGGGAAAATCAATTTGAGAGCTACGTAGTCCTTGTCTCAAATCTGGAGTCTACTACCACCATCACCACCACCACCATCATCCCACCTCACTCCCCTCCTCGCATCCTGACCTGGGTGTCCTGGAGCAAGTTACTTGTTTCCCCCCATTCTCAGGAATAGCGCATATCTCACAAGGATTAAATGAGAACATGTGTGTAAGGTACCTTGTAAATTGCAAACTGCCAAACAGCATGTTATTATCATGTTAGCAAACTACACACACAAGGACATGTCACACAGGAACAAAACATCTGCCGCAGACATCCACAGAAATGTTCCCTGCAGCACATTTTTGATGGCTCTCTGAGGTCAAAACAACTCAAGGTTTAGTCACTCCAGTGCTGAACCCATATATTAACATCTATACAAATTGTTCTGTGATCCTATTTATAGCTGCACTGATCATTAAATGTTGTTGGAACATTTTGCCGCAAGTCAGTTGTTAAATTGCTTGGCGAGTCGTGTGCAACGCGTGGCTCAGGGGAAGCCTGTGTGGTTTACGAGTTTGGCAGCTCATAACTCCAGGGCCTCACCTTATCCTCACACACTAGTCCTGGTCACCTTGGAAACTGCCCTATTCTAGATGCAGAGCACAGGACGCCCTGGCTGACATGGAATTAATCAGCAGTCGCCTTCTCTACTGGTCTCTGTTACTGGAAAAACATCAGTGCCTCTCAAGCCACTTTAAAAAGGATCCGTGGCAGAGTTTTAAGGATCTTCCAGGTAAAATTAATATAAGAGGATTGGGTTTATGAGAAAATGAAAAAATAAAACAAGAGAAAAAGAAATTAAGGAAGAAAGAAGAAAGACAGAAAGAAGAAAGAGAAAAAAATAAGGAGAAGAAAAAATCAGGGGATTATTAGTTCATTCTACAGATAAGGAAACTGAAACCCAAGGTTACAAAACTTATATATCAGAGCTGTGTTTCAAATCCAAGATAAATAAAATTCCTTCAGGAGAAAAAATCATCCCCAAAAAGAATGAATTTTACAGATGTCCAAAGATATGAGGACATCATCTGTATTTACGTCCTTCAGCTAGAGAGTAAATTCCATGAAAATATATGAGGATACCCCATTGGATGGACACTTTTTAAAGTGAAAGGCTCAAAGCCAGCAAAGTGTGTTATTAAAACTCTAGCCTGCAGACACGGTGGGTGACAACAAAAAGCAATTTGTAAAATGTAACAGGAATCATAAAAATGTTACCAGTTTTGTTCAAGTTACTGTTGCTTATAACAAATTACCCTAAAATTTAGCAGCTTAAAATAACCATTTAATGATATCCATGGATTCTGTGCATCAGGAATCCAGACAAGGCACGGTGGTTTTCTTCAGCACTGCCTGGTAAAAGAAGAAGAAAAAAAAGGCACAGCGGGGTGGTTTGTCTCTGCTCCTCACTGAGTAGAGCTTCAGCTGGGAAGGCTCTATGGCTGGGAGGACTCTATGGCTGGGAAGACTCTATGGCTAGGAGGACTCTATGGCTGGGAAGACTCTATGGCTAGGAGGACTCTATGGCTGGGAGGACTCTATGGCTAGGAGGACTCTATGGCTGGGAAGACTCTATGGCTAGGAGGACTCTATGGCTGGGAAGACTCTATGGCTAGGAGGAGCTCTATGGCTGGGAAGACTCTATGGCTAGGAGGACTCTATGGCTGGGAAGACTCTATGGCTAGGAGGACTCTATGGCTGGGAGGACTTAATAGCTGGCGTTGGAACCATCCAAAGGCTCGATGGGCTGAAAAATCCCAGATTGCTGCCAGTTGGTGCTAGCTGTTGGCCAGGAGCTCAACTGGACTATTCTGGGGAGCATCTATCTGTGGCCTCTCTAGCTTGATGGTCTCAAGGTAGTTCAACTTCGTGGCTGACTCTCCCAGGAGAAAGAATCAGGCAGCAGCTGCATGGCCTTTTCTGACCAGCCACATGGTATCACTTTCACTGCATTCTCTCAATTGAATCAGTCACAGCTGGACACAATAGCTTCGGCCTGTAATCCCAGCACTTTGGGAGGCCAAAGCGGGAGGATTGCTTGAGCCCAGGAGTTCAAGACCAGCCTCAGCAACACAGGGAGACCCTGTCTCTATTTAAAAAAAAAAAAAAATGAAAATGAAAATTAGCCAGGTGTGGTGGTGTGCGTCCATAATCCCATCTACTCAGGAGGCTAAAGCAGGAGGATCACTTAAGCCCAGGAGGTCGAGGCTGCAGTGGGCCATGATGGTGTTGCTGCATCTTAGCCTGAGTGACAGAGACAGACCTGTCTCAAAACCAAAATAAAAATTGTTTTAAAAAGTGTTGAATATTGGCTGGGCACAGTGGCTCACACCTATAATTCCAGCACTTTGGGAGGCCAAGGCAGTCTGACCACTTGAGGTGAGGAGTTCAAGACCAGCCTGGCCAACATGGCAAAACGCCATCTCTACTAAAAATACAAAAATTGGCGGGGTGCAGTGGTTCACACATGTAATCCCAGCACTTTGGGAGACTAAGACAGGTGGTTCACCTGAGGTCAGGAGTTTGAGACCAGTCTGAACAACCCCATCTCTATTAAAAAAAAAAAAAAAGAAAAAAATTAGCCAGATGTGGTGGTGCAAGCCTGTAGTCCCAGCTACTCGGGAGGCTGAGGCAGAATTGCTTGAACCTAGGAGGTGGAGGTTGCAGTGAGCTGAGATCATACCACTGCACTCCAGCCTGGGTGACAGAGTGAGACTCTGTTTCAAAAAAAAAAAAAGTGTTGAATAGTGCATGTAATTTTTTGACTATTGTACTAAATGTGTATTGCTCTTACATCACATAAAGTTGAAAAATTGTAAGCCAAGCCATTGTAAATCAGGGTCCATCTATATACATGTAAGGTCAAAGACTGAGAGAAAACACAAAATGAAAACAGTTGCTGTTTACAGGACTGGAATTATAGGTGACTTTTTTCTCCCTTCTTTGTGTCAGAATTACTGTTGTTTATCTTCTTTATAATAATTTTTAAAATTTTCAAAGTCTATGATAAAAAACAGGCACAGAAAGGAGAGCATCAGGGGAGAGAGAGGATGAGTGGGGAGCGTATCAGTCAGCTATTGCTACGTAACAAACCACCCCAAAACTCTGTAACTTAAAAAATTATTATTGATTGTTAAGCTCACTTGTGTGAATCAGCTGAGGTGTGGCCAATCTGCACTGAGCTTACCAACCCTATGGGTTGGTTGGAGGATCTTCTCTAAGCTGGGCTTGTCTGGGGCAGCTCTGTTCCCCATGTTTCCTAGTGGGCTATGGGGAGCCATATTCTTCTCATGGTGATGGCAGAGGTGTACAAAGATAAGCAGAAACACATGTGGTCTCTTGAGATCTAAGAGCAGAACTTGTGTGTCCATTTCTGCATTGTTGATATAACCAAACCCAAAGTTTAGGGCAGGTGGCATTCACAGAGAGAAGACACTGCTAAGTTACATTGCAAAGGTTGTGGATACAGGGAGAGATGATAAATATGGGCCAATAACATCATCTATCATCAGGAAGGGAAAGGAAAATGAGAGACTGGGCAGGATGAGAGGCAGTTCAAGGGAGGATGTTCAAGCATACAGGGGATAACAGCTATTCTCTCATACTCCACAAACCGGACCCCAACACACACACACATGCACCCACACACACACACGCACACACACATATGAGGAGAGAGAGAGAGAGAAGCATCTAGTCTGAACAACATGGTGAAACCTAATATCCATTTGTTTGTTTGTTTGTTTGTTTTAAGATGGGGTTTCACCATGATGGCCAGGCTGGTCTGGAACTCCTGACCTCAGGTGATCCACCCACCTCGGCCTCCCAAAGTGCTAGGATTACAGGTGTGAGCCACAGCCCCCGGCCTAATATCCATTTGTTTATCCATAGAGATGGGGTTTCCCCATGTTGTTCAGACTGGTCTACCTAATATCCATTGTTTTTCTCCTTTACAAGAAGAAATCTGACCCAGCCCCAGCCAGAGGGGGTCGTTCCTGCCTGGTCTAACCTTATCTTTGTAAGTCCATTTGCTTGATCAGTGATTGGTTTAGGATTGGTCACATGATACCATTCAAGCCAATAAGGAGTGAGAGAAAAATCTGCTAGCCAGTAGAAGGGTTTCTCTGAAGTGCTTCCTGGCTAAAAACAAAACAGAAACGAGCAAAAAGCCGCAGCCCTCCTCTTCTAAACTTTAAGGTCTGGACCTGCCACCACCCTCCTGCCTGGCAGAGTGGACAGAAGGAAAGAACCTTAGACTTGCTGATATTGATAACAGCTGAATTCACTGCCAGAGCTGCCCTCCCTCTGGGTGACCTGACATCTGCGATGGATTTTATTTTCTCCAGGCTTGTCCTCTCCCCTAGACTCCAAATGCTGTCAGCTGCCTCTGTGGCCTCTACATTCGAATGTCTCAGGTAAGTCCAAACAAATTCCTCCTGGGACTTGCTGGGATTCCCCAAGAGCAGACAGAACAGAAATCGGACACTCTGAAAATCACACCATGAAAATGCCATTTGTTAGTGAGGTGGCAAGATACAGAGGAGAGAAAACCAGTGTCGAGCCCCAGAGTCCTCAGCCTGAATCCTGGCTCTGCCACATACATATCTCAGTGAAGTCCTTATGTCAGCTCTCTGGGTCTCAACTTCCTCATCTGTAAAATGGGGATAATAGAGTTGAGGGAAGGTTTATTGAAATAACATATGAAAAGCTCCTAGTGCACGATGCTCAGTAAATGTCAGTGATGCCCCTTGTTGGTGTGGAGAACAATAACAACATCTCGGCCAGGTGTGGTGGCTCACGCCTGTAATCCCAGCACTTTGGGAGGCCGAGGCAGGTGAAGCACCTGAGGTCAGGAGTTCGAGACCAGCCTGGCGAACAGGATGAAACCCCGTCTCTACTAAAAATTAAAAAAAATTAGCTGGACATGGTGGCAGGTGCCCGTAATCCCACTACTCGGTAGGCTGAGGCAGGAGAATGACTTGAATCCGGGGAGCGGAGGTTGCAGTGAGCCGAGATTGTGCCATAGCATTCCAGCAAGGCTCTGTCTCAAACAATAATAAAAATAACAAAATCTAAGTTTGGAAAGGAGCCTGACGTGTACAATAAATGATTGTATTTCCTGGATGATCATAGCAGGATCATTGCATGCCCAAATAACCATCACTGCACACTGCAAGGCATAAAGGGCCAGAACCAACTGCACTGGGCATTAGGGCAGCATTTCCCAAGTGTATTCTTAGAAACTTAGCTCTCACGTAGTATGAATGTTATGAAGGGGCAAAAGAAATGCTGGGATTAAATAACTTTGGGAAGCATTGCTTTGAGTAACACCAAAGCAGGTTTGTTAGTTTGTTTGTCTTTGTCACTCTGTGGCCCAGGCTGGAGTGCAGTGACATGATCTCGGCTCACTGCAATGTCCACTTCCCGGGTTCAAGTGATTCTCCTGCCTCAGCCTCCCAAGTAGCTGGGACTACAGGCCCATACCACTATGCCCGGCTAATTTTTGTATTTTTAGTAAAGATGGGGTTTCACTGTATTGGTCAGGCTGGTCTCAAACTCCTGACCTCAGGCCATCCAACTGCCTCGGCCTCCCAAAGTGCTGGGATTACAGACATAAGCCACCGCTCCTGGCCCAAAGCAGGTTTCTTTAATGCAGGACCTCTCAGAGCGTTGAACATAGTTGCACACTTTGAAATATCCAATGAAGGATGGAATCTGCAGAATTTCCTAAACCTCCTGCTTCTGGGAGGCCATCCAGCTGGTAAAGGCTGCAGCAGGAAATGAGGCATCTGTCCATGTAGTGACAAAACCACAGACAAACACCAAGGTCATCCTCAACTTTGCTTTCACCCTCAGTTGCTGCACTGTAGAAATTCTCCCCTTTCTGCTTCAGTCTAAATGGTAACTTAAGAAACTTCGGTCACTGCTGCTCCGCAGCCTTCCACAGCGTCCCCGTTCACCTGCTCCTAGTGAAGCAAACCTCCAAGTTCATGGTGTTAGGAGTCTTCTGAGGCTGAGAGAAAAGAGTCATCTCCCAGGACAGAGAGAATTCTCTCTTCACATTCCCGTCCTGAAGCAGGCCCTGAACACAAGTGAGCAGAGCCGGCTTTCCCATCTCAGTCAGGCCTCTCAGCTGCTGAGTTTGGTAAATTTCAGGAGAGCTGGCTTTCTTGGATCCTGCTATTGCCCTTTTGTATGTATGTTAATGAACTTAAAAGACCCATCATATGTTTTGAGACTATAACTAAGAGATATAAGGAAAGGTCAGGATCTGGGGTAGACCAAAACGCCTTAGCAAAACCCTTAGACTCTGAGGAAGGGAATGCGCATAGTTCCAGAAGACCTGGGCTCCAAAGTTCACCTGGAATACACATGTGAATGAGCTATTCCTTTCTGTTGCCACCTCCCAGAATGGTCAATCATCCTATCTCAGAAATTGACCAGATAAAACGACTCTCAGTTCTCATATAGTCTTATCCTGAGTCTTTTAGTCTCAGGAAGGCTGAGAAAACAGGTCTTTTCCTGAACTCTTTTAACTAGAATGAAGAAGACATTCCCAGGATGACTCCAAGTCAAAAACCACAGGCACTGATGAATCTTGATTTAGTATCTACAGTATGTGACAGATGCATATGGTCCTAGTCAGAGAGAAGAGCCCACTGCCCACAAATGTGTATGGCAAGGATTAATCCCACCCATTCCTGGGACCATCACCAGCTCTTCTGGGCTATCTGCTCAGCTGCAGTTTGGGAAACTGAGCAATGTCTGCAATGTAAAGAATCCCATCCACCCAGCCCTTATCAACCCGCTCTGACAGCAGCAGCTGTGGGTGAGGCCCTTGGGAAGATTTACTTAAATAGGAAGCTAGACACCGGTTTGCCTTGCATTCAACATACTTGCAGGGAACAGGCAGTGGAGACAGCAGAAGAAAGGCTGGTCAACTGCTTTGTGGGTGGGCAAGGTGGACCTTTGCCTGGGAGGCAGGAGGTCTTTACAGAAACGATGGAGTGGCATGCAGCACAGGCCTTTGCATGCCCCTGAGACTTATCATCTTTTTTTTTTTTTTTTTTTTGGTAGGGGTTTCTGTGGGGGCGCTTTGAGGCAGAGAGGCAGACTATGGTGAGCTAACTACTGGGTCAGCAGTCCTAGCCTCACCTCTAACAGACTGGGTGATCTTGCCAGGTGATTTCGTCCCTTCCTTCCTCCCTCCCTCCCTCCCTTCCTCCCTTCCTCCCTTCCTTCCTCCCTCCCTTCCTTCCTCTCTTCCTTCCTTCCTCTCTGTCTCTCTTTCTCTCTTTCTTTCTTTTGTTGGTAGAGACAGAGTTTCACCATGTTGCCTGGGCTGCTCTCAAACTCCTGGACTCAAACAGTCCACCCACCTCAGCCGCCCAAAGTGCTGAGATTACAGGCGTGAGCCACCACACAGTTGTTCTAGATCTGTCTATTAGGGTTTTTTTTTTATCGTGGTAAAATATTACTGACATTAGGTAAATTCACAATGTTGTCTGACCATTATCACTGCTTAGTTCCAGGACATTTAATCATCCCAAAAAGATACCCTATACCCATGAAGCAGTCACTCCCTATCACCCCTCCCCCTGACCCTGGCAACCACTGGGTGGCTTTCTGTCTCTATGGATTTGCCTATTCTGGATGTTTTGTATAAATGACATCATACGATATGTGGCCTATTGTGTCTGACTCCTTCCACTTAATACACTGTTTCATGCTACAGTAATCACTACAGTAATACACTGTTTCATGCTACAATATAGAGGGTCATCTATATTGTAGCATGTATCAGTACTTCATTCCTTTTTAATGACTGAATAACTATTGTAGTGATAGATACATTTTATTCATCCATTTATCAGTTGATTAACATTTGGGCTGTTTCCATCTTTTGGCTATTGTGAATAGTGCTACTATGAACATTACAAGTTTTCACTGTTTTTTTTTTTTTTTTTTTGAGACAGACTCTCACTCTGTCACTCAGACTGGAGTGTAGTGGTGCAATCTCAGCTCACTGCAACCTCTGCCTCCTGGTTCAAGCAATTCTCCTGCCTCCGCCTCCTGAGGACAACAGGCACATGCCACCACACCTGGCTAATTTTTTTTTATTTTTTAGTAGAGATGGGGTTTCACCATGTTGGCCAGGCTGGTCTCGAACTCCTGACCTCAGGTGATTCGCCCACCTCAGCCTCCCAAAGTGCTGGGGTTACAAGCGTGAGCCACCTTGCTTGGCCACATTACAAGTTTTCAATTGGATACCTGTTTTTAATTCTTTTGAGTATAAACCCAGGAGGACGGGGTGTGGGGGAGCTGGGGAGAGATGGCATGGGAAGAAATGCCAGATATAGGTGATGGGGAGGAAGGCAGCAAGTCACACTGCCATGTGTGTACCTATGCAACAATGTTGCATGTTCTTCACATTTACCCCAAAACCTAAAATGCAATAAAATAAATAAATAAATAAACCCAGGAGTAGAATTAGGGGTCATAGGGTAATTCTATGTTTAACTTATGAGAAACCTCCCAACTGTTTGCCATGGTGTCTGCATCGTTTTAAGTTCCCACCAGCAATGTGAGGGGATTCCAATTGCCCCACATCGTTGCCAAAAGGAGAATTTTTTAAAGCAGGGAGGCCACTTAATAATCGAACCTTTTCTTCTAATGAAATATTTCTTGGAAACTCACTATAATAAAACAGATTAAAAGAAACTGCTGGGGTAAAGGCGATAGCACTTCTGAAGACTCTTCTAGGATTCCAAGGGCACAATTTAAAAACCACTTGCAGCAAATGGGTTTGCTAGATTCTTCCCTGAATGGAATCTGAAGACCCTGTTTTCTCCCTATGCCTCTCTAAGGTCCATCCACCTGGTCCCCAGAAGTAGGTATAGCTTGAAGAAGGTTCTTCCCATTTGTATTCCATTTGAGGTTACAGTGCTCCTAAAGCTGTGGCATGGGGCCCACTTTCAGAAGAAATCACCTGGTTATTGTTAAAATGAAAATTCTGGGCTGGGTGCAGTGGCTTTCGCCTGTAATCCCAGCACTTTGGGAAGCCAGGGCGGGTGGATCACTTGAGCCCAGGAGTTCAAGACCAAACTAGGCAATATGATGAGACCCTATCTCTACAAAATTTTTTTTTTAAATTAGCCAGGCATGGCGGCACATACCTGTGGTCCCAGCTACTCGGGAGACTGAGGTGGGAGGATCACTTGAGCCTGGGAGGTTGAGACTGCAGTGAGCCATTATCACACCACCGCACTCCAGCCTGGCCAACAGTGAGACCCTGTCTCAAAAATACTAACTAAATATATAAAATTGTGGGAAAAAAAAAAAATGCCAGGCGCAGTAGCTCACGCCTGTAATCCCAGGATTTCGGAGGCCAAGGCTGGCAGATCATGATGTCAAGAGATTGAGACCATCCTGGCCAACATGGTGAAACCCCGTCTCTACTAAAAGTACAAAAATTAGCCAAGCGTGGTGGCATGCACCTGTAGTCCCAGCTACTCAGGAGACTGAGGCAGGAGAATCAGTTCAACCCAGGAGGCGGAAGTTGCAGTGAGCCAAGGTTGCGCCACTGCACTCCAGCCTGGTGACAGAGCAAGACTCTATCCCAAAAGAAAAAAAAATTTTTTTTAAGAAATTCTGGGACCCCACTCCAGACTTACAGTATGGGAATCTTCTTAGGGTGAACCTGAGATTTGCATTTTTTTACATACTTCCCAGATGATACTGATGCCCTAAAATCTGAGCACCACTAATGGGAAAGGACTGAGAGGTGAGAGGCAGGAGAGTAAATGAGGGAGGCTGATGAAGACCAGAAAGCCACCACCTTCCTGTGTCCTTGTGAACACCCTTCTCTGCTCTCTGAAAGGGAGGGAGAAGCTGGATTTACTTTTGGATCCAGGTGCCAATCGGGACTACCTCAAGATCATCTTGATACCACTCCCTGTGCACAGGACTGTGAAGACCAGTCCTGAAGGAAAAGGACCCTCTCGTGCCCCTCAGGAACTGTGTACAGTGTCGTTTAGCTTTATTTATTTATTTATTGAGACGGTTCGCTCTTGTCGCCCAGGCTGGAATGCAGTGGCACTATCTAGGCTCACTGCAACCTCCACCTCTCGGGTTCAAGCTATTCTCCTGCCTCAGCCTCCTGAGTAGCTGAAATTACAGGCGCCCACCACCTGCCTGGGACACACCCAGCTAATTTTTATACTTTTAGTAGAGATGGGGTTTCGCCATGTTGGCCAGGCTGGTCTCAAACTCCTGACCTCAGGTGATCCGCCCACCTCTGCCTCCCAAAGTGCTGGGATTACAGGTGTAAGCCACCATACCCAGCCTTTTTTTTTTTTTTTTCTTTGAGACAGAGTCTCGCTCTGTCACCAGGCTGGAGTGCAGTGGGGTGATCTCAGCTCACCGCAACCTCCGCCTCCTGAGTTCAAGCGATTCTCCTGCCTCAGCCTCCCAAGCAGCTGGGACTAAAGGCATGCACCACCATGCCCAGCTAATTTTTGTATTTTTAGTAGAGACAGGGTTTCACCATGTTGGCCAGGATGGTCTCGATCTCCTGACCTCATGATCTGCCCACCTCAGCCTCCCAAAGTGCTGGGATTACAACCGTTAGCCACTGCACCCAGCCAGTGTTTAGCATTTCCAAGTGCTGTTATTTTTTCTAATTATGCTTATTATGGCTACTTTTTTGAAATTGGAAAATTTCAAATATAGCAAATCAGTCATAAAGCAATGACTGTTTATGTGAGTTTACGCAGCATTAGGCAATGCTTGATTCCTTTGTGCTGAGAATCAACATTATTTACTTTGGGAATCTTGCTGAGATTTCTGTTAACTCATTCATGCACAGTTTCTCCTCCCAGCCTATGACTCAACGTAGTTGTTCCCGGCTGAGGCAGGGAACAAGAAAAAGCATCATACACAGATCCAGCCTTGTACAATGAACTCATCAAGGCCATGAAGGTCCCCCTACTCCAGCCACTCCCCCAGGGAAGGATCCTCCTCTTCAGGTTCTGCTGGGACTCATCCAAGAATGAATAGCTTCCCATTTTGGTGATCCATTGCTGTGTAACAAATCTTGCCAAAACATAGTAACTTAAAACAACCACCATCATCTTCACTTTGACCAGTGTTTGGACTGGCCAAGCTTGACTGAGCAATTCTGCTCCATGTGATGTCAGCCGGGGCTGCAGCCATAGGGGACCTGAACTGTGCTGAGAAGTCCTACATGACTTACTCAGATGGCTGTGTGTTCACTGGGAGCTCAACTAGGGCTGTTGACTGAAATGTCTCCACCTGGCTTCTTTGTGTGGCTTGAGCTTCCAACAATACAGCAGCTGGGCTTTGAGCAGGAGTATCCTAAGAGCAAGTGCTCTAAGAGGGAGGAAGTGCGAGACTCTGTCTCAAAAAAAAAAAAAAAAAGTGGAAAGCACGGATGGATTTGGAATTCAGTTCTAGCTCTAGGGTCTTGAACCAGTTACTTAACCTCTTAGAACCTCAGCTTCTCCATCCACCTAATGAAAATAATGCCTTCCTCATCAGATTTATGTAAAGATTGGAGATAGCATATGTAAAGCCCTTCTCACAGCTCTTCATAAACAGGAGTGGGTCATGATCATGGCCACTCCAACACCTAAGCCTGGGATCACCCTTGAAAGTACATGCTGTTTGGGTGCAGTGGCTCACGCCTGTAATCCCAGCACTTTGGGAGGCTGAGGTGGGTGGATCACTTGAGGTCAGGAGCTCGAGACCAGCCCAGCCAACATGGTGAAACCCTGTCTTTATTGAAAAAATACAAAAATTGGCTGGGCGTGGTAGCCATTGCCTGTAATCCCAGCTACTCTGGAGGCTGAGACAGAAGAATTGCTTGAACCTGGGAGGCGGAGGTTGCAGTGAGCCGAGATCGTGTCACTGCACTCTAGCCTGTGCGACAGAGCGAGACTCTGCCTCAGGAAAAGAAAGTGAATGCTGGATCTCTCCACTCTCTCTCCTAGGCTCATACAAATTCCTGAGTTGCCATCCTGGTTTTTAAAATGTGTGTGTGTGTGTGTTGTCTTTAATGGGATCCTACATGACTAGATGCAGAAATCAGAAACTATGATGTGACTCCTCAGAATTTACCTTAAAGGAAAAAAACCTTAAAGTGTTAAAAGATATTTATAGAAAAATGCTCCTTGCAACAGTACAAATAACATGTTATCAATAGCACATTACAACCTAAATATATAATGATAGGGGATGGAGGCCGGGCGTGGTGGCTCATATCTGTAATCCCAGCACTTTGGGACGCCAAGGTGGGTGGATCACGAGGTCAGGGGTTCCAGACCAGCCTGACCAACATGGTAAAACCCCGTCTCTACTAAAAATACAAAACAGCCAGGCGTGGTGGCACATGCCTGTAATCTCAGCTACTCAGGAGGCTGAGGCAAGAGAATCGCTTGAACCCGGGAGGCAGAGGTTATAGTGAGCCGAGATCACGCCACTGCACCCAGCCTGGGCGACAGAGCAAGACTCTGTCTCAAAAAAAAAAATAGGGGATAGAATGTTGAGACATGCCAGGCGCAGTGCTCATGCCTGTAATCCTAGCACTTTGGGAGGCTGAGGTGGGTGGATCACCTGAGGTCAGGAGTTCAAGACCAGCCTGGCCATCATGGTGAAACCCCATCTTTAAAAAAAAAAAAAAAAAAGAATGTTGAGACATGATACCTCCATATTCTGCTGGATATTAGCTGCTAATTAAGGTATCAATTATCTGATCATCATTCCTCTTAGGGGGAAATTCTAAGGTAGGGAAGCTCTCCTGCTGTTCACTACAGAATCAGGAAAAAAGCAGATATACTCACTCCCTGCTCCCTGGCAGGCAAGGTACAGACGTGTGAGCTGAGTGTGGTTGAGTGAGATGCTCCTGCCTAAGGCTTTGCCCACAAAGACAGAGGAACCATGAGTGACTTTCAAGATTGCCATGTTGGTAATAAAGCCTAGCTTCCAGGGACATGGATATAGATGTCTGGTGGAACAGACATCTTCCCAGAGCCACCAAGCTAGATTATGAGAACTGTGACATGTGAGAGACACACGTTGGAACTATGATGTGTGAAAGAAAGAAAGTGTATTCATTAAACCACTCCAGGTTAGGGTCTCTTTGTGACAGCAGCTTACCTTACCCTACTTGTGATTTTAAAGCATGACCACAAATTCTTTGGCACTCCTCCCATTGAGAAGTGGAGTCTATGTCTCCTCCCTTAGTATCTGAGCGGAGTTAATGACGACTTGGATCAATGTAATATGGTGAAAGTGACCGTATTTGACTTCCAAGGCTAGGTCATAAAAGGCCACATATCTTCCTTTCTGTTTGATGGGATGTTAGCCTCTAGAACACCAAGCAGCCTTTTGTAAGAAGTTCGACAACATGGCCAGGCACAGTGGCTCACGCCTGTAATCCCAGTACTTTGGGAGGCCGAGGCAGGCAGATCACCTGCGGTTGGGAGTTCAAGACGAGCCTGACCAACATGGAGAAACCCCATATCTAAAAAAAAAAAGAAGTTTGACAACCCAGTCAAGGTGCAGTGGCGCACGTCTGTAATCCCAGCACTTTGGGAGGCTGAAGTGGGTGGATTACTTGAGGTCAGTTTGAAACCAGCCTGGCCAACATAGTAAAACCCTGTCTCTACTAAAAAATACAAAAACTAGCCAGGCGTGGTGGTGGATGCCTCTAATCCCAGCTAATCGGCAGGCCAAGGCAGGAGAATTGCTTGAACCTGGGAGGTAGAGGTTGCAGTGAGCTGAGATTGTGCCACTGCACTCCAGCCTGGGCAACAAGAGCAAAAACTTCATCTCAAAAAGGAAAAAAGAAAGAAAAGGAAGTTAGACAACCCAGAGGCTGCCACACTGTGAGGAAGCCGAAGCTACAAGAGTCCCAGTGTTCAGGTTATCCCAGCCCAGGGCCCTGAACATGTGAATGAAGCTTCCAGATGATTCCATTCCCTCTCCCCATATCCCAGCCTGTCATGTCATTCCAAGTTTGAGTTTTTCCCACTAAGGTCCCAGACATTGTGATGTCATCCCTGCTCTGCCCTGTCAGAATTTCTCACACACAGAATTTATGAGTATAATGAAATGGTGGTTGTTTTACTCCACCTAAGTTGGGCGAATTGTTATACTACAATAGGTAATAGAACACTTGACTAACATATGACAGATTCTGTGGGCTATCCAAAATACTTCTAAAAAATTTGTTTTGGCTGACCAACTTAACCAGTATTGGCTTCTGTTGTCACAATCAAGAATCTTGGTTGGTATATATATGTGTGTGTGTGTGTGTTATATATATATATATATATATATATATATACACATACACAATATAACACTATGCAACCTTCAAACTAATGATGTAATTCTATATTAATTGTTGTGAAAAGATGTTCCAACTGTAATTTTAAGTGCAAACAGTAAGTTCCAAAACAGTATGTACAGAGTAGTTTCATTTTTTAAAAATGTATTACTTTTGCATAGAATAAATTCCAGGCTGTTATCTACCAAAAATATACGGTGATTATCTCAGGATATTGGCATGATAGTTGCTTTTTTGTGCTTAACTGTATTTTCTATTTTTTCTATAATGAACATCAGTTTCTTATGTAATTTTTATCTTACATAATTTTTAAATTAAAAATATTTTTTAAAAAAACAAAGCAAGGGTTACAGATCCAGGAATCTGAGAGTGCCTGAACTACCCCTCCGCCTCTGGAGATTTAGTAAATTTCCCAATGGGAGACCCCATCGTGCGACCTCTAAAGAGTATGGTAGCCCCGAGTAATTCCTCCCCCTCCACATATATATGTGTATGTGTATGTGTAGTGTATATGTACATGTGTATGTAGTGTGTATATATATGCATGTACACACACATACACATATACACATACACATATACACACACAAACACATATATATGTGGAGGGGGAGGAATTACACACACACATATATATGCTGCTCTTCACTTTAAGAAGTGTTTTTTCCCCCTCTCCTTATATCTGAAATGGCCTGTGACTGCATTGGCCATAGAATACATAGTAAGATATTCAAGGGCATCTGAATCTCAGGCCTCAGAAAGACTGGTAGCTTCTGTTTCCTTCCTCTTACTATACCTGTCCTTGGGATGTTCTTTTTTTTTTTTTTTTTTTTGAGGTGAAGTCTTGCTCTGTCACTGGGCTGGAGTGCAGTGGCACCATCTCGGCTCACCGAAACCTCTGCGCCCCCCAACCCGCCCTGTTCAAGTGATTCTCCTGCCTCAGCCTCCTGAGTAGCTGGGACTATAGGCACGCACCACTACGCCCAGCTAATTTTTGTGTTTTTAGTAGAGTCGGGGGTTTTCACCATGTTGGTCAAGATGGTCTCAATCTCTTCACTTCAAGTGACCTGCCCGCCTTGGCCTCCCAAAGTGCTGGGATAACAGGCGTGAGCCACCGTGCCCAGCCTTTTCTTTTTTTTTTTTTCCTTCAACTCCTTTTTTTTTGAGAAAGAGTCTTGCTGTGATGCCCAGGCTGGAGTGCAATGGCATAATCTCAGCTCACTGCAACCTCTGCCTCCTGGGTTCAAGCGATTCTCCTGCCTCAGCCTCCTGAGTAGCTGGGATGCAGGCACTTGCCACCAGGCCAGGCTAATTTTTGTATTTTTAGTAGAGATGGGATTTCACCATGTTGGCCAGGCTGGTCTCAAAGCTCCTGACCTCAAGTAATCTGCCCGCCTTGGCCTCCCAAAGTGCTGGGATTACAGGCATGAGCCACCACACCTGGCCAACAATAGATATCTAACACAGGTCATTTGTTACACCCCAACAGATAACACAAAAGGGGACATTAGTGGATCATGTTCTCCGCCCTGTTGTGTGTATTTTGTATAAATGTGTGGTGTAAACAATACTTAAAATTTTAAAAATGGGCCAGTCATGGTGGCTCACACCTGTAATCCCAGCACTTGAGAGGTCGAGGTGGACAGATCACGAGGTCAAGAGATCGAGACCATCCTGGCCAACATGGTGAAACCTCGTCTCTACTAAAAATAGAAAAATTAGCTGGGCATGGTGGCACACACTTGCAATCCCAGCTACAGGCTGAGGCAGGAGAATCACTTGAACCCGGGAGGCAGAGGTTGAAGTGAGCAGAGTGTCGCCCACTGCACTCCAGCCTGGGCGACAGAGTGAGACTAGTGTAATTTTTGTCACGTGGATGCATCATGTAGTGCATCTTCCTTTTTTTTTTTTTTTTTTTTTGAGACATCGCCTCACTCAGACATCCAAGCTGGAGTACAGTGGTGTGATCATAACTCACTGAAGCCTCGACCTCCTGGGTTCAAGCGATCCTTCCACGACAGCCTTCCAATTAGCTGGGACTACAGGGGTTCACCACCATGCCCAGCTAATTTTATTTCTTCAGAGACGGGGGTCTCCCCATGTTGCTCAAGCTGGTCTCAAACTCCTGGGCTCAAGCAATCCTCCAGCCTCAGCCTCCTGAAGTGGTGGGATTTCAAGCGTGAGCCACCGCGTCCGGCCTGCCCTGCTTTAAACAGCTGTGATGATCTTTCTGTTTGGGGATTTCTTTTCCTTTCCTGAAAATCAACCTGAGAGAATTTTGCTCCTAGAGTTTCTGGAGAGCAGTACTGGGCAGGTCCCCTGGCTGCTGCTGGGCGAGCATTCCACTGCTAATTGTTTTCCAAGCTTTAACCGTACGGCCCTTGTTCTCCCTTGGGTCCTCTAACCTATTTCCAAATGTTCTCTGAGGTGGCTCTTATTTCTCTGAAGGCCTGAGGTGTTTACCTGGGATTACAGGCGTGAGCCACCATGCCCAACCTATATCCATTATTCTTAATCCTTACAAAGATTTCCTCATTTTATAGCTGTAGAAACTGAGGATAAGAAAACGTATGGGGCTTATACTAAATTACATAGCTAGAAAGTACAGGCTCTGGAATAGATAGCCTGGCTTCACCACTTACCTGTGTGAAGCCTTGGTCAAGTTATTTTACCTCTCTATGCCTCAGTTTCCTCATTTGTAAAATGAGGATCATCATCATACCTCTATTCATGCTGAGTTGTTGCAAGCATTTTAAAGAAGTGCACAAATCCTGGTACACAGAAATTACTGAATTCATGGTAGTTGTTATTATAAGTCGTAGAGTCAAGATTTAAATCTGTATCTCCTTAGCTCCAATTTCGTCATTCTTTTCTTTCTGATTCAGCATAACTAGGTGTCAGGCACTTCGGTGTCCATGATCTCGTGGAACCTTCATAATACCTCTGTGAGGTGAGTATTTAGGTCTAGCTTTTATGCTTGTAGGAAACAAGGTACAGAGAGGTGAGGTGACTTGACCAAGTAAATAAATAAAGCATTCTATTCTAGCTCCACTGATTCTAGTATTTCTTCCACTATGTTACCTGTCATCCCAATGCATGGAGGTTCACCGACATAATATAGTGGAACATTTTCCTCTAATAGCCTCTGTGTCTAAGGTAGTAAGTCAAGATTATGACCTAAGTCAGGGGCCCAACCTGAGACTATGGAAGGCAAAAGGTTCTGTTTCCATAGCAGTCAGCTCCTGCCAGGTTCAGAAAGCTCAGGCCACAGGATATGTTGTTAACTCCTGAGAAAGTCCTTCAGGAGAAGGAAGCTGTCTCTTCCTCCCTCTTTTCTCCCTCTCTCTCCCCTGCTCCCACACACACACACACACACACACACACACACACACACACACACACTGCTTATAAGAGGCTTCACCCTTGGGACAAGCAGCTAACTATTGAAAAGATATGCGTTATGTAAGACTCTTCCGTTAGGAAGCCTGAAAAGTGAGAACCAGCTGTGATATGGATTGGATCTGTGTCCCCGCCAAATCTCATGTTGAAACGTAATCCCCAGTGTTGGAGGAGGGGCCTGGTGGGAGCTGTTGAGTCATGGGGGCGGATCCCTCATGGCTTGGTGCTATCCTTGCGGTAGTGGGTAGTGAGATCTGGTTGTTTAAAGTGAGTGGCACCTCCCCTACTCTCTCTTGCAGCTTCGTTTGCTGGGTGACGTGCAGGCTCCAGGCTTTGCCTTCCAGCGGGCGTAAAATCTCCCTGAGGCCTCTCCAGAAGCTGAGCCCTGATGCCAGCACCATGCTTCCTGTACAGCCTGCAGACACGGAAGCCAATTAAACCTTTTACTATAAATCACCCAGACTCAAGTATTTCTTTATATCAATGCAAGAACAGCCTAACACAAGCTGCTAGGCCCAATTCAAAGTTTCCCCCGCAAAGCAGTATAGGGAGGATTCCAAAAGACAAAAATAGGAAGAAACTCCAAAAATGCAAACACCTCAGAGAGGAATGCTTTTGGGTTTCTTCATCAGGATAGACAGAAAGAGCAGCAGAGGCCTCTCGCTGGAGCTTCCTCTGACCCTCCCTCTACCACCTCTGCCCAGAGGCTCTCCACGCCACAGCTTAGTCCTTGTGACACTGGGGAGAACAGACATTCCAGTAGCTACCCAGGGGCCTCATCTGGCCCTTACACAGGTTTTGTTTAACCTGAACACATTTTTAAATAGTTGTTAACATTTTGAAAGTATGAGATTTTACATAAGGATCTAGATTTTTAGGCCGGGCGCGGTGGCTCACACCTGTAATCCCAGCACTTTGGGAAGCTGAGGTGGGTGGATCACGAGGTCAGGAGATCGAGATCACCCTGGCCAATATGGTGAAACCCCGTCTCTACTAAAAATACAAAAATTAGCTGCGCGTGGTGGTGGATGCCTGTAATCCCAGCTGCTCGGGAGGCTGAGGCATGAGAATCACTTGAATCAGGGAGTCGGAGGTTGCTGTGAGCCAAGATCACACCACTGCACTCCAGCTTGGCGACAGATCAAGACTCTATCTCAAAAAAAACAAAAACGAAAACAAGAATCTGGATTTTTGTTGTTTTGTTTCTTCTGAAAAATCAAAGGTTCTGTCCAGGTGACTGTATTCTTGAGTGGTATGAGCTGGAGTTGGGTCATGGCTGCCTCCTGATTATTTTTATGCCCAGACCACTAATCTTGCCTGGTCCCTGCAAGAATTTGGGTTTTTCACTTCAGGCCAACTGCGACCTCACCTTTGCCTGTCAAATGAAACAGATGTGGCTTCACCTTGGCATTCAAAATTCTTTCTAAGCATGGCTTATACCACACATGACTTCACTTCATTCAAAATTTTTCTACTCCTTCATCCTCTAACAGATCTCTTATTTTCCCACATTAATGGCTTTTCTAGTGATTTTTATTTCCTCTAAGATGTCTTCTTGGCCTGGTATGGTGGCTCATGCCTGTAATCCAAGCAGTTTGGGAGGCCAAGGTGGGTGGATTGCCTGAGCTCAGGAGTTTGAGACCAGTCTGCGCAACATGGTGAAACCTCTCTCTACTAAAATACAAAAAAAAAAAAAAAAAAATTAGCTAGGCATGGTGGTAGGTGTCTGTAATCCCAGTTACTTGGGAGGCTGAGGTAGGAGGATTGCATGAACCCAGGAAGCAGAGGTTGCAGTGAGCCAAGATCACACCACTGCACTCCAGCCTGGGAGACAGAGAGACTACTCAAAAAAAAAAAAAAAGATGTGTTCTTTCCGAACTTGGCCTTGGAACTTTTCCACATCCTTTAAAATTCACATGAAGGCCTTGTAGAATCTCCCAAATAAAGTTTTACAAACTTTCTTTCCTTTGATACTCCAAAGCAAAAATGCCTGTAATGCCAGCATTTTGAGAGGCCGAGGTGGGCAGATTACTTGAGCTCAGGAGTTTGAGACCAGCCTGGCCAACATAGTGAAACTCCATCTCCACTAAAAATACAAAAATAAGCCAGGCGTCGTGGCAGGCACCTGTATCCCAGCTACTCCGGAGGGTGAAGCAGGAAAATTGCTCAAACCTGGAAGGTGAAGGTTGCAGTGAACCTACATCACACCACTGCAGTCCAGTCTGGGCAACAGAGCAAGACTCCATCTCAAAAAGAAAAGAAAAGAAAAACACTTTACATATATTATCTTCTTTTTTTTTTAGATGAATTCTCTCTCTGTCACCCAGGCTGGAGTACAGTGGTGTGATCTAGGCTCACTGCAACCTCCACCTCCCTGGTTCAAGCGATTCTCCTGCCTCAGCCTCTTGAATAGCTGGGATTACAGGTGCACACTACCAAGGCCAGCTATTTTTTGTGTTTTTAGTAGAAATGGGGTTTCGCCATGTTGGCAAGGCTGGTCTCAAACTCCTGACCTAAGGCGATCCACCTGTCTCAGCCTCCCAAAGTACTGGGATTATATAATAGGTATGAGCCACCCCACCCAGCTGTATTATTTTATTTTATTTTATTTTATTGAGAAGGAGTCTCACTCTGTCGCCTAGGCTGGTGTGCAGTGGCGCAATCTCAGCAGGCTGGAATACAGTGGCGCAATCTCAGCTCACTGCAATCTTTGCCTCTCAGGTTCAATCGATTCCTGCCTCAGCCCCCCAAGTAACTGGTTACAGGCGTACACCACCATACCCAGCTAATTTTGTATTTTTAGCAGAGATGGGGTTTCACCCTGTTGGCCAGGCTGGTCTCAAACCCCTGACCTCAAGTGATCCACCAACCTTGGCCTCCCAAAGTGCTAGAATTACAGGTGTGAGACACCATGCTGGACCTGTATCTTTTAAATGATCAAACCAATCATAAAATGCAGGCAAAATTATTATCCAAATTTTAGAGATAAGGAAATTGCAGCTCAGAAAATTTAAGTGCCTGCTTGGCATAATATCACCAACGCTGTCTGACTCCAAGAACCCCCACCCCCCATAGTAACTATACAAAAACATTGCTTATTTTTGTTTTCTAAAGTCCAAAGGACATAACTGTATTCTCTTCCCTTGGCTCTGCCTGCTTCCTTCTCTACCAACATCTGCATGCCTGAGCCTCTGGAGCTTTCTGCTCAGCCTAGAGACAACTCCAACCCAAACAAAACTTAATGGCCAGGCATCTTCCCAGACAAACACCTTGATAATTTAACTTTACAACAAACGTTAATATTAATATTACATCTTTCATCAACGGAACTTCTGGTTGCAAAGAAAGGAAAAAATATATGTATTACATCTTTCAGACAGTTGCTGAGTTAGGTTGAAATGGCTATGAATGGCCAGGCGAGGTGGCTCACGCCTATAATCTCAGAACTTTGGGAGTCCAAGGTGGGCGGATCACAAGGCCAGCAGTTCAAGACAAGCCTGGCCAATATGGTGAAACCCTGTCTCTACTAAAAGTACAAAAATTAGCAGGGCATAGTGGCACATGCCTGTAGTCCCAGGTACTCAGGAGGCTGAGGCAGAAGAATCACTTGAACCCGAGAGGCGGATATTACAGTGAGCCAAGATTGTGCCACTGCACTCCAGCCTGGGTGACAGAGCGAGACTCCATCCCCCAACCAAAAAAAATGGCTTGGAATTCTGCAACATTCCTTCCATGGAGATGTGGGGTCTCTGCCCACTCTCCTTGAATCCGGGCAGGCTCTGTAACCACTTGAACAATAGAACAGAGTAGAAGTGAGCCTGGGCATGGTGGCTGATGCCTGTAATCCTAGAATTTTGGGAGGCTGAGGTGGGCAGATCATTTGAGGTTAGGGGTTCAAAACCAGCCTGGCCAACATAGTGAAACCCTGTCTCTACTAAAAATACAAAAATTATTCGAGTGTAGTAGCGCACACCTGTAGTCCCAGCTTCTGGGAAGGCTGAGGCAGGAGAATCGTTTGAACCTGGGAGGCAGAGGTTACAGGGAGCCAAGATCGGGGACTGCACTCCACACTCCAGCCTGGGCAACAGAGGGAGACTGTCAAAAAAAAAAAAAAAAAAGAACACAGCAGAAGTGATTCTGTGCCAGTCTCCAGGCCCAGGTCTTAAGAATCTGGCAGCTTCCTCTTCCTATCCTTCGGACACTCTAGAAGTCCTGAGCCACCTTGCAAAAATGCATTTACACTGAGACCTCCATACTGCAGAGGCAACAGGTAGGACTGAAGAGCATAAATTAATAAATAAATAATAAATAATAAAAAAAATAAAAGAGTTCCAACTGAGTGCAGCCTTCCAGCCAGCCTCAACAGGTACTAGCCCTATGAATAAGGAAGGCGTCTTGACCCTCCACATCAGTCCAGTCATCAGATAGACTGTTGAGTAGCCTTAGTGAATGCCACAGGGAGTGGAAGAACTGCATGGCTAGACTTGCCCAAATTCCTGACTTTCAAACTGAAATATAATGAAGTACTTGTTTTAAGCCACTAACTTTCAGGCCAGTTTGTCACATCGCGATAGATAACTGAAACAGTTGGAAACATAAAAGAGACCTGCCTGCCTCCACCTCCCAAAGTGCTGGGATTACAGGCATGAGCTACTGTGCCCGGCCTCGTGAATGACCTCATCCAATACTGAAAACAATCAAACTTGTATTTTACCCTGATTTTTCTTTTCTTTCTCTTTTTTCAGAGGCAGGTCTCACTCTGTGACCTGGGCTGGAGTGCAGTGTCACAATCTTAGCTCACTGCAACCTCTTACTTCGGGTCTCAAGTGACCCTCCCACCCCAACCCACTGTGTCAGCCTCCAGAATCACTGGGACTATAGGCATGAGCCACCATGTCTGGCTAATTTCTGGCCTCAAGCAATCCTCCTTCCTTGGCCTCCCAAAGCATTGGGATTACTGGGATGTGTCACCACTCCTGGCCCACATTTTAAAAGTGAAGATTCAGTGATGACAGTAAGGAGCTTAAAACAAAAAGGGAAACAAAAATAAAAAAGAAGAAAACTAAAGCCCAGAGAAGTTAATGAGCTTGCAGATGGTCACACAGCTTGTGAGTCGGGGGAAACAGAAAGTGAACCCCAGTCCAGTCTTTCCAGCTAGAAAATCCATGTTCTTGTCACCATCTCACATAGCATCTCACAATCCATGTTCTTGTAGCATCTCCATCTCACATAGCTACACCACCTCTCTGGGCTCTGATGGTGGCCTACCTCCCCTTAGTATGACATCACACGTGGTTTTTCTTTTTTTTTTTTTTTTTTTTATTAAGATGGGGTTTCACCATTGTGGCCAGGCTGGTCTTGAACTCCTGACCTCAGGTGATCCACCCACCTCGGCCTCCCAAAGTGCTAGGATTACAGGCGTGAGCCACCGCGCCCAGCCACACACGTGGTTTTTCATGTTGCTACAAAGCCTCCAAAACCCTCCTATTCATTATTTATGTGTTTATTTTGAGACAGAGGCTTGCTCTGTGGCCCAGGCTGGAGTACAGTGGCACGATCTCAGCTCACTGCAACCTCTGCCTCCTGGACAACCCTCCTTTTAAATGGCCACATATTATTCCAACTATAGTTTACATACCATCCCCTTTTGAGTATTTACATTCCTTCCAAATGTTTTTGTAATTAAAAGGAATTCAGAAATGAACAAGCTGCATCATGTGGACATAAAGTCGAAATTCTAGAGGGAGGAGCATATTATGTATTAAACCTGCTTCCAAACATAACTCAATGAATAACTCAATTTGTAAGTTCTCGGTAAAATGACATAGTCAATTAAAGATGCTCAGTGATGGTGAGCCTCTCCCTGTCCCTTAACCCCACTTCCATTGCAAAGCAGCCCAGATCCTAACCTACCCTTGTCTCACCCTGCCATATTGCATGCAACAAAGCTGCAATTGCTGGGAGACTGGGCCTCTCTCTGACTTCCTTTGGTATTAACGGCAATTTCATTTACACGACTCCTCCCCATTTTCTGCTGCTTCTCTGCACTGACTGCCTTAATGAACCTGGTTACCCAGTCACCTGAGAAGGGTGTCCTGGCCTTGCTCTGCCCCATTGTGCAGCAAAGAAGGTAGAGAAAAATGATCCCCTTGGAATTCACATGCCATTCAAGCCAGATAAATTAATCACCTTTCAACAATTTAGTGCCGACCTCATCGATCTTAAATAGCTTGGACAGCTGGAAAAATTAAGATTGTCTCAGGATGCTTGTTGGCTTTGAAAAGATTATAAATCCTCTTATCTCAAAAGGGCCAGGTGAAGAATTTGTAAATCCTGTTAAGAATTTTAGCCTTTATCCTGAGGGCAATGGGTAGCCCTGTATGGTTTTAAACAGAGGAGTGATGGCCTGATCAGATTTTTTGATCTAGAAAGAACACCTTGGGGCCGGGTGTGGTGGCTCATGCCTGTAATCCAAGCACTTTGGAGGCCAAGGTGGGCGAATCACCTGAGGTCGGGAGTTCGAGACCAGTCTGACCAACATGGTGAAACCCTGTCTTAAAAAAAAAAAAAAAGAAAAGAAAAGAAAAACAAAAACAAAAGAAAGAAAAAAGAACACCTTGGTTGGATGGCAGTTGTAGGATTCCGTGATTAAAGGAATGGAGGGTAGAGGAAAGGGAGGATTCTATCACCTCCCCAGGATCCTGCCTAGAACAGCTGGGTGGATAGGATGAGGAGCAGAAAGGGAGGGAATGACAGGAGAGTGGTTCCCTCTTGGGCCAGGTGAGTAGGGTGCCTGAAGGTAGCATTCTCAGAGGCCACAGCTGGCCCAGCAGGAGAACTGGGAATATTGGGAAAGACCCTGAGGCTACGAAGGCTGCTAAATCCAGGAGATTTTGAACCTCTTCCTATCTAGGGAGCACTGGACTATCCCATCTTAGGGGCTGTTGGAAGCTATCAAGTCACTAGAGCTTTTCAACTCAAGGATTCTTGCTAAATTTATACTTAGGGGTAAGCACCATCCCATAGCCCCAGGATGAAAATCCCCCAGTTCCTCCCCACCCAAAGATCTACAGCCAGTTGGAGACAGGTGCCAAGGAGACACACAATGGCATGGGCTGGGACCAGCACCTTAAGAGAGAGAAAGACCAAGGCGGGCGGATCACGAGGTCAAGAGATCAAGACCATCCTGACCAACATAGTGAAACCCCGTCTCTACTAAAACATAAAAAAAAAAAAAAATTAGCTGGGTGTGGTGGTGCGCGTCTGTAGTCCCAGCTACTGGGGAGGCTGAAGCAGGAGAATTGCTTGAACCCGGGAGGCGGAGGTTGCAGTGAGCCAAGATCACGCCACTGCACTCCAGCCTGGCTCCTGGCGACAGAGCAAGACTCTGTCTCAAAAAAAAAAAAAAAAAAAAAGAAAGAGAGGGAAAAGACCAAGGCAAACCTGGGGGAGGCAGAGTTTAATGCAAATGGTGAGCATCTGGGAAGGTGTAGAAGGCAACAGTTTTTCCTCTGGGCCCTATGAGGACTTACGGCAGGTGTACCCTGTGACTTACCCTGTGAGATACGTACACCCTGTGAGATATTTTCTGTTATATCCTAGGGAGATATTACTCCTAATATCACAGTGGGTGTACACCCTGTGAGACTATTCCTAATATCTTTGGGAGATATTTCTCCAGTTATCATAGTGGATGTACACCATTTGAGATTATTCATAATATCCTAGGGAGATATTTCTTGTAACAGCAAAGTGGGTGTACACCACGTGATATTACTTATAATATCCTGGGTACACAGGAAGTATCCTCCCCCCGTGATACTGTTTCTCATATCCAGGGGAGGAGAGGATGATATTACTCCCAATATTGCAGAGGGTGTACACCCTCCCTGTGATACTGTTCCTAATATCGGGGGGTGGGGGAGAGGATCATATTACTCCCAGTATCGCAGCAGGTGGACACTCCCTCCCCACCCCCACGGCATATTGTTTCTAATAAGTTCCCAAAAGGACTAAGAAAGTAGGTAGCACTCAGGAATGAGCCACAGTGTCACCAGGCAGACAGGGCACTTGGGGGTGGTCACTTTGATTTAGTCTTTTTTTTTTTTTTTTTTTTGAGATGTAGTCTCACTCTGTCACCCAGGCTGGAGTGCAATATCACAATCTTGGCTCACTGCAACCTCTGCCTCCCAGGTTCAAGTGATTCTCCTGCCTCAGCCTCTGAGTAGCCAGGATTACAGGCCTGCACCACCACGCTTGGTTAATTTTTGTACTTTTAGTAGAGACAGGGTTTCACCATGTTGGTCAGGCTGGTCTTGAACTCCTGACCTCGTGATCCACCCACCTCAGCCTCCCAAAGGGCTGGGACTACAGGCATGAGCCACCGTGCCTGACCTGCCTCAGTCATTTTGAGGTCATGGATGGTTTAGCATTAGGAATAGAAACTATATATAATCAGAACATTTGAGAGAAAGCCCCAAATGCCAAGCTATTTCATATCTAGAAACTGCAAATGTATGGCCAGGCACAATGGCTCACGCCTGCAATCCCAGCACTTTGGGAGGCTGAGGCAGGTGTATCACTTTAGGCTGGGAGTTCAAGACCTGATCAACATGGTGAAACCCCATCTCTACCAAAGCTACAAAAGTTAGCTGGGTGTGGTGGTGCAAGCCTGTAATTCCAGCTACTTGGGAGGCTGAGATAGGAGGATCACTCGAACCTGGGAGGCAGAGGTTGTAGTGAGCTAAGACTGCACGACTGCACTCCAGCCTGGGTGACAGAGTGAGACACTGTCTAAAAACAAAAAAAAAAGAAGGCGTTGAGGACCCAGTAATGAATGAGTGCAGAGTTAGGGAGGACAGGTATGACAGATATGAGAATAATCACCAAAGCCCCCACCGTGTAATTATAAATCAAGACACATGCCATCATCATCACCATCATCATCCCTCACATTAATTGTAACATTAATTGGGTTTCCTATTTACCATGCACTAGAGCTGAGTGGTCTTAAATTCGTGTCCACATTTAATCCTCACAACTCTAGGAGTGAGTTTTGTTTACAATCCATACTTTGCAGGTGAAAAAACCTGTGATGCAGAGAAGTTAAGTGACTTGCTAGGAGGAGGCAGAGCTGTTACTCGAAACCAGATTGGACTCCAGAAAGCATGCACTTCACCATGGAATAAAAAGCAGGGTCCCCGAGAGACAGTAAAAGATTTGCCTTCCACCTGGCACTTGGAAGGTCTCCTGGCACTCTGACCCTCTCCCTGCTTTTTGTCAGCCTAAGGAGGATGACAATACCGTTGACCTAGTGACCTAGTAACCAGGAATACAGAGGCTCTGAGTCAGAAGAAGAAAATGCCAGACAATTTCACATGTAGTTGCTGGATCACGAAGTAAGATCATGAATGGAGCTGGGGTCAGGAACAGGATAATCGTGCCTTGCGAACGTAATTATATCCCTTGCACTCTGTGATCAAAACGATTGAGTCAGAACATCTTGGTTTGCTCCCAAAGCAGCCACACTGAGTAGCTTTTCCTTGGTGAATTTGCCACAGAGCTGAACTTGTTTCATAGCATATCAGTGTCCTGGTAGGGTTCAACTGCCTTTAGAAGCCTGACTCCCGGCCACCCAACTCATAAGGGGCCAAACTATATAACCACATACATACTGATGTATTCATTCATAGTGTTAGTCCTTCAGTAACTGGAATGTTCCTCTCCCAACTAGGGCAATATCAGCAGTCTCAGAGAGGCAAGTTAGTCATCAGCAGGCTGGTTGGTGAGTATATCCCAAGAGTTAGGAGAAGCTGACCTTTTGAGGGCTATTTCAGCCAAGTCAGGGTGTGGTCTAGTGATTCATCTCCACCTTATAGGAGGGCACGTCTATGTGAACACAAATTTCACACTGCTCTTTCCTGGACAGTGGTGGGTAATAAGTGCCAACATCTGGCCTCATGGCTTTATCCTACTTCTTTTTCCTTCCTCTTTCTATTCTCCAGCCTCTTCTGTCATCCTTGAGTTCACACATTCTTCATATAATAAAGTTGATTCGTTTGCTGATCATTCAATTGTCATCACATCGTAGCCCTTCCCTCACTGAGATGCACAAGGAGGTCACCTTGATGGATTGGTTGATTGTTCCCAAGCTCTTCATTCATTTACAGAACTTTTTGGTTTATTCTCTAACGTGTTAGGTTTAACCTTTTGAAATGATTGTTTTTGGCAGGTCAAAACCAGTCAAACAGCAGCAATTTTTTGTGGTTCAACAATCAGCAAACCAGACCAATTGGGGGTAGTGTTAATGAGTCTGAATCCCTTCTCAAGACATGGTAGTGGGTGTATGTGTGTCTGTGTCTGTGTCTGGGGGAGGGGGGAGGCATGGAAGCCCTTTCCTCTTTCTGCAAATAAGCTCTCCTGGATAGTCACTGGTGTCTGGGCCTCATTCCCCTTGCTGTTCATGTATCCTCCAACTACAGCCCTAATGTCAAAAATGAGCTAAGGAGAAACTTGAGGTTGAGGGAGAAGGTTGAATTATTTGTTATATGTGACAGAGCTAGTCTGTGTTTTTTTTTTTTTTTTTTTTTGAGATGGAGTTTCGCTCTTGTTGCCCAGACTGTAGCGCAATGATGCAGTCTCAGCTCACTGCAACCTCTGCCTCCCGAGTTCAAGTGATTCTCCTGCCTCAGCCTCCTGAGTAAGTAGCTGGGATTACAGGCATGTGCCACCATGCCCAGCTAATTTTGTATTTTTAGTAGAGATGAAGTTTCTCCATGTTGGTCAGGCTGGTCTCAAACTCCCGACCTCAGGAGATCTGCCCGCCTCAGCCTCCCAAAGTGCTGAGGTTACAGGCGTGAGCCATTGTGCCCAAACTAGCCTGTGCTCTTAAGCCAACAAGGAAACACTTGAGAGTTCATGGTTTATGCAGTCCTCTGTCAATGTGGAAATCTGGAGATTATTTCTTTTTTTTTTTTTCCTGACATTACCCCAGGCTTGTCAGTCAAAAAACTGGAGATTAATGGAGACATTTTTCATTTCACAAACAGCAGTTAAATGCTTTTGTAATTTAGGCTATATGCTCAACGCCATTCCTACCTTCAAGTGTTTTCAATGTGCTATTGTAGGAATACTTCTGTGTCTGCTTCTAGTTACCAGCTTAGTGCACAATAAGCTCTGTGAAGGTAGGGCTTAGCTCTCTCATTTAACTCCTACCATAGGGCCTGGCATATAGTAGGTGCTTATTAAATACATGTTTTCTGCCAGGAGCAGTGCCGCATGCCTGTAGTCCCAGCCACTCGGGAAGCTGAGGTGGGAGGATTGCTTGAGCCCAGGAGTTCTGGGCTGTAGTGCGCTATGCCGATCGGGTGTCCGCACTAAGTTCAGCATCAATATGGTGACCTCCCCGGGAGCGAGGGACCACCAGGTTGCCTAAGGAGGGGTGAACCGGCCCAGGTCGGAAACGGAGCAGGTCAAAACTCCCGTGCTGATCAGTAGTGGGATGGCGCCTGTGAATAGCCACTGCACTCCAGCCTGGGCAACAAGCGAGACCCCGTCTCTTTAAAAAATAAAATAAAATAAAAATAAAATAAAATAAATACATGTTTTCTATAAGTGGGTAAATGAATGAGAGTGGTTAAATAACAAACCAATCAGGAAAATACCAGGAAGGCATCAACTACCATAGCAAATGGAAAGACTCTGGGCCTCTGAAGTTTAGGAAATCAAGCTGCCTGTAGAGAATCAGAAGAGACTCACAGGAGAGATGATCTGTAAGTAGTTTATCCCCAGTTGAAAAGGGGAACAGTTCAGGCAGTGGCATAGTTGGCCTTACAGATATTAGAGAGGAAGGCAGAAATGAAAAGAAGAATTCTAGCCACCCATTTCCTGGTGAGCACATTGGCCAGCATGAGCTGCATTCCTTTTAGCTGAGCATGAGTGGAATTTCCAGCCTAGGTAGCAGAATGGAACTTGAAACAAATAGCTCAGCAGAAAAGAACCCAGAAACAATGGGGCTGGGCTCAACTGCTCTTTGCCAGCTCTTGAGCTCATGGACTATTAGAGCTCAGCGGGACTTGTTGAGGGGAGATACATGATGTCCTTTGGATTGCACCACTTCAGAGGTGCACTGGCAGAGGACCCAGAGGTAAACTGCCACATTCAGATCGCATTAGGAACCTTGGAAGATGTACAGAAATACCTGGGAATAGTCCGCATTACTATTCAACTTTTCCATATGGAAAGTACAAGTGAAGGTCTGTTTGCTTTAAGGATGTGGAAGGTCCAAACACATTGGACAGCAGAGGGGAAGACACCTCCATCAAGAGAGAGCTGGAGGAGCCAGGCACGGTGGCTCCAGCTTGTGATCCCAGCTACTCAGGAGGCCAAGGCAGCAGGATCAATCGAGCCCAGGAATTTCAGACCAGCCTGGGCAATATAGCAAGATCCCTACCTCTAAAAGTGTAAAAAAAAAAAAAAATCAGCTGTGCATGATGGCGCCTTCCTGTAGTCCCAGCTACTCTGGAGGCTGAAGCTGGAAGGTCGCTTGACCCCCACCTCTTAAAATGAAAAGAGAGAGAGGGAGGGCAGAAGGATACTTCAGCGATGAGGGGGTGCCTAGTAAGGGTACCAGGATGATGATAAGGATAGCAGGATCCAGGGCACTGTGCAACCAATCTGGAGGAAGGTAGCAGGGGGAGATTTAAAAGGAGCAACTGGTAGGAATAGATGCTGTCAGTTTTAGGGCAGGAGATTCAAAGAGGAAGGGACCAGCTTCACAGAGGAGAGAATTACTACAAACAATGACACAACCACAAAGACATTGGTCTCTCTACTGGCCTGGCCTGACCTGAATTTCTTACACATGATCAAGTTCTGGGAGAATGCCATCAATCACACTGAAAAATGTAGCGGGAAATTCTGCAGTGTCAGCCCTCAATGACTGTTCCTTCTGTGTATTTTCTCAAGTCATTAATTCTTTCGAGACAATGATGTATTGACAAGGACTTAAGACAGAAATAACTGAGCTTCAGTTATTTATATCTCTATTTTCTCTTCTGGATTAGAAGGGAATTGAAGGCAGGAATCACAAATTACTCAACTTTGAATAAAGCACTTTGCCCTAAATGTAGCTAAATGAGTGCTTCATAGATGAGGAAAGAAAGAGAAAGAGGAAGAAAGAAAGAGGCGGGGAGTAAAAAAAGAAGGAAATAAAAGAGGAAGGGAAAAAGAAGGAAAGGAAAAAAAAGACAATAAATGTGATTAGCAATGGTAAGGGAGGGTGAAGGGGATGGGCAGAACTGAACCTGGCCTGCATCACAGGAAGATATATGTTGTCATAGAAGGAAGTCACCTTGGGATCCATAATGGGTGGTTGGGAGCTGCTTATGTTTGGGGAATAGTATATGTATGAGCTCAAGCTACTTGCTGGACAAGGCTAGGTCCCTGATTTATTTGACATTCAGAAGTTAGTTCTTTAATAGCAGTGTAAGTAGAGGGTGGGAAAAGAGAAACTTTAATGGGGTATCTGTAAAGGAAAAGATAAAGAAGTCACTCCATTTACTGGCTGGGTTCTATCTACCCCATTGGGCTACCAACATTTGTCTGAGTCATTTCCTCAGTGGTTGTGACAGCTCCCCCCGCTGCTTTTAGAAGGAGGAATCAGAAAGTTTAAGAGCTTACTTTAGACCATCTTTTGCATATAGAATTCATTCCATTCTTAAGGCCCCAAGCGTATTTAAGTAGGCTTTAAACCCATTTAAACCTGGGTTTTAAGCCAGGTTTAGCCGGGGCATTTTCGTCTCCACCCCTATGATGAGACATTCCCCTCCTTTTATCAGGGCTGGTTGCTAAGAATAAATTGCATCATCATCTAGACTAAAGTCAGGACTGTTAAGCACGGTGCCGGGCAGTTAACGCGGACTCTCTTCCCTCTCTCCCCTGTATCTTGTAAGATCTAGTATACCCACTTTGCAGATTAGGGGCTTGAAGATAGGATTTATTGAACTTGACCTTGGTAAACATAATCCAGAGGGTGGAGTTCAGACAAAATCCCCTTCTACCTACCTATCGGCCTATGAAAGATCTTTTAGTAAACAGGACTTAACTTTAGGCTCACTGCTCTTCACGCTTTCATAATCAACCTGTAAAGAAGAAAATTAATGGTTGCCAGACCAAAGAGGGTGGAAATACAGAAGCGAACAGAGGAGAGGAATAATCTTTAACATAGTTGGCTTAATGCAGTGCCTGTCCGTTTCGGAACAGTTCAAACGACTACTGCCAGGCCACAGTTTGCTCTGGGCCAGGAAATACACGTGTATCCTGCGCAAGCGCCCAGAAAGAACCCACTGCCCGTCCCGCTGGACCTCTTTAGCCAAGTCATCAACCAGCCCTCGAAATGCCCGCCCTCAAGACTAAACCCTCGGCCAATCGGCAGACCGGAGTCGTCAGACTCGTCACTTATTTTGCATATACCCTCCTCTCCCGCCCCCAAGCCTGGACTCCGCCCCATCTGGGGCACTGATTGTCACCTAAGCGCTTCGTCTTGGCACCTGATTGGCTGTCTTGCCACCTCCGCCTCCACCTCCTCCCGCCGCCCGCCCCTCGGAGATCCCACAACTGCGGGCAGAGCAAAGTACGCAGGCGCGGGTGCTGCCTCTCTCTTCCAGCGGCCCGCCCTCCCTGCTCCCCCTTCTTCCCTTCCCCACCCCCTTCCCCTCCTCTTCGGGCCTGCGCGCGCGCATCTTCCTCCGGCACGCGCCACCGCTAGCCGAGCACTCTCGCCAGAGCCTCTGGCCCGCGCGTGCCTTTTTCCCTCTGGTTGTAGGGATAGCGGGGTCCTGCTCCGCCGCCGCGGCAAGAGCCGCAGCCCCGGCAGCCTCGGGAGACAGAGGCGGCGCGCGAGCCTCCGGGCGGACCGTACCACCGCTCGCCAGCACGCAGGGGGAGCAGCCCGCCCCGCCGCGCACGCCTCGGCGACCCCGCGGGGCTGAGGCGTCGCCGCGCCCGGCAGCGTGAGCGCAGAGCCGGCCTCGACCCGAGCTCGGAGTCCCGCGGAGCGCGCCCGCCGCCGGCCCCACCCATCCGGGTCGAGGAAGTCAAGGCCATGGCCGAGACGGAGGAGCGGAGCCTGGACAACTTCTTTGCTAAGAGGGACAAGAAGAAGAAGAAGGAGCGGAGCAACCGGGCGGCGAGTGCTGCGGGCGCAGCGGGCAGCGCTGGCGGGAGCAGCGGAGCCGCGGGTGCTGCGGGCGGCGGGGCGGGCGCGGGGACCCGACCGGGCGACGGCGGGACCGCGGGTGTGGGGGCTGCGGGCCCAGGGGCCGCCACCAAGGCTGTGACGAAGGTGAGGGGCCGGGAGGCCGGCACTTGGGGCCCGGGCGGCGAGCCGGCGCCCATGCGCCCGCCCCCGCCTGCCGGGGAAGCGTCCGGAAGGGGGGCCGCGGGGGCAGGGTGGAGGGGCGCGGGTCGGCCACGTGACGCGGGCTCCCCACCTCGAGCCGGGCTCGCCAGGTCCGGGACCCCCTCCGACACCTGCCCGGGAGCTGCCCTTCCTACCCCGCGTCTCTCCACGTTAGCCAAGGCCCAGGCGGCGCCACCCTCCGGGGGCACTAGGTCTGGGGCTGCAGTGCCCAGCACAGAGCAGCGTTTATCGGTGACGTCTAGGCTGAATAATTCCGTGTGCTGACCTCAGCCCAGTAGTTTGAGCTGAATTTTCGCTTTCAGCGGCCGCATTTGTGGCAGCTCTTTTGTGATGACTTAGTCTCTAAACCCGAGAAAGAAAAAGAAAAGTCTCGGTGGCAACGTTGAAGTAGAAATGTAGTTGTGAAATTCCTATTGACTTCTTCCTTGGGCTTTTCCTAGTTGTTTAAAGTAACAGCTCTCGTGCTGGAACCCAGCGGAAGTACAGTGTTAGACTGCTGAGCATGTTTGTCCTCCGTGTAGCCTAGTTTACCCCAGGACGAATCAAGGGCTTTGGCCAAAAGAGGAGTGCATGCTTAGTTTAGGTTCCAGCCGCTTGATCCACTTTTCCTAGTTTGATAATTGCTTAGTTGTATGTCTGCAAATAGCTTTAATTGAACAAATGGCGTCTGTTTTACAGGAGGAAGATGAATGGAAAGAATTGGAGCAAAAAGAGGTTGATTACAGCGGCCTCAGGGTTCAAGCAATGCAAATAAGGTATGGTGTGGTTACAAATGTGTTTAAATAACCTTTAGGACAAATGTTGGATACAAGTTAGGTTTTCCTTTAGTCCCAAAGCAGCATCATTGTATCCTTGTGTTGTAGATATGCTTATTAGGACTCAAATGGATTATGTCTGCTCTTTTTCACTCTATGAGGGCAGCCCTTCCGTGTGCTCATCAAATTAGCTGCCGGCCCTAAACTCCTGTGAGAGCTTGCCTACTTCCAGTTCTGGTTAGGCCTTTTCATTTGAGACAGCTACAGTGGATTTTGTCCCTTCAGAATTTTTACTTTTAACATGGGTGGTTGTGCTTGTTTTTGGTTTTAAAAATAATGTGGATTTTTTCACATGCTCTCTAATAAGCAAGTGAATATATTTTTGTGATTGAAGTATAGCATACTTACAGGGAAATAGAGATTTTATGTGTTCACACAGTGCAATCAACCTGTGCTATAAGCACACAGGTCAAGAAACTGAATGTTACTATTCCAGAACAAGGTTCTCCTAACACCTAGTCACTGCATTCAGCTTCAGCATAACCACTATCCTAACACCTTAGTTTTTTCGAAAACTTAATAGAAATGGAATTCTAGTGTGTAAACATGCTATTTTTTAAAGTTCAAGAAAATAGTAATTTTTAAACATTGGCTGGTTTAGAAGATTTGAAATTAACATTTTGTCAAGTCCAGTCTATGGCAGTCCACTTTAAGGTTGATGTTAAGTAAGTGCTTTATTTTGGAGGGTTCATACAGTAGGAAGAGACAAGTGAAGATACGGTTCTGCTTTAAGATTAAAAAATCATTTGCTCCCAATTTAAAGAAAGAAAGGATCTTGATAAACTGCCTGCCCCCAGTTTGAAGTTTGCATTTTACAGGCAATGCCAGTGACTGCAACGCACAGTGGAGGAAATACTTTCCTTAACTGAAAATGTGTTTTGACCTCTCTGGATGTTAGTGTCTATAGGTTTAGATAACCTATTCCAAAAGCAGGGTTAGTATTACTGACATTTGTTGAATACCTACCACAGCTAGGCATTATGTTCTGCTATGAAAACGTCATTTTGTGAGCTTAACCAAAGTGAAACCCACGATTGATAATGGGAAACTTTCAAGAATGGTGGCTTCTCCACTCCGGAGATTTCCTTTATAGTGGTGTTCAGTAGAAATGATTAGACTTGAGTTTGATTCCCAACCACTTGTTGGCTTCCTTCAAGTATCTTCCCCTTTTCTCTCTACTGGGGCTTGACCTGTAAAAAATGGGGGAGGTGGGGGATGTGAGGTTCTTACCATTTGGAGTGTGGAACTGCCTGTGTGTGTGGCTCCTGTTCTGTTGTAAAGTTTGGCTCTTAATCTGCCTTTCTTAAATGAATGCAGGTTCTTGAAAACATGAGTGACTGGAAGGTTAGTGTTTGGTCATGTTGAACTTACTGGGCAAAAGTAGCACTTTTCTGAAGAGAAAAAGTTTCAAGTTCACTGAAGATTAGAAACTGATTTTGTTAAAACTATGGAGAATATTTAAACAGAACCTGTGTTTTTCTGTTACTGACTATAAATTGCATGTTCATCTTCAGGATTTTTTTAGTCTTGATCTATTTTGGCTACTCCTGAGATAGTGAAAAATGTCTTAAATAACTTAGATACTTCACCCTTGCCAGGGATATAAGTGTCAGCTAGTATGAGCGTTTAATTTCTGCTCCATGTGAAGCAGACCAGCTTTTATATTGTTTTTTTGTTTGTTTGTTTTCTTAGCATCTAGTCATTGCCCCTACATGGCCATCCTGGTAGAGGTATTCCACTAACCTGCTAACGCTGAAAAACACTCCTTCCCATATGCTCTTCACTCAGATCCACCAGTCTCTGCTACATGTGCTTTATCTTTTTCTCTTCTCTGTATACTGGGACTTAGATTACGTGTGACATCTACAACGTTTTTTTTTTTTTTTTTTTTTTTTTTTTGAGTTTTGCTCTTGTTGCTGAGGCTGGAGTGCAATGGTGTGATCTCAGCTCACTTCAGCCTCCACCTCTCAGGTTCAAGGAATTCTCCTGCCTCAGTTTCCTGAGTAGCTGGGATTACAGGCATGCGCCACCACACCTGGCTAATTTTTGTATTTTTAGTAGAGATGCGGTTTCTCCATGTTGGTCAAGCTGGTCTCAAACTCCCGACCTCAGGTGATCCACCTGTCTTGGCCTCCCAAAGCGCTGGGATTACAAACATGAGCCACTGTGCCCAGCCAGATGTCACATACAATCTTAAAGTTCTTGACCCTGGTCCCTATAGTAGTTAGCTAGCATGTTAGGTCTTTACCTGTACATTTGAAAGGGGAAATTTTTCATTAACAGCAAACATACTGTGTATTAACATCCTGTTTTGCATGTACCGACCAGCTCAAGATTTAAGTACCAAGGTATTTAATGTGTCCATTTTTGTGTCTAAATTAATAGATCTTGTTCAAGATATGCTATATAGACAAATTCTTAAGAGGGAAGCCATTGAGGTGGTTATAAAGGAGCCTGTCACTTGAGTTAGATCCTTGGTTGATTGTAGGCCCTGTAGGTCTCTTTCATCTCTATTGTTTTATTTTATTTCTTTGAGATAGGGTCTTACTCTGTCACCCAGGTTGGAATGCAGTGGTGTGATCATAGCTCACTGCAGTCTTGAACTCGTGGGCTCAAGTGATCCTCCCACCCTCAAACTCCCAAGTAGCTAGGACTACAGGTGTGAGTTACTACACCTGACTAATCTTACTTTTTTTCTGTGGACAGGGGCTATGTTACCTGGCTGGTCCCAGCTCCTGGCCTCAAGTGATCTTCTCAAAGCACAGGAATCACAGGCATGAGCTGCTACGCCCAGCCACTTCCATCTTGAAAGTGGATTTTTGGGAGAATGTTAGACAGATTTCATTCTTGAAGGCATACAATGTTTAGCATTTGTCATGTTTCAATAAAGAATTAAGTTCTTGGAGCCCAGTGGTTTTCTAGAAACTTTGGTGAGAAATCTAGACTTTTAAACCTGTTAGGTAGAGCTAGTTAAGTTATCCAAGGTGGATTTATTTTAGCAAACAACTTAGGTGACTACTTTGTGCTAGACACTGTGTGTGAAGTTTTCTGGTCATAGAAATAAGTCATGCTGTAACAGATAACAGTAGATATTTCAAAGAGATGTGCAGGGTGCTCTGGGGCAGAGGAGAGACATTTCATCCACGAAGGGGTCAGGAAAGATTCTTTGGATGAGATGCAGTGACATTTTAAGCCTCCAGGCCAGGCATAGCAGATCAAGCCGTGTTCATTTCCCCATTTTACTGTTGTAGCCATGCTAGGTATAATAGTGACAAACCTGTGGAGATGCCCGGTATTCCAGCTGCTCAGTCCAATGTGATTTTTGTTTTAGCTGCTTCCCCTAGTGTTGGGGAAGGGGAGTTAGGATTTGTGAATTCTCGTGTCTCTTGAGGTAAGGAGATAAGGCTGTTCTCTTCTTTATAAATATATTGCTGCAGGATGTGTGATCCTATCAGCCTTACTAAAGAAAATGAATTTCTCAAATCTCAAAGTAGAGAATATTTCTGTGTCATACCTTACAGCTATAAAGAAGATAAAATGAATTAAAAGAATATAGCCCCTGGAATCCCATGCTATCTTGGCTCTGCTACTTTGTAGCCCTGGGGAAGGTACTGAAGTTTCCTCATGCACACAGTGGGTCTCTTGCCTCCCTTCGTGTTACTGTGAGGTTTAACTTTATACAGTTGGGTGGAATGCTGCCTGCCATAGTAGATATTCTATAAATTTTCCTTTTGTAATGCCATTATTCTCCTCACCCTACCAATAGTGCCTTACAGACTTACACATATTCCTCTGCGAGGCAGAATTGTGATTAATTTACAGTAGTATTGTGGTGTTTATTTATAAAATTTAGCTGATGAGAAGCTATATATTATTTGTGTCAAACACTGAATTTTAGCATGTGGAAATAACTGCAACATGTTTCTTGCTCTGCTATGACATTTGGAGAGTTGATACTGAAATATTTAAATATGAAAAAGCAATAAAATATGTAAATCATTTCTACCCTGCTAAATGGCATCTAGGCAAGCCTGTAAGCATCTCTGGGCTTCAATTCCTTCAATGGTTGAATGAAGAGTCTTTTGGCGGCAGGGGCGGGGAAGAACCGAGTTTTTGCTCTTGTCACCCAGGCTGTAGTGCAATGGCACCATCTCCACTCACGGCAACCTCCGCTTCCCAGGTTAAAGCGATTCTCCTGGCTCGGCCTCCCAAGTAGCTGGGAAAGGCGTGTGCCACCACCCTGGCTAATTTTTGTATTTTTAGTAGAGACAGAGTTTCACCATGTTGGTCGGGCTGGTGTCAAACTCTTGACTTCCAGTGATCTACCTGCCTCAGCCTCCCAAAGTGCTGAGATTACAAGTGTGACCCACCACGCCTGGCTGATGAAGGGTCTTGACTAGACAATTTCCATGTTTAGTATTTCAGAATCTTAAGAACCCAAAATATGTATTAAAAAGTTTTGGAGGAACCACGCGTGGTGGCTCATGCCTGTAATCGCAGCACTCTGGGAGGCCGAGGTAGGCGGATCACCTGAGGTCAGGAGTTGAAGACCAGCCTGGCCAACATGGTAAAACCTCATCTCTGCTAAATATAAAAATTTAGCCGGGCTTGTACAAATGTCCAATGTGAAAAAGAAGAAAAAAAAAAATTTAGCCGGGCATGGGGGCGCATGCCTGTAATCCCAGCTACTTTTAGGAGGTTGAGGCCAGAGAATCGCTTGAACCTGGGAGGCGGAGGTTCCAGCCTGGGCAACAGGAGTGAAGCTCCATCTCCAAAAAAAATAAAAATAAAACAATATATATTTATTTTTAATAAATAGAGACAGAGTCTCACTGTGTTGCTTAGGCTGGTTTTGAACTCTGGCCTCAAATGATCTTCCCATCTTGGCCTTCCAAAGTGCTGGGATTACAGGCATGAGCCACAGCTCCTGGCCAAGAATTGAAAATACTAAATTGTCTCCTTGTGTCTTTTATTATTGATGTGCAGTCCCTCTAGTTAAACCGATTATGCTTGTTTTTTGGTAATACTTTGTAACCTAGGTGTATTTTTAAATATGTGGTTATTTTATTTTTTTTTCCCTAAGGTTAAGGAGATGTCAGAAAGACACTGGATAGTAAAAAAAAAAACTTTTTAGTTGATGCTGTCACTATTCCATCAGACCAAATTGGAGTTTTTATTTAAAAGTTTTTTGTGAGGCTGGGCGTGGTGGCTAACCCTTTTAATCCCAGTACTTTGGGAGGCAGAGGTGGGAGGATCACTTGAGGCCAGGAGTTCAAGAACTCAGCCTGGGCAAGACTGTGTCTCTACAAAAAATGCAAAAAACTAAAATTAGCCAGTTGTGGTGGTCTGCACTTGTAGTTCTGGCTTATGTGGGAGGCTGGGGTGGGAGTATCTCTCTAGCCCAGGAGTTTAAGGTTACAGTGAGCTAAGATTGGGCCTCTGTACTCCAGCCTGGGTGACAGAGCGAGACACTGTCTCTAAAAAATTATTTTTTTGTGTGAATTATAAAAATATGCTTGTTTTCAGAAATTTTTTGAAAAAATTAGAAGCATATAAAGAACAGGGATCTGGGAGAAATAAAAGGGAAAAAAAAGTGCCTTACAGATTTACACATATTCCTCTGCGAGACAGAGGAGATGTCTAATGTAGAATGCCTATGTAGAAGCATACATAGAAATGTGTAAGAATTATCTGTAATCTCTTCTACTTAGGGATAGTCAATAAATAGTGCTGATTGTTATGGGGTTGTCAGCTCCATTTTACATAAGAGTAAATTGAGTCGTAAAGAAATTAAGTACCATATTCAAAGTTTTCTGGCTGGTAAGTAGCAGAGCTTGGATTTAAACCAGGAAGTCTGACTTTAGAATTTGTTCCTAGTTGCTTGCTCCATGAAGAAGATAAAGTCATACATTCTAGCACCCAGAGCTACTCTACAAAACCTTTTAAAGTTGTTCTAGACGTTTTTGTATTTATATTAGGTATATAGATGTTTTAGTGAATTTTCGGTTTATATGACATGAATACTACCTCCGTGTCAGCATAGGCTTTACATCATTTTAAATGGCTGTATAAAATTCTGCTACATGTTAACTAAAAGGAAAGCTGAGGGATGGCTTGGCTATATTTTTCTTTTAATTTGCTTTTTTTTTCTTTCTCAGACCTCTTAGGGATGAATTGCCATATTCTCTACTCTTTTTCTTTCCTCTCAGATAAAGTTGTAAGTAAAATCTTGCTGTAAATGTAGATTGGAGATAAATCTGTTCTTCTTTCCCCTCTCTTCCTCATCACTCTAGCCTCTAAATTCTGCTGTCAGCCCGGTTGGTAGGTAATTCATACAATGCTGCCATTATTTTTATTTTTTATTTTTTTGACGTGGAGTCTTGCTCTGTTGCCCAGGCTGTAGTGCAGTCGTGCAATCTTGACTCACTACAACCTCTGCCTCCCACGTTCAAGAGATTCTCCTGCCTCAGCCTCCCAAGTAGCTGAGATTAGAGGCACGTGCCACCACACCCAGCTAATTTTTGTGTTTTTAGTAGAGATGAGGTTTTGCCATGTTGGCCAGGCTGGTCTCAAACTCCTGACCTCAGGTGATCTGCCCATGTTGGACTCCCATAGTGCTGGGATTACAGGCGTGAGCCACCGCTCCTGGCCAGTGCCATTATTTTTGAATGGCATCTTGCCACTTATTTTTTTCTAAGTATCTTTAAAGGAGACCGTCAAGCTGGTCAAGAACTTTGTCTTATAGCCAACATGTGTCTTGTTTTAATAGAAATGGAAGGAAAGCATCTTTAGATGTCCTTTTGCAGAAGCCAGGAGAAGCTGTTAGGTTCCAAAGGTTATACAGTTAAGAGAGTCAGGGTGATAAGTGGAAGGCCAGGGACAGAGTTTTGGGAACCAGCCTTTTTTTTTTTTTTTTTTTTAAGGAAGGTGGGAAAAAAGAATGGTGAAGGAGTTGAGAAGCTTGAAGACCTAGGAAAAGCCACCATTGTCATGAGAAATAATTTTATGAAAAGATTGGTAGTTTCTGCCAGGTCTTCAAGGGCAAAGAGTTGCCTGATGTTTCAGTTAGCTTTTATATCCCTGTTGTCAGTATCCCTTTTGTCAAGAGACAAAAGATGTATACACTTGGTAACTTAGGACATGCAAAGGTATAAAACATAATCCAGCAAAAAGAGAAATAATCAAAGATGCCTTGGAGAAACAGATTCCTACTCAAGTCAATTCAAGAATAAAGAAATTAAGTTAGCATTGAAAATACTGTAAGCATTCTTAAGATATGTTACCCCTGAGGGTATATTTTCCATTTATAACATCTCTAGAAAGCCAAAGACTGAGTTCTTATATTTTCTTTTTAAACAGATGGTGAATACATGTCTGATGTTAGGGGCTAATTCTATCCTCTGTGTCAGACAGGAGAGACTGGCACTAATGAAATTTGTTGCACTTTTGTAAACACCACTGGACACAGACTTGTTTTCATCTTTGGAATGTGCATTCTAATTCTGAAAGCATTTTGTTAGTGCACTAAAGGATTGGCAAATAAAATTATACAACTTTCAAAACCCTTTATTTGCTCGCTAAAAATATGTTTACCGTAAATGCCTGTTTGTACTCTTTGGTGCCAGGAAAATCTTGTAATTGTGCTTTTAATCCTTCAGCTCACCCTGTTCTCTGCATTTCAGGTTGTATCAGCCTCCCTTCCCTCTCTTAGTCGCTTGAGGCGCAGCTGGGGTCCTGCTTTTATGTGGGGCTGCTGTAAATGATCAGGCGTATTGTTACAGAGGCATATCAGGTTTTTTTTGTTTGTTTTTATTTTTTGAGACACAGTCACGCCCTGTCGCCCAGGTGGGAGTGCAGTGGCACGATCTCAGCTCACTGTAGCCTCCACCTTCCAGGTTCAAGGGATTCTCCTGCCTCAACTTCCCCAGTAGCTGGGATTACAGGTGTGCGCCCCCATGCCTGGCTAATTTTTGTATTTTTAGTAGAGATGGAGTTTCGCCATGTTGCCCAGGCTGGTCTTGAACTCCTGACCTTAGGTGATCCGCCCACCTGGGCCTCCCAAAATGCCTAGCCTCACTTTTTAAATAAGTAACACGTTTAGGTTCCAAAGAGATTAGGTGACTTCTTCAGGGTTGCACAGATAATCATGGATAAAACTAAGAATTTGGACTGAAAATTTTTTTGGTGGTTCCTTAATTGAATTTACATGCTTTTTCAACAGTGAAAAGGAAGAAGACGATAATGAAAAGAGACAAGATCCAGGTGATAACTGGGAAGAAGGTGGAGGTGGTGGTGGTGGTATGGAAAAATCTTCAGGTCCCTGGAACAAAACAGCTCCGGTACAAGCAGCTCCTCCTCCAGTAATTGGTAATTTTCTGTAATTTTCAGAAAGATGTCTAATTTATATATGGTCCACTTTCAGCCAAGTGTATGATTGTGGCGGGATGTGGAAGGAGAGGCTCCTTTTCATTCCTGGTAGAGTGGGATGTTAAAAGACTTTGAAATCCTAAATAAAAGGAATCTGGAAATTAAAGGACCTACTTTTGTACTATATGTTGTTGTAAAATTTACATATAGATAGTCTAGTCAATTCTAGTTTTTGTTTGTTTGTTTGTTTTTAAGACGGAGTTTCACCATGTTGGTCAGGCTGGTCTTGAACTCCCGACCTCAGGTGATCTGCCCGCCTTGGCCTCCAAAGTGCTTGGATTACAGGCGTGAGCCACTGCACCCGGCAATTCCAGTTTTATTTATTGGAATTTATTTGAGCATTTATTCCAATTTTCTCTTTAAATATTAACTACTTGCTAATGGAAAAGATAAGGAAAAGATTTTAATTTACTAGAATACAAAGTAAGCTTTTCATTTAGGATTTTTAGTATTAATTACCAAGGGTTGGGTTTAACTCAAGGTTTTCATGAGAGAAAATTCCTAAAACTTTTATTATTTTAAAATATTTTTGACAGCTGAGTAAGGAATATTGGGGCCCCTTGTTTTTCACTTGTGCTTTGTCTTTTTCATTTTCTATTTGACTTTCATGTTTTTTGAAGCATGAATTATCAGCAGAGCTGATTTTATCATGCTTTTTTTGTTTCTCCAAAGTCTTCAGGAAAAAGTTGCTAGTCAGTTTTATCATTCTCAAGGGATTAAAAGTTGCTTCTTGGCCAGGCGTGGTGGCTCACGCCTGTAATCCAAGTACTTTGGAGGCCAAGGCAGGCGGATCACCTGAGGTCGGGAGTTCAAGACCAGCCTGACCAACATGGTGAAACCCCGTCTTTAAAAAAAAAATTTTTTTTAAAAAGTTGTTTCTTTCAGGCTGAAGGCATCCCACACCTTAACAGTTGTTTGTGGCCCACGAGAAGACTAAGGTGCATAAGCAGATGTATGGTATATCTGCAGTATTAGAATTTCATGGAATAGGGGCCGTTAGGAAACAGCTGTATGGAAGGTCTTCTTAGGGCAATAATGAAAGTTTAAGAAGCACCACTTTAAAGAAATGTATACCCATTATTTCATTCAGAATAGTGTAAAGAATAACAGATCACTCCAAATCTTGCTATCCAGAAATCACAGATAACTACTATATGTTAACATTTTAAATCTTTCCCGCTTTTTGCTGTGTGTGTGTTTTTGTCTGTTTGTCAGTGGTCTTGTAAATAATCACGTAGATGCTTATTTGAAATGTTTTCAATAAGTGAGAAACATGTATATAATATAACACTGTTTGAATCCATATTGAGCATGGAAAAAAAGATAGGAAAAAGCTGGAATGTTAGCCATGAGGGAAGACTTCGGGCTGCTCAGTTCTTTGTTTTTTCCTGTTTTACCCATGTTTTGTAAGTAAATAAAAAAAGAGGTAGAGTCATAAAATCTATTGATGAGGTGGAAGATAGTGAAATAATTAAGGATATTCTTAGAGAGACACGGGGTCTCGCTCTGTAGCTGGGACTACAGATATGCACCACTGTACCTGGCTCATTTATTTGTAGTGACAGAGTTTCACTATGTTGACATAGTGACAGGCTGGTCTCTACCTCCTGGGCCTCAAAGGATTCTTTTGCCTCCATCTCACAAAGAGCTGAGGTTACAGGCCTGAGCCATTGTGCCCAGCCATGTTTTAATTTTAGATTTTTATTTTTATATTTTTTAGAGACAGTCTCTCGCTCTGTGGCCCAGATTGGAGTGCAGTGGTGCAATCATGGCTCATTGCAGCCCCTCAACTGCTTGAGCTCAAGTCATCCTCCCACCCCAGCCTTCCAAGTAGACTACTGGGGCACACCACCTGTTTATTTTATTGTAGACATGAGATCTCACTGTGTTGCTCAGGCTTGTCTCCAACTCTTGGGCTCAAGCAGTCCTCCCACCTTAGCCTCCCAAAGTGCTGGGAATACAGGTGTGAGTCACCACATCCGGTCTTATGTTTTTAAATCATCTTTAGAATCTTTGTTTTGTTTGAGATGGGTCTGGCTTCTTTCTTTAAGTGACCTGCCCGCCTCGGCCTTTCATAGTGCTGGGATTACAGGCATGAGCCACTGTGCCCAGCTAGAATCTTTTTTTTTTGAGACAAAGTCTCACTCTCTTGCCCAGGCTGGAGTGCATTGGCACAATCTCCGGTCACTGCAATGCAACCTCCATTTCCCAGGTTCAAGTGATTCTTCTGCCTCAACCTCCCAAGTAGCTGCGATTACAGGCGTGCACCACCATGCCCTGCTGTTCTTTGTAATTTTAGTAAAGATGGGGTTTCACTGTGTTGGCCAGGCTGGCTTTGAACTCCTGACCTCAAGCGATCTTCACACCTTGGCCTCCCAAAGTGCTGGGATTACAGGTGTGAGCCACTGCACCTGGCCCTGGTTAGCATCTTAAAAACTAACCACACTGGCATTTCATTAAATAAATTCTTTATATATGGCATCATAACCAGTCCACCAATCAGATAAAGAGTAATTCATATTTACTGGTAGGTAAATTGAGGACTAAAGTGGTCCTATTCTGACATAGGGCTGCTGTAACTGGATGACTGATGAGACCAGTCATCAGGTCCAGCAGATTCCTTTCTCATTTCCAGTAATTTGGCTTGTGGAACTCATCATTTACATAGATTACTAAAGTTGTACATGGAAGAGGAGTTAGAATACTACCCTAGAAAAATATAATGTTTTCACCTTTTTGTTGTTGTTGAGATGTAGTTTTGCTCTTTTTGCCCAGACTGGAGTGCAGTGGCTCAGTCTGGAGTTATGCAACCTCCGCCTCCCAGGTTACAGCGATTCTCCTGCCTCAGCCCACCAAGTAGCTGGGATTATAGGTGTCCGCCATGACGCCTGGCTAATTTTTTTGTATTTTTAGTGGAGTTGGGGTTTCACCATGTTGGGTAGGCTGGTCTTGAACTCCTGACCTCAGGTGACCCGCCCACCTCTACCTCCGAGTGCTTGGATTACAGGCGTGAGCCACTGCGCCCAGCCTGTTTTTACTTTGAGACATTTTCTCAAATAACTTTTCGTCTGTTGTCTGACCCAGAGACCCTTCTTATAATCAGGTATTTGTTAAATGATTGGGAATGCAAGAACAGCTTATTAAAATGCTGAGCATTTGAATAGTTTATCTAAATTGTTATAAAATATTAGTTACAGAAACCCCAGAACCGGCAATGACTAGTGGTGTATATAGGCCTCCTGGGGCCAGGTTAACCACAACAAGGAAAACACCACAAGGACCACCAGAAATCTACAGCGATACACAGTTCCCATCCCTGCAGTCAACTGCCAAGCATGTAGAAAGCCGGAAGTAAGTACTATAATTACTGCATTTTGTTTGGAATGTCCATTCCTTGGCCACGGCGTGGAGTGTAAGGGGTGTGCATATCCACACAAGGGAGACTACTACTTAGCTAGTAAAGCCTGGGCTTCTGCTGACAGGCAACTGAGAATCAGGGTGGGATTTTATATGCCTAGAGGAGAGAAAGGGGGAGGGCAAAGAACGTTGGAGACTGACTGCTGTCTGCAAAAGTTTCTCTTAACCCTGGTTTATGTTTTTTAGCAATGACAAGTTTCAGTGCAGTTAATTCTTTTATAATTAAGTGGCTTTTGCTCTTTATAATATGGAAACTAGAAATATAAAAGTGCTGTTTAATTGTATTCCCAGTTTATGTGACTATAGACAGAAGATGTTGGCATTTATAAATCTAATATTAAAATAATCTTATTTCAGCAGGTACTTAAAATGAATGCTACCTGGAATTAAATGACTACATATGGCACATCTACATCTTACTTAGGGACATGAATTTTAAAACATAAATAAAATGGGAAGAAATGTAAATGACATCAGATGGAAATTTTTTTTGGGGTGGCTTTTAGAATAAATCCCAGCCTTTTCGCCACTTTGAGAGCACAAGCTGGCTTGAATTTAAACCTCCACATGGACTTGCTCCTCTGCTCTGTCTTAAAAAATGTGTAAGGGACCTTGGGAGGGCAGTGATTCACCACACTCAAGTTTCTTTACCTGACCTAATCAGATCCACTCCCACAAAGTCGATGTGAGGAGAAATCATTGATTAATGAGTAGAATTTACTTGAACGAGAAAATTGTTATCCTTGTGCATAAAGAGAGAAATGTATTGTCTATTATCTATTACTTGCTAAAAGTGAAAGTCTTAGGAGGAATGTCATTACACAGCTTTTAACAGTTTTCTTCAAGATTGTCCTGAAATAGGGTCACAGTTAATACTGTTCAGTAGAAGATAGGACCCTAGAGCTTCATTACAGTGTTCTGTGTTTTTTGTTCTAATTGAAGCCTTAAAATGGTTTGATAAGGATTTTATATACGCCTTTACTCCTGTCCCTCCCCAGCATTCTTCTAAGGGGTGGCTTTTTTTTTAAATTCAAGGACGAATATTTTCAAAAACCCTAGTGAAGAAGAAATATTTACTGATTACATTTCTTTTCCCTTAGGGATAAAGAAATGGAGAAGAGCTTTGAAGTAGTAAGACACAAAAATAGAGGTAGGGATGAGGTTTCAAAAAACCAGGCCCTTAAACTTCAGCTAGACAACCAGTATGCTGTGCTTGAAAATCAGAAAAGCAGCCACTCACAATACAATTAAGGAATGGGCTTTGCTAACTCTTCTGAGGTAACTAAACTACAGCTAACCACCACCAACAGCCATTCATCATCTGATCTCTGCTGGATCTACAGACACCGTTACAGACCACTCAGTTTCATGACCGGCCCTATGGCACTATGGAAGTTAAAGGGTCACGACTGCTCTATGCATATTGGATTTAGGGGAATTTTTATTGTTACATAAATGTGTGAACTAGTTTCAACAGTGTTCTTTCATATTTACTCTGCAAATACAAAAAACCAAAACCTGCAGCCAGTGGTCATTTCAAAATCTTTTTATGTTCAGATACTGAGCCTTCATAAGGGTTGACTACCTCAGATTTGCTGCACTCATTGTGGACTTCGTGTGGATCACAACTTCTGGATAAGAAGCTTACAACTATTAAGTGTCGATGTGAACCTTCAAACCAGCTCTACTGGATTCGTATCAGAAATCCTGCATAAAAAGTCAGCCATCTGGGTTCTGATCTGCTGTAAAAGATGAAGATTTAAGTGACCTTAATTAACCTGTCCTGTGCCCTACCCTTAAGGAATACTCTCTGTAGTAGGCTGTGGCTATATTAGACTTCCTGGAACACACTGCTGAAAAGAACTGATGTGTTCAGATCATCTGTGTAGGGCTGTGATTTGTAATTTAAATTTTGCTTGTATTCTGAAGAAACCACAAAATAACTCAACCAAACTGGGGTCCACTAAGTGGGGGAAGGGGTAAGGGAGAGAATAATCTTGTGGGGTTTTTTGGTAATTTTTTATTTGGATAGTGCTTTTTTGTTTTGTTTTTGTTCTACATTAAGGCCTTTTTTGCTTTGACTTGAAATAAGTTGACAGAGCATATTGCTTGGTTAAGTAACCCGAAGTATGCATTAGGATTGTCAGATGTCTCGTGGGAATGCCAGTCCTGAGGGTGGAGCCAAATAGCCTTTGATGTAAAGGGCAGTGGATGCTGGAGGCTCAACGTCAGGTGCTGCTGATGCCTCGTCTAATCAGGTCCAAATTGTATAGTAAACTGCAGTGGGAAGAATATGCTTTCTGCTGAGGCTGAGGGGTTCACTGATGTGTCCTTACAAATTCAGAGCAACATGAGCAAAACCTCAGCTAAAACCCATTTAAGTGTCATGGATTGTGCATGATCTGTGATAAGAATTCCTTATTTACTTGTGCCCAAATTTGCAAGGTACTGGCTGTTCATAGATGCAGTGATTGTCCCAGCTAGCTCTGTTTTCAACCTTTTGGTGTGTCTTTATGTTCATTTGGAGAGTCAGGGTGAAAGACAGGTGATGTAGCACTTCTGTTTTTAATAATTACAGCTTAAAATACCTATTAATCATAGTTTTTGGTCCTTTAAAGGGACCTGAGGAAGCTACCCAGAATTACAGAAGAGTGTCCACCTAATGAGATAGTCTGGCAGTTTCCTAGTTTTGTATCTTTCAATAGAAATATCTGCAAGTGGTAATCTGACTACTTGATGCAGAGTCTGGGTTTCTCTATAATAAATCCCTTTGCCAAATGCATGAGTTGCAGACTTGCTACTGGCAAGAGTGAAGCAAGTGGGTGCGTAAAACTATTTTGATGTGGGAGCATTTTCGGATAGGAGTTTAGTCTTGATGAAAGTGTCCGTGCAGGAATTGGACTCCGAGGAGGGTTACAGTATCTCCTGATGGGACCTGCCACCCACATCTGGTCAAGAATGTTGGCATTTGAGGTGGCAGGCAGGATGCCTACCTTCTAATATATTTGAGTGAGTAGCTGAGCCAGCCAAGGGGAGGTTGGATGATTAAATCAGAAATGGGATTCTTGGTAAACTGAAGACTTTATTTGGGAACCAAAAACCTTAAAAAATAGTCTCTTCATTGCTGAACTGTGTATTTTCCCTGAAAGTATGTATTTTTTCCCAGCAAAATTTTGTTGGGGGTTATGTTACTGAAGAATAAACAGAGATGACTAAGTGGAGGTGTTATGTAAAAGCATACTGTACCCGCAGCAGAGTTAAATTCCAACTCTCATAACTTTTTAAAAGATTGTGAAAATATCAAAATGTACATGAATCAAGTTTTAATATACTGTATGATGGGTGGGTGAGGCTGTCCATTGTACCATTTGTTTGAATTCTCAGGCGTGGTTTGGCAGTGCAAGAACTCTGTAACATTAACAAATTCAATAAAAAGTAAATATATGGATTTTGGACTGTAATGGTTATTTTAAAGGCTTTTCTGTCTTTGAAAATGGTGAGTTGAGGTCATGCCTCTCTTGCTTTAGGAAAGTGATGATGCTCTAAACTCAGGAGTTACTTTCTGTTTGAGAAGTGTTTGCAGAGTACTCAAACATAAAAAGACAGGTGAGGATCTAGGCAAACCAAAGACAGTAAAAAGAAATAGAAAATTTTAAAAATACAAGCATGTATGGCTGCAAAGCTGTGACAGATTTCTTTGGAAAACTTGAAATACACATTTGTCCTTGTTGCTGTATTAAATTTTTTTACCTTAAACTGGCAGAGGAATCTAAAATTTTTATATAGATTAAAGGATTTGAGGCTTTGTTCCTTGAGTATTTAACAATTCTCAAAAAGAACAGTAATTTTAAATTTCAGGATTTAGTTTGGATTATAGTCCCTAGATTTTAAAATTAGCAAAAGTATATTTGAGTCATTTTGGTAATGAAGTTTAAATATGTGATGTTATCAGTTTGCTATTTGATTATTCTTTGTGCTTGATTGAGATGTCTTTTTAACAGCCCCATTTAAGATAGAACATACACAGAACTCCCTATCACACTTCCCTCCTTTGATTTTTCCTGTGTTTTTTTTTTTAACTTTTTTTTTTTTTTAGATAGAAGTCACCCTTTTTAAAAAAACAGGGTGTTGTGTTGGAGTGCAGTGGCACAATCATGGCTCACTGCAGCCTCTTAACTCCTGGGATCAAGGAATCCTCCCACTTCAGTCTGCTTAGTAGCTAGGATTACTGTCTGCCACCATGCACTATTTTTTTTTTTTTTTAAGAGATGAGGTCTTGCTTCATTTCCCAGGCTGGTCTCAAGCAGTCCTCCTTGGCCTCCCAAAGTGGTGGAATGTTTTACAGCCGCTTGGGGAGCCACTACGCCTGGCCAAAAGTCACCATTTGAAGTGCACAATTTAATACTTTTTTTGGTATATTCTCAGAGTTATGCAACCATCACCACTCTTAAAATTCTTGAACATTTTCATCACCCCAAAAGGAAATCCTGTTGTTATTAGTCATTCTCTGCTTTCCTCCCCAGTTCCTCAGTCCTGGGCAGCCACTATTGTATTATTTGTCTCTAGTTGTTTTTTTTTTTTTTTTGAGAAAGAGTCTTGTTCTTGTCCAGGCTGGAGTGCAGTGGCGGAATCTCAGCTCACTGCAGCTTGCACCTCCTGGATTCAAGCAATTCTGCCTCAACCTCCCCAAGTAGCTGGGATTACAGGTGACCACCACCACACACGGCTAATTTTTGTGTTTTTAGTAGAGACGGGGTTTCACCATATTGGCCAACTTGGTCTCGAACTCCTGATGTCAGGTGATCTGCCCCCCCTCGGCCTCCCAAAGTGCTGGGATTACAGCTGCATGAGCCACCGTGCCCAGCCTAGATTTTCTCATTCCAGGCATTTCATTTAGAAAAGATTGTACAGACCATCCTGGCCAACATGGTGAAACCCCGTCTCTACTAAAAATACAAAAATTAGCTGGGCGTGGTGGCATGCACCTGTAGTCCCAGCTACTTGGGAGGCTGAGGCAGGAGAATTGCTTGAACCCGGGAGGCAGAAGGCAGAAGTTGCAGTGAGCCAAGACTGTGCCACTGCACTCCAGCCTGGTGCCTGGTGACAGAGTGAGACTCTGTCTCAAAAAAAAAAAAAAAAAAAAAAAGATTCTACAATTTGTTTTTCAGTGTCTGGCTTCTACACTTAGCCTGTTTTTGAGGCTTAGCGTGTGTCAGTGTTTCATTTTTATTGCTAAACAATATAGGTAATTGTGTGGATGTACCGCATGTAAATTGTACATTCATCAGTTGGACATTTGAGTTGTTTCATCATTATGAATGATGTTGCTGTGAACTTTCATGTACAAGTTTTTCTCTCAACATATCCGGTTCTCTTTGGTATATACTTAGGGGTGAAATTGCTGGGTCATATATCACTTTGAGGAACTGCCAAACTTCTAAAGTAGCCTCACCACATTATATTACTATTCCCACCAGCAGTGTCAGAGGATTTCAGTTTCTCCATATCCTTGTGATCACTTGTTCCTAGTGATCTAGTCTTCTTAGTGGTGGGAAGTATCTCATTGTGGTTTTATTTTGCATTCCTGTAATGACTAGTGGTGGTGAACATCTTTTCTTGTGCTTATTGGCCATCTGTATGTCTTCTTTGGAAAAATGTGTATTCAAATCCTCTACCAATTTCTAAATTGGTTTATTTGTGATTTTATTATTAAGTTGCAAGTGTTTTAAATTTCAGGTACTACTTTGTCAGATACATGAATTGTAAATATTTTCTCCTACCATTTTTCCCTTTTGTAGAAGTGGCTTTTGGAGCACAAAAATTTTGAATTTTGATGAAGTCCAACTTAGCTGCTCTTTAGTTGCTTGTGATTTGGGTGTTTTATCTAAGAAAACATTGCCTAACCCAAGTCATAAAGATTTATCCCTATTTTCTTCTAAGAGTTTTAAGTTTTTAGCTCTTTCATTTAGGTCTTTGGTATATTTTGAGTTAATTCTTTTTTATTGCAACCTAGGGTTCCAGCTTCATTATTCTGCATATGGATATACAGTTGCTCAGCACCATTTGTTTAGACTCTTGTGGTATTTTGGGGGGGGGTGGTGCTTGTTTTTGAGACTGCGTCACCCAGGCTGGGGAGCAGTAGTGTGATCATAGTTCACCACAGCCTTGGCCTGGGCTCAAACGATCCTCCCTGCCTCAGCCTCCCAAGTAGCTGAGACTAAAATGTGTGCCACCACGCCCAGCTAATTTTTTTTTTTTTTTTTTTTTTTTTTTTTTTTTAGTAGAGATGAGGTCTCACTATGTTGCCCAAGCTAATTTCAAACTCCTGAGTTCAGGTGATCCTCGTACCTCAGCCTTGCAAAGTGCTGGAATTACAATTGTGAACCACCGTGCCTGGCCTGTAGTTCTTACTCTTTATTTAGCACACCTAAGATTTTGCTTGTTTATATCCCTCTGTTGTTAGAATGTGAAATTGGTTTGGGGTAGGAACACGTAGGCGGAGATGTCAGGAGGTTGAGAATGTGGGATAGGAATTTAGGACAGGTCATGCTATGGGTGTGTACACTGACAAAGGAACAAATTAGGTCATGATCTCAAGTTAGGGAGTGAAAACAAATTAATGGAGGTAGTCAGATCCAAAGGAGAGCCAAGAAGTTAAAAAATCATATGGACAGGTGTGCTGGGCACGTTGGCTCACGCCTGTAATCCTAGCACTTTGGGAGGCTGAGGCAGATGGATCACCTGAGATCTGGGGTTGGAGACCGGCCTGACCAACATGGTGAAACCCCATCTCCACTAAAAATACAAAATTTGCTGGGTGTGGTAGTGCATGCCTGTAGTCCCAGCTACTTGGGAGGCTGAGGCAGGAGAATCGCTTGAATCCAGGAGATGGAGGTTGCAGTGAGCCAAGATCGTGCCATTGTATTCCAACCTGGGCAACAAGAGTGAAACTCCGTCTCAAAAAAAAATCGTATGGACAGGTGTTCTAATAGTAGCATCCTAATACTGCAGGTTTGTAATGGTTTTCATTCACCATTTATCTTTTTTTTTTTTTTTACTGTTTTTGTGGATGTCTCATGAGATCTGATAATTCACCATTTATTACAACTAGGTACTGATGGAGCCTGCAGAATGGAGGTAAGATAACGAATTGCTTCTCTTGGGCTTGAAATGAAGGTAATGAATATTAGTGATATAATGAATAAGAAATAATTGCTTATTTTATTTGATTATCTTTTTTGACATAGTTTCACTGTGTCGCCCAGGCTGGAGTGTAGTGGCACAATCCTGGCTCACCACAACCTCCACCTCCCAGGTTCAAGCAATTCTCGTGCCTCAGCCTCCCCAGTAGCTAGGATTAGAAGCGTGTGCCACCATATCCAGCTAAATTTTTTTTTTTTTTTTTTGTATTAGTGGAGACGGGGTTTCACCATGTTGTCCAGGCTGGTCTCGAAGTCCTGACCTCAAGTAATCTGCATACCTCAGCTTCCCCAGGTGCTGGGATTACAGGCGTGAGCCACCATGCCTGGCCTTAGAAATAATTGCTTTAAATAATCACATTTGTACTATTTAAAACAGGAATTATGTTCACATCAGGGATTTAGGATATACATAAAAGTAATCATTAAGGCAGTTCAGTCCTTTTGAATTTGCCCCCCAAGTGGGAACTGGAATTCTAAATAATTGGATTTAGTAATACAGACAATGGGTAGACTTGAAGTCACTAACTTTAAAAGATTTTTCAATCCCTCAACCAAACTGTTCAGGGATCCAATCAAAGCATGTCACAAGAAACCTCTGTAAGATGGTTCATCTCCGAATATGATGGAGAGTAGTGTGTAAGTGTGAGGGAAACAGCATTCACAGCATGTCTTACTTGTTATTAGGCTTGAGCAGACAGCTTTCTTTGGTAGGTCAGAAGCTGGGTTAACTAAGTAGCAGGCAGTCACTTTCTCACTAAAGGTAGCAGATTTAAAAGTAGGAATGACTTTAAATTTTTGCAGTTATTTAGTGTGACATTCTACACTTGGCATTGACATTTTAGGAAACATGGTCTTCTGTGACTAGATTTTGTTTTTCCTGAGAGCTAACAGCAGTTTTTGACCTCAAGCACTGAAGTTTGTTTTTGTTTTATTGTAAAGACAGAGTCTCGCTCTGTCACCCAGGCTGGATTGCAGTGGCGCAGTCACAGCTCACTGCAACCTCAAACTCCTGGGCCCAGGTGATCATACTGCCTCAGCCTCCTGAGTAGCCAGGACTACAGGTGTGCACCGTCATGCCTGGCTAATTTTTTATTATTTTGTAGAGATGGGGTCTTGATGTTTTGCCCAGGCCCAGGCGGTCCTCCCACCTTGGCGTCCCAAAATACTGGAATTACAGGTGGGAGTTATTTGTGCCAATCTCTGAAGTTTTAAATCTCAGTATATTTAACCTTTTCTTACCTTTTTACGACAGAGTTGCTGGCAATAGTATTCTATTCCATGTTGTTTTCCTTTTATCCCCAGAGAACTCAAACTTTGATTTTGTATCTTTTGTTAAGGGAGGCAAGATGTACAAAACAAACCATTGATTTTTTTGAATGTTAGCATATGGAAACTCAAAACATCACCTATTGACGGAGATTTTGTGTCTCTTCCTTTTTTTTTTTTTTTTTTTTTTGAGACAGTGTCTTATTCTGTTATCCAGGCTGGAATACAGTGGTGTGATGTCAGCCCACTGCAACCTCCGCCTCCTGTGTTCAAGTGATTCTTCTGCCTCAGCCTCCTGAGTAGCTGGGACCACGCCCAGCTAATTTTTGTATTTTTAGTAGAGACTGGGTTTCACCATATTGGCCAGGCTGGTCTCGAACTCCTGACCTCATGATCCACCTGCCTCAGCCTCCCAAAGTGCTGAATTACAGGTGTGAGCCACCACGCTCAGCGTCTTTCTTTTTGACTCCAAAGTTTAGATAGTATATCATTCCCTAGAAAATACTGAAGTTTTTATCCTATATGAGCAATTTTATCTTTATTTATTTATTTTTGAGATGAAGTCTTACTGTGTTACTCAGGCTGGAGTGCAGTGGTGCAATCTTGGCTCACTGCAACCTCCGCCTCCCAGGTTCAAGCCATTCTCCTGCCTCAGCTTCATGAGTAGCTGGGACCACAGGCACTCGCCACCACACTCGGCTAATTTTTGTATTTTTAGTAGAGACAGGGTTTTGACGTGTTGGCCACGCTGGTTTCGAACTCCTGACCTCAGGTTATCCACCCACCTCGGCCTCCCAAGGAATTACCTCCCAAGTGCTGGGATTACTGGCATGAGCGACCTCATCCGGCCTTAGCAATTTTCATCATAAGAAGTAGGGCAACTCTATAAGAGTATGTCCATGGTTCTCAAACTGCTGCATTTTGGAATAACCTGGGAGTCATTTAAAAAAAAACACACACAACCAAAAAACTGATGCCTGACTCCCACATCCAGACATTCTGAATTAATTAGTATGGAGTGTGACCTGGGCAGAGGAATGTTTTTTCAAGTCCCACAGTTCGAATGAACAACAAAATCTGGGAACCACTGGGTCATGTCAAAAACTGATAAATTATTTCCCTAGTACACAGTTGGAAAACAACCATGGGGCTAGCTCAAGTAGGAAATCTAAATTGCACTCTTAGCCCAGAAACGACTATCATATTCCTAAATGCATTTTTGGATACCATTAAATGAGGGAAAGTGGATACTGAAGTTGGAGGGGAAAGACCTGGAAACTGAAATACTTCATTTTTTGATTTTTTACAAAACTACACATTTTTGTAGTTTAGTAGTTATCAGTATAAAAACCATTTTTAATATCTCGCCTGTCATTTCTTAGATAATTGCCTCATCATCAATGTAATTTCTGTAGCTACTCGTTATCCTTCTCAATACTTCCATTCTGTTTGACTTGTCGCTTGACAGCAAATCTGAGCATTCCTGAGCTTAATCGCTGTGAATGCTCATCTGTCTTACACTACCCCTGGCCACTTTAAATTTGCTGTTTCATTATGTTGCTGAGTTACAGCACCTCTGGGTTTAAGAGTTTCTTTAGAATTCTGCTGTTCTCTCTGGTGACTATGAATTCAACCATAGTTAATTAACCTCACCAGAGATAAGCTTTGGCAGCTGCAGAACCTTACAGCTCATCTATTTAGGAATCAGAACCCCAGGCGAAGTGCAGCTTGTACCACCTACACACTCTAGGTCTGCGGCTCACCTTACCAGTTCCTGCCTTTAAAGGTCATGTGGGTTGCACTTAAGCATCTTTTCATAGTGAGGTGTGGGCACAGACTGGAATCTCTTAGGTTTGTCTTTGGTTTTATTATAACTTGCTGGGACTACTTCCTGGATTGCTCTGATTTTACAGTTCAAATGTATGTCTTTAATTAGAACCTGAATTAAACAGGGAAGTCAGGGACTCCTAACTTCAGTGGCACCATGGTAATGGGGGTGAAGAGGAGGTTGCAAGCTCCCATTTTATTCTTTTGTTCTGCCCTGACATCCTCTTCTTTTAAAAAAAAAAAAACAACCTTAGCTCCAGCTGGCAAGAGTGTTAAATCACTTACTGAAAAAATTTTAAATTGTATAGTTTTTAACCTTGAGCCAGGCACTGTTCTAAACAGGTAACAAATGTTGACTCTTAACCCTGAAAGCTCCTTAAAGATAGGAAAATAGGTTCTGGAAGGTTCAATAGCTTGCCTGGAGCCATAGCTAGTAATGAAGGAGCCAGGATTCCAACCCAGGTGTTTCCGCTCTAGCAAGTTTTTAACCGTGAGGCTTTGCTTCCACTTCTCTCCTTAGATTTAATGGTAGAGAAGGAGCATGGGAACCACACGCTCCTTCAAAATGACTTGAAAATGCCCTTTGCCCGGTTCCCGTCCCAGGGTCAGCAGGGGATGCATTACAGCCTGACTTCTTCAGTGTCCCCTCAAAGCAGCAGAAAGTTCTTAATGTGGAGGTGAGTTGTACTGTCTTTTTGTTTCAGTTGCTGGGGGGCAGAATTTTTAATTTTTTTAGACTGTTTTACAATGAGAATTTTCATGTACAGTAGTACGGGGGTAGTATAGTAAATATCCTTCAATCTCTGGCCCACCTTCAACAATTACTGCTTTGTGGTCTTTTTACCTGTGAATATGCTCTACATTTTCTGGGTTATTTTAAAGCTAATCTGAGACCAGCCGGGCGCGGTGGTTGACCTCTGTAATCCCAGCACTTTGGGAGGCCGAGGCAGGCGGGTCACCTGAGGTCAGGAATTTGAGACCAGCCTGACCAACATGGAGAAACCCCATCTCTACTAAAAATACAAAATTACCCAGGTGTGGTGGTGCATGCCTGTAATTGCAGCTACTAGGGAGGCTTAAGCAGGAGAATTGCTTGAACCTGGAAGGCGGAGGTTGCAGTGAGCTGAGATCACGCCATTGCCCTACAGCCTGGGCAACAAGAGCAAAACTCCATCTCAAAAAAGACAGAGAGGAGAGAGAGAGAGCAAGCTAATCTGAGACCTACTCCTTCCATAAATATTTCACCAACAGATAAAGGCTCTTTTAACAACCAAAATACCATTATCACACCTAAAAAGCATTTCTATAATATTAGATATCCTGTGCGTTAAAGCTTCTGATTTCACATGGCCACTTTACAGTTGGTTTATTTGAAAAAAAAAAAAATCCAGACAAGGAAGCCCCATTGCATTTAGTTTTCTAAGTCTCCCTTAATTTCCTCACCTTATTTTTAATTTTTTGCCAGTTATTGAGGAAACGTGGTCACTTGGCTTGTAGGGTTTTCCACATTCTATATTTAACTGATTGCTTTCCCTCATTTCCTATAAACGGATAGTGTCCCAGCTTATAATGCTAGATTGAGCTGAATTCATGGACATGGATGCACTTTAGAGATTCTGGATTTAAGTATTAGCTCATTAAGGCTCTAAGGGCTTACTTGCTTGGTTGACTGAAATGTGGACTTGGAGGCGGCCTATGTTTAATGAAGTGGGGTGCCAGAGCTTCCCCAGCATGCTGTGGAGGAGGGATTCGGCTTAGGGAAATAGGAATGTTGGAATGGATTTATCATGTACTCTCCCAAACCACATCTTGAGATGGTCCAGAAGACACTCTCTTATTTAAAACATTGAGAAATACATTAGTGAAGAGGGTACCTGCCTCCTTGAAATCTCTGTGGTTGCTCTCTGTCGTAGGCCAGACACAGCTGTGCGGTGGAGATGGGCACCCTGATTTCAGTGAGGGTGGTGGGATCTCAGAGCAGCAGAGGCCGAGGGCAGCATTAACCAACTCCATTATCAAGACTATATTGTCAATAGAGGGCACTGTGGGAGACACTGGAAGGCTAGAGCAGGAAGAAGGGACTTCCCTTCCTGGTGTGTTGTTTTCCACAGTGGACAGTGGATGAGCATGTGGTAGAGCCTGGAAGTGTTTATGTGGCAGCCCTCAGTTTCAGCAGCAGCTCACTCACCTCCTCCTGTAAGCTTCTCCCCCACGGCAGCACTACCTCCCATGGTCAGCTGCTAGCCAGGCCCCCTGGTAAGTGTTCCTGCCACCTAGTGGCAGGATTCTAGGTCAGCCACGGCCTGTAGTCTCTAGCACTTATCATTTGCTGAGGCGTCACTGTCTCCGGAGAGGGTGGGGTCCTCTTCTAAATGTCCAAGTTCCTTTCCTTTTCTCTTTGTTGGGTAGTAGTTGCTTTCTGCACTTGCTACTTTTATACTTTTAAAAAATCCCATTTAGTAGTTGTCTTCTAATTAACAATTCTTTAAAATGTCCCTTTTCAAGTGTGGTTTTTACTCAGTGTTCACTGACTCTAGGCAGTTAAGATCTGGAGGCTTCATCAAATGTGAGTCTAACAGTGTGGACAAGAATACTTCATAGATCATGTTCTGTGCTTCTAGTGCGTCGCGTGAGAGCCACATATCCAGTTGTCTGTTTTTTTAATTTTATTTATTATACTTTAAGTTCTGGGGTACATGTGCAGAACATACAGATTTGTTACACACGTATACACGTGCCATGGTGGTTTGCTGCATCCATCCCCCGTCATCTACATTAGGTATTTCTCCTAATGCTATCCCTCCCCAATCTCCCTACCCCCTGCTATCCCTCCCCTAGCCCCGGCCCCCGACAGGCCCTGGTGTGTGATGTTCCCCTCCCTGTGTCCATGTGTTCTCACTGTTCAGCATCCACTTATGAGTGAGAACATGGGGTGTTTGGTTTATTGTTCCTGTGTTTGCTGAGAATGATGGTTTCCAGCTTCATCCATGTCCCTGCAAAGGACATGAACTCATCCCTTTTTATGGCTGCATAGTATTCCATGATGTATATGTGCCACATTTTCTTTATCCAGTCCATCACTGATGGGCATTTGGGGTTGGTTCCAAGTCTTTGCTATTGTGAACAGTGCCGCAGTAAACATTTGTGTGCATGTGTCTTTATAATAGAATGATCTATAATCCTTTGGGTATATACCCAGTAATGGGATTGCTGGGTCAAATGGTATTTCTAGTTCTAGATCCTTGAGGAATTGCCACACTGTCTTCCACAATGGTTGGACTAATTTACACTCCCACCACGGTGTAAAAGCGTTCCTATTTCTCTATATCCTCTCCAGTATCTGTCTCCTGATTTTTTAATGATTGCCATTCTAACTGGTGTGAGATGGTATCTCAATGTGGTTTTGATTTGCATTTCTCTAATGACCAGTGATGAGGTGCATTTTTTCATATGTTTGTTGGCTGCATAAATGTCTTCTTTTGAGAAGTGCCTGTTTATATCCTTTGCCCTTTTGAAACAACCCCTTTTTGATGGGGTTGTTTCTTTTTTTCTTGTAAATTTAAGTTCTTTGTAGATTATGGATATTAGCCCTTTGTTGGATGGGTAGATTGCAAAAATTTTTCCCATTCTGTTGGTTGCCGGTTCACTCTAATGATAGTTTCTTTTGCTGTGCAGAAGCTCTTAAGTTTAATTAGATTCCATTTGTCTATTTTGGCTTTTGTTGCCATTGCTTTTGGTGTTTTAGTCATGAAGTCCTTGCCCATGCCTATGTCCTGGATGGTATTCCCTAGGTTTTCTTCTAGGATTTTTATGGTGTTAGGTCTTATGTGTAAATCTTTAATCCATCTGGAGTTAATTTTTGTATAAGGTGTAAGGAAGGGGTCCAGTTTCAGCTTTCTGCATATGGCTAGCCAGTTTTCCCAACACTATTTATTAAATAGGGAATCCTTTCCCCATTTCTTGTTTTTGTCAGGTTTGTCAAAGATCAGATGATTGTAGATGTGTGGCTTTATTTCTGAGGCCTCTGTTCTGTTCCATTGGTCTATATCTCTGCTTTGGTACCAGTATCATGCTGTTTTGATTACTGTAGCTAGCTTTGTAGTATAGTTTGAAGTCAGGTAGCATCACGCCTCCAAGATTTTTTTTTTTTTTTTTTTTTTTTTTTTTTTTTTGCTTAGGATTGTCTGGGCTCTGTGGGCCTTTTGTTCCATATGATGTGTAAGGTGGTTTTTTCCAAGTCTGTGAAGAAAGTCAATGGTTGCTTGATGGGGATAGCATTAAATCTATAAGTTACTTTAGGCAGTATGGCTATTTTCACAATACTGATTTTCCTAACCATGAGCATGGAATGTTTTTCCATCTGTTTTTGTCCTCTCTTATTTTCTTGAACAGTGGTGTGTGGTTCTCCTTGAAGAGGTCCTTCATATCCCTTGTTAGTTGTATTCCTAGGTATTTTATTCTCTTTGTAGCAATTGTGAATGGGAGTTCACTCTTGATTTGGCTCTCTGTCTGTTACTGGTGCATAGGAATGCTTGTGATTTTTGCATATTGATTTTGTATCCTGAGACTTTACTGAAGTAGCTTATTGGCTTAAGATTTTGGGCTGAGATGATGGGGTCTTCTAAATATGCAATCATGCCATCTGCAAATACAGACAATTTGACTTCCTCTTTTGCTAATTGAATACCCTTTATTTCTTTTTCTTATCAGATTGCTCTGGCTAGAACTTCCAATACTATGTTGAATAGGAGTGGTGAGAGAGGGCACCCTTGTCTAGTGGCAGTTTTCAATGGGAATGCTTCTAGTTGTTGCCCATTCAGTATGATATTGGCTGTGGGTTTGTTGTAAATAGCTTTTATTATTTTGAGATATGTTCCATGGATTTATTGAGAATTTTTAGCATAAAGCACTGTTGAATTTTATCGAAGGCCTTCTCTGTATCTATTGAGATAATCATGTGGTTTTTGTCTTTGGTTCTGTTTATGTGATGGATTACATTTATAGATTTGCATATGTTGAACTAGCCTTGCATCCCAGGGATGAAGCCGACTTGATCATGATGGATAAGCTATTTGATGTGCTGTTGGATTCAGTTTGCCAATATTTTATTAAGGATTTTCACATCAATGTTCTTCATGGATATTGGCCTGAAATTTTATTTTTTAGTTGTGTCACTGCCAGGTTTTAGTATCAGGATGATGTTTGTCTCATAAAATGAGTTAGGGAGAATTCCCTCTTTTTGTGTTGTTTGGAGTAGTTTCAGAAGGAATGGTACCAGCTCTTCTTTGTATGTCTGGTAGAATTCGGCTGTGAACCCATCTGGTCCTGGACTGTTTTTGGTTGGTAGGCTGTTAATTGCTGCCTCAACTTCAGACCTTGTTACTGGTCTATTCAGGGATTCAACTTCTTCCTGGTTTAGTCTTGGGAGGGTGTAAGTGTCCAGGAATTTATCCATTTTTTCTAGATTTACTGGTTTATTTGCATAGAGGTGTTTGTAGTATTCTCTGATGGTAGTTTGTATTTCTGTGGGATTGGTGGTGATATCCCCGTTATCATTTTTTATTGCATCTATTTGATTCTTCTCTCTTTTCTTCCTTATTAGTCTGGCTAAAGTGATCGATTTTGTTGATCTTTTCAAAAAACCACCTCCTGGATTCAGTGATTTATTTATTTATTTATTTATTTTAATTTTTATTTTTTTTTGAGATGGAGTCTCACCCTGTCACCCAAGCTGGAGTGCAGTGGCACGATCTTGGCTCACTGCAACCTCTGCCTCCTAAGTTCAAGCAATTCTCCTGTCTCAGCCTCCCAGGTAGCTGGGTCTACAGGCATACCCCACCATGCCCGGCTAATTTTTGTATTTTTAGTAGAGACGGAGTTTCACCATATTTGCCAGGCTGATCTCGAACTCCTGACCTTGTGATCCATCTGCCTCGTCCTTCCAAAGTGCTGGGATTACAGGCATAAGCCACTGTGCCCGGCCTCATTGATTTTTTTGAAGGTTTTTTATGTGTGTCTATTCCTTCAGCTCTGCTCTGATCTTAGTTATTTCTTGTCTTCTGCTAGCTTTTGAATTTGTTTGATCATGCTCCTCTAGTTCTTTTAATTATGACATTAGGGTGTCGATTTCAGATCTTTCCTCGCTTCTCTCCTGGGCATTTAGTGCTATAAATTTCCCTGTAGACATTGCTTTAAATGTATCCCAGAGATTCTGACACGTTGTATCTTTGTTCTCTTTGGTTTTGAAGAACATCTTTATTTCTGCCTTCATTTCATGATTTATCCAGTAGTCATTCAGGAGCAGGTTGTTCAGTTTTCATGTAGTTGTGTGGTTTTGAGTGAGTTTCTTGATCCTGAGTTCTAATTTGATTGCACTGTGGTCTGACACTGTTATGATTTCCGTTCTTTTGCATTTGCTGAGGAGTGATTTACTTCCAGTTATGTGGTCAATTTTAGAATAAGTGTGATGTGGTGCTGAGAAGAATGTATGTTCTGTGGATTTGGGGTGGAGAGTTCTGTAGATGTCTGTTAGGTCCGCTTGGTCCAGATCTGAGTTCAAGTCCTGGATGTCCTTGTTAATTTTCTGTGTCGTTGATCTATTGACAGTGGAGGGTTAAAGTCTCCCACTATTACTGTGTGGGAGTCTAAGTCTCTTTGTAGGTCGTTAAGAACTTGCTTTATGAATCTGAATGCTCCTGCATTGGGTGCATATATATTTAGGATCGTTAGCTCTTCTTGTTGTTGCATTGATCCCTTTATCATTATGTAATGCCCTTGTCTCTTTTGATCTTTGTTGGTTTAAAGTCTGTTTTATCAGCAACTAGAATTGCAACCCCTGCTTTTGTTTGCTCTCCATTTGTTTGGTAAATCTTCCCTTATCCCTTTATTTTGAGCCTGTGTGTGTCTTTGCACATGAGTTGGGTATCCTGAATACAGCACACCGATGGGTCTTGACTATCCAATTTGCCATTCTGTGTCTTTTGATTGGGGCATTTAGCCCATTTACATGTAAGATTAATATTGTTATGTGTGAATTTGATCCTGCCATTTTGATGCTAGCTGGTTGTTTTGCCTGTTAGTTGATGCAGTTTCTTCATAGTGTCAATGATCTTTACAATTTGGTATATTTTTGCAATGGCTGGTACTGGTTGTTCCTTTCTATGTTTAGTGCTTCCTTCAGGAGCTCTTGTAAGGCAGGCCTGGTGGTGACAAAATCTCTCAGAAGTTGCTTGCCCGTAAAGGATTTTATTTCTTCATGTGTGTGTTTTTAATACAAAAAAAAATTGTATTAATTTTTTTTTTTTTGTAGAGACAGAGTATACTTGTTGCCCAGGCTGGTCTCAAACTCCTGGGCTTAAGCAATCCTCCCGCCTCAGCTTCCTGAGTGCTGGGATTACAGGCATGAGCCACTGCACCCAGCCCAGTTGTCTTCTTTTTTGTAAGATGGAGTCTCACTCTGTCACCCAGGCTGGAGTACAGTTGCACAATCTCGGGTCCCTGCAACCTCCGCCTCTCGGGTTGAAGCGATTCTCTTGCCTCAGACTCCTGAGTAGCTGCAATTACAGGCACCTGCTGCCATGCCCAGCTTTTTTTTTTTTTTTTTTTTTTTATATTTTTAGTAGAGATAGGGTTTCACCATGTTGGCCAGGCTGGTCTCAAACTCCTGACCTCAAGTGATCCGCTTGCCTCAGCCTCCCAAAGTACTGGGATTACAGGCGTGAGCCACTACACCCAGCCAAAACTTGATGATTTTCGTTGCAGATTTCCAAATGTTAAACAAGCATGAGATGGCTCTGCTTAATGGCTACTGCTTGTTGTGTCAGACTGCTATCGACTCTAGTGTGGTGCCATGTGAGAGAGACTGAAGAAGAGATGCGGAGCTAGTGAATGAGACCGAGGGTTGATTGTGAATTTACATAACACGACAGTCCAGGAGCAGGGGGCTGGACAGGAAAATTGCTATTTTAAAAAAGCATGTAGTTTAACACATCATTTTCACTTAGCAACTCCTACCTAGCAACTTCCACTTAACCCAATACAAAGGGCCACCATCCCCCGTACAGCCTGCATTCCAAGGAATGGGCAAGGGGTACGGGATGTCCTTCGTTGGTAAGGAGTGAGTTGCTGGGTTGGCCACACCTGGATTCCTTAACTTGGAACTCCAAACATACATTCTTCTTAGGCCACAGGGTCACTTCCCAAGGTATGCCTGAGTTACTGTTGTTCAGTGTGTCTGCCATAGGCTGCAACTCAAAATGGTAGAGAAAGAACTGAGTGGCAGGGCGTGGTGGCTCACACCTGTAATCCCGGCACTTTGGGAGGCTGAGGTGGGCAGTTCACTTGAGGTCGGGATTTTGAGACCAGCCTGGCCAACATGGCGAAACCCCATCTCTACAAAAATTGAAAAATTAGCTGGATGTGGTGGCGGGCACCTACAGTCCCAGCTACTCACTCAGGAGGCTGAGGCAGAACGCCTTGAACCCAGGAGGTGGAGGTTGCAATGAGCTGAGACCGTGCCACTGTACGCCAGCCTGGGTGACAGAGCAAGACTTCATCTCAAAAAAGAAAAAAAAAAGAAAATGAGCTGGGTGCCTTGCTTGTTGACAGATCTAGATTTAAAATCTTTTTAGGGATTCAGAATAAGGATCAGACAACTATGGCCCACTGCCTATTTTTGTATGGCCTCAAGTTAAGAATGATTTTTATCTTAAAGGGTCAGAGGGAAACCAAGCCTTGATACAAAACAGCCTATGTAGTGAAGCCCTTTTAGGTGAGAGGTATTAACTGTGAAATAATAGGTTTGGATTAGAGCAGTGGTTTCTGACTTTGGGGTGGAAAGTCACAGATCTAAACTCTAGAATTATGAATTCTACCCTAAAAATGCTCATATACAAAACAGCCTGTTCCATTCCTATGCATCTCAGGCCCCACAGTAAGCACTTAATTACTGCTAATATTGTTACTGGTCTGCTCAGGCTGCCATAAAAGAACACCATGGGCTGAGTGGCTTAAACCACAGAAATTTATTTTCTCACTGTTCTGGAGGTTGGAAATCCAAAAGCAAGGAGATGGCCAGGGTTGGTACCTGGTGAGGCCTTTCTTCCTGGTGTGTAGACAGCTGCCCTCTCCCTGTGTCCTCACAGGGCCTTTCCTCTGTGCAGGCAAACTCCTGGTGTGCCTTCCTCGTCTTCCTTTTATTTATTTATTTTTTTTGACAGAGTTTCGCTCTTGTTGCCCAGGCTGGAGTGCAGTGGTGTGATCTTGACTCACCACAACCTCCAGGCCTCCTGGGTTCAAGTGATTTTCCTACCTCAGCTTCCCAAGTAGCTGGGATTACAGGCATGTGCCACCATGCCCTGCTAATTTTGTATTTTTAGTAGAGACGGGGTTTCTCCATGTTGGTCAGGCTGGTCTTGAACTCCCAACCTCAGCTAATCTGCCTGCCTTGGCCTCCCAAAGTGCTGGGATTACAGGCATGAGCCACCACACCTGGCTGTGCCTTCCTATTAGCAGGGCAGTAGTCCTATTGGACTAGGGCCTCATTCTTATGACCTCATTTAACCTTATCCCCCTGATAAAGGCTCCATCTACAGTCACATAGCAGATTAGGCCTTAACCTGTGAACTTCAGGGGGACACAGCTCAGTCCGTAACAATGTAAATAATAAATCTGAGTATAATTGAGTACTGTATTTACATTAAGAATTCCTACCTAAGTTCTAAGAGAACATGTGTCCAGGTGGTTTGTTGCTGAATCCTAGGCACAGGTGGAGGATTCCTATTTGTTGAATTAACGAATGCTGGTGAGATCAGACTAACAAGAAAATTCATGGAGGGACATAAGGTACTAGTTTAAATATCACAGAATAAAATGCGTCAGAGAAGAAACTCAGACTAATCTAATCAAGGCAAGTTCTGCACCTCCCTCCCCTTTTTAAGCAAGACTACCTATGGTTGGAATTAGCATGTAAAAGGACATTGTTGCTGGCATTAGGACATTTACAGATTAAGGGTCAAAGCTAGAGTTCAAGTGGTTTATACAGGGTATGGGCAGATGCTGGAGTCAGAGGAGAAACTGAGACCTGGAGCCTTAAATGGTAATGTGTGCCTGTTTGAACTGGAAAACCATTAATAATTTTGGCAGAAAAGAAAGTGGTAGATTAGGTTAATTTAAAAACTAACTTTTCAAATAATTTTTCTTTTTTTGAGATAAGAGTTTCACTCTGTCGCCCAGGCTGGAGTGCAGTGGCACAATCTCGGGTCACTGCAACCTCCACCTCCTGGTTTAAGTGATTCTCCTCTCTCAGCCGCCTGTGTAGCTGGGATTACAGGCACATGCCAGCACACTGGGTTAATTTTTGTATTTTTAGTAGAGATGGGGTTTTGCCATGTTGACCAGGCTGGTCTCGAACTCCTGACCTCAAGTGATCTGCCCACTTTGGCCTCCCAAAGGGTTGGGATTACAGGTGTGAGCCACCGCGCCTGGCCTATTTCGAAGAATTCTGAGTAATAAAATTCAGGGAAATGTACTACAAATCTATAAAGTGATTCAGCTAAAATAGCTCTGATAAAACCAGGCCCATTGGTTTTTGTTTGGTGGAAGGGAGGGGGATGTTTACATCATAATGCTACCAATTTATCTGTGTAGAATTTGTATTGTCCTAAACTGTGAACTAGATCAAAGCTGAAAATTGAAGGACCAATCCTCTAGCAGCAGGGATACCCTCTACTCCATTTTGAAGAAAATCTGAGGAAAATTTAAGGGACTTTGTGTCCAAGTTGAGCGCTCTCTCCTTCATTGTTTGAATCTGCCTTTCAAAAAGTCATTTCCAACAGTTTATATCAAAATTACATTCCTAACAGATTCTGGTTTGTCCTTCAAACGAAATTAGGGTTATTTATAGAAACTGTGGTAGCACATGTAGTATTTGGTGTCCGGGTTTAGCATAATAAAGGCTAATACAATACAGTAGTCCAATAAAAGTATGTCTTAACCTAATAGGGCAGTATTCTAAATAACAAACATCAGAAATGTAAATGAGCAATTCATTTTTTTTTTTTTTTTGAGACAGGGTCTCATTCTGTCAGCCAGGCTGGAGTGCAGTGGCATGATCTTGGCTCAGTGCAACCTCTGCCTCCTGAGTTCAAGCAGTTCTTGTGCTTCCACCTCCCAAGTAGCTGGGACTACAGGCAAAGGACACCATGCTTGGCGAATTTTTTGGTATTTATTTTTTGTAGAGACGAGGTTTCGCCACGTTATCCACGCTGGTCTTGAACTTCTGGGTTCAAGTGATCCACCCACCTTGGCCTCCCAAAGTGGTGGGATTACAGACATGAGCCACCGTACCTGGCCTGCAATTCATTTTTTAAGTTATATAAATGTTTTGTTGCTTCAACAGAAGAACAGATGCCAGGGTGCTCTTTTTAAAAAAATTTATCTATGTGAACACATCTTAATACTAATTTGAGTCACTACTTTTATTCTTTATTATCACATTTTCCAAGTTTTGGCACCCAAACTTGGCAAACATCATGTAGATTTGTACAAACATACATATACATATATACACATATTTATAGCCCCAGCTTCCTCATTAAACCTTGTGCTCAGGCTCCTGTTAAAAGAGGTAAAATGGTGAGAAGATAAAAATCAGGGAAAACATGAATAAATCCTGATTGACAAATCTTGTTGTTATGAATTAAGGCAGACATTTTAAAGCAAAATCCATCAGCTTACTAAAATTTCCACTAAGCTACAGCTTCAGATATTTACAAGAAAAATAAACATCTTTTAACATACTTCAATGTGGTTTAACAGCAAGCTAGCTGAGGAGTTGTATTTTGTTGTTATTTCAGGTACCTTTTTATTAAGAAACAGTTAATATTTCAGTGATTAAAATTTCAGGTTTTCAAAACTCAGGAAGGGTCATCATTCTACTCTGAAGCAAAATTCCTCAGGTTTTCACCTTTAAATGACTACCCAAATCCATCGCACTCACATTCAGGCTTGCAACTTTTAAAAACGTTTAATGTTTGGTAACTAGTTTTTTTTTTCCCCATGTTTGGTAACTGAAGAGTGGATGTGATTAGTGTACTCTAGGTCTTTTGATTTTATTTTTGTCTGTAGCAGCTTTCCTCTTTTGCGATAATCCAGGCCCAAGTTCCTTATTATTCTGAAGAAATGAAATAGCTTCTGGTAGACAGTAATTTTCTACATGAGGAGGTGATTCCTATAAAAGGAAAAATAAATGATTTTTTAAATGATTTCAAATTTTACACAATCTGGTAATATATATTTTTAAAAAAATCTCAGACCTCTCAGGGATGAATCTAATAAACTTAAAGGAAAATGCATATTCATTCCTAGGTTCCAGCAAATTAAACAAAATGGATGCTGTGGGACAAAGTCTCACCTTTTATCAGAGAAATATGTGTATAGCTCAGGTAGAGTGGGGCAAGCTCAGATCTTACAAACATTTCATATCAGTGTTTTTAATCCCCACTTTAGAGATAAAAATGAAAAAGGTTAAATAAAACAACCAATGTCATATAACTAGCAGGTAGCAAAGCCAAAATTCATACCCTACATACCCTATCTGACTCCAAAACCCCTGCATTTTCCCCCTACAACCAAAGAGAAGAAATGGATCTTTCCCCCTCTTATTATAAGTGTAATAAAACTTGAATTTCTAGCAACATGGCAGACTGGGCAACCTAAAAATGAATCACCACAAAATACCAAGTAAGTGCCTTTTGATTCAGTTCTTCCATGGATAACAACTACAAATTCTGACCAAAATATATTAAAAGCAACCACAGACCCTGGAGAAGAAATAAATCAAGCAAATGGGGGGCTGGGGGGTGCAAATGCAGTGTATGAAGTACACTGCCTGCTAAACAACACAATACTCTTTGGAGGAGCAAAAGGACAGAACAGAATCTAGAGTTTCTTTTTTGGGGGGGAGATAGGGGTCTTGCTATTTTGCCCAGGCTGGTCTCAAACTCCTGAGCTGAAGCAATCCTCCTGTCTCAGCCTCCTGAGTAGCTAGACTACAGGCATACCACCCACCATGCCAGACTTGAATCCAAAGTTTCTACAACTTACTCATGATGTCCAGAATATATCCAAAATTACTCCACATGTAAAGAAGCAAAACATGACCCATTCTTAAGAAAAAATCAGAATCATTTAAATAAACAGAAACACTTAGGTATAAATTTAACAAAACATACATAGGATTTATATTCTGAAAATTACAAAATGCTCATGAAAAATTAAAGACCACCTAAATTAATAAAGAGATTCCATCGTCATGGAATAGAAGACTTAGTGTGGTAAAGATGCTGGTCAAAATGATCTGTAAGTTTAATGAGATTCCTATCAAAATCCCAATAAGGTTCTTTTTATAGACATGAATAAGCTTATTTAAAAACTATATAAACAGATACAGGCAAAAAAAAAAAAAGCTGCTAAAATAGCTAAAACAATCTGGAAAGGAATAAAGTGGAAGGAATCGCCTCCTGATACTGGAGTTGACCTTAAATAGGTATAGTCATCAAGACAGGGAAGTACTAGAGAGGGAAAGAGACACATGGATCAATGGAACTGAAAAAAAGAACCCAGAAACCCACACAAATAAATATGCCTAAATGAACTTTTTTTTTTTCTCTTGCTCTTGTTGCCCAGGCTGCAACCTCTGCCTCCTGGGTTCAAGCAATTCTCCTGCCCAGCCTCCCAAGTAGCTGGGACTACAGGTGTACGCCACCACAGCTGGCTAATTTTGTATTTTTTTTTTTTGAGATGGAGTCTCACTCTGTTGCCCAGGCTGGAGTGTACAGGTGCGATCTTGGCTCACTGCAGCCTCCACCTCCCAAGTAGCTGGGATTACAGGTGTGCACCACCACACCCAGCTAATTTTTGTATTTTTAGTAGAGACGGGGTTTCACCATATTGGCCAGGCTGGTCTCAAACTCCTGACCTCAGGTGATCTGCCTGCCTCGGCCTCCCAAAGTGCTGGGATTACAGGCATGAGCCACCATACCCAGCCTCAGAAAATAATTTGTCATCTACATATAAACACTCCTCCCTCCAAAAGGTAAATATCTTTGCTTTAGAAGTCCAATGGATATAATTCTAAAAATATTAAACTAACAAAAAAAAGGCAAGAAAGAAAAGGAAGAACAAGGACAAAGAGCAAACAGAAAACAAAGAGCCAAAAAACCCATCCCTAAATCCAATCATATCAATAATTACATGATGGACTAAACACTCCAAAGAATAAAAAAGCAAGGCCAAACTACATCCTGTCTATAACAAAGCCATTTTAAATGTAAGACACAGACAAGTTTAAAATTAAAAACCATGAAAAGAGTTATCATGGCACAGAGCAAACAGATAAAGGCTCTATTAACCTCAGATAATGTACATTCAAGACAAAGTAGGCCCAGAGACACATGTTATAACAAAGAATATGTACGAATCACAGAAAATTATATATGAGTAAACAACTAGCAACAAAGTTTGAAATAAATGGAGTAAAAGCTGACAGAATTAAAGAGAAAAACTAGACAATTCCTCAATCACCTGGAGATTTTAGTATCAGTAATTGATATAACTAAACAAACAAAAAAACACACAGAAAATCTGATGAACATTATCAACCACATTGACCTATTTGATATTTTCAGAACACCACACCCAGCAACTGCAGAATATAAAATCTTTCACATGCAGGATATGTTCAAAGTAGATGAAGGGGTGATAAAACAAGTCTTGATAACCTTAAAAGAATTAAAATCATGGAGTACATTCTGTGATTACAGTGGAATTCAATGAGCAATCACAAATAAAAAAGATAGAAAAAAATCCTCTTATATTTGGGAACTAAACAACAGACTCCTAAATAAGCCAGTTATAAATGAAAACAAGTTACCAACATCAGGGATAAACATTTATTTTTTGAGACGGAGTCTTGCTCTGTTACCCAGGCTGGAGTGCAGTGGCATGATCTCACTCAGCTCACTGCAACCTCTGCCTCCCAGGATCAAGTGATTCTCCTGCCTCAGCCTCCCTAGTAGCTGGGATTACAGGCACACACCACCATGCCCAGCTAATTTTTTTGTATTTTTAGTAGAGATGGGGTTTCCCTATGTTGGCCAGGCCAGTCTCGAATTCCTGACCTCAAGTGATCCACCCGCCTCGGCCTCCCAAAGTGCTGAGATTACAGGCCTGAGCCACCAAGTATGGCCAGGAATAAACTTATTACAATTAAAGGGTAATAAGATAATTATGAAGAACTTTATGCCAACAAGTTCGACAAGATTAAATAGATATATTGAGAATATCAATTATTAAAAACTGATATATGATGAAACAGAAAATAGAAAAAGCTCTGTATCTAGTAAAGAAAGTTTGTTACAAAAAACCATATATAAAGAAAACTCCAGGCTAGGCAATCACGCCTATAATCCTAGGACTTTGGGAGGCTGAGGGGGATTGCTTGAGCCCAGCATGGTGAAATCCCATCTCTACCAAAAATACAAAAATTAGCCGGGAGTGGTGGTGTACATCTGTAGTCCCAGCTACCTGGGAGGCTGAAGTGGGAGGACTGTTTGAGCCCAGGAGGCGGAGGCTGCAGTGAGCTTAGATCATGCCATTGCACTCCAGTGTGGGCGACAGAGCCAGACTGTGTCTCAAAAAAAAAAAAAAAAAAAAAAAGAAAACTCCAGATCTTTAAACATTCAAGGAAGAAACGGGCATTTTACACAAACTCTTCTAGAAAACCAAGGGAGTACTTCCCAACTTGTTTATGATGCCAGCAAAACCCTAATACCAAAATATGACAAAAACATTACAAAACATGAGAATTACATACCAATATCCCACCCTGAAAACAGATTTTAAAAATTCTTAAATAAATCTAGTAACATATACAAAGATTAATATGGCATGATCAAGCGGGATTGATACTTATGTGAAACTTAACATTTGCAAATGTATGTAATTCCCCATAGTAACAGAATGAAAGAGAAAAACCATGTAACAACTCCAACAGAAGTAGAAAAAAAAAATTTAACAAAAGTTAAGCCCAACTGATGATGAAAAGAAGTCTTAGTAAACTAGAAATAAAAGGGCTCTTCCTCAATCTGGAAAATAAATCTATGAAGAACTTATAGCTGGTGAAATACTGAAAATTTTCTACTTAAGATAGGAAATAAAGACAGGGAGGCCCAATCTCACCATTTATATTCAGCAGCATATTTGAGGTCCTACCCACAGAAGACAACAACAAGAAATAAAAGGCTTAAGAAAGGAAAAATCTACAAATCTCTTTGTAGATAAAATGATTGCTATGTAGGAAGGCCTAAGGTACTAACCGTACGAAGTAAATTTTATTAAAATCATAGGGTATAAAAAACTGACAGGCCAGGCATGGTGGCTTACGTCTGTAATCCCAGTACTTTGGGAAGCCAAGGCAGGTGGATTGCTTGAGACCAGCCTGGGCAACCTGGCGAAATTCTGTCTCTACCAAAAAAAAAAAAAAAAAAAAAAAAAAAATTAGTTGGGCATGGTGGCACATGCCTGTAGTACCAGCTACTTGGGAGGCTGAGGTGTAAGGATCTCTTGGGCCTGCGAGGCAGAGGTTGCAGTGAGCCAAGATCGCTCTACTGCACTCCAGCCTGGGCAAGAGCGTGAGACCTTGCCTCAAAAATAAATAATATAAATCTAACAAAAGACACGCCAGTTCTCTTACTGAAAACCACAAGATGTTGCTGAGAGAAATTAAAGAAGACCTAAATAGAGACATTCTGTGTTTACGGAGTAGAATGCGCAATACTGTAAAGATGCTAACTGTCCCCAAGTTGATCTATATAGTCGGTGCAATCCAAATCTTAACCACTCGAGGCCTTTTTTTGGTAGAAACTAACAAGCTCATAAGTCCATATGGAAATGCAAAGGACATGGAAGACCCAAGTAACCTTGAAAAAGACAACTAAAATTGTAGTCTTATCACTAGCTTCAAAAGTTGTGTACAGCTACAGTGATCAAGACACAGTAGGAAAGGCATCAACAAGTAGATAATGAAACAGAATAGAGTTCAGAAACAGACTCATAAAAATTTGATCATTTGATTTATCAAGGTGCCAAAGCTTTTGTGGGAAAGGAAAATCTGTTCAACAAATGTTGCTGGAACACCTAGATATCTCTATAGAAAAAACCAACCTTAGTCCCTATCTCACAGCATAAAGAAAAATAAATCTGTAATACATCCGAGAGCTAAACATAAAAGCTTAAAACAGTAACTTTTTAGAAAAAAACATTAGAGAACACCCCCCTGCCCAGAAAAAAAAGCCTGAAAGAAAAAGTGCTCAATGTCATTAGTCATCAGGGAAATACAAATTACAAGCTACAATGTGCTCCCACTATAAACCTACCATATGGCTAAAAATCAAATGACTGTCAACACAATGTTGGCAAAAAATATAGAAAAAGTGAACGCTTTTACAAATTGAGTATCCCTTATCTGAAGTGCTTAGAATCAGAAGTATTTCAGATTCTGGAATATTTATATTTACTGGTTGAGCATTCCAAATCCAGAATTCAGAAATCTGAAATGCTCCAATAAGTACTTCCGTTGAGCATCACATCGGTGCTCAAAAAGTTTAGGATTTTGTAACATTTCTAACTTTTGGATTTGGGATGCTCAATCTGTACATTATTGGTGGGATAGGTTAAAATGGTAAAAATCCTTCTGGCAAAAGGCCTGGCAGCTTCTTTAAAAACGAAATATTTACTTATTCTATTACACAGCAACTCTATCCTATTTACCCAGGAGAAATGAAAAATGTCCATAAAGCCAGCATGTATATTTTTAGTAGCTTTACTAGTAATAGCCAAGATGACAAACAGCCCAGGGGTCCAGCAACAGGAAAATGAATAAACTATGGTGTATTCAGACAAAGAAATACTACTTATCAATAAAAAGGAATGAACTACTAGTATACACTTTAACGTGAAAGAATCTCAAAAACATCATGTCGAGTGAAAACCTTTGAAAAATATTCCATACTAATCAGTATGCCCTCTGTTTTATAACAGCTTCACATTTATGTTTTAGGCATTCTATTAAATCCTCAGCAATCTCCCAACATAAGCAGCAAAATCACAAAGCAGGTTGACCTTTGGCCTCCCCTTATTTCTATACCATTCCATTTGAAATTCTTCATAGGAAGACATTTATGATTATGTGTCATGCCCTGCTGATTCCTGATAGTCTTTTGGGCACTCTGGTGTCAGGAAGATTTTTCTTAGCCCATTCAAATTACACAACACAGACCAATTCTGAATATGAGAGTAGTAAGCCCACCATATAGTAAATGCTTAAATTTACCACAGTGTCTAACATAGGTATTTACTGTATATGAAAGCAAACAGTCAAGAAAACTAAAGGACCTTTGGATAAATATTTCTCCTTGGACTCCTAGAACAAATTTCTGCTTTCTTTATATTCCAATATTTTAAAGGGTATTTTTAAAGCCTTTAGAGGTACCTAGATTTTTATACTCTTCTCATGTTTAACTTCCAAGCTAAATGTTTACATAATATGTTCATTATTATAAAAAATACAAATAGAATAAAACTGAAAGGGGCTGAATAGAGGAGAATAACAGGAGACTAACGTTCTACTAATCATGAGCTGAAGGTTTTGTTGTGCAGTTACTTGTTTATGCATATAAGCATATCTCTGGCAATGAGGTGGTCAAGGATAGAATCTCACAAACCTGCATAAGATAATCAGCAATGTATTCTGTTCTCAAGCAGTACACATTCTGGGCAGCAGCTTCTGCTATATTAACTCCCAAGTCATCTGGTTTCAGTTTATTCAAGTCGGAAAAAAGATGTGTGGCCTCTTTAAATAAAGATACAGAATGACCAGGTAGCACCTAATGAAAAAACAAGCAGTATCACAATCTACCAGTATTCCAAGGTAGTGCAGCTGTATAATGTGTACTTAAGGATTATCGTTTCAAAAAGTAGAGAAAATGAAGAACTGTTCATAGCAACCTTGGTTAATTATTTATGTAAAAAGGCCAGTAAATTAATTCAGTACAAACCTTTGCTCCTCCTGACTGAAGAAGGCGTTTGAAGCCTGCTTCTCGAGACTGATCCACATGTAAAATAACCTTCCACCCACTAAATGCTCCCTACAATTAAAAAATAAGCTGTGGTGAAATCATTTGGAAAATAACTAACAAAATAATACTGATAATGCACAATTTTATCTGTAGATTTAGTTTTGTCAATAAATCTTATAAACTTTACTTTTGCCACAGTATAATTATCTCTGGTCAGAACACTGAAACGTGAACCCATATCTGACACATAGTAGGCCATCAAATACCTGAGGAATGAAAAACCATTTAATGATTAGGTAATACTAAAACAAAGCAGCATGATTAATGTTTAATCTTTACTGGTATTTTTTTTTCTTATGATTAATCAAGGGGGAGACCTTAAAGCACAGCTTTTTAGGTTAGATGAAGCCTGCATTTTACTTCTCTTAAAAATGTTTGCAAATTGAAAACATAAAATATTTAGGTAGGGAATAACAACTAACAAAAGCCAGTGGCATTAATCTAAAGGGAGGGACTCATGGCTAATAAGGATTTGGAGATACCAGAGACTTGGAATACGACATGAAAGATTATTTATCTCAGGGGTTCTGATAATGGTTTGGCTGTGTCCCCACTCAAAATCTCACCTTGAATTATAATCCCCATGTGTTGGGGAGAGGGACCTCATGGGAGGTGTTCAGATTGTTGGGCGACTCCCCCCATGCTGTTCTCATGATAGTGACTTCTCATGAGATCTGATGGTTTTATAAGGAGTTTCTCCCCACTTTGCTCTGCACTTCTCTCTCCTGCCACCATGTGAAGGACGTGTTTGTTGCTTCCCCTTCCACCATGACTTTTAAGTTTCCTGAGGCCTCCCTAGTCATGTGGAACTGTGAGTCAATTACACCTCTTTTCTTTATAAACTACCCAGTCTCCAGTGTTTCTTTATAGCAGCATGAGAATGAACTAATACAATTAACCTTTTTGTGAGCCATGGATCTATCTGGCAGTCTGGTCATTAGACTCCTCTCAGTAATAGCTGTATTGAGACATAATTCACAAACTATATGGGTGATTTTGAGGAAAATGTTAAAAATAAAATATAAAGGATTACAAAAGGAAGCCATTTTATTGAAAGTTATCAAAATACTAAAAACAAATTTGTGATGTAATATAGATACGCTTTATATTAATACATTAAATCATATGACCTAGTGGTGGGTCTAATAATTACTGTAGTTTCAAAGTAGCAGACAATAACTAATATGGCTTCCAGTGCTTTGATGAAACCTCAGATATGTGGCCTTCTGGCCAACTGTCTGTGGTTTCGTATTGTGGGAGCATTCGCTGTATCCTTGGGATTGCAGCTCTGTTTGCTGTGGTTGAACCAAAACAGAAAGGATATACAGATTTCTACAGAAGTTATGATTCCACAAAAGATTCTGAGATGAAGAGTGCCATTATGTTTCAGAGTACAAAGTGATTTTGGAATATAAAGAATTTCTTTGGACTGAATTATTATTTTTCTTTTTTGAGACGGAGTCTTGCTCTGCCACCAGGTTGAAGTGCAGTGGCACAATCTGGGCTCACTGCAACCTCTGACTCCCGAGTTTAAGCAATTCTCCTGCCTCAACCTCCCGAGTAGCTGGGACTACAGGCACACGCCACCACGTCCGGCTAATTTTTGTATTTTTAGTAGAGAGAGGTTTCATGATGTTAGCCAGGATGGTCTCAATCTCTTGACCTTGTAATCCGCCCGCCTCGGCCTTCCAAAGTGCTGGGATTACAGGCGTGAGCCACGGTGCCTGGCCTGGACTGAATTAATACATAGAAGTTTGCAACTGACTTGTGTTCCTGAACTATAAAACATGAACATGTGGCCTAAGTAACAGTTTCTCTTGATAAATTAACAGTTAACAAATAATATAAAGTACTGATGAACACAAACAGTATTTCAAGATGCTTACAATTATAATGCAAAACAAAAACATCTGATTTCTTTTTTTCTTTTTTTAAGACGGGGTTTCACCATGTTGGTCAGGCTGCTCTTGAACTCTCGACCTCAGGTGATCCGCCCGCCTTGGGCCTTCAGAGTGCTTGGATTACAGGCGTGAGCCACCAAGCCCGGCCAACATCTGATTTCTGTTAGTGCAGTTACCAGTATAGTTGATAGTGTTGTGATTTGCTGCTTAGAACTTTAATTAAAGGAAGTGCTAGTTTACTCAAAGCATGATGTAGGCTGATTAAAAAAACGGAAAGTGCTAATTTTTTTTTCTTTTTTTTTTTTTTGAGATGGAGTTTCGCTCTTGTTGCCCAGGCTGGAGTGCAATGGCACAATCTTAGCTCACCGTAACCTCCGTCTCCCCAGTTCAAGTGAATCTCTTGCCTCAGCCTCCCGAGTAGCTGGGATTACAAGTATGTGCCACCATACCAGGCTAATTTTGTATTTTTAGTAGAGATGGGGTTTCACCATGTAGGCCAGGCTGGTCTTGACTTCCAGAACTCAGGTGATCCACCTGCCTTGGCCTCTCAGAGTGCTGGGATTACAGGTGTGAGACACCGCACCCGGCTTGGGAAGTGCTAATTTTCAATTAGAGGTTAGTAAAAATAAGAAACTATTTTTCTCCCCATGTAAAGTACGTGGCCTTCCCAGAGCTGATCTACAAATTCCTTTGAGAGAGTCTGTGAACTCAGGTCAAGAACACCTGACATCAGATGCCGAAAAGATTCTTTGAAAGAAATGCAATATGGGCCACATTTTATGTATATACATTATTTTTTAAAAAGACATCAAAATTATATATACATATATAAACATATATATGTATCTTAAAGTCAAACACAATTAAAAGAACCAGGAACTGAAAGTAAGCTCAATTCAGAATGCCCAAACTAAGCATATCAAGGGATAAAAGACAAGTAGAATCATTATTTCCTCAAGCACATTCTCTTGCTACTTGTATTACCTATATAATTATGTATGTTAATACCTCAACAATGCCAGATTCTTGTCTTTGCTGGATTTTTTTTCTCCATCTCATTGCTGCAAGTGCTAGTCTTCGTTGCTGTACATTGATTCCAGTCAAAACATCAAGTATGGAACTACTTCCCCATTCATAGTCTTCTTCCTAGAGAATTTGTCCAACAAACTTGAGTTGCTACAGTTTGGGGAGCCACAGTGCAACATACAGGGCTCCTCAAGGAGCTCAAAGTCTAATAACAGCTAAAGCTCTACAATTAATTGTTGTAAATACAGAGAATACTAAGTAAATATTGTTTTGTGAGCATGGAAGACATGTAGATTAATTTAGTTTCAAATAAGAGTCAAGTATATTTGGCTTTTAATTAGAAATCAGAAAAATATCACATACATTTTTAAGAAACAAAATGATAGCTATATCTTGGCAACTGGTAATATTCAGATGAACAAATTTCACTTGCTGTAAGACTAATTTCATAGAAGGACAGAGTCTCAGAAGAGGTATGTACTGACAACTTGATTATCAGTCTATAGAAGAGATCCCTAACGGACCCTGATAAGAAGCTTCAAAAACTACATGGTGGGATATTACTGTGATAACCAGTTAGGAACCGAAATACTTCAAGTAATTAGTTTAACAGGCTAGTAGTAAAGATCAAAGCTTACAATGAGATAATCTTGAAACTTTCTGAGTAAGAAAATGTTATTTCAATTAAAAACAACACTGACATTCAAATTAAATGATTTAAAAAGTGATTAAAGGTGAATCTGGCTCTGTGATCTCTAGTTTTGTTGTTGTTTGGCTTTGTTATTAAAAAAGGTGGTATACTCCAACTGGCCATATTTGGTTATTTCAATTATATGAGCAGTCAGCATATGTGATGGAATCTGAGATTTACTTTTTAAAGTAAATAAATTTGTTTATTTATTTAGAGACAGGATCTTGATTTGACCTCCTGGGCTCAAGCAATCCTCCCACTTCAGCCTCCTAGGTAGCTGGAACTACAGGTGGGAACCACCATGCCCAGCTAATTACTTTTATTTTTTGTAGAGATGGGGTCTCATATATGGCCCAGGCTGGGTGCAATGGTGTGGTCTCGGCTCACTGCAACCTCTGCCTCTCAGGTTCAAGTGATTCTCCTGCCTCATCCTCCTGAATAGCTGAGATTACAGGTGCTCACTACCACCCCTGGCTAACTTTTGTATTTTTAGTAGAGACAGGGTTTCACCATGTTGGTCAGGCAGGTCTCAAATTTCTTACCTCAGGTGATTCACCCACCTTGGCCTCCCAAAGTGCTAAGATTACAGGCGTTGGCCATTATGCCCGGCAGACACTTACTCTTAAAGAAGAATAAACTTCTGCAAATCTGAATACACACCTGCACGAAGCGTCCAGCAGTCCTGCATGCTTCAAGGTAGGAGCGATGAAGCACCCACTTCCCAGCTGCCACGGAGCCTAAATACTTCTCATTTCGAAGTGGATGTCCCACAACAATGTGTGTACAGCTGGAATCAAAGCACTGCTTTTCTATCACCAATCCACCTTAAGTAGAGAAAAACTGGTTGTACTTTATTGATTCTCAACTTCTTTCTAGGAAAAATGTAATCTCAGCTATGCACAGAAATTGTCTATAAATAAAATGCCCCAAACCATATAAACCAAAAAACCTTGACTTAGAATTATTTTATATACATATGTATTAACATTTATTTTGAACATTTTAAATACAAAAGTAAATAAAATAGTAAAATGAACCCCCACACAAACACTGGCTAACTATATTATAAAATTATCAAAATTTTGCAACCATTTTTTTTGCTTTACTACTGTATTCTGTTTTTATTTTTTTGAGACAGGGTCTCAGACTGAAGTACACTGGCACAATCTTGGCTTACCACAACCTCTGGCTCAAGTGATTCTCCTGCCTCAGCCTCCTGATTAACTCGGATTATAGGCACATACCAGTACAGCCTGGCTAATTTTTCTATTTTTAGTAGAGATGGGGTTTCACCATGTTGGCAAGGGTGGTCTTGAACTCCTGACCTCAAATGATCCACTTGCCCTGGCCTCCCAAAGTGCTGGGATTACAGGTATGAGCCACCACACCTGGCCCTGCTTAACTATTTTAAAGCAAATTCTAGATACATGTTACTAGCCCCTAAATATTTCAGTGTACATCTCTAAAATATATGGAAATTTTCTTAACCATAATGCCATGATCAGATCTAATATAATTAACAAAGATTCTTTGCTGTCTCAATACTAAATCTTTGTTCAATTCTTCCTGTTTGTCTGCACTCGGATTGTTATAATTAGGATACAAAAAGAAATAGAACATAAACATGAGTCACACACTGTAGTTAGTTATGTTTCTTAAGTCTCAACTACCAAAGCAGTTTTCAGGCACTGAATATGGGTAACCAGGGAGATGGAAGTAAAATAGGGGCATTTGTAGACTTTAAAACAGGAGGAAATTTTTTGTGAGTGGAAACAAGGTCAGCAGACCAACACAAACTTGGGAAGAACACACACACAGATAAATAAGAGATGAAGCAGCAGGTGGGAAAAAGCAGTAACTGAACCTCTTCTCAGATATAAATATATGAAGCCTGACTTTGAGGAAAAAAGGCTTATGTAAAAAAAGGCTTACGTAAGCTTATGTAAAGCATGGCTGTTACATTTTAGAGGTTAACTTTTAGAGGTTAACTTGACCACTGGTTGGGCAGAATTAGTTATATCAAGGACTTTCTAAGATTTTAACAAAACATTCAAACTCATAATTTAAGACGACCTAATAATAATAGCAGCAACACTTTTTGAACATTTACTGTAAACCAGAAACTATAAAAAGTGCTCCAGATTACTAACTCGATTAATTCTCACAACTATAGGAAGGAAGGTTACTATTATTTGCATTTATGCACATGAAAACCAGTACAGAGTAACTTACCCAGGATCACACAGCGACAGAAGAACAAGAAGGTAAAATTCCTTATTAATATAATAAATATCAATTTCCAAATCTATATAACAAACTTATTCTGTGACCCAGACAACATAATAGACTGATTTATATATTTATTAATTGGCCACAATCGCTTCATTTATAAAATGAGGGTCTGGGCATGATCTCTATTATAACGTCTCTTTGCATTCTAGTATTAGAAAACTTCTAGAGTTGCAGACTCCCAATTCCAGAATAATCCGTACTCCTCATCCACATCTGCTCCCTGCCCTCTTCTAGATCAGTTCTCTGCTAACTGCTATCACTCTTGCCCAAAGTTTGCAGAGACGGAAAATCTATAGGAGACAGACACTTGAAGCCTTTCATTTTCATGAGTTCTGGGTAAAACTTAGCAATTCTGACTTATAACCTCATCTAAGTTATCAGGCAACTGGGAAATAAAGTGTTTTATATGAGTACAAAGTTGCTAAGAAGAGTTTTTTCAAGTATACAACTGTATTTGACATAAATTTTTTCTTTTTTTTAAAAAAAAGCATATCATAGCTCTCCACATTCTTAAAAAGATAGCACTAAATAACATTTAATCTTTTCCTAATGATTCAGGGCCACTATTAAAAACCATTATTTCAGCCAGGTGTGGTGGCTTACACCTGTAATCCCAGCATTTTGGGATAAGTGAAGACATGATAAGTGAAAGTTCATTTCACTTGTTACTTTTTACTTTTTATTTTTGCAATGGGGCCTCACTATGTTGCCTATGCTTGTCTTGAACTCCTGGGCTCAAGCGATCCTCCTACCTCAGCCTCCCAAAGTCTGGGATTACAGGCAGAGCCACTGCACCCAGCCTCTTTTTAGTTTTTAAAATGCAGCTACTAGAAAATTAAAAATGACATACATGGCTCACATTCTATTTCTATCAGAAGGCGCTGCTATAAGCATACCAGATTGTTCTTTTACTCTGCTGCTTCTAGAATGATGTCAGGTAGAAAGCCTGACAACCAGTGAAATAATAAATAAAAATAAGAAAAAAAAATATTTTTTAAAAATAATAATGTTACACAAGAAGGAGCTCTTTTCCACTGAATTTTTTTCTTTCCTTTCTTTTTTTTGAGACAGAGTCTTGCTCTGTTGCCCAGGCTGGAGTGCAGTGGCATGATCTCGGCTCACTGCAACCTCTGCCTGCCAGGTTCAAGTGATTCCCCCTGCCTCAGCCTCCCAAGTAGCTGGGATTACAGGTGTGTGCCACCACGCCCAGCTAATTTTTTGTATTTTTAGTAGAGATGGGTTTTACTATGTTGGCCAGCCTAGTCTCAAACTCTTGACCTCAAGTGATCCTGCCAGCCTTGGCCTCCCAAAGTGCTGAGATTACAGGCATGAACCACCATGCCCGGCCTCCACACTGAATTTCTAACTGGAAAACAACAACAACAACAAAAAAGAAAAAGCTCCTCTCTAGATACTATTAACCTTTCCAGTTCATTAAAATGTGGTTTTATTTATATAGTAAGTTTTTAAAGCTTCATTAGTGAACGAATAGTCAAACAGCACAGAAGATGCTTAAACCTCAACTGTCAGATTCCATTTAAATTTTAAATCCCATGACCTACTGACTTCAGAGCTTTTTAAAATCAAAGTTCCAATGCTGACTCAATGTACAGCCTTAGACAAGTTACCCATGGTCTTTTCCTTTACTTCTAGATTGTACAAATAATATTGACAACATTTAACTTCTAAATATGGTTATTATATGGGACATTTTTGATTTAAGTAAAATACTGGTACCTAGTTTTTCAATCAGATGACAATAGTCAATACGTTCTTGAGGATTCAGAGATGATAACTGAAATATGTACTGTTTTTTCAATTCTTCATGAGTCTCCTCTATTGTTATAATCTGGAATGAAAGTTTTATTTTAGAAAAAATCAACATTAAAAGTGATCAGATATACAGTTCTTTTATAGTGGCATTTTACTCAGTCTTCTAAGTTATCAAATATACAAATAATAATCCAATGCAAAAAATTTACTTTTCAACATTTGATGAAGCCTTGATATCGATATCAATAAATTTCCAATACAGCATAAGAGCAATATCCAAAAGCTATATCACCATCAAGGATCAACAAACCTTTTCTTTAGGGTGTGGAGCCACAGGGGGGTTGGCGAGAGGAAAGGCAATACTGGGGGCTTGAGGCGTAGGGATCAGGTGGCTGTCTTTTATGGGAGTTTCTAGTTCTTCAGTGATCAGGTGTTTGGGGGCTTCAGTCACACGTATGTTTCCAGGATCACAGACAGCTGAGGACAATAAAATGCACAGTATCCAAATATGACTAAAAACAAATTCTAGGAAATACTCTCATCTGTCTTAGCCAAGATGAAGTTAAGCACAAACTCTGGAATGTAAAAAGTATGTGGAAAAAAGTATCCTATCTCCAGAACTTATAAATAAATGCATCCCCATCTGCCTGTGGCAATATAATAGTAAGGAAAAAAATAATGCAATTAAACATTGAAGGGAGCAAATGTGTTATCTGTGGGCTTCTCCCCAACACTTTCCTTAATAGCAAGTTTTCATTAAGTATAACCCAAATTTGTAAAATGAGCACAATTCTACACTTGCAGAAAAGCAGAAGCAGAGATAAATCTATATATCTAATGTAGGGAGGTATTCATGCGATGTGAAAAGGAAGAAAAAAGATGAGAGAAAGGAAACATTCTGTTTTCAAGGTAAAGCTCAAGGAAGAAAAAAGTAGAATTCAGAAAGAAACTCATACAATCCAAAGAACAAACATAGGTATACGCTAGGCAGAATTCAGAAGACTTAAATGAGAACAAGATAGGCAGGAAAACCAAGCATACATTCCACAAATACAAAAAGGCCTAGAAGAACAATGGTAAACACGATGTCTAGAAAAAAAAATGCCCAATTCTAAATTTCCAAATTTAAGAATGAAATTTTTTTTTTTTTTTTGAGACGGAGTCTTGCTCTGTCACCAGGCTGGAGTGCAGTGGTGCGATCTTGGCTCACTGCAACCCCCTACTCCCTGGTTCAAGGAATTCTCCTGCCTCAGCCTCCAGAGTAGCTGGTGTTACAGGCCTGCACCACCACACCCAGCTAATTTTTGTATTTTTAGGAGAGATGGGGTTTCACCATGTTGGCCAGGATGGTCTCCAACTCCTGACCTCATGATCTGCCCGCTTCAGCCTCCCAAAGTGCTGGGATTACAGGCATGAGCCACCGCACCTGGCTGAAAATGTTTTTCAATTTACTGATGAAGTACCTCGATTTACAAGTTATTTTTCTGACTCAAGTTTAAACCAAAACCAGAAATATCAACTAAGTTTTTTGCTTGCATATTCAGTTCAGAGAACTACAACATGCTCATCTGTTTGTTTTTAAGAGGTCAACATGTACTTAACACAAATACAAAGATGTCTTTCTTGTTACCCTGTTTAGCAATTTCTGAATCATGTAAAGGCTTTTGAAAAGGAGAATCCTCCAAGTTTTGAATGTCAACCTGAAGCTCAGAGTATTGTGTGGGACAACTAGGCCACTGCAAATTGCTGGCGAGCCTTGCTCTCTCCTCCCTTGCTGTAGGGTCATCCCAAATGATCTGTTCATTTTGGGAGGGCTCTGTGTTGACATCAGGTACTGTCTGACGAGACTGCCTGAGGAATAAAAGTGACAGTTTTAAATAAACAGCAGTAACAAATCCAAACTCATTAAATCCATAAGTTAGACCATAAAAGTTGTGGCTCACCTTTATATGCCCACCATCTAGTAGAAAGTAAGCATTAAAAATATTAAATAAATGAACCTAGGGACATTTTTTTTTAAAAAAAAGTTTAAGGTTTCTTCCAGAAAGTTATCTGTTTTAGCTAGAAACACATATTTTAATTAAATGTCTATAGAATTAAAACTTCAAAGGATAAATTCAACACTGTTAAGAAATTCTTTAAAAATACTAAAATAAGCTGGGCTTGGTGGCTCACACCTGTAATTCCAGCACTTTGGGAGGCTGAGGCGGGTGGATCACCTGAGGTCGGGAGTTTGAGACCAGCCTGACCAACATGGAGATACCCTGTCTCTACTAAAAATACAAAAGAAGTATCTGGGTGTGGTGGTGCATGCCTGTCATCCCAGCTACTCAGGAGGCTGAGGCAGGAGAATCACTTCAACCTGGGGAGGCGGAGGTTGCGGTGAGCCGAGATCATGCCATTGCACTCCAGCCTGGGCAGAAAGAGAGAAACTCTCCGTCTCAAAAAAAAAAAAAACACCTAAAATAATTGCTACATTTTAAAATGGGATTTTCTTTAATTATACAGGTTAGGGAAACAGGGTAATATTTCCAACACTATGGTTACTTAACAGTAGTTGTGTTTTTTAATTACTTGAAATTATAAGCACCATGATTATGTGGGAGGCTTACTGTAAAGGATGCCTTCTCAGAAGGGCCTTTTGGCCATTGGTAACCACTTTCCAGAGTCTATGATAGAACAGCCATATGCTGAATTACAGGGAAGTGCATTTTATGGTGCAATCGTAATGATTCCACTTGACGGTAAACAGAAGTCCTATGATTTTCTTTATATTCATTCATTCATTCTTAGTAAAAATAATTTACCATAAATAAAACTTACACTGTGGAGAAGGAAAAAAAAAAAACCCACAAAACAATTTACCAAAGCAATGGTATCCTCAAAGAGTTATTTTTGCCTCAAAAATAAAGAGTATAGCTTTTTATATTCAGAGTATATTTATTTACTCTGACTTGGTACAGGATGTAGGTCTCTCATAATGATAAAACATGATCTGAAGCATATTAAACAAAAAGCTACTTTACTCAGTACTGAGATAAAGAACTGCCTCATGTAAGACACAGTTAGCATAAGAGAAATGCACAGCTCAAGTAGTCCATTGAAAATACAAGTCCCATAATACTTATCACACAATTAGAGTTTTTTCTTCTATCAGGAAAAAGATGAAGTAATGCAACTGAACATAAGTCACATCACACTAAAAACTGTAATCGCCTTTTCTAGAAGATAAATTTTACAAGGAAAATACAAAATGCACGTAAAATTCCAATAAAAAATAACTTTAAAATTTTATATACTGCATTGGAAAAACAGAGTCTGAAAGAAATATATATATGTGTACTTATTGTTTAATACAAATACTATCGAATACTAATACTAAAGAGCAGAGAACTGCCTACTGAATCCATTTCAAATGAGGCCAATTAGACCATAAAATAATTTCTTTCTCAACGGAGGTAATAAAAAATATCAATCATGCCTCACTGTGAAGCAGGTGCTGCTATAAGACAAACCTCCATGTCTGCTGCCACCTCTGAGTAGAAGTCTAGAACTGCTGGGAGCAAGGAGAAGAAGTACAAGCTAGAAACGAAAATATAGTCAGCAGAGAGCCAAAGGCAATAGATAATACTGGAATATAACATTTACTGTTTGGGCTAAATAAGGCCTAGGTGTATAACCCCTTCACTAGTCTTGATATTTTATATTTCTTTTAATGCATATTGGGGGGGGAAAAAAGCTAAATTAGGCCAAGCTCATGGAACTGAGTCAGCAGCAGGTACCTAATAAGGGGTACCTTTCTCTCAAGTCATCTAGTCTTTCTGCCATCAGTGACAGGTACACACCTCAGTGCCTCTAGGACTCTACTTCGTCCACTGCGAGCAGAGCGAGTGCTGTCAGGAGTTGAAGATGCACTGTTACAGCCACTTCTTGAAAGGGAAGTCCTCTGCCCTTGGTGTTTTACTATTGATGTTGCAGACATTATCTCCTGTAACTGCTTCTGAAAGTTCTCTCTCATCTCTAAGGTCTGTGTCAGAACTTGAAACAAACACAAACACACCATTCAAGGTAAGTTTCTCTCTCTTTTTTTAAACCATATCTTACATTAACTATTTTGTTTAGACTTGGTTGAACACAAACTTATTGACTTGACATTTACTGAATACTAACTACAGACCACAGTAATGTACTAAGACTATGAATACTGTAGAACCTAAAAAGCAGCCCTTACCACAAGCACTGTACAAGTAATAACTAGGAAGACCTTCAAAGACTTTTTTACAAAGATCTCAGCTCACTGCAACCTCCGCCTCCTGGGTTCAAGCAATTCTCCCTGCCTCAGCCTCTCAAGTAGCTGGGATCACAGGTGCCCACCAACACGCCCAGCTAATTTTTCCTTTTTTTAGTAGAGATGGGGTTTTGCCCTGTTGGCCAGCCTGGTCTTGAACTCCTGACCTCAGGTGATCTGCCCGCCTGGATTACAGTGCTAGGATTACAGGTGTGAGCCACCGTGCCCAGCCCCCTTCAAAGATATTTCATCAAGACCTGTAGTGTTTACTCTTCTGTAAAGCTCCCTGCCTGCTTCTGACTCTCATGGTATGTACTGCATTCTGAGAGGCATTACAGTCATTTGAGTAGGTGACTGATTTTTCCCAAAGATTCTTTTTATTTTTTAGAGACAGGGTCTTGCTCTGTGGCCCAGGCTGGACTGCAGTGGTATGATCACAGCTCATTATAACCTCCTGGGCTCAAGTGATCCTCCAACCTCAGCCTCCTGAGTACTGGCACTACAGGTGACACCATCATGCCTGGCTAACTTTTAAATTTTTTGTAGAGACAAGGTCTCACTTATATTGCCCAGGCTAGTCTGGAGCTCCGAGCATCAACTGATCCTCTTGCCTTGGCCTCCCAAAGCTCTGGGATTACAGTGTGAGCCATCATGCCCAGAATCCCTAACGGGTCTTGAAAACACAGATCACAACATACAGCCAGTCCTCCACATCCACCAGTTCTGCATGCATGGATTCAACCAAGTATGGATCAGAAATATTTTAAAGACATAAAAATGAAAAATAACAATACCACAAAAAAGTACCTGTAAAAAAATAAAACAACGATTTATAAAACATCTACAGTATATCAGGTATTATAAGTAATCTAGAGCTGATATAAAATATACAGGAGGATGTGCACTGGTTAAATTCAAAATCTATGCATTTTATACATAAGAGACTTAAGCATCTGTGGATTCTGGTACCTGAGGTAAGTCCTTGGAACCAATACCCCATGGATAACCAAGGGACAAGACAACTGGATTTACCTTCAGTTTCTTTAAAGCCTAAACTCTGGGGTAGGTATTAAATACTTTTGGAATGAACAGAGTGAGACTAACCAAATAGGTAAGTCATAGGGAAAGCTTTGGTAGGTTAGAATAAGTAAGGAAAACAGAACATATTAATCTGTTAAAAAGACATCCATATATAAGGAGCAAGGAAGTAGAAATAACCTAATGCCTATTAAGAATGGATGCCTAAATAAAGTGGGGCCATTCATCATAAATACAATATAATTGCCCAAAAAGAAAGAAAAAGGAGGAAAGGGAAAGAAAGAGAAAATGGGGAAAAGGAAGAAAGGAAGGAAAGGGAGGGGAAAGAAAAAAGAAAAGAAAAAAGACTAAAGATGGTCCTAGTTATCCACTGATATAAAACACTCCTCAAGGTAACAAAAAGATCAGTGTATGAAACAGCACGTATAGTAGTCCACCATTTATGGTTCTTTTTTTAAATGGGAGAAAAAAACATATTTATGGCTGCATATGCATGAAACAGCTCTAGAAGGAAACATAAGAAACTAATAATATTGGGGGCCTGGGAACAATGGTGGAAGAAAGTCTTCATATGTCTTTTAGTATCTTTAAAACTATATGAATATGTTAAAATATATTGTACGTATAAGAACACTTTTGAAAATCACTCAAAAGAACTGAACCAAAGACCAGATTTTTAAAAAATCACCAACTTTACCTACCTTCAATGGAAAAGGGCTGTATCACACTAATTCCATAAAAATCTAGTTTCAGGCCAGGCACAGTGGCTCACACCTGTAATCCTAGCACTTTGGGAGGCCAACGCAGGCGGATCACCTGAGGTCAGGAGTTCAAGACTAGCCTAATTAACATGGTGAAACTCCGTCTCTACTAAAAATACAGAATTAGCCAGGTGTGGTGGTACATGCCTATAATCCCAGCTACTCGGGAGGATGAGGCAGGAGAGCTGCTTGAACCCAGGAGGCAGAGGTTGCAGTGAGCCAAGATCGTACCATTGCACTCCAGCCTGGACAACAAGAGCTAAGATCGCACCATTGCACTCCAGCCTGGGCAACAAGAGCTGAGATCACGCCACTGCACTCCAGCCTGGGCAACAAGAATGAAACTCTGTCTCAAAAAAGAAAAAATCTAGTTTCATAAATTTTGTAAGCTTAACACTTAAACTACACAAAATTTTGCATATTATCACTTAATGATCAGCATGGGACCACATATCAATCCTCTAATATATGCTTTGCTTGTATTTAGCAACATAGAAAATAAATTTTTTTAATCTGATATAAAGGAAGCATTCTGTATGAAAGACAGACATACATTTGTAAACAAAGTTAGTAATTTAAAAGTTTTTTACAGCTGGGTACAGTGGCTCACGAGGCAAGAGGATCCTTTGAGCCCAGGAGTTTCCGACCAGTGTGGGCAACATGATGAGACCTCATCTCTACAAAAAATTACAACACCTGCCAGACATGATGGCATGCGCCTGTGGTCCCAACTATTTGTGAGGCGAAGGTGGGAGGATTGCCTGAGCCCTGGAGGTTGAGGCTTCAGTGAGCCATGATTGTGCCACTCCAATACAGCCTGGGCAACAAAGTGAGACCCTGTCTCAAAAAAAAATTGTTTCAATTTAAAAATAAATAAAATATTTTACCTCCTTTAGAGTCATTCCTTCCATTTTCATTTGATGGTGCTGATTCTTTATTATTGGTGGCCATATTGTCTATGTCGTTTTCTTCTAAAATCAAATGATCTGGCTATTGAAAAAGAAAAATTATAATTTCTCAAACCAAGCTACTGTATAAGGTTTCATAGTAATATACGATTAAACCTGTAGCTTAAGAGGGGTAAAGGCATCATCCATATCGCCTACCTCATCATCGTTTGTCGCAGACACAGCTGAGAGTAGTCGACTATTACAGAGTCGGCCATCTTGAACTGCACTGATATCCAAGCTCATTTTGGGATTATAAGTATGTGGATAAAGAGATTCAGGAAGATGTTTATTCTCTTGGGCACACTGCAATATAATGGTTTTAAGAAAGGACTGACAAAATCTTAATGAATAGAGGATGTTAAGTAAGATAAGGACAAGCAATACGTCATAATGTAAGATGGCAAAAAGTTCACAAAATTAGTTTTAAAAAGTAGTTTATGCTGAAAAATTTGCATCATACAAATAACAAATTGTCCTCACTTTTCCAATGTCATATCCACTGAAGTATAAAATCTGAAACCATTCCTGTGCTTTTGCAAAGGTATCAATTTTGCAAAGGTATCAATTACCCTCCAGAGGATACCCAGAAAAAAAGAAACACACACCTAAACTCTATTGATACGTTCAATTTTTCCATTCATATCACATTTTTAATTAGTAAAAGGAAATGCAGAATTAGAGTCTCCATTAGAGACTGGTTAAGTATTTAAGGACTAGAGATCTTAAGTTTTTGATGCCAAAGAACTGAAATGTGTACAGTTAACCAAGATTATTAAACTGGCTTTTAGTTCCACTGAGAGAGAAAACTCTGAGTTAGTGCTCTGAAATAATGTTTGTATACATATTCAATTAACAGAGAGGGGACAAAAAGCATTGCTTACATCTAAAAGCCAGTGCTCTGAAACAATGTGTACTCCTCTTTCTTTTACAGATTTATACTCCCGATTTGTGTCATTTGGCCGCCCCTGATAGATGAAATGAGTTACTGTTTCATCAAAACTCCACCTGAAATAACCAATACAAGAAAACGAATAACAGAAACATCCACATTAGTTTAAGATGATCTTTATTTACTAGGAACAGAACAGAATACTCTGACCTTCCCAAAACTTTCAAACTGGAGTAAACAAGACCATTAAAATGACAGGCTCAAGCCAAGTGACACATCCCTATAGTCCCAGCTACTCAGGAGGCTGAGGCAGGAGGATCACCTGAGGCCAGGAATTTGAGGCTGTAGTGCACACCTGTGAACAGACACTGTACTTCAGCCCAGGCAACACAGCAAGACTCCGCCTCAAGAAAAAAACAGTTAAAAAATAATGACAGGCTCTATGTTTTTGGACAAATTTTATGCATATCTCTGTAGGTACAGAGAGAGGTTTGGAAGAATATTCTTTAAAATATTACTTTCTTCTTTATGCTTTTCTGAATTGTTTCAATTTTCTTTTATAATGAGTATCACTTTTACAGTAATTGTAAAGATATTTCAAATTAATAAATCACAAAGTATCCAACTTGCCCTCCAGTTGTTGGCAGTCACTATTCATTGTATGCCCCAAAAGACTATATATACATTTTATACATCATTATCTCATCCATTCCTCACAACAATCCTAACAGTGATATTATTACATTTACCTTACAGATAAAAAGAACTAAAGGATATGGTGCAGTACTGTGTTCAAAGATAGTCAATGAGTAAATGATAGAGATAAGTTTGATTTCAAAAGCCATGCTCATGCTATGATCTCCCAATATTCTCTCTCTTTTTTTTTTTCTGGAGACAGAGTCTCGCTCTGTCACCTAGGCTGGAGGGCAGTGGCATAATCTCGGCTCACTGCAACCTCCGCTTCTGCGGTCAAGCAATTCTCCTGTTTCAGCCTCCAGAGTAGCTGGGATCACAGGTGTTTGCCACCATGCCCGGCTAAATTTTTTTTTTTTTTTTTGAGATGGAGTCTCACTCTGTCACCAGGCTGGAGTGCAGTGGCACAATCTTGGATCACTGCAACCTCCGCCTCCCAGGTTCAAGCAGTTCTGCCTCCCGAGTAGCTGGGACTACAGGAGTGCACCACTATGCCCAGCTAATTTTTGTATTTTTAGTAGACAGGGTTTCACCATGTTGGCCAGGCTGGTCTCGAACTCCTGACTTCAAGTGATCCACCCGCCTTGGCCTCCCAAAGTGCTGGCATTACAGGCGTGAGCCACCACGCCTGGCCCCTATTCAATATTCTTTTGACCTGAGAAAGACCAAGTAAAAATCAAAGAGTAAGTGAAAAATATATTTCTAAATACAATCACCAAAATAAACAGAATTTTATCCTTATAGATACTTAATGTTTTCCATTTTCTAAGTAAGGAATATCTCTAAACTTTTTAAATAGACAAATTAATTAAGAAGTATTATTGCCTCCTAAATTATATGTAAAAATCTCTATTTCCTACTGACTATGTATCCTCAAACACAATATTAAAAATACACCATGCTTAGTTTGTTAGTCCTCTGAATAACTGTCTCCCTTTCTGCTGTAGTGGTACATTATCAAGATAATTCAGAAGAACAGAAGAGTATTTTTGCCTGAATCAATTTGGTTTACTATTCAACTCCACTATGACAATATGGAAACCACGAATTTCAGTCTTCAGAGGCCATTCAGAAACAACTATCAGTATTTGCAGATCGTTTACATCAGGGTCTGGCAAATTTTTTTTAAAAGGCAGATGGTAAATATTTTAGGCTTTGCAGGCCAAGCAATCTCTGTCCCGATTGCTCAACTCTTGCCTTGTATGTGAAAGCAGCCGTAGGCAATTTGTAAGTGATACGGCATTGCTGCATTCCAATAAAACTTTACTTACAAAAACAGATGAACCAGCCCATTCACCCTTGGTCTAGATCAATAGTTTCAGCAAAAGTGTTACTTCAGGAGTTATTTTAGACATTTGTGGGGGTGATTTTGGTTATCACAATGTGTGTCTGTATGTTGGAGGGTGCTATTAGCATGTAGTGGGTAAGGTACAGGATGCTGGAAATTCTGGGGAACAGTCATACATATAATTATCTCATATCTTGCATGATATTCTAATGTCTCGACAAATTCACATATATAAAAAAAGTTGTTTATAATTAGATGAGTCTAGAACCTGTTCAACATACAAACACAAGTTATTTATTGCAGTTTTAATACACGCTAATATACCAAAAATGCAACTACTATATAAACTGATGGAAGACCACTGCTACTCATGGTATCTGAGCCCCCAGATTGGTCTCAGCCTTGGGACTGTTGGATTTGTGCTGACTTTACATAGGTATACAAACATACTAATACTCCATTGTTTTCTAGTGTAGTCAGGCTCAAGCATTACATACTGAAAATATATCTTTTCTATACTATGCACCTTCTATTTCTCCTATGTATCACAGAGTGCTGTACTGCCTGCTACTTTTTTAAATTATAAAAGTAGGTAGCTTACATTTATAAATTTCATTTCAGTAGAGGGAATGTTACACAAATATTTATAATAAAATGAAGATGCTGCATCTGATGTGTTGCGAAGATCTGGCCTACATGTTTAACCTTCTGAAAGCAGAAGACAGTATCAAATGATCTCTTTGGGACAGTCTGGTCCTAGATCATGGAAGGGGACATTTGGAACAACTTCACTTGAGAACTGCTTACCTATGAATACATAAATATCATAACCTCTGCATATTAAAAGGCTCTTCCCTTTGTCAATTACCAATTCATTTCAGGAAAAGACTGAATATAAACTTCAATGCAAAGCAATAGTTAAATTCTGTTAAGGAATTTCAGTAATAAATTCTATTTTTTATACTGAGAGGACTGGCATTTTAAATTGTATAAAAACATAAATCCTGTATGTTCCTTTGTAAGCCTTATGTCTACATCAAAACAGAATATCCAAGGAAACATTCAATTTTGTGGAAAAAAGTACAAACACACACACACACACCCCCTTGTAGGGCTACTGTGAGAATGAAACGAGATAATGCTCAGCAACTGGCAACAGGTAACACAAAAGTAATTACAGGCAAGAGACTCTCAATCCCAGATACTGATGCCATTTGTGCTAGAAACTGTCTTCTGCTTAGGTTGTCAGACTGAGTGAAGAAAAATCTGATTATCTAAGTCTCCAGAGTCTTAAAAAAAAATGATTTTAATTAAAACATGCTCAAAAAGACTATCTTAATAAAGGAGGGCTGCCAGAGTACTTAGCACTACTCACAGAGACCTCTAATCTGAAAAATCACTAAGGTAAAAACAATCTCAGATCCAGATGTATTACTATTAACAGACTATGAACTCCATGAACACAGGGATTCTTTTAGACTATACTGATCACTCATGGATCCCAAGTTTCTAGAATAGTTAGTGGCACAAAATAGGTTCTCCAATATTTGTTGTGCATACCCTAAAAAATATACATATAAGAATGACTTGATATGTGAGAGGCTATTTTCAAAGGATGTGGTAAATTAAAAATCAATTGGAGATTTTATAGATAAAGACACATGAAACAACAAAATAAATGTTTCCCTGTAGATGCTCATAATAGCTTTAGGTTTCCTTATAAATTTCAGTCACATCACCATGAAACAGAAAGATGTGCCAACTACCTGTAATCTGCTCCTAGAGAGGCTGCAATCCCATTTAGTTCACTCTGCTTCTTACTGAGTTTTCTACTAACACATACCACTACTTTGTGAAGTGGCTTTGGGGCTTCTTCCTGTCCATGGAAAATAAAGGAAACAGATCAGCCATTATTTGAAATGTTATCTAAAACTTCCTTTTAATAAGAGAACTAATCCTACCTTCTCTGACTGGGCATCTTTCAGCTGGGGGCTGGCAGAAAGAGCGACAGCATCTCGAGAGCTATTTGCCAAAGCAAGTTTCAAGTTTCTGACAATGACTTCTGAGAGCGGTGTACTCAGTTTCCTTTTCTGTTGGCTAGGACGTCCTGGAGTTTGCAAGGCTGCAAGTGCATCCTATACATACGAAGGAGAGGGGGAGAGGGAGAAAGAAGAGAGAGAGAGAAGCAAGATGGGTTAATAGGACAGGAAAAAAGAAAAATGAGGAGGGAGGGGTAAAGGGAGAGAAGGGGAGAATGCTCGTTATTTATTTATTATTTTATTATTATTTTTTGAGACGGAAAAATCTCGGCTCACTGTACCCTCTGACTCCCAGGTTAAAGCAATTCTCCTGCCTCAGCCTCCCGAGTAGCTGGGATTATAGGCATGCACCACCATGCCCAGCTAATTTTTGTATTTTTAGTAGACATGGGGTTTCACCACGTTGGCCAGGCTGATCTTGATCTCCTGACCTCATGATCCACCTGCCCCGGCCTCCCAAAGTGCTGGGATTGCAGGCATGCATGAGTCACCGCGCCTGGCCAAAGGGAGAATCCTCAAAATTAATGGATTACAGTTTAACCTCCTCTAGTTTTCCTCCAAACAACAATAAAAAGAATAAACTATAATCAAATCTATATGCTGTGAAGAACAAAAATTCCATACTGTCCAGCAAATTGGTTCAAGGAGACTAACAAGCTTACATTTTCAGCAGGGCTTGCCTCTTACCTGAATCTTAGAGTTGAATTTGCAAAACAAACAAAGAACAAAACCCAGAAGGAAACAAGTGAGTAAGGATGGATATAATCAAGAAATGAATTATAAGAAAGTTTGAAAAGTCAGAATGAGCTGAGAATTATGAAAAAAATCTTCAAAAGTACAAATTATATTCCTGTTCTAAAGCTACCCAGATCCCTCCTGAAAGGCAGCTACTGTTGTCCAAATGGCTTGCTCATTCTCTGTTGCACATGCATAGTATTCCATGTATGCATCAAAATGTATTTAACCTGTGTAAATTGGTAAGTTTTAGGTTAACGATCTTTTGCTAGTATAATGATGCAATGAATAACCTTGTACACACACCATTTTGCACATCCAAGAGTAAAGGAAACCTAAGCAAAATGTATCTACCAGCCCAGTGCAGCAGCTCCTGTCAGTAATCTCAGCTACTCCAGAGAAGTTGAAGCAGGAAGATGGCTCAAGGCCAGGAGTTTGAGACCAGTCTGGGAAACCCCATGAGACACCATTTCTTAAAAAAAAAAAAAAAGAAAAAACTAAAAAAAACTAAAAACTAAAAAAAAACAAAATCAATGTGTATCTACCAATGCTGACATTTTCATAAGCAAAGTATGAGAGTGTGTATTTTCTAAACATGCTTGATATCACAGTAATCAGATTTTTCTTTTTTGACAATCTGATAAGACTAAAAATTGTATCTGTATGCTTTAATTTTCTACTCTTTTATACTGAATGAGGTTAAATATCTTTATATATGTTTACTTATATCTAATTTTTTGGTGACAACTATCTGTTCCTATCCTTTGCCCATTTTTCCACTGGGTTATTAGCTTTTTTATATATTCACTTGTATGAATATGTTTTTATATTCATTTGTATGAATTTATATGTTCATGTATCAACTGTGATATAATATCCACATATTTTTAATTTTCCATTTGTCACTTGTCAAATTTTTGCCATGGATTTTTTTTTTTTTTTTTAAAGAGATGGAGTCCTGCTTTGTCACCCAGGCTGGAGTGCAGTGGCATGATCACAGGTCACTTCTAACTCCTGGGTTCAAGGGATCCTTTCACCTCACTCTCCCAGGTAGCTGGGACTTCAGGTGCACAACCCTGTGCTCAGCTAATTTTAAGTTTTTTCACAGAGACAGGGTCTTGCTGTCTTTCCCAGGCTGGTCTCAAACTCCTGGGCTCAAGCAATCCTCTCACCTTGGTCTCCCAAAGGCTGGGATTACAGGTGTGAGCCACTGTACCTGACTGGAGAATTTGTTTTGTTTTGTTTTGTTTTTTGAGACAGGGTCTTGCTCTGTTGCCCAGGCTGGAGTACAGTGGCTTGATCTTGGCTCACTACAACCTCTGCCTCCAGGGCTCAAGCGATCCTTCCACGTCAGCTGGGACTACAGGTGTGTGCCACCACACCCAGTTAGAGAATTTTTAATGCTGTCAAATTCATATGAATCTTCTATTTCTTCTGGAGTGTACATTATAGTTAGACCTTCGCCACACTAAGATTATTTTAAAAACAAACTCATGACTTGTTTTGGAATGTTTATGGCTTCATTTCTTATATTTAAAGATCTGATCATCTAGGCTGGGTGTGGTGGTTCACGCTTATAATCCCAACACTTTGGGATGCCACGGCAGGAGAACTGCTTGAGCCCAGGAGTTCTAGACCAGCCTGAGCAACATGGTGAGACTCTACCTCTCCAAAAAAATACAATTAGCTGGGCACCGTGCCATGTACCTGTAGTCTGAGTTACTCAGGAGGCTGAGGTGGGAGGGCTGCTTGAGCTTAGGAGGTCGAATCTACAGTGAGCCATGATGATGCCACTGAACTCCAGCCTAAGTGATAAAGTGAGATCCCATCTCAAAAAAACCCCAAAAAGTTCATCTAAAAAGTTTTCTGATGTAAAGTGTGAACTTTAATTACAACGTATTCTCAGATGTCTACCTAGCTTTCTGATTTAATGCTTTTATTACATAATAATTTCCCCTATTTATCGAGTATAATCTTGTACACTGAATTGATTATTCAAGTGACAACACACTGCTTTAATTACTGCAACTTGATATAGGAGGTTTTAATAAACGGTAGGGCTACTGCCTACCTGCAATTATTCTTTTCAGACTTTTAAAATACTGTTTCTGCTTGCATTTTTTCTAGGATCTACATTACCTTTTGATATAGTTTGGATTTGTGTCCCTACTCAAATCTCATGTTGAACTGTAATCCCCAATGACGGAAGAGGAGCCTGGTGGCAGGTGATTGGATTATGGGGCAGATTTCCCCCTTGCTGTTCTTGTGATAATGAGTTCTCACAATATCCGGTTTGTTTTGAGACAGAGTCTCACTCTGTCACCCAGGCTGGAGTGCAGTGGCATGGTCTTGGTCCAATGCAACCTCTGCCTCCTAGGTTCAAGTGATTCTCCTGCTGCAGCCTCTTGAGTAGCTGAGTTTATAGGCATGAGCCATCATGTCTGGTTCATTTTTATACTTTTTTAGAAGATGGGGTTTCACTATGTTGGCAAGGCTGGTCTTGAACTCCTGACCCTGACCTCAGGTAATCCACCGGCCTCAGCCTCGAAAAGTGCTGGGTTTACAGGCATGAGCCACCGCAATTGGCCAATATCTGGTTGTTTTAAAAGTGTGTGGCATCTCCCCCTGCTATTTTTTCCTCCTTCTCCATCCATGTAAGACTTGCCCACTTTCCCTTCACGTTCCACTATAATTTTAAGTGTCCTGAGGCCTCCCAGCAGTGCTTCCTGTATAGCTCATGGAACTGTGAGACAATTAAACCTCTCTTCTTTATAAAGTTGGGCATGGGAGCTCACACCTGTAATCCTAGCTCTTTGGGAGGCTAAGGAGAGTGGATCACTTGAGGTCAGAAGTTTCAGACCAGCCTGATCAACACGGTGAAACCCAGTTTCTACTAAAAATACAAAAATTAGCCAAACGTGGTGGTGAGTGCCTGTAATCCCAGCTACTCAGGAGGCTGAGGCAGAAGAATTGCTTGAACCGAGGAGGCGGAGGTTACAGTCCGCCGAGATCACGCAACTGCCCTCCAGCCAGGGTGACAGAGCAAGACTCTGTCTCAAAATAAAAAATAAATTACTCAGTCTCAGGTAGTTCTTTATGGCAATGTACAAACAGATTAATATATCTTTATAGCTTATGACAGGTAAATCTATATTGTAAGAACGTGGTAAGTCTTTCTATACGCTAAAATTTTATTTTTTGTTTTTATTTATTATTTTTCTTTTTTCTTCTATTTACTCACCTGATATGCTAAAATTTAATTCTTAAAATTTCTTCAAAGCATTTCAGAGGATTTCTTATACAAAAATGAGACGCTCCCATATCACATCTATCTGCCTTCAGCACATGTGCCACTAGTACTTTCCCCTACTTAAGAAATAGATTGCAATGCCTCTGACAAACTCAAGCCTCCAGCATCTGTATCATCAATTGGCTCTCTACTGAACCAGTTACACTGGCATATCGTTATTTCTTCTTCCTTTTTTTGAGACAGGGTCTCAGTTTGTCACCAAGCCTGGAGTGCAGCAGCATGATCATGGCCCACTGCATCCTCTATCTCTAGGCTCAAGCAATCCTCCTGCCTCTGCCTCCCCAACTAGCTGGGACTACAGGTGTGTACCACCATGCCCAGCTAATTTTTGTGTATTTTGTAGAGACAGGGTCTTGCCATGTTGCCTAGGTTTGTCTTGAACTCCTGGACTCAAGTGATCCTCCCGTCTTGGGCTCCCAAAGTTCTGGGATTATAGGTGTGAGCCACTGTGCCTAGCTATTTCTTCTATCTTAAAAAGAAAACAACTTTCTTTTGACCCTACTTTGCCCCATAACTACAACTCCATTTCTTGGCTCCCCTTCATGGCAAGATGTCTTCAAAATTGTTGTTTACACTCAATGTCTCCCATTCTTCTCATTTCTTTATGAACCCACACTAGCTTCCACCTGCATTATGCCACCAAAACCCTTATTGTTATGATGACACCACTGACCTCCATAATGCTAAATCCACTGGCCAATTTTCTGTTCTCACGTTTCTTGATCTTCCAGCAGTACTGGACACAGTTAACCCCTCCTGCTTCTTTGAAATACTTGGCTTCTAAAATAATCTCTAGGCTTTACTCCTTTCTTATACCTCCTTCTCAGTCTCTTTTGCTGGTTTCTCCTCTAAAGGTGAGCACGCACCTCAAGGTGTTCCTTAGAGCTCTTTCTTGGGCTGGGTGTGGTGGCTCACTCCTATAATCCCAACACTTTGGGAGGCCAAGGCAGGGGAATTGCTTGGGTCCAGGAGTTTAAAGCCAGCCTGGGCAATGAGGTGAGATCCCCATATCTACAAAAAATAAAAAAAATTAGCCAGGTGTGGTGACATGCACCTGAAATCCTAGCTGCTTGGGAGGCAGAGGTGGGAGTATTGCTTGAGTCCAGAGGTCAAGGCTGTAGTGGGCTGTGATCATGCCACCATACTCCAGCCTGGATGACACAGCAAGATCTTATCTTTAAAAAAAAAAAAACTCTTTTCTTTCTTTGCCTTCTCCTACTTTCTTGGTATCTATCTATTCTAACATGTCTTTAATCATTACTTACAAACTCAAAACCCCAAATTTTTATCTCCAATCCATACCATTCCTCAAAATTTCAGGTTTATTTGCAACTGTTTATTTAACAACTACTTGGATATCTAACAGGCATCTCAAACTTAATGTGTCTAACATGTGAACTCTTGATCTTTAGCCTCCAATCCCAACCTGTTCTGTTCAACTCAGTTGATTGGCAGCTCCATTCTTTTAATCTCTGAGATCAAAAATTTGAAAAGAATCAAATTTTAAAACCTAACATGTATTGTGGAAAACTGATTTCAAATGATTGAGAATTCTTAACATCTAGACATCCTCATAAAACTATTTGAGTTCAAAGATAAAAGAAAAGGCCAGGCTCTCAGCACTTTGGAAGGCTGGGGCAGGCAGATCACTTGACATCAGGAGTTTGAGATAAGCCTGGACAACATGGCAAAATCTCATCTCTACTAAAAATACAGAAAATTAGCTGGGCGTGGGGGCAGGCACCTGTACTCCCAGCTACTCAGGAGGAGGCAGGAGACTTGTTTGAACCTGGGAGGCAGAGGTTGCAGTGAGCTGAGATTGCACCATTGCACTCCAGCTCAGGCAACAGTGCGAGACTATGTCTCAAAAAAAAAAAAAAAAAAAAAAGTACATCCAAACAATTTGTAGAAGAAGCAAGGCCACAGTAAAAGTTATGAACATGCAGAACTCAAGGAATACTGTACACATGTGTACACACAGCTTCCTGAGGAATCTACTAGAGGAGGAACTTCATCCTACCAAAGGTGACAGGAAAGCTTCAAAAAGAAGAGTACGTATTTCATATATTTGATTGTAGAGTCAAGACAAAAATGAGGCTGAGGTCTGTGGGTTAAAAAACACATCTTCCCTCCTGACAAAGTAAAAAATATGCAATGAAAAACAGAAGAGAGAAAAGGGGTAAACAGAATAAGATCTGCTACAAAGGCAATTAGTGAGAGTTAAAAACATAATTTAAGACTGACAAATAATAAAGAATATTATTTAAGTAAGATGAGGTATGCACCATCATGCCCAGCTAATTTTTCCAACTTTTTATAGATGGAGGGGGGGTCTCACCATGTTGCCCAGTCTGGTGTCCAACCCTTGCCTCAAGGGATCCATCTCAGCCTCATAAAGTGCTGGAATAATAGGCATGAGCCACTATGTCCAACCATCCTTGTACTTATTTCTTTTTGAGACAGGGTCTTGCTCTGTCACTCAAGCTAGAGTGCAGTGGTAGGATGACAGCTCACTGTAGCCTCAAACTCCTGGGCTCAAGCCATCTTGCCGCTTCAGCCTTCTGAGTACCTAGGACTATAGGTGCACTCCACCAAGCCCAGATAATTTTTAAAAATTTTTTGATAGAGATGGGGTCTTGCTATTTTGCCCAGGCTGGTCCAGAACTCCTGGTCTCAAGTGATGCTCCCACCTCAGCCTCCTAAAGTGCTGGGATTACAGGTGTGAGCCACCATGCCCAGCACCTTGTACCATTTTTATTTTGCAACTTGTTGTAAGTTAGAAATTATTTTGAAGTACAAAGTGAAATAGTAACAAGTATCAGCAAAGATGAGGAACACTGGGTACACTCAACACACTACTGGTGGAAGCATAAACTGCTACAACCACTTGGGAAAAAAATCTGTCATTCTCTACTGAAGCTGAAATATAACACAACAATTTCACTTCTAGGTATATACCACATAGTAACACACACGCACACACATAGATTCCAAGAGACATGCACAAGAATGTTCACAATAAAATTATTTTGTAAGAGCAAAAAACAAGTAACAAACTAAATGCCCATCTATTGATGGCAGTGCTAGTACACTGGAAATGTAAATTCTGTATATCCATACAAAGGAATAAATAAATGAACTATATTTGTATGTAGTAAAACAGACACATCTAAATAAGGGTTATTAAAGAATAAAAAAACAGACTCAAAAGAATACATACTATGATTCCAACATATTTCAAAGTCAAAAACAAGCATAATAAAACTCCAGTGTTAGAAGTCACGAGCACACTTTAGGGAGAAAGCAGTAATGGAGCCACAAGGAAGGGTTTCCAGTACTGACCATGGTGTTTATCTGAATGTGTATAGTGGCTTCCCAAAGATTAACCCTGATATTTCATTAGCAGTGTAGTTATTGTACTGTTCTGATGTACATTAATTAAAAATTAAGTTTAAATAAGAGGTGAGTTTTTTTGGGGGAGGGAGGGTAAGGCCTAATAGATGGTCAATTTTGTGATTATTCCATAGGGCCCTTTCATGTTTTGAGTAAAGAATTCAACATATCAGTTTGAAGAACCACTGATTATAAGATGAAGCATTATTTATATGCCATGAAACAAGAAAGAAAAAAGAGAAAAAACACTGCTCAATAAACTATGACTCTCAACAATAAAATCTTTAAATGTGTTTTTTACACTGAGACTATTCAGAACTATAAGCTTTCCCCTACCAAACTTTTATTGCAAGGTATCTACAAAAGAATGGTCTCGGATCTCAATCCAAGATGGCCGATTAGGAGCAGCTCAGGATTGCAGCTCCCAGTGAAGGCGCGGAGGGGGAGTGGACACCGCATTTCCAGATGGATTTTTATTGCCCACAGACCAGGAGATTCCCAGGCGGAGGAGCCCCACGGGTTGCGAGCGAGGCTGGTTTGGCCGGTGCGGCTGTTTTGGCTGGCACAGCAGTTCTCTGTACAAAATACACGGGTCTGTGTGCCGTTTTAGCTGGCGACTGGAGCTCCGGGAAGGCACAGTCACCCATTCATCTGATTAGAAAGGGGACTGAAACAAGGAGCCAGGCCAGGAGATTCCCGGGCAAAAAAGCACCATGAATCTCAGCATGTGACACAGTGGGTCGCTGCAGGGGAAATCACACAGATCCCGGCGCCTTTTCAACAGGCAACTGGAACACCTGGGGAGACAGTCAACCCTTCAACTAAAAAAAAGGCTCTGAGGCAGGGAGCCAGGTGATAAGGCTCGGCTGGTCCCACCCCCACAAAAAAAACAGCAATGGGAAACACTCTGGATTGAGTTTCACAACAAGCACAGCTGAACCCAGGACGGTCCAGCTCTGTTGGGGGAGGGGGTGTCCGCCATTACCGAGGCAGTCCACCACTATGGAGGTAATTTGCCATTGCTCAGGCAGCCCGCCATTACAGAGAGAGTCCGCCATTATAGAGGTGGGCCGTCATTGCGGAGGCAGTTCTAACTACACCGGTATAAACAGGACTGCAGGGAAGTTAACATGGTAGCTGGGCGGAGCCCACAGCAGCTCAGCAAAGCCTCTGCAGGCAGATAGTGACTAGGCTGCCTCATCGATGGACAGGGCAGCCCTGAAAAAAAGGCAGAATCATAACAGAAACTCATAAATAAAGCCCTAACTCCCGGGGACAGAGCACCTGGGGAAAAAGAAAAGGGGTTTATGTGCAGACTTAAACGTACCTGCCCAGCAGCTCTGAATGAACAACGGAGCTCACAGCTCAGCACTTGAGCTCCTATAAAGGACAGATTGTCTCCTCAAGCAGCTCCCTGACCCCCGTATATCCAAAGAGTCACCTCATAAAGGAGAGCTCAGACTGACATTTGGCGGGTATCCTTCTGGGACAAAGATACCAGAAGAACAAACTGGCAGCAACCCTTACTGTTCTGCAGCCGCTGCAGGTGATCCCCCAGGCAAACAGGGCCCGAGTGGACCTCAGCAGTCCTACAGCAGAGGGGCCAGGCTGTTAGAAGGAAAACTAAGAAACAGAAAGAAATAACTTCATCATCAACAAACTGAACGTCCACTCAGAGACCCAATCTGAAAGTTAACAACTACAAAGACGACAGGTGGATAAATCCACAAAGATGGGAAGCAACCAGTGCAAAAAGGATGAAAACACCTGAAACCAGAACGCCTCTCCTCCTACAAAGGATCACAACTCCTCACCAGCAAGGGAACAAGGCTGGATGGAGAATGAGTGTGTGAATTGACAGAATCAGGCTTCAGAAGGTGGGCAATAAGAAAACTTCTGTGAGCTAAAGAACATGTTCTAACCCAATGCAAAGAAACTAAGAACTTGAAAAAAGATTTGACGAAATGCTAACGAGAATAAACAACTTAGAGAGGAATATAAGTGAATTGATGGAGCTGAAAAACACAACACGAGAACTTTGCGAAGCATACACAAGTTTCAACAGCCGAACAGACCAAGAAGAAGAAAGGATATCAGAGGTTGAAGATCAACTCAATGAAATAAACAAGAAGGCAAGATTAGAGAAAAAAGGGTTAAAACGAATGAACAAAGTCTCCAAGAAATATGGGACTATGTGAAAAGACCTAATCTATGTTTGATAGGTGTACCTGAATGTGATGGAGAGAATGAATCCAAGCTGGAAAACACTCTTCAGGATATTATCCAGAAAAACTTCCCCAACCTAGCAAGGCAGGCCAATATTCAAGTCCAGGAAATACAGAGAACACCACAAAGATATTCCTCAAGAAGGGCAACCCCAAGGCACATAATCTTCAGATTCACCAGGGTTGAAATGAAGGAGAAAATGCTAAGGGCAGCCAGAGAGAAAGGTCGGGTTACCCACAAAGGGAAGCCCATCAGACTCACAGCAGATCTCTCAGCAGAAACCCTACAAGCCAGAAGAGAGTGGGGGCCAATATTCAACATCTTTAAAGAAAAGAACTTTCAACCCAGAATTTCATATCCAGCCAAACTAAGCTTCCTAAGTGAAGGAAAAATAAAATCCTTTGTGAACTAGCAAGTACTCAGAGATTTCATCACCACCAGGCCTGCTTTATAAGAGCTCCTGAAAGAGGCACTAAACATAGAAAGGAACAACTAGTACCAGCCACTCCAAAGGATACCAAATGGTAAAGAGCACCAACACAATGAAGAAACTGCATCAACTAAAGGGTAAAACAGCCAGCTAGCATCAAAATGGCAGGATCAAATTCACACATAACAATATTAACCCTAAATGTAAATGGGCTAAATGCCCCAATCAAAAGACACAGACTGGCAAATTGGATAAAAAGCCAAAACCCATTGGTGTGCTGTATCCAGCAAACCCATCTCACATGCAAGGATACACAAAGGCGCCGGGCGCAGTGGCTCACGCCTGTAATCCTAGCACTTTGGGAGGCTGAGGTGGGCGGATCACCTGAGGTCACGAGTACAAGACCAGCCTGACCAATATGGTGAAACTCCATCTTGAAAAAAAAAAAAAAAAAAAAAAAAAAGGATACACAAAGGCTCAAAATAAAGGGATGGAGGAAGATTTACCAAGCAAATGGAGAGCAAAAAAAAGCAGGAGTTGCAATTCTTGTCTCTGATAAAATAGACTTTAAACCAACAAAGATCAAAAGACACAAAGAAGGACATTACATAATGGTAAAAGGATCAATGCAACAAGAAGAGCTAACGATCCTAAATATATACGCACCCAATACAGGAGCACCCAGATACATAAGGCAAGTTCTTAATGACTTACAAAGAGACTTAGACTCCCACACAATAATACTGGGAGACTTTAACACCCCATTGTCAATATTAGACAGATCAACGAGACAGAAAATTAACAAGGATATCCAGGACTTGAACTCAGACCTGGACCAAGCAAACATAATAGACATTTACAGAGCTCTCCACCCCAAATCCACAGAATATACATTCTTCTCAGCACCACATCGCACCTACTCTAAAACTGACCACATAACTGGAAATAAATTGCTCCTCAGCAAATGCAAAAGAATGGAAATCATAACAGACAGTCTCTCAGACCACAGTGCAATCCAGTTAGAACTCAGAATTCAGAAACTAACTCAGAACCGCACAGCTTCATGGAAACTGAACAACTGGCTCTTGAATGTTGACTGGATAAACAATGAAATGAAGGCAGAAATAAAGATGTTCTTCAAAACCAACGAGAATGAAGACAAAACATACCAGAATCTCTGGGACACATTTAAAGCAGTCTCTAGAGGAAAATATATAGCAATAAATGCCCACATGAGAAGCAAGGAGAGATCTAAAATTGACACCCTATCGTAAAAATTGAAAGAGCTAGAAGAGCAAGATCAAAAAAACTCAAAACCTAGCAGAAGATAAGAAATAACTAAGATCAGAGCAGAACTGAAGGAGATAGACACACAAAAAACCCTTCAAAAAAAATCAATAAATCCAAGAGCTGGTTTTTCAAAAAGATCAACAAAATAGACCACTAGCCAGATTAATAAAAAAGAAAAGAGAGAATAATCAAATAGATGCAATAAAAAACGATAAAGGGGATATCACCACAGATTCCACAGAAATTCAAACCATCATCAGAGATTACTACAAACAACTCTATACACATAAACTAGTAAACCTGGAAGAAATGGATAAATTCCTGGACACTTGCATCCTCCCAAGCCGAAACTAGGAAGAAGTCGAAACCCTGAATAGACCAATAACAAGGTCTGAAGTTGAGGCAGCAATTAAGAGCCTACCACCCAAAAAAAGGAAGTCCAGATGGGTTCACAGCCAAAATCTACCAGACATACAAAGAGGAGCTGGTACCATTCCTTCTGAAACTATTCCAAACAATCCAAAAAGAAGGAATCCTTCCCAAATCATTTTATGAGACCAACATCATCCTGATACTAAAACCTAGCAGAGACTCAGCAAGAAAAGAAAACTTTAGGCCAATATCCATGATGAACATAGATGCAAAAATCTTCAACAAAATACTGGCAAACTGATTGCAACAGCGCATCAAAAAGCTTATCCACCATGATCAAGTAGGATTCATCCCCCGGGATGCAAGGCTGGTTCAACATACGCAAGTCTATAAACATAATTCACCACATAAACAGAACCAAAGACAAAAACCACATGAGTATCTCAATAGATGCAGAGAAGGCCTTTGACAAAATTCAACAGCCCTTTATGCTAAAAACCCTCAATAAACTAGGTACTGACGGAATGTATCTCAAAATAATAAAAGCTATTTACGACAAATCCACAGCCAATATCATACTGAATGGGCAAAAACTGGAAGCATTCCCTTTGAAATCTGGCACTAGACAAGGATGCCCTCTCTCACCACTCCTATTCAATACAGTACTGGAAATTCTAGCCAGAGCAATCAGGCAAGAAAAAGAAATAAAGGGTATTCAATTAGGAAAGGAGGAGATCAAATTGTTTCTATTTGCAGACAACATGATTGTATATCTAGAAGACACCATCATCTCCGCTGAAAATCTCCTGAAACTGATAAGCAACTTCAGCAAAGTTTCAGGATACAAAATCAATGTGCAAAAATCACAAGCATTCCTATACTCCAATAACAGACTTAAAGAGAGCCAAATCAAGAACGAACTGCCATTCACAATTGCTACAAAGAGAATAAAATACCTAGGAATACAACTAACAAGGAACATAAAGGACCTCTTCAAGGAGAACTACAAACCACTGCTCAGTGAAATAAGAGAGGACATAAACAGGTGGAGAAACATTCCATGTTCATGGTTAGGAAGAATCAATATCGCGAAAATGGCCATACTGCACAAAGTAATTTACAGATTCAACGCTATCCCCCATCAAGCTACCAATGACCTTCTTCACAGAATTGGAAAAAAACACCTTAAACTTCATATGGTACCAAAAAGAGAGCCTGCATAGCCAAGTCAATTCTAAGCAAAAAGAACAAAGCAGGAGGCATCACACTACCGGCCTTCAAACTATACTACAAGGCTACAGTAATCAAAACAGCATGGTACTGGTACCAAAACAGAGATATAGACCAATGGAACAGAACAGAGGCCTCGGAGGCAACATAACACATCTACAACCATCTGATCTTTGACAAACCTCAAAAAAAACAAGCAATGGTGAAAGGATTCCCTGCTTAATAAATGGTATTGGGAAAACTGGCTAGCCATGTGCAGAAAGCAGAAACTGGACCCCTTCCTGACACCTTATACTAAAATTAACTCCAGATGGATTAAAGACTTAAACATAAGACCTAACACCATTAAAAACTCTAGAAGAAAGTCTAGGCAAAACCATTCAGGACATAGGCATAGGCAAGGACTTCATGACCAAAACACCAAAAGCATCGGCAACAAAAGCCAAAATAGACAAATGGGACCTAATCAAACTCCACAGCTTCTGCACGGCAAAAGGAACAGTCATTAGAGTGAATTGGCAACCAACAGAATAGGAAAAAATTTTTGCAGTCTACCCATCTGACAAAGGGCTGATATCCAGAATCTACAAAGAACTAAAACAGATTTACAAGAAAAAAAACAAGCCCATTCAAAAGTGGGCGAAGGATACGAACAGACACTTTACAAAAGAATACATACATGAGGCCAACAAACATATGAAAAAATGCTCATCATCACTGGTCATTAGAGAAATGCAAATCAAAACTACATTGAGATACCATCTCACACCAGTTAGAATGGTGATCATTAAAAAATCTGGAGACAACAGATGCTGGAGAGGATGTGGAGAAATAGGAACACTTTTACAGTGTTGGTGGGGAGTATAAATTAGTTCAATCATTGTGGAAGACAGTGTGGTGATTCCTCAAGGACCTAGAAATAGAAATTCCATTTGACCCAGCAATCCTATTGCTGGGTATATATCCAAAGGATTATAAATCGTTATACTATAAGGACACATGCACACGAATGTTCACTGTGGCACAGTTTACAATAGCAAAGACCTGGAACCAACCCAAATGCCCATCGATGATAAGACTGGACAGGGAAAATGTGGCACATATACACCATGGAATATTATGCAGCCATCAAAAATGATGAATTTGTGTCCTTTGTAGGGACATGGATGAACCTGGAAACTATCATTCTCAGCAAACTGACACAAGAACAGAAAATCAAACACTGCATGTTCTCACTCATAAGCGGGTGTTGAACAATGAGAACACATGGACACAGGGAGGGGACCATCACACACTGGGGTCTGTCCGGGGGAAATAGGAAATAGGGGAGGGACAGCGGAGGGTGGGGAGTTGGGGGAGAGATACCATGGGGAGAAATACCAGACAAAGGTGATGGGGAGGAAGGCAGCAAATCACACTGCCATGTGTGTAGCTATGCAACAATCTTGAATGTTCTTCACATGTACCCCAAACCTAAAATGCAATAAAAAAAAAGCAGCTTCAAAAAAAAAAAAAAAAAATTGAAATTTTGGCTGGGCACAGTGGCCCACGCCTGTAATCCCAGCACTTTGGGAGGCTGAGGCAGGTGGATCACTTGAGGTTAGAAGCTCGAGACCAGCCTGGCCAACATGGTGAAACCCTGTCTCTACTAAAAATATAAAAATTAGTTGGATGTGGTGGCGCATGCCTGTAATCCCAGCTACTTGGGAGGCTGAGGCAGGAGAATCACTTGAACCCCAGAGGCAGAGGTTGCAGTCAGCCAGTATCACACCACTGCACTCCAGCCTGAGCAACAGAGTGGGACTCCATCTCAAAAAAACAAAAATAAATAAATAATTAAAAATTAAAAAAAAAAAAAAAAGAATGGTCTCAATGACTGAAAATATTTCTACTCTTTTTTCCCTACTAATATTATCACATTTGCTCTTCAGAGAGTCTGTGAGTTAAGAGTTAAGAGACTTTAGAGATCATCTGGATTTTATCAATGAGAATATAAAGCCCAGAGGTTGACTTCGTTTTAAAAGGCAGCAGGAGGCAAAAGAAGAGGTTTGATCCTACAGCTCACAGTTCCCAAGACTGATTTTCCTTTATTTCTTAAGGTATTAATCACAGTAAAAAATGTTAACTCAGAAGAGATTTCATGTGAAAACGTAGGATTCTGAGTTTGTTATAACAGTAAAGACAGATTTTTTTTTTCATGTGAGTCACTGGAATTGTGACCAAAAATAAAGACATAAATTAGCATGGGGAAAATTATCTTGGATATCAATTAATATTTATTTTCTGAATATGAATAATCTGTAAACTTTTTAATAAGTCTGCTCCAAAACATACTAATAAAAATTATTAAAACGTTGCTTCTAAATACCCTACAAGCAAGAATATCAACAGATGAATGAGTACAATGATTCAGCAAAGATTCATGGATAAAGAAATCATAGACAATGGTTTGAATAGCCACTTAAGAGGTCAAAAGCTACTAAAGAAACAGTGATGATGGCTCACACCTATAATCCCAGCACTTTGGGAGACTAAGGCGGGTGGATCACCTAAGGTCGGGAGTTCAAGACCAGCCTGACCAACATGGAGAAACCCTGTATCTACTAAAAAAAATATAAAATTAGCCAGATGTGGTGGCACATGCCTGTAATCCCAGCTACTTGGGAGGCTGAGGCAGGAGAATCACTTGAACCTGGGAGGCGGAGGTTGCAGTGAGCTAAGATCACGCATCACATTCTAGTCTGGGCAACAAGAGCGAAACTCCAGCTCAAAAAAAAAAAAAAAGTGATGAAAATCAGCTTTGGAAAATAAAAGAAAATCATCTGGAAGATTATCTTAGCCCCTGATTTGCAAATAAATTTTTCAGAAAGGGAGTCATACTATACTGCTCAGGAGATGAAACTAAAACACAGATTTAACTCATGTCTTTACAGGAAACAATTCAAGTAAGGTGGTAACACACATTTTCAGAAAGTAAATCATGGGTGTACTCTGAGAACCAATATATAAAGTAGCAGTGTGTTTATATTTTATAGTTTATAAAATGCGTTCATAATTTGATCTTTAGAATCTATGAATTTTCAGAGCAAATATTATCCTCTTTGTATGAAACAACAAACTGAAGCTGTTATGTTCAATGATCGGCCTAGTCATACAGTTCAAGATCGATCTAGTACTTGAACCTAGATGCCCTCATTGCACACCATTTTTATCTGTATCTGTTACTGTAACCCTGGATGTATATTGGGACCCAAAACATTCAAACTCAGTAACATAAATCTACTTGCCAACATCTCTGGAAAATTGACTCCAACACTTTAGAGGTGATGCAGAATTTGGTGCTTTAACTTTATAAATGGTAAAACTATTAACTCTGGGACCACTGCCTATAAATCTTACCTTCACATCAAAGGAAGGCTTGAAGAGTTTGTCCTTGGACAGAAATTTTGATGGTGTATCCAGGTGTAATGAAGGCTCCTTCTGAAGTGGTTGTCCCACTGCTGGGGAGGCTGAAACCTGTCTGGCATGTTGTGAGACCACAGCATAGAAAGCTTTACTCTGAAAGCGGTGCATATCTAAAGGTGTAACGACGGTTTTTCTGTGAGTTTGCAAGTGTGTGCCAGGATGCTCTGCAGTATCTGGATTTAGACTGACTCCATTTGTTATTTCCGTTTCCAAAGTTCGTTCTAGAGATTTAAAATAAAAAGAAACAAACATGAGCCACTAATGCCCACTTCCTATACACAAGAAGTAATGTTTTATATCTGTTTTCTTTCCTTTCTTTCCTCTTTTTTAGATATTGGGTCTTACTTTGACTCTGACCCAGGCTGGAGTGCAGTGTATGTTCACAGCTCACTGCAGCCTTAACCTCCTGGGCTCAAGCAATCCTCCCACCTCAGCCTCCCAAGCAGCTGGGACTACAGGCACATACCACCACACCTGGCTAATTTTTTGTATTTTTTTGTTGCCCATGCTAGTCTTGAACTCCTGGGCTCAAGCAATCCACCTACCTTGGCATCCCTATCTAACTGTTAGTTTTCATGTCAATTCTCAGGTACACTTTAAATCACAAAATTATACAGCTACTTTCCAAGAAACAAACCAGATTATGCACTAAATATATATGAAGTTAGACAAGCACATTAACTGAAAAATAAATAAATAAAAATAGATTTCCTGTTTCATCTTGCTATGTCTCAATAAGCTTATTTGGCAAAAATTGTATCAGTGAATGTCCTTCTAGTCATTGGCAGAGTAAAAAGAAAATCTGAATTACATGTACTCAGAGTTAACTACAGTCAAATTCTGGAAAATCCTTAATCAAATTTCAATATGACCTAAACATCACTTAGCCTCAGTCATAAAATTACAACTCCCTGGCAAAATAAGTAATAACCCTGAGAGGCATTCCCAAGTTGCTGATATGTCCCTGAACTTTGCCCAGGGATGCTATTATCTTATAAGAGAGGGTACTGATTCTTCTACCTCTGCGTTCCACCTTTTTCCAACACTTAACAAAAAACTTATTAGATAACTACTCCATGCCACGTCTAGTGTAAGACATGGGAATTACAGAATTCACAAGACATGCATGTTCCCTGCCTTTCTAGAACTTGTAATTTAGCAGAGACACACAAAATAAACCCGCATTATAACACTGAGGTAAGAGCTATAAAAGGGATGATACAAAGCGTCATGGTAAAACAAAATGTTACAGCAAGACAAAGGCCATATTTGGTGAGTCAAGAAAGGCTTCCCCAGGGAAAGTGGTATCTTAGCTGAGAACTGAAATAGATAAGAAGGAAGAGCAAGCAACTGTGAGGTGGTCCACAGGAAACGTGCAGAAGCCCAAAGATGAAAGCACATTAACTATATAGTGTGTTACTGTGAGCTACAGAAGGAATCAATAGTAAATAGGAGCCAAGCATACATCTTTAGACTTCAAACACTGAGACCCTCACTGCACCCAATGTGAAAAGCGAAAACCAATAACCTTTCCTAAAAACAAGCATTGGCACATTTATATCCCAGAAACCATCAAGTTGTAAATATATATAAAAGAACAGAATAAAAGTATTAACCTTCTTTAGATGAATTTTCAATCAGAAAATGGCTTTCGTCTGCTCTCTTCCCGTTCTAGCAGTCTCCAACAGCCAAGCTATAGTAACTGCAGGTAAATTCCACTTCTTCGCAGCTTCATATTTAGAGCCACCAGGTTCTTTTAATATAAGATGAGTACTGGCAAGCATGCCTTTCTTTGCATTGGATTTGCGAACAAAGTATTCTTGAACACTGAAATTTATATTTAAAGAAGTGCAAATGGTCACATATACAATTAGTCCACAAAACTAACAACAACATTTCTAACACAACAGTGTGGTCAGAGATCATCTAAGAAAATATACACTGATTAAAAGTTGGTTTAGTCTATCTGAAAGTAAGCTAATCCCCTTACAAATGCTTACTCTAGGGTAAAAACGTATTGCTAGAACAAACTTTTTCAAAACATAATTAGACATGCAAAGAATAGACAGCAAAATTACCTCTTTTTTTGAGACAGGGTCTTGCTATGTAGTCCAGGCTGGAGTGCAGTGGCATATTCACAGCTCACTGCAACCTCTGCCTCCCGGGCTCAAGCCATCCTCCCACCTCAGCCTCCCCAGCAGCTGGGACTACAGGTGTACACCACCACACCCAGCTAATTTATCTATTTTTTGTAGAGATGGGGTTTCACCATGTTGCCTAGCCTGGTCTCAAACTCCTGAGCTCAACTGATCCTCCTGCCTCAGCCTCCTAAAGTTGGGATTACAGGCATGAACCACCTTGCACAGCCAAAATTACTTCCTTAATTACTTACTACCCACACGCCTTGTCCTTTCTGGAAAAAATGACAGGAGCAAAGAGTATAATTTTTTTTAAATCTACCACTTCTCAAAGCATTTCTACATATTATCTCATTTGATCCTCTCAATATTTTAGACATGGGGGAAAAATACAGAGAAATTATGTGACTTACTCAAGATCATAGGATATTAAACACAGAGAATATGGGGCAGAAAAAAGAAGTCTACCACTTGAGATTGAACAGAATTCAGTGATTTCTTCTATGACTTCTGGGTTTTACATTCTAGTTCCTGACTTTTCGGATTTTTAAATTTCCCATGTTTCCTAGCACTTTTTTTTCTATGTTATATGTTTATCTTACTACTTTTATAACTTCACTTTTTACATTTAACCCACTAATCCATTCAGTACTTATTCAGGTACGAGATATTGCTCCAACTTTAATGAATCCTATTTATTGAATAAGCCATATCTTCCTTAATAATTTGAAATGCCACTTTTATCATAAATTCCTTTTTGTATTTGGGTCTCCTACTAAACTTGCTGACCATTAATTAAACTTTCTGCTACAGGCAACCACACTGTTATTTAATAAAGTTTCACAAAATACATATTTGTTTGTTTGTTTTCTGAGACAGGGTCTTGCTCTGTCCTCCAGGATAAAGTACAGTGGTGACATCGTGACCCACTGCAGCCTTGACCTCCCAGGCTCAAACAATCCTCCCACCTCAGCCTCCCCAATAACTGAGATTATAGGTTCATGCTATATAGCCTGGCTAATTTTTAAACTTTTACAAAGACAAGGTCTCAGCATATTGCCCCAGGCTGGTCTTGAACTTGGCTTCCTGCCACAGCCTCTCAAAGTGCTAGGATTACAGGCATGAGCCACCGACACTGGCCACAAAATATATTTTAATAACTGCTAGGGCTAGTCCCAATTATTCTATTTCAGAATTTGCATGACTTTCCTGCTGAGTAGAGCTTTAGTTGTATCCAGTGGAGTCTGTTGTAATGTTTGTTATTATCTTCCACAATTTCAGTTGTAAAAGAATATTTTATTGTTTCATGTAATTCAAATACAAAATAGCAAAAAAAAAAAAAAAAAAGAAATATACAGCTTAATGAATTATTATAAGGTGAAATCCTTATGTCCACCACCCATGTCAGAAGACAGAATCTTGTTAGCCCCCCAGAACCTCTCCAACATGCCATAACCACCTCCCTTTCCTCCCCGCTTAATAGCAGCCACTATTTGGGCTTTTTTTTTTTTGGAGACAGGGTCTCGCTTTGTTGCCCTGGCTGTGGTATAGTTGCGTGATCATAGCTCACTGCAGCCCTGATCTCCTGGACTCAAGCAGTCCTCCTGCCTCAGCCTTCTGAGTAGTTGGGACCATAGGCACATGCCACCATGCCTGGCTCATTTATTTTATTTTATTTTTAAAGTAGAGATGAGGTCTTACTATGTTGTTCAGGCTGGTCTTGAACTCCTGAGCTCAAGCAATCCTTGGCCTCCCAAAGTGCTGGGATTATAGGCATGAGCCACTGGGCCAGAACTATTTGGACATTTATGATAATCAATTCTTTACTTTTCTTTAATCAAATAATGGCATCTTTAAAGACTACATTTAGGCTTTTGCTTTTCATGTCTTTTAGCTTATAGGTTCCTACCTTCTCTTCCATACCCTTAACATATATTCATTGAAGACACTGGATCATTTATACTGTAGAGTTACAACCAGGGTTTTGCTGATGGCATTATTGTGGTGTAGTTTAACATGTTGTTCTGCTGTTTGCATTTCCCATAAATTGGTAGTTGGGTCTAGAAGCATCATCAGATTGACGTTTGATTATTTTGCCAAGACTAATTCAAGTGGTGGTATATTCTTCATAAGAAGGTACATCTTGCTTTGTTCCTTTATTGTGTGATTAATTATTGATGTTCAATGCCTATATTATTTCATTCATTAGAGGTTACAATCTTAATCATTCCTTATTTATTTGTTGAAACATCTTTATAAAGGGAAACTCTGCCTTACCAACTACCATGTTACCCTGATGCAAACTGCACAGGAAAAAGGTTAAATACTTGATCTTTTCCCTTTGTCAGCTTTCAAAGTAATGGATTGGTTCCCTAATATCTTTCAAAGACGACCAATTACCTTAGTTTATTTGGTGTCATTATGAAGTCACGACTTAAAAACTATTTCATGTGTTTGGATCCACTGCAGTTATTATCTCTAATGATACCTAAGTTTTCATCTTTGGCAGTGGAGGTATTTTTTTTTTAAGGCTAGTCAAGTGAAGCAGTGGGTTTAGAGAAGGAACAAAGACATTTGTAACTGGTTGTGATCAATTAGTTGTAAACATCCCTACACTCAGACCAGCCCAGTGGAGGTACTTCAGACACAATCCTCTCTAGTAGTCATTGATAATGTCCTTGCTATTTGGTCTGACAAAATGTTCCAGACTTACTAGTACATTTTCTCCCCCAGATCTGAAATTAACTATTTCTTCGAGCTTTAGTTTTAGTGAGAAATGGCACCAGGTTGCTTGCTACTATTGGGTTGATATTTCTTTCTTTCTTTTTATTTTTTTGAGACAGAGTCTCACGTTGTTGTCCTGGCTGGAGGGCAGTGGCGTGATCTCAGCTCACTGCAACTTGCGCCTCCTGGGTTCATGTCTCAGCCTCCTAAGTAGCTGGGAACACAGGCTCACACCACTACAGCCGGCTAATTTTTGTATTTTTCGTAGAGACAGGGTTTCACTATGTTGGTCAGGGTTGTCTCGAACTCCCGACCTCATGATTCACCCACCTTGGCCTCCCAAAGTGCTGGAATTACTGGCATAAGCCACTGACACCCAGCCTTTGGATTGATAACCATTTTTAAGTTTGTATGGTTTTGACTTCCTCTTTAAACAGAGTTACCAAAAACAGTTTCAAAAATTTCCAATTGATAGAATCGTTCATTTTAGAGTTTTATTATTCATTTCTAGTTTTTTTGTGCTGTGATGAGAGAATATGGTCTGCAAACTTTTTACTTGAGGAAAAGTACTAATATTTTCTTTGCAGCCAATTTTTTTTTTTTTACAGGCAGCATTTATGAGTATCCACAGGCACTTGAAAAGGTTTGCTCACCATTTCAGGGTAGATATGTAATTAAATATGCTATTTAAGTCTATATCCTTCCTTGTTTTCTGTCTTTTTCACCTGTCATACAGTAAAATGTGGGAATTAAAGTCTCCTACAAGTAATGTTTCTGTTGATTCCTATTTACATCTCTGTTGTTTTTGTTTTTATGAATGGTGCTGCTCTATTTGCTACATACATATTTTATCTTCAATGTTAACAGCACTCTTTATTTAGAGTGCTCTTCTTTTTCTAGTTTAATGCCTTTTGATTTAAATTTAAACTTGTATGATAGTAAAACTGTACCCCCTTTCTCTTTGTTTATATTTACTTAGTACGTATCTTTGCCCACCCTTTTTGTTTTTCTCAAAAGTTCTGAATCACTTTGTTCTAGGTATATCTTTTGTTTAAAAGTATAGTTGAGGCCAGGTGCGGTGGCTCACGCCTATAATCCCAGCACTTTGGGAGGATGAGGTGGGTGAATCACAAGGTCAGAAATTCAAGACCAGCCGGTCAGCATGGTGAAACCCTGTCTCTACTAAAAATACAAAAATTAGCCAGGCATGGTGGTGGCACCTGCAGTCCAAGCTACTTGGGAGGCTGAGGCAGGAGAATTGCCTGAATCCAGGAGTTAGGGCTTTCAGTGAGCCAAGATTATGCAACTGCACTCCAGCATGGGTGACAGAGTACGACTCTGTCTCAAAAAAAAAAAAAAAACTATAGCTGTGTTTTATGATTTAATGTAAAAGTATTTTCCTTTTAGTATAAAAGTTTATTTACATTTATTGATAAAATCATTTTCTACTTTTTTAAAATTTAGTTTTTATTTTTTTAGAGGCAGGGTCTCATTCTGTTACCCAGGCTCAGGTGTGGTGGCTCAATCATACCTCACTCTAGGCTCAAACTCCTGGACTCCAAGGATCCTATGGCTTCTGTCTCTCAGGTAGCTAGGACTACAGCTGTGTGCCACCATGCCCAACTAATTTTTTTAATTTTTATTTTGTAGAGATGTGGTTTCACTATGCTGCCCAGACTGACCTTCAACTCCTGGCCTCAGCCTATCCTTCTGCCTCAGCCTCCCGAAGTGCTAAGATTACAGGTGTAATTCACCACACCTGGCCTTTACTTTTTAAAACAGCCATCATACAATGTTCAATTAAGGGCTGGGCCAATATGAATTTTGGAAATAACTTTTAAATTCATTACCCCCACTTAACATTTGCATTTCTGACTGAAAACCAGAGAAATAATTACTGTATACTGAAGAAAGAAGAAGTCATCCATATGGCACATTGAAGGATATAATGCTTAGATAAGAACTTTCAATCACTGAGCACCAAAAAAAAAAAAAAAAAAGAACTCTTCAATAGTAGCCCCCACAATTCAGTATCAAATATTCCCTTTTACAGTGGCAAAGCCATTATGCCTGTATTCTTAGAAGTCGGCCAGGCATCCAACTACTAGTACTCTCCCTTCTGCCACGTTGAGCCATCACATAGATACAACACATAGCATCCATAAATATAATAAAGACACCCAACCAAATTCTAATTTGAATGCTCTCTAAGAAAACAAAAAGATACACCAACACAGCGGATGCATTACAAATATCACATACCTTGCTCCAAGGAGGTTTGCTAGGAACGTTAAAGACTCTTTTTCTGCTCCAACACATTGGCTAAATGATATAACACAATCCTCTAAAGGAGTCATTCCTGTCATTACCGGGACTGGTGTGAAGAGAGGATTCGACTCTGGATCAAACAAAGTCTGATAGTCTATGCAAGTAACCTTTTGAAAACAAGAGAAACAGTAAAGCCAAGCCGAAACAAGCAACCAGTGGTTAACATTAATTCAGTTACAGGAGCAATACTTTAGTTTTGATAAGAAGAAATTTTACTTTAATATGAACTTGTGTATGCTCATTCTCAATACGTTTCATATCATAATGTTAAAATTTATGTATATATACACACATATAAATTGACTGATTATATTAGGCTATTAAAACAGTAATATCAATGGAGTTATTGAATGTTGCTTTAAATTTCATTCCTTCCAATGTGTTAGTTTATATATATATTTTTAAGTTTATACTGTTTTTCTCATAATTCTTGAAACCTCAAAAAAAAAAATCCACAGTGAAATTACCAGTGATGCTTTGGTTGTAAGAAAACAAGACTAACAATGTGAGGTGACTCTAGAGAGACCTCCTAAGAAGGAATGCTGCTGCTGTGGCCTCTGGGAAACAGGAACCTCTATATAACAGGATTAGGCCCAAGAAGCTTGCACATTTTATTTTAGAATTTCCCTTGCTAAAAGCAAAATCAAGAGCGTTGTAATCCAAACACCGATTTACTGTCACTGAACTGCCTGAGAAATCAACATTAACCTTCTTGGCATTCAGATATCCTTCAATACTGTATTTCAACTGCTACAGTGTTTTCTTACCAGCCACGTGTTTGTAACAACTTCTCCCACGGTGGCTTCTACCTTACACCCCAGCAGAGGAACCACAGCATAATCAGCAACAGTTCTGCTTGGAAGGGACATGATTTTCCCAGCATTTTCTTTTATGATGTTTGCAATGTTAGATTCATTTTCATTACTAAAACCCAAAATGAGGAAACTCTTTCTGCTAAATAAGCCTTCTTCAGTAACTGTAGAATCATCAGGGAAGCAATGACTGACAGAAGACTGGTTTTCTTCTTGCAAAATGTGAGTAGAATCATTCAAGGGCTCAACATGAGTAGAATCATTACAGGGCCTAACTTCAGACTTCTCAGCTTCAGACTTCTTACCCTCAACTGAAAGAGAAAAGTAAATGTTTTCTAACAATTTCCCTTATAGTTAAAGTTTACTTCCTAGCAAGGATATTAATATAACATGGAATCTAAGAATTTTGACCATACTTACAAAACTAAGGCTTATGTGTACCCAATAAAGAGATATGGATTCACCCTGTCTTTGGAGTTACCAAGAGTCCTATTAGTATTACCATCGTCCATCAGGAAGGACAAGAGTGCTCATGTTAGTATTCCTAGTATAATAGAAACTTGAATTAGTTTAAAATTATATACCTCCAACAGGACTGTCTTAGCTCCAAAACTGGTTTAGATAATATCATTATGGAGAAAATTAACAGTTCTAAATGGTATAACTGTCAAGCCCTTAACCATGGAAATAACTATAAGGAAGTGGCGGGCAAATCCCGAAATATTTATTGTCTCTCCTTTTAGAGAAAAAGTTTGCCATGCTATGCAATTCCAACAAGGCTGGAAGCTATTCAACTCCTGAGAATGAGTAAGCTTAGATGGAAATAAAGGTGTTGCAATACTGTAAAACATTCCAACTTTTTTAACAGTTTTGTTAAAATGCAAACAGTTTGTTTATAAGTAAAAAACTTTCTATTTTTTGCAAGTACAATTATTATGCAGTCACATCTAGGAGAAAAAAATAACTTTGTTCAATGTCCATATATTGTTGGTAAGATGGGAAGGAGGAAGAAATTCAGTCGAATTTTAGACTACTACTACAAAAACAAAGTAGAAATACTAAGTTCTTATAAACCATTAGTAAAACCCTGAAGTTATTAAGAGACTCATAATAAACTAACATGTTCTACAGCAGTTCTTTCCATTTGTTTTAGTAGTAGGATCTCTTTTCAAACAGATCTCACCCAAAAGCCTAAGAGATACTACGTGATAATCATTCAAAAAGCTCCCTAAATCAAAAGCAATTTTAAGAATTAATTATAAAATACTTTATTAATGCTTTTCTAAGATGCTTGGTGATCCACTGAGATTTACTATCATTTCGTCCTTATAAAGTCAGTAAACCAGTAACTGCCTTAGAAAGGAAAGTTGAAGAAACTAATCACCTGCCCTACACCAAGTACTATTGGCTGAAGGATAATATATAAAATTACTGGCTGGGTGCGGTGGCTCACGCCTGTAATCACAACACATTGGGAGGCTAAGGCAGGAGGATCACATGAGGCCAGGAGTTTGAGATCAGCCTAGCCAACATGGTGAAACCCCGTCTCTACCAAAAATACAAAAATTAGCCGGGTGTGGTGGTACATGCCCATACGCCCAGCTACTCAGGAGGCTGCGGCAGGAGAATCACTTGAACCAAGGAGGTGGAGCTTGCAGTGAGCCAAGATTGTACCACTGCACCCCAGCCTGGGTGACGAAATGAGACCTTGTCTCAAAAAAAAAAAATTCCTTTCAGTTAATTTGTGGCTTCTTTATAGCAGAGCATCCTGGAAAATTAGGATGATCTCCTGCTGTGATATAATACTAAAGCATAAGTAAATTGAGAAAAGTCAATTTTGGAATATGGAAATAGTATAAATAAAAAAAGGAATGGTAGGAATTTCCTCTCTAGAAATATGGTAGGCTAGAGCTTTGAAACCTTCTCACTAAAAAAACACTTCAAAATACAGGATAAAATATTAAAATCCAGATCACTAAGTGGTTACTAAATCCAGAACATTAAATAGTACTAAAACTAATGGTTAGTCAAAATCTATTTTATATCTGTGTAGCACCCAGACCCTTGCATCACACAAGAGACAGGAGCCAATCTTTTGGTTTCATAAAAATTAGAGGTGAAGCAGAACATATACCCTGAGAGAACAAACCCAGAATCCCTGAAGGACTTTTTTGGACATACCTTTAGTAAATAGACCAAAACCAACCAACCAACCAACAACAAATCTGCCTTGCAAAGGAAGAGGTCAAGAACACTGGCTTTGGGTCAAGGGGAAAAAACATCTCTCCTGAGAATTTGTTCATCAGAGGCTGGTCCTCAGAGTAGCTTTGGGTATAAATTCTTACTAGTTGGATGATCTAAGAAACCTCCAGTCAATAAACCAACTTAGAGGTGTACTGAGTTTGTCAAATCCTAGGCACCTAGCAGACCCAAACATGAACCTTTTCTGGGGGGAACAAACCCCTATCCCAAATTTCTTAGATTTCCTAGAGTCCTAGTAAGTACAAGTTCACAATAAAAATCACAAAACACAAGAAAACCAGGCACCATAAACAATAACCAACAGAACAGAACAATTCGGATATTTCAGTAAGTTTCACGTGTTTCAAGAAATAAAGAACAAAAAATACAAATACAAAATGACAGACTTGGCCAAGTGTGGTGGCTCACACCTGTAACCCCAGCACTTTGGGAGGCTGAGGTGGGAGAATCACTGGAGCTCAGGAATTCAAGACTACAAAATCTCAATTTTTAAAAATAAAAAAAAAAAATAAACGACAGACTATTTAAAAAGCTAAAACTCCTAGGAATTGAAAAATTATTAAAACAGAAAATTTAATGGATGGGCAAAACAGATTAGGCAATAGCTACAGAGATGATATGTGATCTGGGAAAAAAGTCTGAGAGAATTACACACAATAAATCACAGAAAAACAAAAAGATGGAAGATAAGGACAGGTTAAGTGACCTATATACAGAGCAAATGGGAGTTAAAAGAATATAGAGAGTGGGGGAGAAGCAATATTCAAAGAGATAATAAACATTTCTCGACCTAACAAAAAGCAAAAAACGTACTAATTCTCAGATTCAGAAAGCACAATGAATCTCAAGCAGGACAAATAAATGGTAAAGCTCCAGGACACAAAAACCAAAAGAAAGATTATCTTAAAAATAGCCAGAGGATAAAGACATATTATCTGTAAAGGAAAGACAGACTAACATCTGACTTCCTATCCAGCAGTCAGGGAAACAGATGACAATGAAATACTATTTCTGTGCTTAAACAAAGTAAATGTCTAGAACTGTATACCCAACTCAAGAGTCTTCAGAAAAACTAAAGGAGTTTCTAAAGGATATTATTTTAGGAAGAAAGAAAGTGATTCCAGAAGAGAGGTCTCAGATGTAAAAACAATTGAGGAGAGCAAAGAAACAGTTAAACATGTTATTAAATGAAACAGATATTTACCATATAAAAGGATAATAATTGTGAAATTTTAAAAGATAATGAAAATACTAGACAAAATCACATAAGCTGAGTATGTTGATGAGTAGGGAGAGGAAGCTGGGCTAGTTTCGATCATTAAAGTATTCTAGGCCCGGCGCAGTGGTTCACGCCTGTAATCCTAGCTCTTTAGGAGGCTGAGGCGGGTGGATCACCTGAGGTCGGGAGTTTGAGACTAGTCTGACTAACTTGGAGAAACCCCATCTCTACTAAAAATACAAAATTAGCCGGGTGTGGTGGCGTATGCCTGTAATCCCAGCTACCTGGGAGGCTGAGGCAGGAAAATCACGTGAACCCAGGAGGTGGAGGTTGTGGTGAGTCAAGATCACACCAGTGCACTCCAGCCTGGGCAACAAGAGCAAAATATCACCTCAAAAAAAAAAAAGTATTCTAAGGTTCTTGTTTTATTCAAGAAGTAGATTAAAATTCTGATTAACTTTAGATTTTAAGTTATGATATACATTAAATTTATTGAAATTAATATTTTTGGCTATATATTTCATAAAGTCTTTTCTTAATAAAAAGAAGCAATGCTGTTTATAATGCTTCACTGGCAATTTACCTTACTACAAGAGTACAAGCTGAGATGGTAGTCCACAGTGCAGTGTTTCACGCATTAAAGACCACAATACTATCAATAAGGAGAAAGTGGCTTGTCAATGGTATCAAAGGGTAAAGATAAGTAGACCTAGTAAGGCCTGGGAATAGGGGAGGCGAGGAAAAGCTGTACTTTGGGGGAACTAATTATTTCATGTACATACAGGACAGTGCCAGGCACGATACTGTGCAATAGTCGTATGTTATCTCCTAAGGGGAAATCCTGCTGCCAAGGGTATTATAAAGGAGTAAACTATTAAAATACTTATCTCATTTTGTTGTAACAATTTACGTTTATTTATTTATCTGATCCTCCTTGTGAGTATCTAGAGATAGTGACTTAAATCTTGAATCAACTTTGTATCTGCAATACCTATTTAGTGTGTGGCTTATAAATGGCTTAATAAATATGGCTTGAGTGAGGGGAAAAAAAAACCCACAATAATCCAGTAAGAGGCATTTGTTACACGGTTTTAATAAAAGGCTCATGCTACTGCAAACACACAAAACAATCAATGCCTGTATATATAACAAATCAAAATAGAGCTAATTAGCTGAAGAGAGGAGAGATAGTTCAAGGGTTCAGGGCCCTATTCTCTTACCTGCTCCAAAAAAAAGTTATAAGCAAAATTTTAAGGAAAGAAAAAGGTTAATTTAACTTAAAATCTAGAAAAGTTGGCAAAGATCACACTTACATGTATTAGGCTACTAAAATATTTCTTATTAACTACAAATACTAACCAAATATTTCTTACCTACTGTAGAGCTATCATTTTCATATTGAGAGAGCAGATCTTCATCAGCTTGCTCATGCTTTTCACTAGGAGTAAAGTCTTTCTTAGAGAAGCTGCTGTTCTTCTTTTTTTAAAACAGCTGCTTTACTTTCAGGCGGATCTGAAACTGGAATTTCCACTGGCTGGTAATTAGCATGGATATATGGTTCTTCAGAAAGCATATAACCTTTACTGAAACACTCTAGCAACCACTTTGCTCCCACTACATGAGGCCTACAAAAATAGCACATAGTTATGTATTACTGCAAGCTATAAAGACCATCACGCAGTTTCCATAACTGCATGAATATGCAATTTTAAGAAACATTATGTAGTAGAAATTGCTTTGAATTAAAAAATGAAAAAAACCTGTGGGCCGATTTACTCCAAAACTGCTTCAATTCATCATCATAATCTCCCACAATAACATGAGTTACATCTTCATTAAGCTGGTTAAAACGAACTCCACCTCCACTGTTAATAAGTCTTCTCAGTTTATCTAGCTTTCTGCCACTAAAACCGCAAAGATACATCTGCAAGAAAGAAAATATTTAATGTATTTAACATGCTTTCTCTCAATAGAAAAAAACTAAAAGTAAATATCTAAATTCACAGTGTATAAACAAGACAACTTGTGTACATTTAAGATACATGAATAAATGCATTCTAAAACTTTTGATTTCTTAACAGTTCTGCAACTTTGATTTTTTAATCACTTTTTACAATCTCATACAGCATTATTATCTTTCACAGTGGATACCTGATAAGTATTTTAAGGCTCCAAATAAAATAGAAGCCAGATTCCAACATCTTCTAAATATTTTGCATACCAATTTTTAAAATGCAGGTAACTTCTTTAACTGTGAAAGTGTCACTACCTGTAAAGTTTAAAGTAATTATGATAGTAAACTTTAGTCCGGGTGCGGTGGCTCACACCTATAATCCTAGCACTTTGGGAGGACGAGGCGAGCAGAATGCCTGAGCTCAGGAGTTTGAGACCAGCCTGGGCAACACGGCGAAACTCCACCTCTACTGAATATACAAAAAAATTAGCTGGGTGTGTCGGCACATAGTCCCAGATACTCGAGAGACTGAGGCAGGAGAACTGAACCTGGAGGTGAAGGTTGCAGTGAGCCAAGATTGCGCCACAGCACTTCAGCCTGGGCGACAGAGACTCCGTAAACTGTAGTTAACTATGTGAAATCAGAACACCTGGGCTTAAATTGTGGGGTTCTTTTTTTGGGCAGGGGGTTTCAGCTGCCAATGATTAACAACATGACAATAGGCAAGTTGCTTACGCTCTTTAAACCAATTTTCTTAACTATAAATTCATGTCACCTTATTCTCAGAGTTGTTTGAAACAACAAAAATATATATATATATAAAAGAACTGAACACAATACTCTGAGGATAACATGTATGCAATAATTTATTTTTAACCATGAGGATGCATATATTTAAGCCAATTTAATCAATATAAAAATCTTTTTACCTCTATTTTACATAAGGTGCCCTTTAAAAAATTTTAAGCATGACAAATCTATTCCAAACTGCATTTACACCCCAAATTAAATCACCCCCATTACTAGAATATATTTTAACAAATATTTGGAATCATAAACCTCCTATACGTAAGAAACAATTAAAAGTCAGATCTAGAATTAGTTGAGTCTAGGATAAAAAGATCATATAAAACACCTCTAGGCCAGGTGTGGTGGCTCATGCCTGTAATCCCAACACTTTGGGAGGCTGAGGTGGGCAGACCACTTGAGGTCAGGATTTCAAGACCGGTCTGGCCAACATGGTGAAACCCCATTTCTATTAAAACTACAAAAATTAGCTAGGCATGGTGGCACACACCTGCAATCCCAGCCACTTTAGGAGGCTGAGACAGGAGAATCACTTGAAACTAAGAAGTGATGAGCAGTGAGCTGAGGTAATGCCACTGCACTCCAGCCTGGGTGACGAGAGTCTCCATTTCAAAACAAAAACAAAAAACCCACCTTTTGTTTAGCCAGTAAGTTGGTAAGTTAAAAAAAAAAAAAAAAACAAAAAGTTATTTGCCCAATTTCCCTTAACAATAAGGTAGGGTTACATTTTTGCTACTCTGTGAAAATTAATGCAGAGCCGAGTCATTCTACAAATAGGAATACATTAAGTATTCCAATCTAAGACAGGTGAAAAAGCATAGCATATGATGTTTCCATCAATAAACTTACAAGACAGTTATTCACATACTAAAAAATTAAAATAACCCATGAAATACCTAACAAAGCAGTGGCTCTAATGGTGAGGAATATGGACTTTGGAGTAGATGACTGGCCACTTAATGTCTCTCTGTGTGACTCTGAACAAGAATTTTAACTGAGCCTTACCCTCAAGATAATATCCACTTTAGAGTTATTTGTGGGAATTAAATGAGATTATATATAACATATTAACATACATAAAATTATTAGGATGGTGCCTAATACACTGTAAACACTTAAATGATAGTTATTAGTAAAAGTCCAAACCTGGGAAACACAGTAAGACCTTGTCTCTACAAAAAAATTTAAAAAATAGCCAGGTGTGGTGGCACATGCCTGTAGTCCTAACTGCTTGGGAGACTGAGAGATGGCTGATGACCAGGAGTTCAAGGTTATAGTAAGCTATGATTGTGACACTGCATTACAGCCTGGGCAAAAGAGTGAGACCCTACCTCAAATAAATAAATAAATCCAATAAGTCATTCAGAAACTAAGTGCTCTCAAAACAGAATAGATGGAAAGATTAGTGCAGTTAGGAGTGTTCAGAGAAGAATTAAAAACTAAAATGAACTTTTAAAAGATAACAGAGGAAGATGACTCACAGAGCAACTCTCACAGCAAAAGGAGGACATGTCTAGTAAGTGCATCTACTTAGCTAGAGAGGAGGGTTTACACAGATAGTAAGGAGCAAGTCCAACTCTGAAGAATCTTCAGAGTCAGGCTAGGAAATGCTAATGTATATCATCACTTACTGCATGTATTCCATAATAAAGACGTACCCGACAACCATCTAATAAATCTTCAGGTGCTTGAAATGCACTGACATCCAGATTTTCCAGATTTTCAAGTGTAGCCTCCAGTTTGCTGTTAAGTGAATTACATATCGATTCACTTATGCAACTTGCATTTATGTTGGAAATATTGCTGACATCTGAAAGAGTACGACCTACATATTTTGAAAACATGTATAAATTTATGGGAGATAAAATAATCGTGATTACATATTGACTATGGATTAACTTTTCTTACAAATAAAAGGCAATAAACAACTTCCAAAGTAAGATGCAGGGATGTTCACTGAAATCTTAGCGGAAAAGTATAAAAAGGGAAAATGAAATTAATTAGGCCTCATATCTTATTTAAATGAAAACAAGACACATTTTCTTAATAGTCTCTTGTTTCCCATAAAAATCTGAATTTGCTGACTTTAAGGTCCAAGAAGCTCATATTTGAAAAAATGTTTAACATTTTGCCAACACGACACCTAAAAAACAGAAACTTTTAAATTTTATACAAATACAGATGATCTATAACAATTGCAGCAATATCATAAACTAAGGAAACATATTAATACGTGCATGTCAGTAAATTTTATCCTAAGTCTCTATCTACTATTGTTCTTAATTTCTTTGATCATCTTTTGCATCACATCAGGGTATAAAAGAAAGCAATCATTCATTCTAAAAAAAAAAATTAGGAGCAGTTCAGTACTAACTTTTTATACAATTTGACTATTATACAATTATGCCTAGAAGCATAGCAAACAAGAAAGAAAAATTCCCTATCTCAGTGATCCTATTAATATACTGATTATTATACAGAAACGATTGTCTTTAGAATGATTATTTTAATTTCAATTTCAATGAGACTCACTATCAATTGTGTTGATCTGGCCCGTAGGAGTTGAAGAATTGGGCATAGTCTTTGCTTCTGGTCTAGGTTCTGTCTTGTACATGGATTCATCCTGACAAAAACCTTTTTCAACACTGTCAAAAAACCACTGCGTGGTCACACAGTGTACATTCCATCTCTTGGCACATTCATACTTCTGACCTGCAGTGTTCATTAAGAAACAAGGAGAGAAATGGGAGAAACAGAGAAATGAAAACCATTAAAATCTATCTTTGCAGAAGTATTCAGATTATAACAGGTTACTTAATTTTAATTTTTGTTTGTTTTTGAGACAGAGTCTTGCTCTGTTGCCCAGGCTGGAGTGCAGTGGCACGATCTCAGTTCACTGCAACTTCTGCCTCCTGGATTCAAGCGATTCTCCTGCCTCAGCCTCCTGAGTAGTTGGGATTACAGGCATGTGTCACCACTCCCAGCTAATTTTTAAATATTTTTAGTAGAAACAGGGTTTCAGCATGTTGGCCAGGCTAGTCTCAAACTCGACCTTGTGATCTGCCCACCTCAGTCTCCCAAAGTGCTAGGATTACAGGCATAAGCAATAGCTCCCAGCTCCCAGCCATAACGGGTTATTTTAAAAACCTATCAACAAAATTGAAGTTACCAGTACTTACTCTTAAACAGTACGCTACATAGTCTATTGCAAAGTAGTATTTTAGTTTATTGCCTAATTAAATTTTCTATGTGTTGTATAAATACACATGCCACGTGAGGGGGTTTATCTTTTATACAAACTGCAGGAAGACAGGAGCAATTGTGGGGTAACAATTAATATTGGACTTTGGTTTGCATTTAGGCTCCATCACTTAATTCCTTTAAACCACCTTGTATAATGTGAAAATTGCAAATGTGTGTAATATAATAAATCCCAATTTTGAACACTAGGATTCCAAAGTCAACAGACTTCTTCTTAAAGTCCAGGATAGATAAGCCAATAGATAAATTATGTTAAAAATATGTATCTTTTTATTACCTTAAAAACCTTTAACACAATGTTTTTGAAGCAGTATCACAGAGAAATTGAGTCTGTATGTCACATGAAAGGTTTTATGGCATTCTTGATAATCAACAGTGAACTGTCTTCAGATTCAGAAAAAGATCAGCAGTATCAACTCTACTCACAATTGGCCATACCCAAAGTTCTGACTTAAGGACAGTTACCATTTAACCTTAATTTACTTCTCAGTCTAGAAAGCTTAGTAAAACACAGTACACATATAAAGAGCAATAACAAAAACATTAACAAAACTCATCTTTTATCAATTTGCGTGTATTTTAAGAGTGCTGATAAAAAGTTATCCAGAATAATGTTATGGAACACCAAATTTAAAAACAATTTTAAAGAATTTTCTTGGTTGGTAATGTCTTTTTCATTTACTGCCTCATGTTCTGCAAACGTGTCTTCCAGTTATAACTTGTAGTTCATTCAGTCAAACTGAAACTAAGTCAAGCCTTTCGTCATTAGAAAGAAATGCCATTTAGCTATATTTATTAGTTTTCTTGTTATTTACCCATACTTCTTTTCATTATTTGGTAACTGTGCGAGGAATATTTTTTTTAAATCAAAAGATACCAAAGTAAGCTTACATAAAACATCACTAAAAGGTTTTGGTTTTTAAAATACTTATTAAATGACCTGAATAGATATGAGAAAAGTCATACAGTTTAGACTGTGACCCAAATGACTTCTGCAAGATGTTAGAGAAAACAGTATCAAACTAGATTAATGACATGTCAGAAGTAAAAGCTGTTCTTTAAGATTTTAAAGTATTAAATACTAATGGCTGGGCACGGTGGCTCATGCCTGTAATCAAAAGATACCAAAGTAAGCTTACATAAAACATCACTAAAAGGTTTTGGTTTTTAAAATACTTATTAAATGACCTAAATAGATATGAGAAAAGTCATACAGTTTAGACTGTGACCCAAATGACTTCTGCAAGATGTTAGAGAAAACAGTATCAAACTAGATTAATGACATGTCAGAAGTAAAAGCTGTTCTTTAAGATTTTAAAGTATTAAATACTAATGGCTGGGCACGGTGGCTCATGCCTGTAATCTCAGCACTTCGGGTGGCTGAGGCAGGTGGATCACTTGAGGTCAGTTAGAGATCAGCCCAGCCAACATGGTGAACCCCCATCTCCACTAAAAATACAAAAATTAGCCAGGTGTGGTGGCAGGTGTCTGTAATCCCAGCTACTTGGAAGGCTGAGGTGGGAGAATTGCTTGAACCTGGGAGGCAGAGGTTGCAGTGAGCCGAGATTGCACCACTGCCCTCCAGCCTGGGCAACAGAGTAAGACTCTATTTCAAAAAAGTAAATAAAAAATAAAATACTAAATAAAAGAGAAAATGTTTCATGTGTCAATTTGTGAAACACAGTTTTACCTTTTGGTTCTTGCACAATGAGGTGTGTACATTCATTCATTTTCAATTGACCCATGTATTGACCTCCATGCTTAACTGTGAGTTGCTGAACTTCCTTCCGGTCTAAGCCACTTAAACCAGTCACACAGATTATGCAACCAAGAAAAACAGGACACTTGAAATCTTCCATGTTTATATCAGTATATCTAGTTATTTTTCTGTGGGAATCAAATAGTTAAAAAAGAACACATTACATTTACCAGATAGTTTTAAATTTACTAGAAGAATAATGACAACATCACAAATATCACTACTGTTTTCCTCATTTTTTAGGATTTATAACCATTTTTTTAAAAAGGAGAACTACCAAACAGAATAACACCAATTGCTCACCTAGCTCAATAACAGGTTTCTAATACAAAGTAGTTGTTTCAGATACAGTCTCTCAAAACTGTTTTAAGAAAAAAATATACATTTCCTTAACTCTAAGCCCTTGCTGGTCAAAGTGGTATATTTTCCAAAATTATACGTCTGAATCTCTACTTAAAAACCCAAAGTTACTTTGGTTGCCTATTAGAAAAATGACCTTTTCAATCTTTCCGTTATTCTGTATAAGTAAAAGCAATTAATTTTGGCAAAATACCAACAAAATGTCATTATTCTGTTGCCATGCTAAGCAGATGTGCTATGAAGTAATCACACTGGGAATGAGAGTTGTTGACACGGAGACATTTAGGATATGCTGGATGGTGTTGAAAACAAGCCCAGAAAAATGCTGATACAATTAGTATGCCAATGGAATTCTGTGGTATTTGGTCTTGTGGTTGTTTATCTAGTTTCAGGGGAAATTTAAGTGTGCCCCTTGAAATAGGCTGTAAGCTCCATGAGGGAAGGGATGTGATCTTGCTTTGCTTACTACATGTATCTAATGCCTAGCTCAGGTCAGATACATAAAATGGGCTCACTTAACACTGATTAAATGATCACATCTCAGCTGATGATTTACATACGTTTATATTAAACCTTACATATGCCCCCTTTTGGAAGGAATGTAACTGCCAACATGGCTAATTTATTCTCTATCTTAATATATGGGAATGGTGTTGAAGGATGATGCAACATAAAAGCTAAAGACTTGCCAAACTGGTTTTCTCTATTATTTCAGAAACATTTACAGCTGAGAACTTTCTCACCAAAGCATTTCTTACTCTGTAGCTACTGCTAACCCCTTAGCCCATTCTATAATGACTGTCAACTTATATCTTGGTAGTAAGAGCATGCAGATTCTGCTCTTCTGTTTTCGCTGGAGAAAAAGAGTAATGACACTATTTTTTTCCCTGAATAATAAATCCAGAGAGTATATCACGTGCCAAAAATGACTGAATGCATCATTTTTTCAAATCTAGAAAATATAAAAATGTCTTACTTCTCTTGTGACTTCTCCCAAAGTGTTTTTATCCAAGAGGGAAGCAAAATAGGTTTCTTCAAGTTTGCAGCAACTAAATATTTTTTGCTACCAACTTCTCCTGCAATAAGGTGAGTTACTGATATGTTAAGGTCTCTGTATACTCGTCCGCCCATCATTTGTACATATCTATGAACTTCTTCCTGCAGCCCCAAAAGAGAATACATTAATACTGATGCAAACAATATTGCTTCCATTTTTATATACTATATCAAAAATACATTTTGCTTTTGATAGTTTAAATACATAAATGTTACACACCATTAGTTAAATAAGTAACCAAATTATTTTTTGGAAGATAAATATGAATTATATTTTAAAAATATTTTCCTATATTGATCCCTTTCAACTCGGTAAGTGTATTTAACTATTATAGAAAGGATATATAATCTTTGCTTCTCTATATTTTAATATACATGTGTATTTTTAACAACATAAATTCTATCTATATAATATATAAATATATATTTTTAGTCAGACTTGGTGGTGTATGTCTGCAGTCCCAGCTACTCCGGAGGCTGAGGCATGAGGATTACTTGAGCCCAGGAGACCAAGGTTGTAGTAAGCTGTGATTCTGCCACTGCACTCCAGTCTGGGTTGACAGAGTTAAGACCCTGTCTCAAATATATATATATGTACTTCTACGGCTCTCTCTTAGAATCCTTTTTTATTCTTTTTTTTTTTTTGAGACAGAGTCTCACTCTGCTGCCCAGGCTGCAGTGCAGTGGCGTGATTCTTGGCTCACTGCCACCTCTGCCTCCCTGAGTCAAGCGATTTAGAATCGTTTTTTTAAAAGACTATCCATCTATAGTGGAAAAATGTAAGTGATTAAAAAATGAGTGTCTTTTTAAATTAAAACAAAAAATTTCAATTAGCCAGTTTTCAACAAAAATTCCACTATACTCAATTTATTTAAAAAATGTGTGTATACACTGCCATGTATGTACCTATGCAACAATCCTGCATGATCTGTACATATACCCCAGAACCTAAAGTACAATAAAAAAGTGTGTATATATGTATAAACATATATAAACACACATTATATAGTTATATAAATATATACATATATACACACTGTGGTTGTAAACTGAACTTTGTTAAAAGTCATGAACAGTAAGTGGAAGGTCTTTTAAGTTATCTTCTATGCAGTGAAAAATTAAGTATGAGAAGAGACGGACTGATCATTCATGATGAGGTCAACATCTACCCTTTTTTCTTTTTCCAGACTTGTACAAGATATGGTTACATCAGACATAACCATATTATAAACTGGATGTTCAGCTCTTGGGACACATCGCTGGTGGTGCATACAAAATATGACTACTTGAGGACCAACAATTCTGCAGCCAAGCTACAAAAAAGAGAAAAGTTTAAATGAGGTAAGAAGGAAAAGACCAACAGTCTTACAAAATTACATTTTGTAACATTTACCAATTCTTTACCAAAGTTGATGAGCATTGTAGAAAAATCAGCAAATTGGTATAAGAAAAAAACAAAGATTACATAATTTATCAGATATACCATACTCTAGACACACACAAAAGCAAACCAAACAATGCAAGCTATCAAAAGAAATAAACTTCAGGTCAGGCACAGTGGCTCACGCCTGTAATCCCAGCAGTTTGGGAGGCCAAGGTGGGTGGATGACCTGAGGTCAGGAGTTCGAGACCAGCCTGGCCAACATGGTGAAACCCCATTTCTACTAAAACTACAAAAATTAGCTAGGCGTGGTGGCAGGCACCCGTAGTCCCAGCTACTAGGGAGGCTGAGGCAGGGGAATTGCTGAACCCAGGGGGCAGAGGTTGCAGTGAGCTGAGATCACGTCACTGCACTCCAGCCTGGGCGACAGAGTGAGAACCGGTCTCAAAAAAAAAAAAAAGAAAAGAAAAGAAAAAGAAAAAGAAAGAAACTTCAACAGCCCCTTTCACTCAAAATTGCCTTAGTGCTTACACCTGTAAGCCCAATAATTAGGAGGCTGAGGTGAGAAGACCACTGGAGCCCAGGAGTTCAAGACCAGCCTGGCCAACATCAAGAAACCCTGTCTCTACTAAAAATACAAAAATTAGCCAGGTGTGGTATTAAACACCTGTAATCCCAAATATTCGGGAGACTAAGGCACAAGAATCGCTTGAACCTGGGAAGCAGAAGTTGCAGTGGGCCAAGATCAGGCCACTACACTCCAGCCTGGGCAACAGAGCAAGACTGTTTTAAAAAAAAAATGCCTACTGTAACAAAATTAGCCTTTCAATCCTGGTCTTGCCAAATCAAAAGAATTCCAATGCATTCCTAAGTTGCACAATACCTCATGATCAGTAAAGAATATATGTCCACTGAAGCAAAGCTAAACCAAAAAACAGACTGTCAAAGGAACACACTAGAAGTTAGCAAACCTTTTTGAGGTGATTAAAGACAATGCCACTAAAAGGGTCACAGATATAAAGTGATCTATCATTCTCCTTTATTTTCAATGCCTCTTCTTCTGTAATAATCTGAAGATATTCTTCTGATTGGAATTCTTTTATTGACTGAAAGAAAAAATAAGAATGTACCTGAAAGTACTCCCCTGTATTTAGGTCCTATTCAAATTCCATTTCAAATCCAGCCTTTTCCCTATTGAAAGCCACCATCACATCTCACCTACACCTCTGCAGAAGCCTCCCAAGTGGTCTCTTTCTCCTTTCCTTGCCCTAAATCTGTTCTCTACACAGCGGCTAACAATCTTTTAAAAAATACAAGTCAGATCATGTCACTCTCTGCTCAAAACCTAATGTTTTTCCACCGCACCCAGAATAAAATCCACATTTCTTACCATGGCCTTCAAGACAACACAGTGTGGCTCTTGCCTATCTCCCCCACCTTTACCTCCTACTTCTTATCTCTCTGGCTTACTCCAGCCACTCCGGCTTTCTTGCCAAGCCTGGAAGCAGCCAACCAAAACCTCATTGAGAGGCTCTGCTCTCGATCTTTCGGCAGGGAATACTCTTCTCCCAGGTTTTCACCTGACTTAATTCCCCCACTTCAATCAGGTGTGCTTAAATGTCACCTCCCCAGAGATGCCTATTCTAATCATGCTTTCTCAAATACCCTTCCCCTACCCTTTTAGTCTATTTTCTTTAAAAAATCTATATGTATATATTTATATGTAGTTTTTCTCTCTCCCCCTGGAAGTTTCATTTTGTATCTTGTTTGCTACTATATCCTGACACCCAGTAAGCCCTCAAAAATTTTCTGAACCAATTTTGAAATCCTTACTTTAATACAATAAACTTTTTAAAACTGTAAGTCAGATCATGTTTATTCTTCTGATTAAAACCCTCCAATGGCTCTCCATTTTCACTGAGAAAAATGGCCCACAAGGCCCTACATGACCTCTTTACCACTATTCTCTGAAGCATTCCTTAGTACTCGTCCCCCATCCCTCACTCACTACACAACAGTACACTAAACTTGGACAGAGGCTACAGACACTTTCCCAGGGGCTGTATAACATTGCTCTCTCTGCCTGAAACATTATTCTCCAGATACTTGCAAGGCTATCTCACCTTACGTTTACTCAAAAATCTTTTTCTCCATGACGCCTTCCCTGATCACATTCTATTTAAGATTATAACACCCGCCTCTCCTCACCCTCAAGAAACATATTCTGGAACCCCTTAACCTGGTTTGCTTTTCTTCCTAATTTATCATGTCTGATTAGTTTCTATTTCCTCCTGCTAGAATATAAGCTCTGAGAGAACAGAAATCTTTGCCTGTTCTCATCACTGATGTATCCCAAGTACTAAAGAAGTGCCTGTCAAATCATGAAGACTCAATAAATATTTGCTGAATGAATGAAGTTGAAAAAAATCTGCTACAAATAGTTCTCAAACTTTAATGCACGCTGAAGATCTTGTTAAAAATGCAGATTCTAATTGATAAGTCTGGGTTGGAGCCCAAGATTCTGCATTCCAGGACATGCTGATACTGCTGTGGTCTGTGAGAAGCAAGGCTCTACATCACCCCTACTATCATCCAATTATTATGCTGTACATAATAAAACATAACTTTTAACAATTTACCAAAAAAATTTGAGCTATGACCAGTACACTACGGACTCAAATTTTTACAGCATGTTAAGGACCACTCTGGTTAGGAGACAAATGAAAGCAACTTTATTTCCAAGAACTGCAGGTCACCCACATTAAACAGCAACGTGGAATAGACTTTGAACCCCATGAAACACATAATGATGTACTTAGATCAATTAAAAAATATGTAACAATGATATATCTGTATTAATGTAGACTATAAAATTACGAAAGTGAAATATCTACTTCTAAGACATAACGCCCAACAAATCAAAAACACTTAAGGAAATGAATTCGTGGTATTAAGACGTTTTCGACTCTACCTCCAGAGCTTTAAAAAAACATTTGGAATTGTCTGAAGACTTTAAAAACTTCACAAAAAAACGGTTCTTTGTCATTTCTGGACATTTCTGAACTGTCAAAGGAACCATTAACAAGAACAAAACCACATTAGGTATAAAGTTACATGTTTAACCCACCTATTTTTCTGTGCAGACGAGAATGCCTAAAGATAGACATTCTGGCTCTGCCCGTGAATTCATCAAAGGCATTTGTTAAGAAACCCTGGAATGTGGCCAAAGTCAAGGAAAAAGATGACAACACCAATCTTTGCAAATCAGAGAGCAAAATTAACGTTCTCGAATTGAATACATTGAGGAGGGCCCTGCTATGAAGGCTCTAAGCCCTTTAGGGACATTCAATTGTCAGTGGACACTCAACTGCACTTGTTTTAAGGATACACAGAGTGCATCTGTCCCTGTGGATGCCCACGGCCTGAGAGGTTCGTTCATCCCTCAGTAAACGGATTTTAAATATAAACATGGAAGCCAGTTAGCATTGTCGTGCCCCCGCATAAGGCTAGATGCTCCGGTTCCCAGCTCCAGGAAAACGCCCGGCTTTGGGATCAGGGAAGCCACCTCCTCTCGGCGTCAAAGGCCCACCCGCCGGTTCCAGAGCCAGGTACCAGGACAGGAAAAGAGGGCCCCGAAGGCCACACAACGCATCGCGAACCCCAGCTGGGGCCGAGGAGGAGCTGAGTTCCCACTCCGCGCCTCACTTACCTGGTTGGAGCCTGGGGGTCTCCGGGCGGCGAGTCGGGGGACGCACTGCTCGCAGAACGGTGACTGGGGTCGGGCGCCACCCCGGCGCACAGCCCCCTCCCCGACTCGGCACCGCCCTAGCCCAAAGCAAACGCTAGCGACCCCGGAAATTGCCGAGAACTGGAACCGACTTTCGCGCCAACCGCGCGGCCTCGCTCGCCTTTTCCGGCGGGAAGTGACGCCATCATCAGCGGCGCCAGAGGGCGGAAATGTTAAAAGTGGAAGGGGGCGGTCCGTAGGCGGTGGCGTTCCAGGGAAAGCTTTGGTGGGTTCAGGGTTTAGGGCTTTGCTGGGGCGGGGCTAGTCTCCGCTGCAAGTAAGCCAACCTCCGTCGGTTCGGGAGGTAGAATCACAGGCCAGGAATACTCTTTTAGTATTAAAAAAAAGCCAGGGAAAGAAAGGATTTCCTCAATAGATATTTTACACTTGCCTTATACCAGGCATGCGTGGGACGTATTATCCAAAACAATTACATGAGGCAAATAGTGGTAGATGTATTTTGCAGATGTAAAAACGGAGGAAGTTAAATGATGGCTTCAAGGTTGCACAGCTAGTAAGTGGTAGAATTAAGACTGCATCCAGGTCTTTTGACTACGGACTGGGTGGTTTCCTCCAACATAGCAGGAATAGAATCACTACCCGACACAGCCACAAGATGGCAAGGGAAGAAAGGATGACTTACTATACAGCAAATGCAAAGGGATCTTTGCCAAAATCTGCAGTAGTCTCCCCCTCCTCCTCACCTTCAATGAACATCTCCGTTTTCTTTCTCTGCATCTGCCTCAATACTGGGGAGATTCTGTGACTGAACCTAAGGTTCAAATGGCAAAGAGCAAAGGGAGAGGGGGTAAAATGGGGCTGCAAAACCTTAGCTCAATGATAACCAGTGGTAAACTGTTTATTTGTTTCTTCTTTTCATTTTATTATTGATAAAAAAATTTTTTTCATTCTTGACTGCTAAGATTGAGAAAATGACTTTGGATTTACTAATGTAAAAGTATAATGCCATGTCCCTTGATTGTTTTTCTTTTTCTCTTTAGAGCCTAAAGATAGTAATGAGTAGCTTGAGTTTTAAGTGTTTGAATACACCAGCGGAAGGTGACAAAGATTCTTTGCTTGGCCAAACTTTAGTCAGACTCCTGAAACTTCTCGTAGGTTTATCTGTGCATTTCCTTGGAAAATCCAGTTAGAACCCTCCACTCTGAATATTTGATCAGGCTCTTCATCCTCTACCATCCCCAGCTGATGTCTGATCAGCTTGACCTATTTTCAGCAAGAAACCCCTTTACTCCTGAAGTTACTTCTTAGTAATTTTCCATCCAGTGACCCCAGGCTTCTGTTCCTTGGCTATACATTCCCACTTACCCATGCTGTATTTAGAGTTGAGCCCACTCTCTCTCTTCTAATTCAGAATCCCATTGCCATGGTTGCTATACCTATTCCTGATGGTCCTGAATAAAGTCTGTCTTACTGTGCTTTAATAAGTATCATTGATTTTTTTCTTTCCAAAATGAGAATCAGTAACACTGGGGCTCAAAGGTAAATTTGCTTTGAGCAAATCCCCCCCCTATTGCTGGGGGAAGGGTGAAAAAGCCTTAAAAACAAAAAATAAAAATCACTAGAGGTGGGGAAAAAAAAGAAAGCACAGTTAATTGTTAAGGTGCAAATCAGACCTGAATCTGTAATCATTATTATTTCTAAGGTACTTTACAGTTAACATGGGACTCCTGCTCACACTATTCCCGTTACTCTTCTCAGCAACCCTGTAGTATGTGGGTATCATTGTCTCATGTTATGAATATGGGGAAAGTGAAGCTCAGGGACTGTGTCACTTACCCATGCCTTTCCTGACACACCACACTGCTCCTGGGCACGTGCTGTCACCCATCTCTGTGTGAAGGTCCACACCGGGGAGAGAGCCTATTCCCAGCATTTATGGGGCCAAGTAGAAACTTCACAAGGAAGGAGATTCACAGATTCTGCTAATAAAGATGAGGAGGAAAATTCACCCTTTAGCTTTTAGCCAGCTGGAACTTGATACCAGAGGAGTTGACCTGTCTTTAGAGCAAGAGTTCACCGCTAGGGAGGCAAGTTCTTCCATCTTGTGTCTCCAGATAGGCAGAGAGGGTCTGTCTCTAGTAGCTACTCCTGGTAAATGGAGAGTGTTTCTCATGTGTGGTCTCTGGACCAGCAGCAGCATTGGCATCTGCTGGGAACTCTGGGGGAATGAAAATTCTTGGGTCCAACCTCAGACCTATTAAGTCAGGAACACTTAGGTAGGGCTAGCAATCTGTGCCCTTCAGGTGATTTTGAATACATATTAAAGTTTGCTTGAACAGCAGTCCTTCAGGAAAGGGTGAAAATGGTTACAGTCATTTCTTAGTATCCACGGGGATTGATTCCAAGGCTGCCTACAGATAACAAAATCTGAAGATGCTTAAGAGCCTTATATATAACCTATGCACATACTCCCATGTACTTTAAGTCATCTCTAGATTACTTATAATACCTGATGCTATACAAATACTATGTAAATAGTTGTTATACTGTATTTTTAAATTTTGTATTTATTGTTCTGTGTTTTTAAATTTTGTATTATTTTTTATTTTTTTTCCCACTATGGCAAATTTTACATGAAAATTGTATTTTTTTTTCTGAATATTTTTGATCCCCAGTTGGTTGACTTTCTCAGATGTGGAACCCACAGATACAGGGAATTAACTGTATGTGGGTTTGTGGTCCTTGAAAACTTTGGTGAAAATGGGGAAAGGTTATGATATGCCCCTTGGAAGCTGAGGTTTCCATGCTTGCTTTGGCAGCATATTTACTGAAAAAAAAAATAGAATGATACAAAGACTAGCATTGCCCATGTGGAAGGATTACACACAAATTTGTGAAGCATTCCATATTTGCCAGGTGTGATGTCTCACGCCTGTAATTCTAGTACTTTAGGAGGCCCAGGCTGGAGGATTGCTTGAGGTTGCAAGTTCCAGACTAGCCTAGGCAACATAGCAAGACCCCCCTCATCTCTAATATTTACAATTTTTTTAAAAAAAAAGAATCTGGAAACCGGTGCTGTGGCTCACATCTGTAATCCTAGCACTTTGGAAGGCCAAGGTCGGCAGATCGCATGAGCCCAGGAGTTTGAGACCAACCTGGGCAACATGGTGAAACCGCATCTCTACAAAAAATACAAAAATTAGCCGAACGCAGTGGCAGGCACCTGTAGTCTCGGGTACTTGGGAGGCTGAGGTGGGAGGATCACCTGAGCCTAGGAGGTCAAGGCTGTGGTGAGCCATGATTGTGCCACTGCACTCCAGCCTGGGTAACAGAGTGAGATTGTCTCAAAAAAAAAGAAGCCAGTGCGGTGGCTCACACCTGTAATCCCAGCACTTTGGGAGGCCAAGGCGGGCAGATCACAAGGTCAGGAGTTCGAGACCAGCTTGGCCAACATGCTGAAACCCCTACAAAAATTAGCCAGGCATGGTAGCATGTGCCTGTAATCCCAGCTACTTGGGAGCCTGAGGCAGGAGAATCACTGGAACCCAGGAGGCCGAGGTTGCAGTAAGCTGAGATTGTGCCACTGCACTCCTGAGCAAGACTCTGTCACAAAAACAAAACAAAACAAAACAAAATGAAAGAGAAAAACGTAGCTGGGATTGGGGATTAACTTTCCCCTCACCTTCCTGTCATTTAGTGTGAGTTTCCTGTTTCTCTGGCACTTCTGTCACCTAGAGCTAGTCTCTCCAGACCCTGCTTGTGATGAGATTACAGGCAACATTATCTGTTTATAGAATGGGAAAGAAAACACAGGAAACAAATAAGACAAAATAATTACTTTTACAATATGGCTGGTGGGAATATGAATATTATATTTTACTATATAGATAATATTTCTCAAAATTAAAAACAAACTAAAAATAGAGTTTTTTTGAGTCATAGAGTTTTATGTTTGTTTCTCATGCTGTAAGTTAATAAATATGTGTAAATAAATGAATATACAATTTAAAAGTGAAATTAGTAAATGATATTTATTGCTGCAGAAATAGTCTTACTAGCAAAACATTTGTTTAAACTATTGTCTTCAGTAACCTGGAAGATAGAACATAGGCCTACTAAGTCTGCTGAGCTCTAGCAAAGAGGAGGTAAAATAGAATGTCAGCAGCACATTCTGTTCTATGTTTGTTGCTACTGGCTGCATTTAATTAGATGTCATAAGAAAAAGACAAGCACAGGGAATTGGCCTTTTTGCAAACAAAAATAAAGAGAATTTTAAAATCCAGGCCGGGTGCAGTGGCTCACACCTACAATCCTAACACTTTGGAAGGCTGAGGCAGGAGAACTGCTTGAGGCCAAGAATTCAAAATAAGCCTGGGCAACATTGCAAGACCCCATTTCTAAAAAAAATATTTTTAATTAACTGAGTGTGGGGGCATACACTTGTGGTCCTAGCTACTGGGAGGCTGAGGTGGGAGGATTGCTGGAGCCCAGGAGTTTGAGGTTACAGTGAGCTATGATCTCACTATTGCACTCTAGCCCAAGTTACAGAGCAAGACCCTGATTCAAAAAAAATCCAAGTATGTGAGATTTTGCAAGGTTGAAAGTGGCTTCATCCATGTCCTAAAAACAAGAGATAAACCTGAGAGAGGTTTTGAGCAACAAATGTCCATTACAACCCGATCATGTGGAAAAGATCTAGTAAAAGAATATGTTTCTTGGCCGGGCGTGGTGGCTCACGCCTATAACCCTCACACTTCAGGAGGCTGAGGCAGGTGCATCACCTGAGGTCAGGAATTCAAGACCAGCCTGGTCAACATGGTGAAACCCCACCTCTACTAAATATACAAAAATTAGCCAGGCGTGGTGGTGGGTGCCTATAATCTCAGCTACTCAGGAGGCTGAGGCAGAAGAATAGCTTGAACCTCCGAGGTGGAGGTTGCAGTGAGCCAAGATCGCGCCATTGCACTCTAGCCTGGACAACAAGATGGAAACTTCATCTGAAAAAAAAAAAGAATATGGTCTTCTTACCCAAGCTAGGTAGGTGCCATCAACTGAGAGAGACAGGCATGAGGCCAAAGACAGCAATCAGATTTTAAAATTATGTCTAGGAAAGAACTGGCGAGAGGACCACTTTTGTAAAACAGCTCTGCCATGGCTTGCTCTATTGATAAGCTTACACAAATCAATAGAGGCAAAGACTTGAATTGCAACTTCTGTGAGCCCTGGCACAACACCTTGTCATCCTTATGGGAGGTGTCTAAGGAACTACTAGAAAGGTATCTCTCACTCGCCTTTCTATCTCTCCAAAGAGGCCATCATGACATAGTTTCTCATCACCTCCCAGGTTTTGATGAGATATGGGGGCTTCTTCCCCCACTCCCCTCATGATAGGACTGAAGACTATGAAAGCACTAGCTGCCATCTATATTTGGCTTCTTAGCAATGGAGTATCCCACAGGTCATATTGCAATCATCAGACCCCGGGAGATGGCATCTTTCACTTATTCTTCTCTGTTGCTATTTATGGAAGTAACAAACCATCTAAATCTAAAAATGTCTCAAGTATGTTCACTGGTGTAATCAGGCTCTACCCTTGACCTTGTTTTGTATATGTGAGGTTGACAACTACCATGTGAAACTGACTGGAAGCAAATAGATCAGAAGGTTACAAACATTTTGAAATAATTGCTTTCTGAACCAAACCAGAAACCTGGAGTATTCAGACTTTGATACAGTCCTCAAGTTTTCACAGCACAAGTAGGTGAAAAGTCATACAGCCCCAAGGAGCACGAACTCCTCAATACCCAGATATGGATAGAGAGGGTAATGGAAAATGAAGATCCTCCCGAAGGAGGTACCAGGGATCTTGGAGCGCAATGAGCAAAGGAGCTCCTGTCAGAGAACAGAATCTGATCTAATCAGAATCCCCGGTTGAGAGCCTTCTAGTGCCTGCCCAACTTCGAAATTGATACTGACCCATGATGGTTATGGGTCTCCACTTCTCTCTTTTCTGAAAGGGAGTTTTATTGTTGTTATTCTGTTTGTGCCTCCCCATTCCCCATTGTGTAGCAGAAGTGTGCTTGGGCAGGGAGGGACAAAGACATGTCTTTTGAGTCCATGTGTTACTGGTGATCCTTGCAGAGACTGTGTGGAAACCCTTAGTGTCCCACCCATACCCCCTCACCCTTAGCACTCATGCACATTAGGACACTTCCAGCTGCCAGCATCTGTGTTCATTGCATGAAGGCATTCTGTAGCACCAGGAATCTGCTCTACCACCTGCACAGTAGGCCAGAGGGCTAGAGGATTTATGACCTATGGGGGAAAAAACCCTCCAACAATGGCTGACAGGAGTTGGTGCACAAAAACCCCTGTTTGCATGTCCCATGGATGGGATATGTACTCTGATTCTCAGAGTTTCCCCCAGTGGAATTAAGCCCCAGTCTCCACAGTGGCAACTGACTTGTTAACACATTCTTTAGATGCCTTTTCTCCCTGTCTCACATCTCTACTTTTTTTTTTTGAGACTGAATTTTGCTCTTGTTGTCCAGGCTGGAGTGTTGAAAATGGCAGAGCCTCTCTCAGCCTGGATCTCTGAATGACTGAATGGAGCTATGAATGTGAACACCCCACTCCCACCCCAACAAACCACCATGATTGCTGCCAGAAGGGCTTTATGTTAGTAAGAAGTCAACTCCTATTGTGTTAAACCATTAATATTTTGGAGCTTTGCTATTATAGCAGCTAGTGCCAATCTAACCAATTCTGAACTTGGAAACAGTTTAAACAAACGTGTTACCCCTCTGCAAAACATGCCATTATTACAAGATCCCTTGAAAAGAGAAAAGTGTGAAATTTCTCCAGAGACAAATGCCAGAGGCCACATGAGGAAGAGCATGGACTATGGAAGCAGCCTGCTTAGTTTGAATGCCAGCTTGGACATCTACTAGCTACCTTACCTTGGGCAAGTCACTGGTTAACCTCTCTGTGCTTCACTTTCTCTTTGTACAAAAAGTGGATAGCAATAGCCTTGTGGGGTTACTATCAATTAACACTTGGAAAGCACTTAGCACAGTGCCCAGTACAGAGTTAATAATAAATTTATAAATTCCCAGTTTTCCAAAGACCATCTTTGCCATGAAGTTTTTGAACTGTTTTCGACCATACAAGCATCTAGCCTTCCTTCTGCTTTGCTATTTGTGAGAGCCTGTACCAAAGCACAGAAATGACTTTAGCACTTTGGATGTCCTATCTTTGCAATATGACTTTGTCCCAGTACACATGAAGTTTTCAGAGTTTGGTCTAATCTAGGGTCAGGGACACAGTGGCCACTATTGGATTTAGGCTGTGTTAGTTTTAGGTGGATAATTAACCTTAGAAGGAATGATCACCTCTGGACTTTATTTGGTTTTTGTCCACAGGCCTGCCAAGGAGGTTGCTCAACTCATGTTTGAGATATTTGTGTGCATTTACTGATCTAGCTGATAATTTTTTGAGCCCAATATTATATCAGACACTATTTTCCAACCTAGGATTAGAATGTTGGACAAGAAAAAAGTGATCTCCATCCTCATAGACCCTATTTCTTTTCAAAGGTATGAATAAGCGAAGGGAGAGCCAGAACATTTAAAGATGAGCCACTCTGCACAAGGCCAAGGGACATCTGGCTTTGCCTGAGCAGAGGGCCACTGCTGGCTTACAGAGAAACCGAGCTGATGGCAGTCTCGGGGCTGGAAAAACAGAAAGGGAGGCAAGATCCCAGTGAGAAGGGAGAAGCAGAGACCTAAGTTTGACAAAGGGCCAGTTTTCTCCTTAACATACTGGGCACAATTTGAAGTTCCATGGAATGGGAGAGAAAAAGATAATACTGGCCAGGCGCGGTGTCTCAACCCTGTAATCCCAGCACTTTGGGAGGCAGAGGTGGGCAGATCACAAGGTCAGGAGATCGAGACATTCCTGGCCAACATGGTGAAGCCCCCGTCTCTACTAAAAATACAAAAAAATTAGCCAGGCATGGTGGCAGGAGCTTGTAGTCCCAGCTACTCAGGAGGCTGAGGCTGGAGAATCACTTGAACCTGGGAGTTGGAGGTTGCAGTGAGCCAAGATCACACCACTGCACTCCAGCCTGACAACAGAGCAAGACTCCATCTCAAAAAAAAAAAAAAAAAAAGATAAAGATAAAGATAATGCCACACCTTGAAGAGGCTTCAATAAATATATCAAGTATATGAGTTTCCTGTTACAGTTGTAACTAAACTTAATGTCTTACAGTTTTGAAGGTCAGAAGTCTGAAATGGGTCTGACTGGGCTTAAATCAAGATGTCAGCAGGGCTGAGTTCTTCTGGAGGCTCTGCTTCTGCATTTAAAGAACCCCTGTGATGATACTGGCCACCTGGATAATCAAGCAATACATTTCTAAATACACCATGAGTTGAACAAGAAATCACATTAAAATGGAATATATTCTGAACTGAATAACCATGAAGTTATGATATATCAAGAAAAGGAAGCTTATGGGGAAATTTATAGCATTCATCACATATACTAGAGAAGAAGAGAGGCTGAAAAATTGATGATCTTAACTGCCTTTAAAAAAAAACAAAACAAAGCAAGAGAAGCCAGACACGGTGGCTCATGTCTGTAATCCCAACACTTTGGGAAGCCAAAGTGGGCAGATCACTTGAGGCCAGGTGTTCAAGACCAGCCTGGACAACACGGTGAAATCCCATCTCACCTAAAACAAATAAACAAAAAACAATTAGCTGGGTGCTTTGGTTCATGCTTGTAATCCCAGTTACTCAGGAGGCTGAGACAGGAGAATAACTTGAACCCAGAAGGCAGAGGTGGCAGAGGGCTGCAATCTGGGCAACAGAGTGAGAGTCTGAAAAGAAATAAAGAAAGAAAAAAAGACAGAAAGAGAGAGAGAGAGAGAGAGAAAGTCAACAGAGCAGAAATCAATGAAATAATAAATGAATGTCCAATAGAGAAAATCAGCAAAGCCAAAGTTGATTCTCTGAGAAGATTAATGATATAGGTAAAATCCTGACAATACTAATCAAGGAAAAGTAGTAACATAGTAAACACAAATCACCAATATGAACAATGAAAAGGGAGATCCTCCACATACTAAAAATGTCAAAGGATAAGGTTGTGAATGGTTTTATATCAATAAATTTGAAATTTTGAAAAAATGGACACATTTCTTAAAAATACAAAACTCACCAACATTGAAGCTTGAAGAATCATAGAATCTGGATATTTCTCTAGCTCACTCTGTTATCAAAAACTTTTCCACAAGTAAAACTCTAAACACGGATGGCTTAACTGGTGAAGCCTTCCAAACATTTAAGAAAGAAAGAACGCTATTCTTACACAGTATCTTCCAGAGAATAAGAAAAGAAGTAGCATATTTCAGTTCATTTTATGAGCCGTTATAACCTTGAAACCAAACTTTTACAGACATTAAGATAAAGAAAACTGCAGAATGATTTCTCTCATCAACACAAATGCAAAAAATCCTAAAAAAAAGTAATCAAGATCAGCAATGCGTAAAAAATGTTATACATAGTAGCCAGGTGGGATTTAGTCCAGGAATGTAAGAGTAGTTTAAACTTTAAAATTAATTAAAGGAGCCCCGCGTGGTGGTGCACACCTGCAGCTCCAGCTACTTGGGAGGGTGAGGAGGGAGGATCACTTGAGCCTAGGAGATGGAGCCTTCAGTGAACTATGATCCCACAACTGTAGTCCAGCCTGGGCAACAGAGCAAGACCCCATTAAGCAAGAAAAAAGAGAGAAAGAAAGAAAGAAAGAGAGAGAGAGAGAAAGAAAGAGGCAGGGAGGGAGGTAAGAAGGAAGGAAGGACAGAAGGAAGGAAGGGAGGGAGGGAGGGAAGAAGGAAGGAAAACAGAAAAAGGAAAGAAAGAGAATTAGAGAAGTTCACCACATTAGCACAAAAAGAAAAGGGAATCATATGATTACCTTAGGTGCAGAAAAAGTACTTGATAAAATGCAACATCCATTCATGATAAAAAAAAAAAATAGGCAACCCAGGAAGGAAGAAAGATCTTTGATATGGTTAATAATATTTAAAACAAAACAAAACACCAGCAAAATGTTTGCATAATGGAGAAGTATTGAAAACTTTCCCTATCACCACTTCTACTCAATATTGTATTAACAGTTTGGCAGTATCTGTTAAAGCTGAACATACATCTGCTTCATGACATATGGGGAAACCCTGCAGTAATGCATACCTAAGTGCACTAAAAGACATGTAGTAGAATGTAATGTAAGTTCTAGCCAGTGCAGTGAGTCAACAGAAAAGAGACTCCTAAAGATCTGAAAGGAAAAAGCAAAACTGACATTGTTCATATAAGACATAAGGATGTAAATAGAAAAGAAGCAATTCCAACTAATAAGACAATTCAGCAAGATCATTGGATTCAAGGTCAATATACAAAAACCAACTGTTTTTTTCCCCCAGATACCAGCAATAGATAGAAAATGAAATTAAAATTACATTCACAGCAGCACTATCCAAGAGCCCAAACTGAAGACTACAGCCATTAGGAGGAAAGACAAAATGTGCTGCATACACAGTGTAGAATATGCAACATCGGGAATGAATAAAGGGCAACTATACACAGCATAGGTGAATCTCACACACAGACTCTCCAGTGAAAGAAGCCAAACACAAAATTGTACGCATGGTATGATTCCATCTGTATAAAGCTCACAAATCAGCAGAATTAGTCTATGTGTTAGAAGTCAAGATAATGGGTACCTTTGTGGGAGGGAGAATGGGAAGTGAGTGAAAGAGGCCGCCCTGGGCTGTGCCAGCTCTGTTAATGTTCTGTTTCTTGATGGGGATGCTGGTTATGTGGGTGTGTTCATTTGATGATAATTAAGCTGTACATTTATTTAGCACATGTGATATTTTATGTACATTTTTTATACTTTAAAAGTTCTTAAAATTTCATTTAAATTCAGATTTTCTCCAGGCAGAAGTCACAGACCTGAGCAGGATGGGGCTGCCGGGGTGAGGAGAGGCAGCCCTCTCTGGGGCTTCACCTGACCTCGGCCTTCCAGAGCAAAGGGCTGCTGAAGACAGTGTCATTTGGGTGGAGTTTCCGAGAGGACACAGGAGTGGTCCATTCTCCCGATGGAAACCCTTTGGGAGAAAGAGTCTGAGAATCCCTGACAATTGTGTTCAAAACGTTGTGTACATGTGGGCGCGTGCTTTCTAGGGGGAAGGGCCCACAGTTTGCACCCTATGGACTGCCTCGGAATCCCGAGAATTTTGGGTTTTTGAGATATTTAGGAACTGCTGGGCTAGATGAGGGTCCGGGGGTCAGAAACCTGTGTACTGGCAACTCACCTGGGACCCCCGGCGGATCTGTCTCTGGGTTGTAAGGCGGCCAGACCAGCGCGCTCCGAAGCTGCTCAGGCTCTGGGATGCGGCCCCCTCGCCCAAGGTGCAGCCTCACAGACCCCGGCGCCGGGCAGGGGACTGGAGAGGGGCTGGCATCTTGCAGCCCTTCGGTCCCGAGGAGAGCACGGGCTGCTCGCTGGCTGCCCTGGGGTAGGAGTGGGAGGAGTGGCGAGGGCTATCAGCCCTGGCAAGCGAACCTTTCCCCAGGAGGCGCTGCTTGCTCCAGCGGGGTAAAGCCGGACAAGGAGCGAGAGCGGGGCTGGTGACGCGCGCCGGCCGCGGAGAATGAGGCTGGCCCTCTGCGCCCTGCCGTGCGCTGGAGCCCTGGGTGAGTGGGCGCCGGGAGCGGAGGTGGGGGCCGGCCCTGCAGGGTGCACCGGGGGAGGCACTAGGTGCGAGCAGCGGGTCGGTCACAGCGGGACCCTGCGCGACGACCGGACAAGCGGGCCTGCGGGGCTGCGATGAGCCCCTAAAAGTGCTTTCTCCACGAGGGCGCACCTGACACTTTGGTCCTCGCAGAAACTCCATTGACTAGGGGAGAGGGTTGCAGACTGTGACTAGCTGGCCAAATCCTGTCTGTGGCTTGGTGTTGTATACAACTGGATGAGCCAAGAATGCTTTTCACATTTTTAAATGGTTGAAGGGGACAGGCCGGGCGCGGTGGCTCAGGTCTGTAATCCCAACACTTTGGGAGGCCGAGGCGGTGTATCATCTCAGGTCAGGAGTTCCAGACCAACCTGGCCAACGTGGTGAAACCTCGTCTCTACTGAAAATACAAAAATTAGCCGGGTGTGGTGGCGTGCGACTGTAATCCCAGCTACTCGGGAGGCTGAGGCATGAGAATCGCTTGAACCAGGGAGGCGGAGGTTACAGTGAGCCGAGATCACGCCACTGCACTCCAGCCTGGGCAACAGAATGAGACTCTGTCAAAAAAGTTGAAGGGGAAATCAAAAGAGCAATATTATGTAACATGAAAATTATATAAAATTCAAATTTCAGTGTCCGTAAATAAAATTTTATTAGAATGCAGTCATGCTTACTCAGTTAAGAATCGTCTATGGCAGCTTTCAGGCTTATCCAAGTCAAATATCTCTAAGTTTAAAACATTTTATTTGGGAATAAGAATTAAAATTCCGGGCATATACACAGACTGGATGGTCCTCCATATGTCCAAAGAACAAAGAGAAGATTAGAGGTTCCATAGAAAAGGAGAAACGTTCTTCTAGAAAGTTCATTGGCACAAGTAAAGTTTTGGGGAACTGGCAAGTCCTGATTGTTGAGGGACTGTAACAGGTAAAATGAGGTTTCAGTAGCTGCTAACTAAAACTGGTCTTAGGTTACAATAGGCAGTTTCAGCAGCCAGGCTTGCTGAGAATTTCACATGTGGAGCAATGTTATGTGTCCCCAGTGCTTTTTTCCCCCCCGACTTCTCACTCTGTTTTAGTTGGTTATGACAAAAATGACCCACTTCTGCATGATCAACTTTCACAGGCTTCAAGGTCAGAGTTGAGTAGTTGTGACAGAGACTGTGAGCTATTTACTCTTTAACCCTTGACAGAATAAGTTCATGACCCCTGGCCTAGAGGTTACTGATCCTGTTTACAGTGAAGGAAATGGGGTTAGAGGAGAGAAGGGATTTTTTCCCCCGGGGCTTAAGGGTTATTATGAAGTGTAGGGAAGGAGCAGGTGGGACACGTGTCAGGTGTGCCTAACATCTAACCAGAGGGGTCTTTCTTGCCCCAAACTGGACAGTGCTTCCAGTACTTTTACCACACAACAGAGAGGTAGAGAGATATAGGGAAAAAGCAATCACCGTAGAATGAGATCCACCTGTCACTCACTGCTGTGTGACTCTGAGCTGTCCCTTGACATCTCTGAGCTGGTTTCATTCACTAATAATTGCCTTTTCACAGCAAACACACAATTACTGTGAAAATAAGATACTGTATCTAGTGGCAGGCAGAGCTCTAGGCACAGGTGAGTTACACTGGTAAAAATCCTGTACATAAATGCAGGGGGTCCCTTCCTGTTTTGCGAGGGTGGGCTTCTCCAGGGCTCTTGGCTGGGTCATTTGAGGAAGGGAGTGATGCGAAGTCAATCAACTCATGCATGTTAAGAGCCCTCCTTGGCCCAGCAACTGTTGGTTCTGTCCAGCCCTGGTTCTGCCATATCTGAGGCTGCTGTAAATAATTTCTGGGGTAGAATATCTTATGTGGAGTGAGGGGTAACTTTGGCAAGGGCAGAGCAAGAAAATGGAAGGAAGGGAAGGGAGTACTGTGGTGGCCCCTCCCTGGCTCAGCATGGCCACATGGGGCCACATAGAGAGCTCTGCTGGGGCTAGGGAAGGCTGAAAGATAGAGCACAGATGTGGTTCAATGGCAGTCGAAAGGAAACCCAGAGTGCAGCCCGTCTGGGATCGTTTCCAAATTCTTCTGGAACAGTGCTGCTTGTTCTTCCTCTGTCTCTTCTCCTGGCAATGTCAGGCTCTGATCAAAAGCTCATTTTCCCAATTCACCCTGTGTTTACAAACCGGAGACAAGAGCTGCCCTAGCAAAAATTCATTTTCCCAATTCATCCTGTGTTTACTAACCGGAGACAAGAGCTGCCCATTTCAGCCTCCGCTCTCACCTTCCCCTCCTTCTTGGCTGCTGGACCAGGCCAGAGACTGGGATATGATTTCTTCAAAGCTCAGCATTCTAGTCATACAAGAGCTATTCTGGTGGCAAATGACAGAAAACACAACCAAAGTAGCTTAAATAAAAAAGACCAAAGGGAAGGGAACAGTTATTGGTATGCCCTGCCAAACCCAGGAGCCAAGGGCTCAGACGGTCTGTACCTCCACCTTGGCCTCCACCTCCTTTCTCAGCTTTTTGCCCTTCTTAAGAACTTTCTCTATTCAGCAAGCATACACAACTTTCCTGTTTTGGGAACAGTCTGAAATATTCATAGCGGGCTCTGATTACTCCTACTTTAAATTGTCATACGGCCAGTGCTTTTAGTGAGTGATCTAGTCTAGGTTACTTGACTCTGTCTACCCTTAGCTTGCCTACACATACTTTCTCTTTTTAAAAAAATCTTTTTTTTTTTCTTTTTATTGAGACAGGGTCTCTGTCACCCAGGCTGGAGGGCGGTGGTGTGAGCATAGCTCACTGCAACCTCAAACTCTTAGGCTCAAGCGATCCTCCCATCTCACCCTCCTGAGTAGCTGCAACTACAGGTGTGCATCACCACGCCCAGCTAATTTTTTAAATTTTCTTTTTTTTTTTTTGTTATTATACTTTAAGTTCTGGGGTACATGTGCAGAACATGCAGGTTTGTTACATAGTTATACACATGCCATGGTGGTTTGCTGCACCCGTCAACCCGTCATCTACCTTAGGTATTTCTCCTAATGCTATCTGTCCTTTAGCCCCCCCATCCCCCAACAGGCCCTGGTGTGTGATGTTCCCCTCCCCTGTTGATGTGTTCTCATTGTTCAACTCACATTTATGAGTGAGAACATGCGGTGTTTGGTTTTCTGTTCCTGTGTTAGTTTGCTAAGAATGATGGTTTCCAGCTTCATCCATGTCCCTGCAGAGGACATTAACTCATCCCTTTTAATGGCGGCATAGTATTCTGTGGTGTATATGTGCCACATTTTCTTTATCCAGTCTATCATTGATGGGCATTTGGGTTGGCTCTAAGTCTTTGCCATTGCGAATAGTGCCACAGTAAACATACGTGTGCATGTGTCTTTATAATAGAATGATTTATAATCCTTTGGGTATATACCCACTAATGGGATTGCTGGGTCAAATGGTATTTCTGGTTCTAAATCCTAGAGGAATTGCTGCACTGTCTTCCACAATGGTTGAACTAATTTATACTCCCACCAACAGTGTAAAAGCGTTCCTATTTCTCCGCATCCTTTCAGCATCTATTGTTTCCTGTATTTTTAATGATCACCATTCTAACTGGCATGAGATGGTATCTTATTGTGGTTTTGATTTACATTTCTGTATTAAACAGTGATGATGAGCTTTTTTTCATATGTTTGTTGGCCACATAAATGTCTTTTGAGAAGTGTCTGTTCATATCCTTCACCCACTTTTTGATGGGATTGTTTTGTTCTTGTAAATTTGTTTAAGTTCCTTGTAGATTCTGGATATTAGCCCTTTGTCAGCTGAGTAGATTGCAAAAATTCTCTCCCTTTCTGTAGGTTGCCTGTTCACTCTGATGACAGTTTCTTTTGGCCCAGCTAATTTTTAATTTTTAAATAGTTTTTGTAGAGATGGATTCTCACCATCTTGCCCAGGCTATAGTCTTGAACTCCTGGGCTCAAGTGATTCTTCTGCCTCAGCCTCCCAAAGTTTTGGGATTACGGGTGTTAACCACTACACCTGGCCTTTAAAATCATTTTTATTGAAGTATGATTTACCTATAATATAATACCATGCACTCAGTTAAAGTATACATATAGTCCAGTGAATCTTGGCAAATATAATGATTCACGTAGTTATCACCAAGATAAATGACATTTTCATCACCCTCAAGATACCCCATCTCCTCCTCCCAGTCATTCCTACTTTCTGCCACTATAGATCAGTTTTGTCTTTTCTAGGATTTCACAGAAGTGGAATCATAGAGTATATTGTGCTTTGTTTGACTTTTTTTTTTTTAACTCAGCATAATTGTTTTGAGAGTCATTCATGTTCTTGTGTATGTCATGGTTCATTCCTTTTTATTATTGAGTAGTACTCTAATGAATGGCTTTACCACAGCTTATTTACCCATTCACTTGTTGATCGACATTTAGATTGTCTCCCACTTGGGGCTACTATGAATAAAGCTGCCATAAACATTAGTGGACAAGTCTTTGGGGACATTCTAAATATCTAGAATTACTGGGTCATACTGGTAAGTGTATGTTCAATTTAACTTGGAATAGTTGTGCCATTTTACATTCCCACCAGTGACATATAAGAGCTTCAGCTGCCCCATGTCCTGTCGGTGCTCGGTGGTGTCAGTCTTTTCAGAGTTAGCCATTCTAATAGGTATGCGTTCTAATAGGTATGTAGTGAAATTGATCTCCATGTGGTTTTAATTAGCATTTCTCTGGGGACTCACGATGTGAAGATATCTTCATGTTCTTATTGGCCATTCCTATATCCATATGTAGTCTTTTATGATGTATCTATTTGAACTTTTTCTCCATTTTTTTTCAATTGATGGGAGGCTTCCTGGATTTTACACACACTTTTCCCCTTTCCTTCCTTCCTTCCCTCCTTCCTTCCTTCCTTCCTTCCTTCCTTTTGTTCTTTCATTCTTTCTTTTTTTGGAGATATGTTCTCACTCTGTTGCCCAGACTGGAGTGCAGTGATGCAATCATGGCTCACTGCAGTCTCAGACCTGGGCTCAAGAGATTCTCCCACCTCAGCCTCCTGAGTAGCTAGAACTACAGGCACATGCCATCACACATAGCTAATTTTTTATTTTTTGTAGAGACCTATGTTGGTCTCAACATAGTGAGACCAATCCTCCTGCCTCAATCTTCCAAGGAGCTAGAATTGTAAGCAGACAGTACCACATCCAGCTACTCTCCACTTTTTTTTTTTTTTTAATAAGTACAGTGGTGGCTGAAAATACAGACTTCTAAAAAAGGCCTTATCTTGACATTCCACACAAAGGTGCCTGGCCTGCATAATTCCACTCCTTCGCTGTGCTTCTTACCCTGTGTTGCTACTACTGAAGAAATTTTCAAGTAAATTTGTCCCTTTTCATCACCGGCATGGGATTCTGTGTAAGGTAATTTGGCATCTTCTGTTCTTTTTCTTTAATATTTCCTACCTATAGACAGTTAAAAGGCAGTATAGGTTTTGGAGTCAAACAGACCTGGATGGTTCAAACATTAAGTTCAACTCCAGTTGTTTAATTCCCTGACAGTTTTTTAAAAATCTTTTCTCTAAAACAGGGTACAATAACAACTGTGAGAATCAGAGGAAAGGAACATGCTTGGCACACTGCCTGAGATATTACAGCTAAGAATATTAACAATAAAGAAAAATGTTAATCCCTTTTAATAAAGAAATGCAAATAAAACCATTCTAAAAGTAACAGTTTATATCTAGTAATGTAACGACATTTCTAAACTGATAACACTTCCCACTGGTAGGTTTGCAGTGAAATTGGTAGGCATTGCTAATGGCATTATAAATCATACATTTCTATATCATTTCTGGAAACCAATATAGAAATATTCAGTAAGGGTTATAAAGATGTGCATAAATTTTCATCTATTTTTGCTAACGTGTGTGTGTTTATGGAATGAGAGAAAGATTTCTTAGAGGAATTTGACCTCACAGTCGTGGGTGCTAGTTAAGTAGTCTCTATAAGACTGCTGTCTTTTGCATCTGTTACTGGGGTTTACAGATGAGTCAGTCGGGAAAGAAAGATGTACGTAAAGATGTATACAAAGTGTGCAAGAACTACCTGGAGGCCATAATCATGAGCTGGAGCCCCCACAAGACGGACTAAAACCCATGTCAATTATTTTTGCTTCTCATTTTGATGGTGTTCACAAGGCCCAGTGGCCTTTTACCTGTATACTAAACCTCTCTCCTTTTTTAAGGTGATTCATCTATTAAATGCATGGGCATTGCCAGCCACCTCCGGCAGGCTGCACTGGCTGGCCCCTGCACACCCACTTCCTCAGCCAGTCCTGGGAGGTGTGTGCAGATGCATGGGCTCTCAGCGAGGACCTCTCTCTCACACACATGTGTGACCTGGAGGCCGCAGCCAGCTCATGCCCTGGGGTCCATGTCTCTGTGTGGAGCAGCAGCAGCCAAGTTCTTCTCCAGCAGCTGTGTTCCCTGGGTGGACATGAAGAAGTTCCCAGCCTGTGTCAACTGTGTGTGGGGGAAAGGGACAGACGAGTATGCCTGCTCTTCCCATGAACTGTACTGCGACTACATGGGAGCTTTCAAGTGAGTGAGAGCCCACTGCTGCTCCTCCTCAGCCCGACACTGGGGAGACAAAAGCACAGAGAGTGGACAGGGCCCACCCCGAGCCACACAGAGCAACAGTGTGGAACCTGGGGTCCCAGGTGCCTCCCATGGCCAACCCTTGCTCCTAACCATCCACAGAGCACTCTTCTGTGTGGGAGCCCCTGGCCTCCCCCAGAGCTTAGGGTCTGCCCATGTTACCCTCCTGGACGAGGGAATGCTGGGAAGACAGACTCGTGTCTGGGACTCCGAGATCTACATGGGTCTGGGTTTTCGAACGGGCCAAAGGCCAAGACCTCCCAGCACACATCTTTGTGCTGAGCTGCTTTTTGGGCGTGCCTCTCCCCATCTCCCTCTCAGCCCCTGGCAGGCACCTCTGCATACTTCATGCTCCATAAGAGAAATGGCTACTACTCCAAGGCTATCCAAAGTTATTAGCCTCCATGCAAAGCCTTAAAGCCTTTAGTTTTTTTTTTTTTTTAAACCTGTTGCTTTTGGCTGCTTTCTAAGAGGAAAATGAGGGTCCTTCTTTCCCACCCTGCCTCCGCAGAGTTGTCTGGGTTCATGACTTCCAGAGCTCCTGGTTGCTTCTGGCCTGGGCTTAGCTGTGGGGTTCGAAGGCCCCTCAGAAAAAGCCACCACCTCTGTGAGACAGACTGATACTCAGGAACTCCGAGCAAAGCCCTGTGAGCCAGCGGCCCGGGCCAGCCCTCAGAGGGGCTGCATGGGGAAGAAGCGAGGCCTGTGCCTGACTGTGGCTCTCCTGTCTGTCAGGTGTCTGAAGGATGGTGTGGGGGATGTGTGCTTTGTGAGGCACGTAACAGTGTCTGGTAAGTGCTAAATAAAGAACCCCGTGGACCCCACCCTAGCCAGAGGAGCTGGTTTTTTTTTTTTTTTTGAGATGGAGTCTCACACTGTAGCCCAGGCTGGAGTGCAGTGGCGTGATCTTGGCTTACTGCAACCTCCGCCTCCTGGGTCCCGGTTTAAGCAATTCTTCTACCTCAGCCTCCCAAGTAGCTGGGATTACAGGCATGAGCCACCATACCCAGCTAATTTTTGTATTTCTTAGTAGAGATGGGGTTTCACCTTGTTGGCCAGTCTGGTCTTGAACTCCTGACCTTGCGATCCGCCCACTTCGGCTTCCCAAAGTTCGGGATTACAGGCATGAGCCACCGCGCCCAGCCGAGGAACTGGTTCTGACCCAAAAATTGCCTTAGATAGAGAGATGGGTGAAGCTCATTAATCCCATGGGAGAGTTCCTATGTAAGCATTTCTGTTACAGTAATTCCCCTTTATCCACAGTATCACTTAACACAGTTGGACCTGTGGCCAACCAAGGTGCAAAATATTACATTGCTACTCTTGCACCCTGGGGCCATTACTAAGTAAAATGAGGGTTACTGGAACAGAAGCCCTGTCATACCACAGTGGTGGATCTGATCACTGAGAAGGCTACTAAGTAACTAACAGGCAGGTAATGTAGGCAGTGTGGATACAGCGCTGACAAAGGCAGGATTCACATCCGGGGAGGGACAGAGCAGGACAGTGAGCGATTCTATCACGCTATCAGAACAGCAGGCAATGTCACACTTGTGAATTGCTTATTCCTGGCACTTTCCGTTTATGTTATGTCACAGTGCCTTCACAAGAAGGGTGAGTATGGTATAAGAAGATATTTTGAGAGAGAGAGAGGCCACCTTCACTTAAATTTTATTACAGCGTATTGTTATAATTGTTCTATTTTGGCTGGACACAGTGACTCGTGCCTGTAATTCTCAGCACAGAATTATTACAACTTGTTTTATTAGATGGTAAGTATTGTTTAAATGTTCATAAAATGTGTTTAGTAGCCTTATAGATTAATCAAACTGAGCACTAAAGAAAGAACAAACACAGCAGTCCCACCTTATTCAAGGAGGATATGTTCTAAGACCCACAATGGATGCTGGAAATCATGGATAGTGCCAAACCCTAATATAGTATTTTTTTCCTATACATACATGCTTATGATAAAGTCTGGTTTATAAATTAGGTACAGTAAGAGATTAATAACAATAATCAATAAAAAAAAAAGAACCTTTTTTTTTTTGAGACAGGATCTTGCTCTGTTTCCCAGGCTGGAGTGCAGGGGAAACTGCAAGTCATAGCTCACTGCAACCTCCACCTCCAGGGTTCAAGCGATTCTCCTGCCTCCTGCTTCAGCCTCCTGAGTAGCTGGGACTACAGAGACACGCCAGCATGCCCGGCTAATTTTTTTATATTTTTAGTAGAGAGTTTAGTTTAGAGTTTCACCGTGTTGGACAATATAGTCTCAATCTCTTGACCTCGTGACCTGTCTGCCTTGGCATCCAAAAGTGATGGTATTACAAACATGAACCACTGTGCCCAGCCAGGTCCTCACTTTTTACATGGGTCCCAGTTCCTTACAACCTAATGTCTTTCCCCAACATGAAATTGATTTCAGTGTCCTTTGTTCCCTTGTTCAATTATTCACAATTCGCTTTCTCCTCATAATTACACATTGACCTGCTTGTTAGTATTCTGGCAATTGATGCACGTCTTATTATCCACAATATTAATTAGTGGGGTCACCTGTGGGTCTCATCAAGTTGTTCCAAATAATAATTATGTCCTTTGGATGCTCAATTTACCACACTTAATGATAGTGGCAGCATCTTCTATCTCCCCCTGAAGTATCTGAAAACATCCTCACTTTATGGAAACCACAGATTGTGCCAGACCATCTTGATTAAACTTTGCCCAAAGTCACTTGTGTACTGTTTTGCAAGATTCCCTTCTTGCCTGGTAGGAGAATGTCATAAGACTATGACAATGAGTGAGGGTGGAGAGCCCTGGGCTGCTGCTGCCACCCTGGGCCCTGGAGTGGCCAAGGTGGAAAAGTGATATATTTCTGAAGCCATTAGGTCATATTGATTCTCTAAATTTAATTATAACATTACTAAATCATTTTGAAATTTTTCTTTTAATGTAAAGATTTAAAATGTATTTTCTAGAGAAAATACTGAATTAAAATTGTAACCACTCACAGGAGCCCTGATTACACGCCTTCTCTTTCAGTTTGAGATTTTATCAACCTCAAAGGCCATCTGAGGCAGGAGAATAGGGAATTAGGGTAATCAAGGGTTAAGGCAGAAGCAATAGAGCAGCAGGTGCAGTCAGTTAGTTCCAGGCAAGATTAGGCAGCATATAGGCCACATCCTCTCTCTCAGAAGTCTCCCCTTCAGCCTCTGATTGGCCACGGGCCATCCTTCATAGGGTGTAACCAATTAGAGGCCTCTAAAGGGCACCTGGATGTTGCCAAATTCTTTTTGCTTAATAAAAACCCTAAAGAACACTGTAATCAGGGCTCTTGAGCTGCTTACTGGACCCTGCTGCCGCTCTGTGCAGTGTACTTTCTCTTTAATCAATCTGCGCTTTCATTGCTTCATTCTCGCATTTTGTTCAATTCTTTGTTCAATGTACTGAGAACCTGGACTACTCACAGTCAAGACTTTCCATCTGATAACACATCTGTATTCGTTTTCTAGGACTGCTGCAGCAAAATACCATGAACTGGGTAGTTTAAGCAACAGAAATATATTGTCTGATACCTCTGGAGGCTAGGTTGCCAAGATCGTGGTGTTGGCAGGGTTGGGTCCTCTTGAGAGCTGTGAGGAGAATCTGTTCCAGGCTGCTCTCCTTGCTTCCAGTGGTTTGCCGGTGATCTTTGGTGTTGCTTGACTCACAGACACATCACTCCAATCTCTGCCTTCATATTCACTTGGCCTTCTCCCTATGTGCATGTCTTCTGTGTTCAAACTTCCCCTTTTCATAAGGACACCAGTCGTATTGGATTAGGGGTCCACCCTATATCCCAGTGTGACCACATCCTAACTAATTACATTTGCAAGGACCCTATTTCCATATAAGGTCAAATTCTGAGGTAATGTGGATTAGGACTTCAATATATGAATTTATTGAACCCACAACACTTTCTAATACCTAGACAATGGAATCAAAGAGCGTGTTTTCCTCATAGCGTCTTTCTGGTTCATCTTTGTACCTGCAGAGTACCCTGACTGGGCTCTTAGACCACCTTCCAGCTCTCTACCCTCCCAGCTTTCCCCCGCAGGCTCTGCCTCAAAGGGAATGTGGCCCCTTTAGTGGGGGACCTGGGCTGTCCTGGCATGGTAATGTGTCAGCCCCAGACGAGTTACCTTAAGTCTCTGAGTCTCAGTTTCCTCATCTGTAGAATGAGATAATCATATTACTGGCCTCTCCCAGTTGTTGTGAGGATTAAATGCAACAGAGCCCGAGAGACTTCAGCAAGTCTTTGATGAGCTATGACTGCACAGTACACATTTGCTATCCCCATTCCTATTAGCAGAGCCACAGAGAAGTGGGGCAGTTGGAGGGCCCTGGGCCAGGCACACCTCCCAGCCCTGTGTCTACCTGCAGGGAGACTGTGAACCAGCTGTTTCACTCCTGAGGCCTCTAGTCCTTACCTGTCTAAAATGTGTTTGGAAAAAATTCTCTCTCAGTCCTCTTCAGGTCACATATTATATGGTTCTGTGAGGATCAGGGATCATCCTAACCATGGCTCATGGGTCTCCTGTAGTTGGCTAACCTGGGCTTTCCCTCCCCAGAGAACTTGGCAAACAAGGCTGACAGGGACCACTATGAGCTGCTTTGCCTGTACAACACCCAGAAGCCAGTAGATGAATACAAGGACTGCCACTTGGTCCGGATCCCTTCTCACACCGTCGTGGTCCTAAGTGTGGGCGGCAAGGAGGACTTGATCTGGGAGCTTCTCAACCAGGCCCAGGTATCCCTACCCACCATCCTCCCCTCCGGCTTAGTGCTCCCTGATTGGATTTAGAGGGAGGTTAACTTCCTCACTTTCCCGCCACTCTGAAAGTCCTGATGTGTTCAGGGTGCACTGGGAGCCCTGCCACATGTGGTCTTCTTCACTGACAAGCCACTCAGTCTGTATGTATTATAGACAGCAGAGGCATAAAACCTTGCCTGGCAACACCAACCTGGTGGACTAAAGACTCTCTGAAGAAGTTCCTCTTGTTCCACTTAATTATTTTTCATTCTAAACGGGTTCTCGAGATGAGCCCACATGTCTTCTTCCTCTACAAAGTGCTCCCCTGTCATCCCATGGCAGGTGATCCTGCCCTCCTGACACCTCTGCCAATGCTCTCTCCTTAGCACTGGGGGGATTCAGAGACAAACTAGGCAAAGACTTGTCTTGAGTCGTTCACAGATGAGTGTGGGAGACATATGGGTATGGATTCTCACCCAATGGAATTGCACCACCTCAGGGACATGGATGGTGTCCTTTATGGAGGACAAAGGGACGGATTCGCAGAGTGTATCTGGGAGTAATTGTGTGTACCCTAAGGAGGCAGAGGGTAGGGGTTGTCAGGGAGGGCAGCAGGTGACATTTCACGTAGAGTCACTGCAAAAGCAAACGCCAGCCAGCCATTTGAAAGAGCACGTGGGTAGGTGCTGCTGTGAGCTATGTCAGGAATGGCTTTGGGCCAGTCAACCAGAGTCCTAGGCAAAGAGCCCTTTGGTTTTTGGAGGCCAGAAAGGGGGAAGGAACTGTTTGGTATCCCACAGCTGCTCCTTCAGTGGCAGGCTTGGCGTAGGGAGAAGAGGAGCTCGGGAGGTCTGATTGCAGCCCACAGTGTCAGATCACCAGCCTCTGCAGGATGGAGACCACCACAGGCGCTTAGGGTGATCAGATGACCTGAGCGCAAGGCAGCTTCGCTGAATGCCCCATGGGAACACAGAGCAGCAGCCCGCAGTGGAGAGGGATGGATCTGAGGGGTGGCCCCTGGCAGTTTCCCTGAGGCCACGCCAGGCAGACAAGCTGGAATTTGAGTACAGCTTTCCCTCACCATGCCCAGGGATGTGGGGGACCTCAGCTGCTGCCTTCACCCTCAGCCACTCATGTCTTGCTTTCTGTTTCCTTTGTCTGTTTTGGGGTTTGTTTTACCTTTACCTCTATGCCATCCTCCCTCCTTCACCATCTCTTTTGTCCTTTCAACAGGAACATTTTGGAAAAAAGAAGTCATCTGAATTTCAACTCTGGCTCTCCTCACGGGACAGATCTGCTGTTTACTAATGCTACCCGTGGGTTTTTAAAAGGCCCCACCTAAGATGGACGCCAAGCTGTACCTGGGATATATGTATTTTTCTGGGATTCAGCATCTAAAAAGAGGTATGCAAGGTCCCTGGAGGTACCTGGCCAGCCTGGGCAGCAGGGCGGGCCAGGGCCGTCGTGGGGAGGCTTTTCTGGTGCCTGCAAGCCTCACCCGATCTTTATTGGCCTGCAGAGCCCAAGGGAGCTACTAACTGCATTGGGTTCATGAGGGGGTTTTCTGCTGAGCTGGAAAAAAGACGTGATGTATGTGATTAGAAAAGGGTTTTTTTCTTTTTTTTTTTTTTAAGATGGGGTTTCACCATGTTGGTCAGGCTGGTCTTGAACTCCCGACCTCAGATGATCTGCCCGCCTTGGCCTCCAAAGTGCTTGGATTACAGGCGTGAGCCACCACGCCCGGCCAGAAAAGGGTTTTAAAGACCTTCATATTCTAGATAACTTGAAGTCATGATGGTTCTAGCTCCTTTTTATTAGCTGGGGTCATCCCACCCAAGGTGAGTCAATTTGATATGAAGAATAAAAACAGTCCATCCTAAACTGAAGTGGGAACACAGCCGCTATCACCATCCAGAGGTTTCTGGTCTGGCCATCCACTGGATCTCTAAGCTAGCTTGCTTGCTTGCTTGCTTCCTTCCTTCCTTCTCTCCCTCCCTCCCTCCCTCCTTCCTTCCTTCCTTCCTTCATTCCTTCCTCTAGCTTTATCCTCCATTTAGTCAACCAGTAGGTATTAGCATCTACAGAAGGGCAGCTGCTGTGTTAGATGTGGGCATATGGTGGTGAGCAAAGATACTGGGTGAGGGGGAGAGCAAGCAGGCCCACCCAGAACAGAACTCGTGACTGCCAACTGGGGCATGCTTCCTGGATGGGGAGCCCAGTCTTGCAAGAGAAAACCCCAGAAAGCCCTGAGCTGCGCTAGTACTCAGAGTGGCCTCCCCGGGAAGGTGATGCCTGAGGAGCTGAGGTCAGGAGCAGGGGTAAGCTCTGTCTTCATTGCTTTTCCTGAGAACTGAGGTCCCCATTTCTCCTGGAGGGTGACAGGCAGGAATGAGCACTGTCGTGGGAATGAGACATGTCAGCACTGCTGCTGCCACTGAGGACCTCATTGGACAGCTACTCTGCAGCCAGAGGCACTAAGTTCCCAGACCCTCCTGGGGCTTCCTTTGGATCCCTGGCTCTTCTCCACCCGGCCTAGGTCCGGAAGATACCCAGAGAGTGCAGTGGTGCATAATGGGCCACCATGAGAGGGCCAAGTGTGATGAGTGGAGTGCTGTGAGTGGTGGTGCCTTGGCATGCACCATGGAGGAGACCCTGGAGGACTGCATCACTGCCATCATGGTAGGAGGGCTCTGCTTTGAAGGCTGGGCTCAGACACTCAGATACAAAGCACTTCTGCCAAGTCTGGCATTGAAGATCTCCTTCCCAAACACCTCTTCCTCAGCCTCCAGGATAAGGACACCTGTTGTGTGCTGTCCCCCACCCACTCCGTGGGCCCCTCCAGCTCTGAGCAGGACAGAAACACAGAGCCAGCCCAAGTGCTGGACTCCTAGGGGGCTCAGCTCTGGAGTCCAGGGGAGCTCAGGGGAGTGTCTTGCCTAGGAGCCGCAGGAAGTAGGGTGACATTCCAGGCGATGGTCAGGGCTATCGTGAATTGTGAAAGCAGATCAACCTTTTCAGCCCTTTAATTGTAAGTCTATATTTTTCTGATTATAAAATATTAAAATAAATAAATAAAAATAGAGCTGCAGTGAGCCATGGTCACACCATTGCACTCCAGCCTGAGTGACAGAGCAAGACCCTGTCTCTAAAAAAATCAATAACTAAAAATAAAATCATTCACGACTTCATCACTCAGAGATCATCATCACGTGATCTCTAGTGATGAAATTGTTATTAACTTTATGAGCAGAACTATTTTTATAATTAGGAAAACATAAATTTATAAATAAAAGAATGAAAATTTGACAAACTTAGAAGGCTATGCAACCGTTTCGTTTAACTTGACAAGACCCTCATTTTGGTAAACTTTCCCAGCACCAATTTATAAGATTAAGATGCCAGGCACAGTGGCTCACGCCTGTAATTCCAGCACTTTGGGAGGCCAAGGTGGGTGGATCACAAGGCCAAGGGTTTGAGACCAGCCTGGTCAACATGGTGAAACCTGTCTCTGCTAAAAATATAAAAATTAGCTGGGTGTGGTGGTGCATGCCTGTAATCCCAGCTACTTAGGAGGCTGAGGCAGGAGAATCACTTGAACCTGGGAGGCAGAGGTTGCAGTGAGCCGAGATCACACTATTGCACTCCAGCCTGGGTGACCAGAGTGAGACTCCATCTCAAAAAAACAAAAAAAGATCTTGATAGTTATATAGTGCCCTAAATGTGTCAATTGTAGAGATTAAATAAATATGAATACTTAAAACATTGCCTGGCATGTAGTAAGCAGTGTTAGCTATTATTATTATTAAAAATCCTAAGGACAGTTGGTACATTTTCTTAAATAATAAAACACTTATTTAAATAATGGCTATGTAATATTCCACCAAGTATGCTTGCCTCCATTTATTTAACCAATTTCTCAGTGTGCATATTGAGTTATTTGCAAATCCTTTGCTATTATAGACAATGTGGGACTGAAAAATCTTTGTATCTATAAATGCCTATATTTCTGAGTATATCTTTAATATTAATGATAGCTAATTCTGGAATTTCTGTGTGCCAAGCATGTTTATGAGCTCTTAACCTGTACTACTCATTTAATCTTCATACTAAATCTATGGGGTATAAGTTTTACCCAACTTATGGATGAAAAAATGTATATAGCATAATATTGAGGGATGTGTGCTTTGGGATAGACAGATCTTGGAGGCTATCTGGAATAGTGGTTATAAGGAATTAAATTGCCTAGGTTTAAGTCTTAGTGGCCATCTATTGGACATACTTTTTATTTTTAGATGGAATCTCGTTCTGTCGCCCAGGCTGGAGTGCAATGGCACGGTTTCGGCTCACTGCAACCTCCGCATCCTGGGTTCAAATGATTCTCCTGCCTCAGCCTCCCAAGTAGCTGGGATTACAGGTGCTCCCAGGTCCTTATGCACCTGGGGCTTCCTTTGGATCCCTGGCTCTTCTCCACCTGGCCTAGGTGTGGAAGACTCCCAGAGGTTGCAGTGGTGTGCAGTGGGCCACTGTGAGAGGGCCAAATGTGATGAGTGGAGTGCTGTGAGTGGTGGTGCCTTGGCCACCACACCCAGGCAATTTTTGTATTTTTAGTAGAGATGGGGTTTCACCATGTTGCCCAGGCTGGTCTCGAACTCCTGACCTCATGATCCACCCACCTCGGCCTCCCAAAGTGCTGTCGATTGGACATACTTAACCTTTCTGCTTTCATTTATAAAAGAAGGGAAATTCTATTACCTAGCTTATTGAAGTTTGGGAGGAATACATGAGGTAATCACTGTGAAGTGTTTAGAAAGGAGCCTGGCACATAATAAGGCTTAGTAAGTTTTTGATGCTGTAGTTACTGTTTTTAGATTTCTAGAAGGGTAGTGAACAGGTCAAAAGCAAAAAGTGCCAGCCCTGTGGCTCACTCCTGGGAGTGAGCACTTTGGGAGGCAGAGGTGGGTGGATCACACGGTCAGAAAGTTTGAGACCGGCCTGACCAACAGGGTGAAACCCTGTCTCTACTAAAAATATAAAAATTAGCCAGCATGGTGGTGCATGCCTGTCAGCTACTCAGGAGTCTGAGGCAGGAGAATCGCTTGAACCCGGAGGGCCAGAGGTTGCAGTGAGTCAAGATCGTACCACTGCACTCCACCCTGGGCGACAGAGCAAGACTCTATCTCAAAAAAAAGCAAACAGCATGTATGTGTAGCATATGTTTTTATCTTGGTGGCCTTATCTGTAAGGATACATTTTTTGCTCTATTAGAAAAATTAATTGATTAAAATAATAAGTTAATTATGGGTGAGTTATTTAGATAAATGAATGAATTTATTGAAAGTCTTATTAGCACAGTGCTAACGGGATTATGGGAATAGATTTGAACTCCATCATCTGGAAGAACGTGTCCCACAGAAACAGATTAAATGCATTCCCTGAGTGACTGTGGTCCCAAAGAAGGGGTGGCGAGGTCATGTCCAGGACTCAGCACGGGTCTCATGAGAGGACACAGAGATGCCCAGGGGGCATACCCAATGATACCTTGCTTAGTTGGTACCTCTCATTTTATTATTGACTATTGAGATTGAGAAGCTCTTGACTTTGGATGGAGTAATGTGAGAGTTTAATGCCATGTACCTTGATTGTTTTTGTTTTTCTTTTCAGAGCAGTTTAGGTCGAAGTGTGTGAATTAACTCACCGTGGAAAGTGAGTTAGCATCAGTAACACTGGCTCAACGGTAAAGGCCCATTGTTACAGAGAGGAAAGCCTTAAACACAAATAAAAATGACAAGAGATGGGAAAAAATCTACAGTTAATTGTTAAGATGCAAACCTCTCCTGGGGCTGTAATATACTCTTTGCAGGGTACTTTATAGTTGGCAAAGGACTCCTGTTTGCACTATTCCCGTTCACTCTTCTCAGCAACCCTGGAGTATGTGGGTATTGTTGTCCCATGTTATGGAGCTGGAGTCTGAAGCTCAGGGACTGTGTGACTGGCCCAGGGCCACACAGCCAGGAGACAGCTGCACCTGGGCTTGAGAAGAGGTGGAGTGACTGGAAACCCCAGGCCCTTCCTGACACCACACTGCGCCTGGGCACATGCCGCATGGCCATCTCTGCATGAAGGCCCACAGCCGGGTCCCATTCCTGGTATTTCTGGGGCCGAGTGGAGACCTCACAAGGGAAGGAGATTCATGAGGAGGAAAATCAAATCTACCGTTCAGCTTTTAGCCAGCTGGAGTTTGATAGCAGGGGAGTTGATCAGTCTTTAGGGCAGGAGACCACCACTAGGGGCAAGTTCCTCCATTCTGTGTCTCCAGATAAGCTGAGAGGGTCTGTCTCTAGAACCTACTCCCGGAAAATGGATAAAGCAGTGGTTCTCAGGTGTGATCTCTGGACCAACAGCATCGGCATCTCCTGGGAGTTTGTTGGGAATGAAAATTCTGGGGCTCCATCCTAGACCTTCTGAGTCAGAAGCTCTGAAGCTGGGGCTAGCAATCTGTGTTTTGATGAATTTAATGCACACTATGGTTTGATAACTGCTGTGACAGAGAATCCTGAGGTGAAATCCAAGTGTATACTTGGGTGTAGAGTTTTTTCTGACGCAGGAGAAGAGCTGGGGAAGGTGAAGGGTTTGGAGCATCACAGCACAAGGAGCTGTGGTCTCTGTCCCCTGCCGAGCACTGGTTCATGGGAGCCTGCATGACCCACCCTGCACAAAGGCCACTGGAGTGCAAAGTTGAGGCATCACTTCCCTGCTCACCTGCAGCAGCTCCCCCTTCCTGGGTGGCAGGACCCAGCCTGGGGATATGCCATACCTCACCCCTCTCTGCTGTCATGGCTAAGAAGTTTTCTCTAAACTGTGTCTTCATCCCTAATCCTAAAGTCCAGCAAACAGTCTTCTATCTGCTATGTATTCTATTCTGATCATTTATAATCAGAAACAACCCTAACTGCTTCAAGAGTAGTTGACATTTTGGGAAACTGCAATGATACACAAATGTAGATCAACAAGTATGCTTAGAGGACGGTTTAGACACCAGCAGGGTGGCTGACTGTGATGGAGAAGGCACCATCCGAGTAGAGAGGGGGAGAGTTAACCTCAGAGTCACACACACACATACACATGCATGGAAAGATGCATGACAATAATGAATACCATAGGCATGGAAATAGTGGCATCGAAGGATGGCACTATGACGGCATTTGGCTACCAGACTTGTGTCATAGACTGCAACATGGTAGGCAATGGCTTGCCATGGCCTCAGGAGAACCTACTTCGCTGGGAGGGGCCTCTAGTCCTGCTTCTGCACTAGCAGCACTGCTGGAAAGCCACCTCTCTGTTCCAGTCAGCTTGGCATCCCGGCTGTTCCTTGAAGAACTCAGGCACCTGCCCCAGGGCCTTTACACCTGCTCCTACCCCATCTGGAGTGCTTGTCCTTCTCAGATCATCATGGCTAGTTCCCTCATTTTCTTTAGAATTTCTCAGGCCAGACTTAATTTTAAACCTATAAACACACACGCATGCACATACCCTTACCAATACTTCATATCCCCCCTTTCTTGCTTTATGTTTTCTTTAGCGCTTATCACTCTCCAGCCTACTACATATTTTATCTATTTACCTTGCTTCACGTCTATATTCTTCTGTAAAATGAACAAGGATCCCATTGGTTGTAATGAGAAAATCTCATATGAAGCTGCTTACACCAAGGGTCCTGTCTTAACAGGTGCTCTGGGTGCTCCCTCCTTGTAAGGGCTGAGACCTGAGTCTAGGAGGCCAACCAAGATGCTTTAAGGGTAGGGTTGCCACATACTATTCAGGATGGCCAGTTAAAGTAGAGTTCCAAATAGACAACATCTGATTTTTTAGTATAAGGGATACACCCTGCTTCTCCTGTCTGCTTGTCTTTCTTTGCACATCTGCCTCATTTTTCTTCTTCCCTGCAGGGTGGGTTTTGGTTTCTCAGGCTACCTGGAGGGAAATGTTTGCAACCAGCAGTCCCAATGTTGTTACAAAGAGCTCATCAGTTAAAAAGAAGCAGTCAAACAAAGACCATAGCATATTCATCCCAATGCTCAGGAAGGAGATTGTCAGCTCAGTTTGGGTGAAAGTTTCCTGTCCACACAACCCATGCAGTGAAGCCACACTGTAAGGCGACAGCTGCCTCCACTGTGACCACATGGATTGAGGCAGCTGGGGTGAGGGGAGTCGGTTCTCAAAAAAGTAACAATGCTTGAGGGACCAAACAAGAACTGAATACACAAAGGGAATTTTGTTTTCCTAGATACAAAAATCACATTATAATGATGTAATAATCAATACCAGCTGGTTTAAATGCAAGAATAACAAATATGTGGAAAAGAATTGAGTTCCAAGAGAGATTCATGGAGATACTGCCATTTGGTCTGTAACAAAGGTGACATTTCAAATCACTGGGAAAAGGATGAACTTGAGAGGTCCAATAAAATACGTAGCAGAACTGGTCTCTGTATTCCCTGATGGGAGCACATTTAATGAGTTAGTCCTGGACGCCGGACAGGCAAGGGTCCAGGAGAGTGGTGGGAAGGGGTGCTGATGGTGAGTGAGGATAATTTCTTTTAGATATTTGTATGAGTGGGGAAGAGAAGCCCATTGCTGGAGAACAGGGTGGGATCAAGGCAGGGTTTATTGTTTTTGTAGAAAGAAAAGGTATATAATGTGATGAAAGGAGACCAGTGAACAGGAAAAGGTTACAATTGAATGAGAGAAAGAGTATAGCTATAGCAGAAAGTTGCCAAGAGTGAGGATGGAGTTCCTGGTAAGGACACGTTTGCTGGGAGGGAGACCTTCCTTCCTCTGTACCTGGATGGCAGAAGAGGGCACTGGAAATGCAGGCAGGCAGATCTGTTGGAGGGATGCTGAGAAAAAGCCACATAATGATTTCTGTGTTTTCTCCGGAAAGCAGGAGCACAGGTCAGTGTATGAATGTTGCAGGGTGGGGAGAGGCAGAAGTTTGTGGAAAGGGGAAACTGTTTGCTCTACAGAGTGGGGAGGTGGCTGTCTAGAGCAGTGGTCCTCACACTTGAGAATGGATCAGAGTCTCCTGGAGGGCTTGTTAAGGCACAGGTTCCTGGGCCCACCTCCAGAGCCCCAGAATTTGCATCTCTAACAAGTTTCCAGCCAACAGTGATGCTGCTGGTGCCTTGCCTCCAACTTTGAGAACCACTAATCTAGAGTAGAGGAAGGAAGGCAGGAATGCTGAGGTGAAGTTAAGGATCAGGAAGGTCTCTTTTTGTCTACCTACCTTACTCTGAGATGCAGACACATCTAAGACAAGGGATTGCGCTCAATCAGGACTGGGATTCTATGAAGGGACACGAAGAAAAGAAATAGGGTGATGGAGCTTCAGAAACGTGAATGGGAGTGATTGATCCTAGCCAGGTACAGAGGGACCTGAAGATAGGGGGGAGGATCCAAGATCGCCGAATAGGAACAGCTCCAGAGTGCAGTTCCCAGAAAGAACAACACAGAGGGTGAGTGCTCACTGCATTTCCAAACAAATTTTCACTGCCCACAGACCAGGAGATTCCCGGGCCAAAAAGCACCACGAGTTTTCGGCACGGCAGTTTCAGCTGGTACCAGCTTGGCGCACAGAAACTCACACAAATCTGGGCAGCCGTTTCAACTGGCACCTGGAATGCCTGGGGAGACAGAGCCACCCATTCAACTGAAAGGGAGGGGGCAGAGACAGAGAGCCAGGCAATCTGGCTCGGTGGGTACCACCCCCACAAAACAAGCAATCTGAAACGCTCTGGATTGAGAATTTCGCAGCAAGCGCAGCTGGACCCAGGATGGTCCAGCTTGGTGGGGGGGAAGAGCGACCACCACTACTGAGGCAGTTCACACAGCAGCTAGGCAGAGCCTGCGGCAGCCCAGCAACACCTCTGCTGGCAGACTGTGACTAGACTACTCCGTGTGGGGCAGGGCATCTATGAAAAAAGGCAGCAGCACAACAGGAACTTATAAATAAAGCCGACCTTCCTAGGACAGAGCACCTGGGAAAAGAGGTGGTTATGAGTTCTGCTGCAGCAGACTTAAAAGTACCTGCCCAGCATCTCTACACGGAACAGTGGGGCTCCCAGCATAGCACTTGAGCTCCTATAAGGGACAGACTGTCTCCTCAGACAGCTCCCCCAACCCCTGTATACCCAAAGAGAAACCTCATAAAGGAGAGCTCAGGCTGACATCTGGCAGGTTCCCTTCTGGGACGAAGATAACAGAAGAAACCGGCAGCAACCCTTACCGTTCTGCAGCTTCCGTGGGTGATCCCCAGGCAAGCAGGCTCTGGAGTGGACCTCTGCAGTCCTGCAGCAGAGGGACCTGACTGTTAGAAGGAAAACTAAGAAACAGAAAGAAATAACTTCATCATCAATGAAAAGGACATCCACTCAGAGAACCCATCCAAAAGTCACCAACTACAAAGACCACAAGCAGATAAAGCCACTAGGATGGGAAGAAACCAGCGCAAAAAGAATGAAAACACCAAAAACCAGAACGCCTCTCCTCCTCCAAAGGATCACAGCTCCTCACCAGCTAGGGATCAAAGATGGATGGAGAATGAATCTGATGAATTGACAGAAACAGGCTTCAGAAGGTGGGTAATAACAAACTTCTCAGAGCTAATCTGCTTTTTAAAAAAGATTCTTAAGGTGCAAGTTTAGATCAATTATTTAGACATTCTTCTTTTCCAATGTAAATATTAAAAATGATAAAGTTCCTTCTAAGCACTGCTTCAGCTACATCCCATAATTTAAAATATATATTTATTTATTTTAAATTGACACAGTGTAATTGTACACATTTATAGGGTACCCTTTGATGTTTTGATACATATCTATATTGTATAACAATCCAATCAAGGTAGTACATCCATTGCCTCATGAATTTATCATTTCTTTGTGGTGAAGACATTTAAAAGCCTCTCTTCTAGCTGTTTTATAATATACAATATTGTACTGTTAACTATTGTCATCCCACCATGCAAGGAAACACCAGAATTTATTTCTCCTATCTGATTGTAACTTTGTATTTGTTGACTAACCTCTTCTCCCTCATCCCTCCCTTCCTCCTAACCGTTGTTCTACTTTCTGCTTCTGGGATATGTTTTTTTTTTTTTTCTGCTTCTGGGATATCAATTTTCTTTCCCATATATGAGTGGGACCATGCTGTATTTGTCCTCTATATCTGGCTTCTTTCACTTAACATCATGTTTTCCAGGTTTATCCACATTGTTGCAAATGACAGGATTTCGTTCTCTTTTACAACTGTATAGTATTCTATTCTGTATATACACCACATTTTTTAATTTGCTCATCTGTTGTCAGACACTAGGTTGATTTCATATCTTGGCTATTGTAAATAGTCCTGCAATAAACATGCGAGTACAGATATTAATATTTCTTTGACATATTGATCTCATTTCCTTTGGGTATATAACCAGTAGTAAGATTGCTGAATCATATGGTAATTATATGTTTAATTTTTTGAGAAACCTCCATACTATTTTTCATAATAGCTGTTCTAGTTTTCAATCCCACCAACAGTTTGTAAGTGTTTCCTTTTCTCTACATTGTAACCAATACCCATTTTCTTTTGTCTTTCTGAAAATAGCCTAAGTGGGGTGAGGTGGTATTTCAGTGATTTTGATTTACATTTCCCTGATGATTAATGATGTTGAACATATTTTTCATATGTCTGTTGACAATTTCATGTCTTCTTTTGAGGAATGTCTGTTAGAGTCTTTTGCCTATTTTAAAAATTGAATTATTTGTTTTTCTGCTGTTAAGATCCTGATATATTTTGGATATTAATTGTCAGATGTATGGTTTGCAAATGTTTTCTCCCATTTTGCAGGTTGTCCCTTCACTCTGTTACTAGTTTTCTTTGCTGTGCAAAAGCTTTTTAGTTAGTTACAGTCCCATTTGTCTATTTTTGCTTTTGCTGCCTGTACAAATGTCTTATTTTAAATATCCTTGCCCAGCCCAACGTCATGAAGATTTCCCCTATGTTTTCTTCTAGTAGTTTCATAGTTTTGGGTTTTACATTTAAGTCTTTAAACCATTTTGAGTTGATTTTTGCAAATGGTGATAGGTACAGGGTCTAGTCTCATTCTTCTGCATATGGATATCCAATTTTCCCAGCAGTATTTATTGAAGAGACTGTCTTTTCCCCAATGTGTGTTCTCAGCTTTGTTGAAAATAAGTTGGCTGTAGGTGTATAAATTTATTTCTGGGCTCTCTATTCTGATCTATTGGTCTATGTATCTGTTTTTATGCCACTACCATTCTGATTTTGTTACTATAGTTTTGTAGTATAAGTCAGGTACTGTGATGCCTCCAGCTTTGTTCTTTATGCTCAGGATTGTTTTGGCTATGCAGGGTCTTTTGTGATTCCATATAAATTTTATGATTGTTTTTTCTACTTTCATGAAGAATGTCATTGTTATTTTGAAAGGGATTACATTAATTCTATAGATTGCTTTGTGTAGTATGGCCATTTTTACAATGTTAAAGTCCCCTATTATCACTGTATTACAGTCTATCTCTCCGTTTAGGTGTAATAATATTTGCTTAATAAATTTGGGTGTTCCATTATTGAATAGTATAACAATTGTAAGCAAATCTACTTACAACTGTTATATCTTCTTGTTGAATTGATTCTTTCATCATTATCATCTTTCTGTAATGAACTTGTCTCTTTTTACATGTTGTTTTTGTTTTTGTTGTTGTTGTTTTTTGAGACAGGGTCTGGCTCTACCACCCATGCTGAAGTGCAGTGATATGATCTTGACTCACTGCAACCTCTGCCTCCTGGGCTCAAGCCATCCTCAACTTCATCTGAAGTCAACTTCAGCTTCCCGAGTAGCTGAGACTACAGATGCTTGCCACCATGCTTGGCTAATTCTTTTGTATTTTTTGTAGAGACTGGGTTTTACCACCTTGCACAGGCTGGTGTCAAACTCCTGAGCTCAAGCAATCTGCCTGCCTTGGCCTCCCAAAGTGCTGGGATTACAAGCATGAGCCACCATGCCTGGCCTCTTTTTACAGGTTTTGACTTAATGTCTATTTTATCTGATGTAAATATGGCTACTCCTGCTTGCCTCTGGTTTCCATTTGCATGGAATATCTTTTCCATCTCTTCACTTTCAATCTATGTTTTTGTCTTTAATGATGAGATGAGTCTACAAGGGTAGAGAGCACATAGTTGAGTCTTGCTTAAGTCTTGTTTACTTAGCCACTATATCTTTTAATTTGAGAATGTAAGCCATTAACATTCAAAGGATGTTATTGATAGATAAGAACTTACTCCTGACAAAAATGTCAATTGTTTTCTGGTAGTTTTGTAGATTCTTTATTTCTTTATTCCTCCTTTTTTTGTTTACTTCTGTGATTTGGTGGTTTTCTGTGATTTCTCTTTCTTATTTGCGTTATCTGCTGTAATTTATTTATTTATGGTTACCATGGGGCTAATGTGAGTCTTCTAAGCATAACAGACAATTTTAAGCTGATAGCAACTTAACTTTGGTTGCATAAAAGTATTCATGACCCCTTCCCCTCCCACACTTAATATTTTTGTTGCCTTAATTTACTTCATCTATGTGTTCCTCAGCCACTAATTGTAGTTGTTTTTTTTTTTAACCATTTGACTTTAAATCTTCATACTAGAAGATTGAGAGTTTTAGATAGGACCATTATATCCCTGAATATTCTTAGACTGATTTATGAAATTACCTCTATATTTTAATGTGTTTTTAATAACAGCAATTATCATCCTTTGTATCTTATTGCAGCACACCTTTAAGCATTTCTTGTAAGGCTGGTCTTCTTCATTTCTGAAGGATAACTTTGTAGGACATAATATTCTTGATTGACAGTATTTTTTTCTTTCAGCACTTTGAATATGTCATATTACTCTTTCCTGGTAAGGTTTCTGCTGAGAAATATGCTGATAGTCTGATAGGAGTTCTCTTATATGTGACTTGACACTCTTCTCTTGTGGTTTTTATAATTTTCTCTGTCTTTGGCTTTTGACAGTTTGATTATAATGTTCCTCAGAGAATGTTTTTGGGTTGAATCTAGTTGGAGACCTTTGGGCTTCCTGAATCTGGATGTTCATATCTCTTACAATATTTGAGAAGTTTTCAGCTATTACTTCATTAAATTGGTTTTCTGTGACTCTCTTTATCTCTTCTCATTTGGTATTTCTATAATGTGAATATCTGTTCACTGAATGGTGTCCTATAGGGTTTCTTCATTCCTTTTTGTTCTTGTTTCTTTTTTTTCTCTCTGACTGGGTTACACTTTAAAATAGCTATCTTCAAGTTCAGAACTCTTTCTTCTGCTTGATGTAGCACTTCTGTTGATGAAGCACTTAATTGTATTATTTTATTTTATTCATTGAATTTTTTAGCTTCACAATATCTCTTTGGTTCTTTTATATGGTATCTCTTTGTAGTTTTTTTGCATTCAGATCATGAATTGTGTCCTGATTTCATTGAATTGTTTGTCTGTGTTCTCTTGTATCCCACTGAGTTTCCTTAAGATCAATACTTTTAAAATTTATTTTCAGACATCTTGTAAATGCCCCTTTCTTTGAGACCTCTTACTGGACATTTATTGTGGTGTCATATTCTCTTACTTTTTCATGTTTCTTGTGTCCCTGCATTGATATCAGCACATCTAGTAAAATAGTCACCGTTTCTAATTTTATGGAGAAGCTTTAGTAGGGAGAGTCTTTTTTCTGTAGTGGTCCTACAGTGTTGGTTGAGTATGGTGTATTGGTTTTGGTTATGGGTGAGCTCAGTAGCATCATCTCTGTTTAAGCTGCAATCCTCACTGATGTCAGCAATTACCTCAGAGACCTAGGTTGTAGGAGCTTGTGATAGTGGTGTGGTTTTGCTGGGAGTGGAGGTACCAGGATGGTTGTCTAGCTCAATACATGCAGGTGCAGAGGACTCACAGGCTGTTTGGTGAACAATCTGAGGAGATAGTGACCACTACTGGCCTGGCTGTCAAGCTAGGCCCAGGTATGGCTGTTTGTGTGGTGGTATAACTGTCTGGGGAGGCGGGGCCACCACCAGACCAGCTGTTGGGCTGGGCACAGGCTCACCCAAGCACAACAATGCTGGGTAGCCCCGCAGTGGTTTGCCAGGAGAGGCATGTCTGCCACTAGACTGGCTGTGGCATAGTGGAGCCAGATGGCTTTGTAGCAGTCTGTTTTACAGGAGTGGGCTACTGCAGGTCTGGCTGTCAGGCTGGCTGCAGGTGTGCACAGGTGCAGTGGGACCTGGGACCAGGTAGCTCTGTGGTAGTCTGTCTGTGGCAGTAAAACCATTGCAGGATTGTTATCAGGTTGAACATTAGTATGCATGGGCTCAGCAGGCCAGCCACTCTGTAGCATGAGTAGATGTGGGCAAGGCAGTTTCACTGCTATGTAGGTTCTCCTGTTCCCTGGAGAATGAGTGCCATGTGGGTTTTAATGCCAGGTCTCAGTCACTCCATCCGGCCTATGCTCTGGGCAGCCATGGTAATGGTGCTGGAGGCACCTGTGTAAATGTGGTAGTATGGCAGTTGGCATCAGGATAGAAAACATCAGTTGCTATTGATCCTGAGGGGACACACTCTAGTAGTATAACCTCTGTCTCCCAGTTCAAGCATTTCTCATGCCTCAGCCTCCCAAGTAACTGGAATTATAGACGTGCATCACTACGCACAGCTGATTTTTTGGATTTTTATTAGAGACAGGGTTTCACCATGTTGGTCAGGCTGGTCTTGAACTCCTGTCCTCAAGTGATCTGCCCACCTCAGCCTCCCAAAGTGCTGGGATTATAGGCATGAGCCACTGCACCAGGCCTGCTATTGATTTCTAATTTAATTCTCTTGTGGTCAGAATATATTCTCTGGCCACAGGGAATGAAAAGGGATATTATTTCAGTTCTTTTGAATGTATAGAGATTTCTTTAATGACCAACATATAGTCTATCTTGGTGGAAGTTCCATGTATACCTGAAAAAACTATGTATTCTGTAATTGTTGGGCATAGTGTTCTATAAATAATAATTAGGTCAACTTGGTTGATGCTATTGTTCAAATACTACATTGTGGTGCACTTTATGTCTACTTATCATATTAATTACTGAGAGAAGAGGATTGAAGTCCCCAAATATAAGTATGGATTTGGTTATTTGTCCTTTCAATTGTTTATATATTTTGAGTCTCTGTTAGGTTCGTATACATTTAAGGTATCGTGCCTTCTTGATGGATTGACTTATCATCATGAAATGTCTGTAGTTGTCTGCTTCATTGGACATAAATATGACCACTCCACCTTTCTTATGATTGGTGTATGCATAGTTATTGATTTCCATTCTTTTATATTTCATTCACCTGTTTCTTTACATTAAGTTGGATTTCTTACAAAGGATATATAATTGGGCCTTCTTTCTTTCCTTCCTTTCTTCCTTCCTTTTTAGAGTTGGAGTCTCACTCTGTTGCCCAGACTAGAGTGCAGTGGTGCAATCATAGCTCACTGTAGCCTCCAACTCCTGACTCTCCCAAGTACCTGGGACTACACGCTCATGCCACCATGCCTGGATAATTTTAAAATATTTTTTGTAGCAATGGGATCTTGCTATGTTGCCCAGTCTGGTCTCAAACTCCTGGACTTAAGTGATCTTCCTGCAGTGGCTTCCCAAAGTGCTGGGATTACAGGCATGAGCCACCACGCTCAGCTGGGTCTTTCTTTTTCATTCAGATGACAGTCTTTATCCTTTTAAGTGATGTGTTTATTTATATTTAAATTTATTATTTATATTTGTTTTCTATTTGTCTCATCTGTTGTTTGTTCCTTCCTTCCTCTTTTTTCTGCCTTCTATTGGATTGAATTTCTTTTAGCATTCCATTTTTATCTTCTCTATTGGTCTATTAGCTATTCTTTTTTTAAAAAATATCTTCTCCAAGGTTTGCAATATGCAGCTTTAGTTTAACACAAGCTTCCAATAATGTTATACGACTTTGTGTGAAGTGTAAGACCTCGTTCTATTTTTTTCTTTTCTTTTCTTTTTTTTGTTTAGTTTTAAGGAGTGGAGAGTTTCACAGGCAAGAAAGAAGGGAGAAGACAGAAGGAAGAGCTCTCCCACATACAGAGACAGAGCGAGGGGTACTCCAAAGCCAAAAGAGGGAACCCTTATTTTTTTCCTTATAATAACTTTGTGTGGGGAGATAGCCCTAATACTTTCTATTGCTACATTTTAGGTGAAATTCAGTTTCCTGAGCTTTTAAAATAAAGCTGCTTTCGAGAAAGTGCTTTTTAGCTTCATGAAGCTCCCTTTTCTGTTGTGTGGTATTAAAAATACGGAACGTGCTTTCTAGGATTTCTTGACCCTTATTCCTTCGTTCACTTTGGTCTAGACCTTCTCTTCGCATCATTGTTATTGTTCCTTCCTGCTCAATTTTGATGCCACCAACTCCTTCTGAGCTTCTATCTCAAGTTCCTCATCTACCCAGTGAGCTACCACATTGACTCTTTCAGCTCATTTAGCTGCCAGAGCTGAAGAACCCAGCAGAAGGCAGATCTTCTCTCCAGCCTAGAACTCAGTCCTAGAGAGGACAGGAAGGGCCCCTGGCTCATGAGCTTCCCACCCAGGAGTTTCTGGAGACAGGGCCTCACTCCTTCTGGAAATGGCATTTTCACATTGAGTCCTATGTTCTCTCCTGGCAGGTTTCCCCCAGGAAGCCATGGGCATGCCCATCCTTTATGCTGGGCTTCTGGAAGACTCTCCTCTGGAGTTTTACCTGCTACAAATCTTCAGACTCTGTTATCCAAAGCCCAGAGACTGCTGGCTATGATGGGCTTGTGGTCCTGCCACCAATTTTTTATACCAGGAGAGTCAGTCTTGCAATCCTAAATGGCACAGACCTGAGGCAGGAGCCTGAAGACCCCGGGGTCCAACAGGGGTCTTTCAATGGCACTGGGGGGAGAGATGTCAAGAACCCCACTTCTGCTTTGTCCCAATTCTAAGAACTCGGAAAGAAAGCTAGAGCAGATAGTTAATGTTTAACATTTCAATATATTTGAGATACTAATGGATCCCTTCGAGGATTCATAAAAGGCAGGAACTCTTATTTTAGTAACACATACACAAGTGTGCACGCACACACACCTTTATATACAATTTTTGTGCATTCATAGCTTCAGTTTAGTGAGTCTTCTGTGACCTCACACTGCCTTCCATGGGTTGCAGAAGTGTAGGGATGGAGGTTTGTAGATCCGATTTTAAGTAGATGCTATTCTAGGGGGTTGGTAAGTCTTACTAAATGATACACGGAGACACGTTGCATACATGTATTTAAAAGTCTTATCTGTGGGGAATATTTAAAACAACTAAAAGGTTAATATCATTCCATCGTAGAAACCAGCAGTTGCCACCAATTATTTGCAAATCTGTACAGGTCCGAGATTTACTCTGGACAGCTGAGAAACCTGGTGAACTTTGATCTTCTTTTGCCATGGTGACTGAGGACATTAAACAAGGGAGTTTACTCTGGGGGCAGTAGAAAGATCAGTGATCAGTTTACTTTGGCCCCAGGAGCACTGGACTCTGCTCAGCTTAACCAGCCACCTCTCACAGGCCTATCTGAAAGTCTTGGGACTTGACCTGTCTTGGTGAAAGAGCAATGGGAAGTACAATCCTTAAATAATGTTGGAAGAAATTATGAATAACACTTTTCAACAAAGTACATCACAGGACAGTGGGGACAGCTCAGGCGATTGAGTCCATAGTCCTAGGTTCGAGTTTTCCATCTTGCTGGACAGCCTACCAGTTATGTCCATCCTCCAGCTGAGCTCAGTTTTTGTCTCTGTAAAATCAGATCTCTCTACTAAATGGTCTCTCAGGGTGTGTTTTGCCAAAGGGCCCAGTAGCAATGGAGGGAGACATAAAGCAGTCAGAGTCACTTCATTAGTTCACTGAGTGTGTATTTGGTATGCAGTCCATGTTGGGTGTTCTGTAATAATGATAGTTGTCATCACCATCTATTGGTGTCATTATCGTCTATTGGTCAGACAGGGCAAGTACTCTAACAGCAATGTGAGTAATCTTCAGAATGACAAGGTAGACATTTGTACTCCTATTACTAATGAGAAACAGAACCTCAGAGTAGAACAGCAACTTGTCCAGTATGATGCAGCTACTAAGTGGTCTAACATCCAAACCCAGGAGTCTTTGACTCCAATGCCATGCCCATTTTATTATTCCACAGATTGCACGTAACAATATGCAGTGAATGAATACACAGGTGATTATTAATAGAAGGTGGGCACAGGGGAACTGGCATACAGAGAAAAAGTGCTGCTAAGATCTGTCTGCTCTGTTCTCTGTGATGGATTGCCTAGGGCTTAGTGGTCAGCATCCTTGCAGGGTCCTTGATGTAGTGAGACCTGAGGGGCTGAGCTCAGGAGCTGTGCACATGAGACTTAGAAGGGGAAGATGTTGGTCAGGATATAAATAAAAATTAGATGAAAAATGCTAAGGTGCTGGATACTGCACGAGGTGATTTGCAGTAATTACTAATTTAGATCTCACAGTAACTCTATGAAATGGGCATTATGATCCTCATTTTCTAGATGGGGAACTGGGGCACGTGAGAGCTTAGGTGACTTGCCTAATTCATGGTCCATCCTGAAAGTCTTAGTGTATAGAAGTGAATGACCAAGCCACGCCACTGTAGTTTTAGTGGTGTCTCAGTCAGGGAGAACCAGGTCCATGACCTTCTCTTGTCCTAATCTGTGCAGTTATGATCCTCGCCTGTGTTTACCAAATGCCACTTCTACCAATGCCATGTTCCTGCCTTGCAATGTGAAGATTATTTCCAAATTCAGTTCTGGGAATAAACCCCACTTCTGGGGGGCAAATTCATCTATCAGAGTTTCTTCTTTTATTTTAAAATCCAAATTCTTGGACGCCTGTTGTCCCAGCCCACTTTATGCCATGCTCTCAAAATTTCACAGCCTTTCTTTCCACTCCCAAACATCTACTTTGTCACCTGGGGAGAGGGGCCTCTGGAGGAAGGGACTGAAGCAGCTCCTGTGACACATGCTGCCTATTTCACAGTTTGGGCTGACCTGACATCATCCCTTCATGGGGCTCAGACCTCATGTGTCCCCATCCCTGACTGCTAATCTCCTTCCCATCTTTGCCAGGCCTGTCTAGGTGTCCTGCAAAAAGTGTGTCAGGGAAGGCTAGCATTCCTGAATGCCTTTGATCAGGGAACTTTGTTCCTTTACACACGAGAGTTCCCCGAGTATGCTCGGCTCCAGGGTCAGTGGCCTCTCTAGCTGTCAGCCTCGAGGTCAATTGGAGCTGGGTGACGCTGAAACTATAGTGATGAGAAAAGGGGTTTCTTAGCAGGGTATACCTCTGTCTTAAAATGAGGACAGGCAGCTCCTGTTCTCTCCCAGTTGTGGAAGAATGACTGAGTTGAGGAAAAGGAGCCCGTGGCTTTGTAACATTGAACAATGTTGAATGTCTCTGCTCTGTTATTCCTCCTTCTCAAAAGAAGACATTTATGCGGCCAACAAACATATGGAAAAAAAGCTCATCATCACTGGTCAATACAGAAATGCAAATCAAAACCACAATGAGATACCATCACACACACCAGTTAGAATGGTGATCATTAAAAAGTCAGGAAACAACAGATGCTGGAGAGGATGTGGAGAAATAGGAACGCTTTTACACTGATGGTGGGAGCATAAATTAGTTCAATCACTGTGGAAGACAGTGTGGTGATTCCTCAAGGATCTAGAACCAGAAATACCATTTGACCCCAGCAATCCCATTACTGGGTGTATACCTGAAGGATTATAAATCATTCTACTATAAAGACAAATGCACACGTATGTTTACTGCAGCACTATTCACAATGGCAAAGACTTGGAACCAACCCAAATGCCCATCAATGATAGACTGGATAAAGAAAATGTGGCACATATATACCATGGAATACTATGCAGCCATAAGAAAGGATGAGTTCATGTCCTTTGCAGGGACATGGATGAAGCTGGAAACCATCATTCTCAGCAAACACAGGAACAATAAACCAAACACCCCATGTTCTCACCCATAAGTGGGAGTTGAACAATGAGAACATATGGACACAGGGAGGGCAAAACCATACACCAGGGCCTGTTATGGGGTGGGGGGGCTAGGGGAAGGACAGCATTAGGAAAAATACTAATGTAGATGACGGGCTGACGGGTGCAGCAAACCACAATGGCACATGTATACCTATGTAATAAACCTGCACGTTCTGCCCACGTATCCCAGAATTTAAACTATATATATATAACTTAAAGTATATATGTATATATATACACACACACACAAAATATATATACTTATATACACTACATATATATACTTAAAGTGTGTATAAAGTGTACTTATATATACTTAAAGCAAAATATATATATATAAAGTGTACATATATACAAAGAAATAATTGTGGATTTTGATAGCTGGAATAATAGCATTAAGGGCCAGATGCTGTGGCTTATGCCTGTAATCCTAGCTTTTTGGGTGGTTGAGGAGAGAGGATTGCTTGTGCCCAGGAGCTGGAGACTAGCCTGGGCATGGGCAACACAGTGAGACCTCATCTCTACTAAAAATAAAAATAATAAAATTAGCTGGGTGTGGTGGCATATGCCTGGAATCCCAGCTACTCGGGAGGCTGAGGCAGGAAGATCACCTGAGTCCAGGAGGTCGAGGTTACAGTGAGCTGTGATCATGCCATTCCACTCCGTCCTGGGCGACAGAGCAAGACTTTGTCTCAAAAAAATCATTAAGGTTATGTAAAATTTCTTACACGTTAGAGATGCATACTTTTATGGAAGAAACAATATGACAATTTTCAGAAAAAAAGTAGGGGATGAAGAATAGGTGAATTATTAACCAACCCCTCCCTCCCTCCCTCCCTCCCTTCCTTCCTCCCTTCCTGAGTCTGGCTCTGTTGTCCAGGCTTCCAGTGGCATGTTCTCAGCTCACTGCAACCTCTACCGCCCAGGTTCAAGTGATTCTCAATTCTTGTGCCTCAGCCTCCCAAGTAGCTAGGACTACAGGCATGTGCCACCATGCCCAGCTGATTTTTGTATTTTTAGTAGAGATGGGGTTTCACCATGTTGGCCAGGCTGGTCTTGAATGCCTGACCTCAAGTGATCTGCCCGCCTTAGCCTCCCAAAGCGCTGGGATTACAGGCATGAGCCACTGTGTCCAGCCTCTTTTGCATTTTATTTACAAAATTTAGAATTATGTTGTTAATTTACATGAAAAAATATTTGGAATTTGATTGGGAGTACATTGAATTTATACATCAATTTGAAGAGAATTGAGATCTTTATAATATCAAGTCTTCCACTCCATGTTCAAGATATAGTTTTCCATTTACTTTTTCTTAATTTATAGTCTGGTATGTAAAAGTTTTGGATGTCTTTTGATAGATTTATTCCTAGGCATTTGTTTTTCTTATGTTACTTTAGGTAGCATTTTTCATGTTTTTTTTTTTTTCAATTTGAGTGTAGAAATATAATTGACTTTGGTATATTTATCTACCTTATCCAGCTCTGTTTTTTTTGTTTTTTTGTTTTGAGATAGGGTCTCACTCTGTCACCCAGGCTGGAGTGTAGTGGCGCGATCACGGGTCACTGCAACCTCTGCCTCCCAGGTTCAAGCGATTCTCCCACCTCAGCCTCCTGAGTAGCTGGGACTACAGGCACACTCCACCACAACTGGCTAATTTCTGAATTTTTAGTAGAGATGGGGTTTCACTATGTCGGCCAGGCTGGTGTCAAACTTCTGACCTCAAATGATCTGCCTGCTTCAGCCTCCCAGAGTTCTGGGATTATAGGCGTGAGCCACCATGCCCAGCCTTAACTCATTAGTCTAAGGTATACTCTAGTTTCTTCAGAATTTTATACACATACAATTTATTATGCATAAAGATGAGAGTTAATTTTTTTCCTTTTCAATACTTTTACTTACTATTTCTTTCTCTTGCCTGACTGGACTGGCAAGGGCCTCCAGTAAAAAGGTTGACTAGAAATGATAGTAATAAACATTCTGGTCTTATTGCTGACCTCAACAAGAACGCTTTATTCAACATTCCACACTAAGTATGATATCTGTAGATTTTTATGCTACACAAATACTTGATATCAGACTGAGAAAGTTTTGTAGAATAAGTTTGCTAAGCGGTTTTATTATGAATGGATACTGAATTTTACTAAATGATGTTCTTGTACTAAGTACAAGAACTAAGTACAGGCCTCTCCCAGATCGACCAGCCCCTGTGCTGGCAAAGCCCTGGGGGTCATACCAATTTCCTTTCTTATTCTACTAATATGATATATTACAGTGATTGATACTTGAAAAGACAGCTTACATTCCTGGAAGAAACCCAATTTGGTAAATATTTATTAAACTCGTGTCAGGCAGAGGACACTGAGTGGGGCAGAGGAGGAACTGCTCAGAGCAGACAGAGGCTCTTTGTTTGCTTTGCTTCTGTGTCAATTGGGCAACATTTGGAAACAACAAATATTGGTTCAGAGCCCACCGCTTTCTTACCCACCTCCTGCTGGTCAGCCTTCCAGCTTTCCTGCACGTACACACGAGTGTGGCTATTTCTTTAAGGGTCAACTTGTGGTTGAAATTTAAGAGTTTTGCCCTGATTGTGGTGAAAGAATTGGCTCATGCTTGGGTTGGTCTAGAACTGGAGGCTTCCTTTATGTCCTCTCTCAATCTCTTTCTCTTTCTCTCTCACCTGCCTCCCTTTCTTTTCTCCCTCACTAAATAAATAAAGAGAAGGTCAATATCAAGAAGGCAACTGTGGTCTGGAGAAGACTGAGATTTAGGAAGTTTGAGTTCAGGTCTCAGAGCTCCGTGAATAAGGACCCATCATTTGACTGTAATGTCCACATCTGACAAATGGAGATGCTGATCTTATCTTGCAGGGCTGCTGGGCAAGATCCTACAATCTTTCCTCAATGATCTTGCCCCAGGACAGTGCCTGACACACAGAAGGGAATAAAAACATGATATTTTCTTCCAGCTGAGCATAATCAAGCCAGTCCATGGCTAAGGATCTGCAGTTGGTACTCAGACCTCTCCCAGACTGACCAGCCCCTGTGCTGGCAAAGCCCCTGGGGGCTGTGTGCCAGTGGAGACAGGGCAAAGCTGGGAGTCTCATGTGTGTTCCTCTCTCGATGTGACCCCAGATGAGCTCCTTGGCCCCTGCGTGTCCTGGTTTCCTGGGGGAGGTAGTGTCCCTGGTGGGTGCGTACACTCTGGAACCAGACTGCCTTCCTTTGTATTCTGACTTTGCAGCTGGTCTTGGACAGAGTGTCACACTCTGGTCCTCAGTTTCCTTGTCTCATCTGTAAGACGCCGACACTAAAGCACGGAAGTCAGAGGGTTATGATAAGTGGTCAGCGAAGCTCCCAGTAAGTCTCAGCCATCATTAAGCTATAAAAACGGACAGTGAATTTCAACTCCAGAGCATCTCTGGTGTAGAACTGAAGAATGTAAGTGACAGCACAGGTACAAGGGTCATGGACATGGAACACTGTCATGTTAACCTCTTACTTCACATGCTCCTATAGACATATACAGACATAGGGACCACATACAGCTAGGGCCATGTGTACATGTACACTCCAAAGCTGGCCTTACCTCCCCTGCCTACCCCACCCGGGGAATGGCAAACATGAGACTCTGCAGTTGTCCTCCTGAGCAGGAGCCAAGGTCCTGGATCTCCCCGTGCAGGTATGTGTAGATGAAGTGGGAGCACCAGCTCTCTATGCCTTGTCTGAGCTTCCTTCATATCCCATTCCTTCTCAGCACCTGTCTTGGGCTTGGACTCAGAGGACCGCACTGAGGACAGGGCATACAGTTGTCTGGTCCAGAGAGGACTCAGCCTGGCCAGTAGTTGCTCCCTGCTGAGGGGCTCTGGCTAGGCTATGGGCCTGTGGCTGGAGGAGTGGCCTCGGCAGTGCTTACTTTATGAATGCGGAAGGGCTCCAGGGAAGGAGAATCACTGACCATCTTGTTTCCATGCCCTCAGCTGAGCTTCCCTGAGTTTGTGGCATGAACTCAACCTTTCGTAACTGCACTTCCTGCTCTCTGGCAGACTCTGCACGCTTACTACAGGGCCTGTCCATGCATCAGCTGTATGTATGCATGCTGCTCTGCCGGGTGCCTCCCAGCTAGCCTTGCCCCTGACTTTTCCTGCTCATCTCACATCCATACCTCAAGGTCTCCAAATGACTCCAGACCATTGCCTAGGGCCTGCTGCAGGGGCAGTAGGAACATGGCCCTCATGGCAAGAATCTTCTCTCCCCCATGGCTAAGCACAAGGGGGCCATGGACGGGGCAGGGGGGGAGTAAGACAGGGGCAGCAGTGGTCACCCTTCCTCACTGGGGGAGGCTGGTGTGTTGGGAAAGCCATGTTTGCCTCTGTCCCCTGTAAACAGAAAGCTTCTGCAGTGGACTCTAAAGTGGGAGGTGTGTAACCCCTTTGCATATGAGACAATCTTTTGGGGTGTGGGAGAACATAACCTAACTTCCAGTTATATTTATTGTTATCACAAAAGATTAACAGATCATCATTCACTCATACTGAACGTGTGAATTGGCCCCGTCTCCCATCTGAGTCTGCAGTCGTGACAGATGGAGGCTTCGAGGTGCCCTAAGGGAAGATGGGGATCACCTCACAATGCTATAGGTTGTGAGGGGAGTGCCCACCCTGCCCTTTATTTCGGCATTTTTGTTTACATATTTTGTTGTTTGTATGTGCCCAGCTAAACGTATGTACAGATTAGATAATCTGGCTTTAACTCTCCAGCCCTCACTAGACGCACACATGCCTTAAAAAGATTCCTACAAAGAAACTAGCATTAGGAGATAATTCTGACAACACAAAAACAAGTAAACAAAAATCAAATGGGTGACCCTGACATGTCCACTAGGCTTGTTATGAACTTGGTCAGCTGAAACATGAGATAGAATGAATGACCATCTAGTCAGGTTGGATAAGAAGTAACTTTTGACAAAATCTCTGAAGTCTGGATACACTTCGTGGAAGGAACCTTGACCTTTCTCCAAGTATATTGTGCCTTGAGATAATAATCCTATGTAAGCCCCCATCAGCAAAACGACATTTGGGTTTCATCCTTAGATCATCCTTTTTTTGGGGGGGGGGGGGTGCAGCTGTTTATTTCAGGGAGAGGGCAGGGGAGGAGGCTCAGTCTTTCTTAGCAGCGGCTTTCCTCAAGGCGGCCAGGACATTGCTCAGCTCCTCCTGCTTCCTCTTGGCGCGGATGTGTGTTCCCACCCTTTTCTTGATGAACTTGAGGGCCCGTTTGTCCTTGGAGACCTTCAGCAACTCCATGGCGCACCGCTCGTACGGAGCAAAGCCACACACCTCCCGAATCATGTCCCGCACGAACTTGGTGAGTTTGGTCAGAGGCCCGCAGCGGCGGCTGTGCCTGGGCTTGCTCACGTTCTTGGTTACCTTGTGGCCCTTGTTGAGGCCCACGGCCATAGGATAGCGAAGAGCCATGGCTACTACTCTCCAATGGCGACCGTGGCGGAAGGGCTCCTTAGCTCATCCTTTTACAAATTTCTATTCCTTGTGCATGATTGAAGTGTACATATTTTTTAAGTTAAAATATGAGCATAGAAAAGGTACAAGCTCAATACTTTTCATTATAAGGATGTGCAATTAAACCGGTTAGGAGACTCATGGGCTAGAGGGGGACATGGTGGCCCCAGGCTGTAAGAACAGACCACACCCTCCACAGGCCACTTGCTTTGTGCTGAGATAGCGCTTTGTTCTGAGCCTCACAGGGTCTTGACCACGTTCCTGGAAGCTTCTTGTGGGAGGGAGTTCATCTTCCCCCTCTGACTCTCTCCCTAGTCTAAGGTGTCCCACAGGAAGCTTGAGGGCAAGAAGTTTTCCAGCCCAAGAGCCGGAGCTCAGCGGGGCAGGAAGACGGAGCAGCTCCTCCGCGGGGGAGCCTTGGAGAGCCCAGGAGCGAGATTTTCAGGGACACCTGGTGGGGGAGCAAAAGATGCAGAGCCTGTCTTTGACCTTGAGCCCAGCTCGTTTCTCCGGCATCCTCTCCCAAAACGGGCTTTGCCTGCCATTCTCCAGTTCTAGCGTGGGGGTGGGCGCAGTTCTTTTCCCTCTCCAGCCTCGGAGTCTCCCTCTTTGGGTCTCGTGGATGGGCCTGGTGGCCCGGACCAGCTCGGCCTCCCTGGAGTCAGGAGCAGAGCCACCCGGCTCCTAGCCCACCGTAGCCGCTCCTGGCACCGAGCGAGCCGCGATGACAATGGCTGGATTGTGCTTCCTCTCCCTTCCCATCAGCATTTCTGTGCTGGACTCCTTCCACTGGCGGGTCGGCCCCAGAGCTCAGGAAATGAGGTCATCAGTGGGGCGAGTAAGGGAGGGGGGTCGGGAGAGGGGCGATTGGGCAACCAGGCTGCACAAACACGGGAGGTCAAAGATTGCCCCCAGCCCGCCCGGGCCGGGGATAAAGGGGCGCGGGGCGCGAGGCGCGGGAGCCTGCACAGAACTGAGTCACATTGCGCTCACCGCTCCGCGCAGCACCCGGAGGATGAGGCTCGCCGTGGGGAGCGCTGCTGGCCTGCGCCGTCTTGGGTGAGTGCGGGCGCGGGGAAGCACCGCAGAGGCGCCCGCCTGCGCGTCCCCTGCAACCCTGCCGGCCACCGCGCCGCCTGCACTCCGCGCACAGGCTGGAAGCTGGGGTGCCTTTCCGTTGCCCCTCTGCGCCTCACCCCTGGCCTCTGCCTGGGCCTCAGGACACCTTTCACTGTGCTCACTGCCTCCTCCTTCTCCTCCTCTTTGTCCAGTAAATCTTGCAGCAGTGAAATACAATAAACCAGAGCACGTCTAACCAGATTATCAAAACCCTTTGCTGCTGCCTCTTGTCAAGTCAAAACTCCTTAGCACGGCATTCAAGGCCTCCGGGTCTGACCATTCCCCCCTTCAGAGTCTGATGTCCACTGGGTGCCCTGGGAGCTGTAGATGCCCTGCCAAGGAGGCAGTGCCATGGAGTGGTTGGAGCATGGATTTGAAACCATTCTTGGATCCAAATCCTGGCCGGCTCCTCACCAGGGAGGGGGTCGTCGCAGACTCGCCTGGGACGCTCAGGTAAGAGTCAGCGAGGTGTTGGATGCCGGGCACCAGTGGCAGATGCTGCATACCTCCTGCTGTGGGGCAGTGACTGACGCCTCACTCCCCGACCTCCTGAGGTGGGGCCCCCTTCATACTCCAACTTCTGCCTGCCATTCATGGGGCATTTGTCACACTGCTGGAGCTTCCACGTTTAGTTGTCTCTGCCGGTAAGCAGGCAATTCCTTGAGAGAGGACCCCAGGTTACTTGCCTTTATCCCCCGCACAGAGCACTTCACAGGCTGTGCAAGGTGATGCTCCACTGAGGACACATTCTCGCCTATGGGAACCCTTGGAGGCGAAGCTTTGCAGAGGGGCTGCCACAGACTCACGCTGCCTCCTAGGATTTCCCATGGGCCAAGGGTGATAATGGGTGGCACTGGGGTGTCCAGTCCCTCGTGGCCCCTCTTCATGCATCCTGGAGAGCTGTGGGCCTCCCCCTCCACAGGCTTTGTGGATCTTCATCAGAGTCCATGAGTCAGCCTTGCTGTGGTGGCCCACAAGGAATGGAGATGACGGAGGACCTTGGGGACGGGGCAAAAGCCCATGTGATAGGGATGCTCTCTCTGCAACCACATGGATTTTCACAGTTGCCCATGGCTGGCTTCAGCTTTTTTTCTGAATGGCAGCCGAAAAGTATGGTGAAAATGGAGGGAGAGTTTGTTGGGAACAGAGAGGAGACTGTTGAATTTGGGTTTTTTTAGTTATTCCTAAACAGAGAGCAACAGACAAGTGTCACAGACAAATGAATTATCTTTTTGTTAATTTACCCTCAACTACTGGCCAAGGAGGGGTGAAGGAACTCAGAATGTTTTCTTCTTTTGTGCCCTGAGTAGCAGACCCACGGTCTGGAGACCCAGGTTCTTGGCCTGGCTGGGCCAAGAAGAAGAAGATGATCTTGGATTAAAAAAAAAAAAAAAGGCATCATTCTCTGAGTCTCACTCCTTCTTCTCAAAAAGATGGCAATTTCTCCCCTGCTTGTTTTCCAGCATTGTGGTATCAAGCCAATGTGCTGAGGTAGCTGAAAATGCCCTGTGCACACTGAGGCTTATATTCCATGGCAAGCCAGGGGCCAGGACAGTGAGGGGAGACAAGGCAGATACAAAGTAGCAGATTGTCATCTCCAACTGGGAGCTGATGGTCATGCCTGCATCCCTCTGGCCAGCAGGGGGTAATCAGCAGGAAACTGGGAGACCATTAGGGCAACCTTCTTTCGGCCCAGTCTCAGAATGCAGTGGAACTTGTGCCCTGTAGCATTTGTGGACAGGAGTGAGGGGAGGACAGGACTGAGTGGGGTGTGGCTGTCGCTCCCTCAGCACAGGGAGTGGGTCCCTCCATCTCTGGCCTCTCTCCTCCAGGGCTGTGTCTGGCTGTCCCTGAGAAAACTGTGAGATGGTGCGCAGTGTCAGAGCATGAGGCCACGAAGTGTCACAGTTTCCGGGACCATATGAAAAGTGTTCTTCCACCTGATGGTCCCCCGTGTTGCTTGTGTGAAGAAAGCCTCCTACCTTGATTGCATCAAAGGCATTGCGGTAAGTCGCTGCTGCCTAAAAGGGAGTGGAAGAAAGCCGTACTTTCTCTGTCTCCAGTCACTTTGGAACAATTATTTACTCACATGTAGGAGGCTGATGTATGGGGAAGTCAACCCTGATACTAAGATCACTTCAAAAATGGAAATAGGGAGGTCATCTTTAATGTGTCTGGAAAGCAAAAGTCGAAAAGTCCATTGACTTTTGCATTTCAGACACAGTAGACACAAGGGTGACTGTTTTGAGACACTAGGTTCTCTGAACTTGAGAAAAATACAAGAATGCCCGCTATCAGGCTGGGTGCGGTGGCTCATGCCTGTAATCCTAGCACTTGGGAGGCTGAGGCATGTGGATCACCTGAGGTCAGGAGTTCGAGACCAGCCTGACCAACATGGTGAAACTTCATCTCTACTAAAAAGTACAAAAATTAGCCGGGCATGGTGATGCATGCCAATAATCTCAGCTACTCTGGAGACCGAGACAGGAGAATCGCTTGAACCTGAGAGGTGGAGGTTGCAGTGAGCCAAGATCCTGCCACTGCACTCCAGCCTGGGTGACAGAGCAAGACTCCATCTCAAAAAAAAAAAAAAAAAAAAGAATTCCCATTATCAAAATTATTTTATAACCTTCTTTGGCAGCTCTTGGTACATAACTGGGAAGATGAGTGAGCACGCAGGGGGAAGTGAAGTATCCTGATTGCAGATGACAGCTGAGCCCTTTGTTCTTAGGTTTATGAAAATGCTCTTCATCCTTTCAGCATTGCCCCACCCATATGTACATGTCAGATCCCGTGCTGGGCAATGGGGCTGCAGTGGTGAATTAAACACACTGGCCCTTACCCTTAGGGGAGCACAGCCTAGTCAGGAGAGCAGAAAAACACACAAATAAGTAAACAACTAATTCCAAAATGTGGGATGTACAATGGAGGGAAAGAAGAAAGTGTTCTGACAGGGACTCACAGAAAAACCTGCTTTGTCCTGTGTGGTCAGGGACCATCTCTCTGAGAGCGATGTAATGAAGCTGAGACCCAAAGGCTGAACCTGGGTGGGCTCCACTGTAATATATACCAGGCAGTGAACAACAGCATATGCAAAGGGCCTGAGGCAGGGCAGAGCGGGCTTATTTAAGTTGCTAGGGGGAAGCCAGGGTGATGGAAGCTGCCAAAGACAAGCACAGCCAGATATTAGTTTAGGCAGTGACAATAGGTTTCATTCAGGAACTACTGACAGTGGGGAAAAGAGCTGTGCTCCATTCTGATTCGTGCGGCATGATGTGGGCATTTTAAAGGGAGAATGAGGGAGGGGGAAACACAGGGCTCCGTAGAGTAAGAGAAGTGAAAAGGTAGGAAGGGATGGTCAGTGTAAATGTGGGGGAGGCCAGCTGTATCTGCTAGCTGGCAATTCTCTTGATTAGGACTCTATTCTCCAGCAGAGGCCGGGAGACAGATGCCCTATCCATCCTGATGATTGTATTGCAAAGGAATGGCTCTCAGTCCTTGAGAGAGATGCTTGTGAGTTTCAAGAGATACATATTCACAGATTTAAGCCCTTTTTAGTAAATGCTCTTGGAGAGGGAGGTCAGGCGCCTGTCATGAGTTGTGTGTTGGCTAGAAGAAACAGGTACATTTTCCTGGCAGCATTGAGTTTTCTCAGGCAAGCACTTTAAGGGGGAACTGGGGCCATCCTAGGGACACAGATTTGTTCTGCTAGGAGCCATGCCAGAGTTTGGTCAGGTCTCTTAGTGCAGGGATTTGGACAGACTTGTCAAGTATGGGAAATTCTGCAGTTCTCAGCACAAAGCAAGCAGGAGGCTGGCCGAAGGGAAAAGATGGAAGAGGCAGACACATCCAGATGGAGCCTGGCCTCCCCCCCAGGAATCCGTGCTGTGGGGTTTTCCTCCTCTACCAGTCTCTTCCTGCTGGCTTTCCCTTGGCTTCCCTCCAGCCCTCTCTCTGTGGCTTTCCTTCTTCTGGGTTTGGTTATCTTGACCTGTGAGAGCATGCTTGATTATAATCCTGTCCCTCCCAGCTGGTGCAGGTTCCCCTGAGAACTCTAGAGCTGGACCCTGTGTTTTAGGCCTTAGCTCTTCAGCTCCCTGAGCCCCTGAGATGCCAGTGATTTCTTGGTGTCTTGGCCAAGAAAGCCCAGGTTCCTAACCATGCTCCCAACCCCACTGCACTGGGCAAAGCTCTCGCTTGTTCGCTTCATTTTTATTCAACAATGTGAGGGGTGGGGAAGAAGAAGGTGTTTGCAGATTAAACAAAACCATAAAGTGTGTTTTATACTTGAGATCTAGTTGTTGTAGAACAGAAAGGCCCATCATGTCTCTTAATTTTTTCTTGTATTGTGGTATATTAAAAATATGTTTTATGGCCAGGCGCAGTGGCTCAAGCCTGAAATTCCAGCACTTTGGGAGGCCGAGGCGGGGAGATCATTAGGTCAGAAGTTCGAGATCAGCCTGGCCAACATGGTGAAACCCTGTCTCTACTAAAAACACAAAAATTAGCTGGGTGTAGTGGCACATGCCTGTAATCCTAGCTACTCGGGAGGCCGAGGCAGGAGAATAATTTGAACCAGGGAGACAGAGGTTGCAGTGAGCCGGGATTGCACCATTGCACTCCAGCCTGGGCAACAAGAGCGAAACACAGAGTTTCGCTCTTGTTGCCCATTTATATGTTTTACAACTCAAATATCCATTGATGAGTGAATGGATAAATAAAATGTGGTATATACAAACGATTAAATATTTTTAGCCTTAAAAATAGATGAAATTCTGATATACGCTGCACCGAGATGAACCTTGAAAACGTAGGTGAAGCAAGCTAGATACAAAAGGACAAATATTGTAAGATTCCACTTATATGAGGTATCTAGAATAGTCAAATTTATAGAAACAGAAAGTAGCATAATGACTACCAGGGGCTGGGGTAGGGGAGAAATAGGAGGTGATTGTTTAATGGGTATGGAGTTTCAGTTTCTGGTGATGGATAGAGGTGATGGTTATACAGCAATATGAATGCATGTACTTAATGCTACTGAAGTGTACAGTTGAAAATGGTTACAACGGTAAATTCTGTATTATGTATATCTTATTGTAATAAAGCAACAAAAACAACGTTAACCATTTTTTTAAAAATCAGCTAAACAAAGATATAGTTTGGCTTACAACATATTTTACTTCATTTAGAAATACTATTGTCTTATTACTTGCCAGTAACACGACAAAACTCAGGCAGTTCTAGTTTTTGCTTTATAATTTGTTTTGCTTTGTTTTTAAGACGGAGTGTCGTGCTGTCACCCAGGCTAGAGTGCAGTTGTGCAATCTCGGCTCACTGCAACCTCTGCCTCCCAGGTTCAACCGATTCTCCTGCCTCAGCCTCACAAGTAGCTGGGATTACAGGCATGCACCACCACCTCTGGCTAATTTTTGTTTATTTGTTTTGGTAGAGATGGGGTTTCACCATGTTGGCTAGGCTGGTCTTGAACTCCTAACCTCAAATGATCTGCCTTCCTCAGCTTCCCAAATTGCCGGAATTACAGGTGTGAGCTCCTGGCTTGCTTTGTAATTTGATTAATAAGAAATCTTCATAGAGAACTGCCAAGGGCTTCTGGAAAAATTATTTTGATTAAAGACATTTAAAGCAAAAAAGGAGTAAAACTATGCTTTTAAGTGTCTAAATAAAAGACGGTTTGGCTCAATTTAAGGATTTACATAAAAAGAAAATAAATCATAGATCTAGTACGAAGGAAGCTATAATGTTTCAAGGGACCTGTTGATTTAAAGATGAGGGTTTGCAGAAGCACAAAGTCCAAAAGAAACAACCTGAAGTAACAGTATAATGATAAGAAATAAATCCGGGCTGTCTGGATCAAATCCCAGCTCCATGACTTACTAGCTATGTGGCCTGGGGAAGTGACTTCACCTTTCTGTGCCTCAGACTTCTCACTTGTAAAATGGAGCTGAGACAGAAAGAGAGGTGAGCTGCCATGTGTTGGCGCAGACAATTTTACCAGAGATGAGAGCAAAAATGGAAGTAATAATCAACCTTTGGTCATTCAGTACATAGTATCGCCAAGAAGCTAAACCCAGAGAAAGTGCCCAATCCCTCAGCAAAAGGGTCCTGAAGTTTATGGACCCCCCGGACAGGAAGGAATTGGGTACCAAGTCAGAGTGAAGATGAATGTTTTCAAGGTTTACATCTTCCCCTAGAAAAAATATCTCCACAGAAGCACCTGAGGAAGACCTCAAAGGAAGTCTCAAAATAAAGAGGTCTCTGAGCAAAGGTCGTGGGCTAGGAATGAAAACAGGTGTAAGAGGAGCGTGGCCACCCCAAGAGAGCTGCGTCCTGACAGCAGTCCCCTCCCGAGACTGTGTTGCACTGAGTCTGGGGTGGTGAGGGCGGCTTTCTCCCACGGAGCCTCCCGGGTCGAGCCTTCGTAATTGCCTATGGTAAAGTCACGTAGGATTTTTGGCCAGGAGCTGGGAACCTCACCAGGGAAAAGAGAAACACAGTCTACCCCCTCCCTCTATACAGAAGGAATAGGAATTTGGTGGCTAAGTGCCCTTTTGAGGGAGACAGAGTCAACTGAAGCCAGCAGGGCTATGCATGGTCTGGTCAAGTTAAGGGTCTTCCGTCCCTGGGCCCGTGGAGTCCTGGCAGCCATTCTCTACTTGTGTGGGTTGAGTTGGGCCTTCCTTGGAAGCCACGGTGTCATCCAGGTCTGGTCTCTTCTCTTTCAGGCAAACGAAGCAGACGCAGTGACGCTGGATGCGGGTTTGGTGTACGAGGCTGCCCTGGCTCCTAATAACCTGAAGCCTGTGGTGGCAGAGTTCTACGGGTCAAAGAGGGTACGTTCTCCCTGGGAACCCAGGAAGGAGTTGTTGTCCTTATTCTCCATGCTGCGTCTCGTGTTTTACAGGCAGGTATTAGATAATAGATACTAATGAACATTCATCTTTGGAGAGTGAGTAGGAATGAGGGGCCCCGTCAGCCACCGCAGCACACATCAAGGCCTCTGTGGGCTTTGGGCTGGCTGATGCCTGGTGCTCCTAACGCTGACCCCTGGGCCAGAGATATGCTCATTGGAGAAACACAGCAGGCCGTGTGCAGCTTGACCTGAAGGCTACTGCAGTCTAGTGATATGTCCAGGGTTTCTGGGGAGCCATAGGTACCACATACAGGAGAGGTCACCCTGGAGCACACACTCAGATGCCAGCAGCCCTGCAAGTCTTCTGAGATCAACCTGACTGTCCCTGGGCCTGTGCCAGGGGACAGGAAATACTTTGATGGGCCTCTGTTGCCACAGCTCCAGTTTCCTGGGGGGCTGGGGTTGGCAGGTGTAGGAAGACACGCTGCAGGGCCAGGGGAGGCAAAGCATTCACGACACATGTACGTGTGGCCTTCTTGCCACCGTTTGCCTGGAGGGATAACATTACAAATACACCTTCAATGATCTCTCTCCCCCTGCAAGCCTAGGAAGGTCTTCCTGATTCCTCCCTCCTTATTGCCCAGTCCAGGAAAAGCATGGCCTCTATGCTCCCCCTCCCTCCTCAAGAGTCCGGTGGTGATGAGCCACGTTTCCCTGCACCAGGCTGAGGGCCTTCCATTCACACTGCCCCTTTGCAGATCCACAGACTTTCTACTATGCTGTTGCTGTGGTGAAGAAGGATAGCGGCTTCCAGCTGAACCAGCTCCGGGGGCAAGAAGTCCTGCCACACGGGCCTGGGCAGGTCCGCCGGGTGGAACATCCCCCATAGGCTCACTTTACTGTGATTTGCCTGAGCCACGTAAGCCTCTTGAGAAAGGTAAGCTGGCAGGAGGCTAAGTGTCCTCGAGCAGGTGCCTCTGCTCCAGATGCCCATACAGGCCACATTGGGGTCATAGCAGTCACCATCAGCAGACGTGTGGGATGAACTCAGGTGGGGAAAGGAGGTTAACTGACTAAACTGGCAGGTCTGCTGCACCAGCAGTACTTGGGAGGTGGAGCTGAGCTTTTTCCGCTCTGGGCTCCCAACACCCCAGCAGAGGCTTTCTGCTGAGTGAGGAAACGGCGCAAGGCTTGGCGGAGGGTTTCAGTCTAGATGATGGTGGCCTTTTGTCCACTTTTCTGGATCTCTTTCCTGGAGGTTTTTCTGGAGGTCTGTACCTCTCTAGGCAGTTCTCCCATGTCCAGGGCATGGATCCCAGAGGGGACCTCTCTCTGAGCTGTTTCAGCCTCCAACAAAACAGGGAGAGGATACGCTGAGAAAGACTCGAGATAGGCCTTGGTTAGTGGGAAGCATAGGCCTGTTTCCTTGGATGGATGGTGGCAAGACAGAAGTCAGCCTGTTCCTACGGGATGTCCTTGATCGTGATGAGTCAGCATAAGGGCAAGCTGGGACTACATGTGCTGGTTTGGTTTAAGTCTCTCTCTGCTCCCTGATGGGCCTGGGCCGGGTGGTGCCATTGGCTGTGGCCAGCCTCACTCATGCTCTGTGGTCCATCTCTCTGTGCTGAGTAGCAGTGGCCAGTTTCTTCTCGGGCAGCTGTGTCCCCTGTGCGGACGGGACGGCCTTCCCCCAGCTGTGTCAACTGTGTCCAGGGTGCGGCTGCTCTACCCTTCAACAATACTTCGGCTACTCAGGAGCCTTCAAGTGAGTGAGACATCTGCTGCTCCATGGTGGCCAAAGTGCCAAACGTCCTCAGGCTGAGAGTTCTTTGCTGGCCCACAGCAGGAGTCCTGCCTGCCACAGGGGCATCAAGGTGGCCTAATCCCCTCCCAGTGAGTCAGAAGAACAACTTGGGACTCCTAGGCCAGGCAAGCCCATGTTCCCTTTCATCTGACCCTGACCAGCAGGCCCTTTCCTGGGGGCCCTTCCTTTTTCTCCCCAAGCCCTCAAGCCTGGTCAGTGTCTCCTCTCCGGGATCGGGCAGAGCCTGAAAGGACAATCATGCCCCTAGTCTGGGCCAACTGTCCAGGGACTGGCCCTCTTCCATCAATCCCAGCAGTTACCTGCTCAACACACTGCATCTCTCCTGCCCCCAACACTGTCAATCTGGGAAGCTGGTTTCTTGCTGTCTCTTTTTCCTGTGATTATATCCTTAAGTTTTACAGCCAGCCAATGGCACATTTTCACCCTCAGGAGACACTATACTATTGTCTTCTATTTCAGAAGTTTAAAACTCTTTTCTACATGAAAATATCTTCAGTTGCATTTTCCTTCTTTGGGTTATGAGGGCTTTTCATCTCGTGTGAGCTCATTCCCCCATCTCACTGCTGCCCTGGAGGTCTCTGCACAGCATGGTGCTGCCTCAGCTACGGGGCTGCACAGAGGCCTTCCCCATGCTCTGTTCTTGTGTAAGCGCCAGACAGTGTGATCAGACACTCCAGGTGCAGCAGAAGGGTTTGCCCTGCAGGAGCCCTGCTGATGTGTTTCTTTGACACAGGTGTCTGAAGGATGGTGCTGGGGATGTGGCCTTTGTCAAGCACTCGACTATATTTGGTAAGTATGGGAGAAGAAGCCAGCAGGGCCCCTCCAAGTAGTGGGTGTTCTTTTTCTGTGCTCCCTATTTCATGCTTAGTAGTTGGGTATGAACATACTGTGTTTCTCCTTTATCACTGCCTGCGTTTCCACCTGTGCAGAGCTAAGTAACTGTGGAGTCCCCATCTGGATTCCTGGGCCTCTTTCCATCATTCAACCTCTCCACACAGTGCCTCTCCCTCTGGGGTAGGCAGTCTGGGTTGCCATAACAAAGGACTGGGGGCTGGTCCTGCTAAGGTCAGGCTTATGGTGGGGATGGGGGCAATCACCTGCTGTATGGGCATCAGAAGCCTTTACCTGTCTGTAGGGTCTGGAGCAGGTCATTCTCCTGCATGTTCCCTGGCCTTTGGTGGTCACTCCAGGCCTTTTAGCTCACACTTTCTATGATCAATGGAATTTTCAAGGGTGGGCACCACAGCCCATGGGTCTCCTGTAGTTGGCTCACCTGGGCTTTCTGTCCCCAGAGAACTTGGCAAACAAGGCTGACAGGGATGAGTATGAGCTGCTTTGCCTGGACAACACCCGGAAGCCGGTAGATGAATACAGGGACTGCCACCTGGCCCGGGTCCCTTCTCACACCGTCGTGGCCCGAAGTGTGGGCGGCAAGGAGGACTTGATCTGGGAGCTTCTCAACCAGGCCCAGGTATCCCCACCCACCATCCTTCCCTCCAGCTTAGTGCTCCCTGCTTGGATTTGGGGATTTTCCTCCTGGCCATCTTGTCACCCTGGAAGTCTGTTTGTTCAGGATATAGTGGGAGCCATGCCGCATGTCATTAACTTCTCTAAAAGCTGGGATTCCTCGCAGAGCAGTGGGGAGTCAGCTGTGGTGCCATGGTCTCCTGTTATTGCCTTTCTGGCTGGTGACATCTGAAGAGGCTCTGTATTGCTCTGTTCCATTCCTTCTACCTAAACCAGACCTTCAAGGCCCAAAGCTAAACCCCTCCCCAAGGAGGCTTTCCATGACCCTTCCAGAAGGAAATTGTCTCTCCCCATGTTCCTCAGCCTGGCTGTGAGGGGACTGCTCGCACAGTGGCTTTACTTCCTGAGAGCCGTGTGATTTGGGCTCAGCCAGCTTCCTCTTGCCCAGCCCTCCCATCTGTCCACTGAGAGTCTGACTGGCAACCACACAGGGCAGCCTCTGGATTAGCCATCACTGATGTCTCTTCCGGGAGACAAGCACAGAAGCAGGTTCAAGGAAATCGTGGTCCCACGAGGGCTATGGGCAGAGGAGGTGCTAGGTAAGCAGGAGCAGGTCCGACTGCCCTCTCTCCTGGCATCTTGAACTTTTTCATGTTGTTTCCTGCAGAGATTTGTTTTCTCTTCAGTCCCATGTCTCAGCCTCCTTCTTCCCTGTTGCCATCCACTATTCTGTTTTTCTATGAACAGGAACATTTTGGCAAAGACAAATCAAAAGAATTCCAACTGTTCAGCTCTCCTCTTGGGAAGGACCTGCTGTTTAAGGACTCTGCCTACGGGTTTTTAAAAGTTCCCCCGAGGATGGACGCCAAGATGTATCTGGGCTATGAGTATGTCACTGCCATCCGGAATCTACGGGAAGGCGTATGTGAGTACCTGGGAGGAACTAGGTGACCACAGGCGCTTGGGAAAACTGGTGAGCACAGGGGCCAGTGAGTGAGTCTTTTCAGGGACCTGCACACCTCTCCTGATACTCCTTTTTCTGACCTGTCTGTGAGCCCAGCGTTAGACTGATGCTGAATGGCATTAGTCATTATGAGATGACCTGGACGTCACCCAGGGCTTTAAAGGAAATCCACATTTAAAATGACTTGGGTTGGTTCCAATATTTCCTTTGCATCGATCAGGACACCTTACCTACTTTGTGAAGCCAATTAGCTTATCACAGCTTAAGTGAAATAGAACAAAATTGCTATATATTGCACATCTCTAGCTAGTCAACGTGTACCATAATGAAGAGGAGCTCTGAGAGAGGTTGATCCCAGTCCTGAATTTCACTGGGTTTCTGTGGTTTTGTTTGACCATTCATTTATTCAGCAGACATTTATCATCTAGCCATACGCTCTGCTAGGTGCTGGACACAGGATGGCATGACAAATATGTATTTGATTCCATTGTCCTGGAAATTTCAAACTGCAGAGAAGATAAATGTTTAATGAATAGTCACACTACTGAATCATGAATTACAAAATGAGAGATATGCTTAAAAGGAAAAATAGCCAGTCACGGTGGCTCATACCTGTAATCCCAGCACTTTGGAAGGCCGAGGCGGGCGGATCACGAGGTTAGGAGTTTGAGACTAGCCTGACCAACATAGTGAAACCCCATCTCTACTAAAAATAAAAAAATGAGCTGGGCGTGGTGGTGTGCACCTGTAATTCCAGTTACTCAGGAGGCTGAGGCAGGAGAATGGCTTGAACCCTGGAGGCAGAGGTTACAGTGAGATGAGATTGTGCCATTGCACTCCAGCCTGGGTGACAGACTCCATCTCAAAAAAAAAAAAAAAAAGGAAAAATATAGTAGGCCAGGTGCAGTGGCTCACACCTGTAATATCAGCACTTTGGGAGGCCAAGGCGGGCGGACCACGAGCCACAAGGTCAAGAGATAGAGACCATCCTGACCAACATGGAGAAACCCTGTCTCTACTAAAAATACAAAAATTAGCTGGGCATGGTGGTGCGTGCCTATAGTCCCAGCTACTCGGGAGGCTGAGGCAGGAGAATTGCTTGAACCCGGGCGGTGGGGATTGCAGTGAGCCGAGATCATGCCACTGCACACCAGCCTGGCAACAGAGCAAGTCTCTGTGTCTAAAAAAAGGGGGGGAGGTTGGGGGAAATATGACAACAAAATATCATGGCCCTAAGAGAGTGCAAAACTAAGAAAAACGGGCCCTGGACTTGGGGTTAAGGCAAGGCTTCCCTGAGGAAGTGACCCTTGAGCTCAGTCTGAAAGTTGAGCAGATGTACCTTTATTCATCAAACATTTATTATGCTGACCATGTGCTAGCATTGCCCTAAGCCTGAGGATGACCTGGTGAACAAGACAGGCAGGGCCCTTTCTCTGCTGGAGCTTATGTTCCCCTGCAGGAAAACTGTCAATAAACAATGAACATATAAATAGGAACACCTCTGGTAGTTAAGTGCTATCTGAAAAAGAAGAAGGAAAAAACAGCCAGAGGTCATATAGTACCCCGAGGTTAGAAAGTTGGCTTCTCAGAAGAAGTAAAAAGCTAAATCTAAATGAGAAGTCAACCAAGAGATTGTGCTTTGGGTTTGCTTTCTAAGGTGATTAATTCCTTGAGTGGGGTCTGTTTATTGCTGGCAAATCCCAGCATTTGCATGAAGAAGTGAGTAGTGCTGATAAACACCAGGCAACAGTTAGGGCCGCTTCTAATCTGTATTTTTTTTTTTTTAATGCCATAGGCCCAGAAGCCCCAGCAGGTGAATGCAAGTCTGTGAAGTGGTGTGCGGTGAGCCACCATGAGAGGCTCAAGTGTGATGAGTGGAGTGTTAACAGTGTAGGGAAAATAGAATGTGAATCAGCGGAGAACACTGAAGACTGCATTGCCAAGATCATGGTATGTCACTCCAGCCTTCCTAGGGCAGCGTCCCTGCCAATGCTGCCTGCTGGCCCCCAAGGCCGAGCTAGTGAGTGTTCCTGAGAATGATGCAAAAACCTGGCTTCCAGGATTTTGCCTGATTATGTGAGCACAGCCCCACAGGAAGTTCAGAATTTTTGAGCTGGTAGATCTGAAGGATGCCCACAGAGCTCCGTTTCCTCCTCATATGAGTGTCTGGTGGGAGGGCAGGCTGAGCAGTGCCTGCTTAGGGAGGCTGGACCGTGGTGTGGGTGTCCTGAGACCAGTGGTGTGCCGTGATTGCTGTGGTAAGAACCTGACTACTTGGTAAGATCCAAGCAGGTACAAATTTGTTTTATTGATCAAAAGAGTATCCCAGCAGGGCATGGTGGCATGCACCTGTAGTCCCAGCTACTTGGGAGGTTGAGGTAGGAGGATTGCTTGAGGCCAAGAGTTCAAGGCTGGCAACATAGCAGGACCTTGTCTCTAAAAATTTTTTTTAAAGAGTATTCCATGTTGGCTTATAGAAAATTTCTAAAATCCTGAATGATATAAAGAAGACATAAGAGTACTTTTAATCCCATGTAATTCAGAGAAAATCCTCTCATTGGGATCATTTCATAGGTAGGTTACTTGCTACCTTTTACTCACCTCATGGTGTCTAGTAAGCTTTTCCCATATCATAAATCATTCTTGTAAAACCTGATCTGGAGCTTCTGTGTGGGTGCACACATGGAGACAGGGGGAGGGTGGTTTGCCTAAAGAGAACATGAAGTGCTAAGCTCCACTCTTCATCCTCCCCACATTTCTTGCCCTCTGTGGCTCTTCCATTTGGCTATTCTTGAGTTGGAACCTTTACAATGAATCAGTGAATATACAGAAACAAAGATGCATATTATAAAGGCACTAGTACCTCCTGCCATTGTCAACTGATTTTTGCTGAAATATGTTAATTCTACTTTTTGAGCACTTATGAGTAACCATTTATCTGCAGAACTATCTACCATGAAGCAAAAAGGGACCATCAACCTCATTCTTTTACATTTCATACAATTTATAAATATCACTCTATACTATTTTAACCTACCTTCCATTTTATTTCTTGTCTGAGTCAAGACCAGACCACACTAAGTTAAAGCAAAGACTACAAATTCAAAACCTGAGTCTATACAAATCTGTTAACAGTTTGAGTGCCTGGGCTTCCATATTATCTTCTGGATGTGATACAATAGATAAAGTTTTTATGTATGTAAAAAAAAGTAAGAACAAAAGACTCTTGGGAACATGTGAGATCTTAATGAAGAAGACGAAGGACAACCAAATGGAAACACTTTTTAAAAGGTTATTCTTGGACATCATGATTTGCTCTCCTATGAAGATGTCATCGTTTGAGCTTTCAATTTTGGAAACAGCTTACAGAAACCAAAGACCGATATTGCCATGTTCCGTGAGATCATGGCCAAGTGGATGATTGCTGCACATTGCTGTGTGTTTTATGCATCACATTTAGTTCATAAAATCATATGCTACTTTAGGAGGTCCAGGGTTCGTGGATTACATGAAACAGAAGTAATCGGTATCATTGCTAGTAAAGAATTACTGGAAACAAAGTTGAAGGACGTAGTTTGTTTGGTCCCACACCTGTGGCACAGCGTCACTGTCAATGGGAAGCCACTGACTTGTCCTAGTTTCCCAAGGCTGTCATCGTGGACACTATGGCTGCAATAGAAAGCGGAGGTGCGTGTGGAAAACAGATACCAAAGCAACTAGTGCCCTAAGTTACTGCATTAATCATGTTCCTGAGTAGAGACACAGGACTTCCAAAGGGAGTCATCATCTCGCATAGACGCATCATTGCTGGTATAATTGGGATGGTGGAAAGGATTCCCAGACTGGAAGTGGAAGATGCCTACATTGGATATTTACCTCTGCTCCATGTTCTAGAATTAAGTGTTGAGCATCTTTGTTTTTCTCATGGATGCCTGTTTGGCTACTCCTCACCCCAGACTTTTGTGGATCAGTCTTTAAAAGAAAAACATGGGCTTGGCACTGTGGCATGCAGCTGTAGTACCAGCTACTCAGGAGGCTGAGGCAGGAGGATTGCTTGAGCCCAGGAGTTTGAGTCCAGCCTGGGAAACATAATAAGATACCAAATTAATAAAAAATAAAAACCGGAAGCAAAGGGACTACTTCCAGGTTGAAATCAACACTGATGGCAGCTGTTCTGGAAATCATGGATCCGATCTACCAAAATGTCACGAATAAAGTGTAGGAAATGAGTAGTCTTCAACATAATCTGTTTATTCTAGCCTATAATTATAAAATGGAACACATTTCAAAAGAGCATAGTACTGCATTGTGTGACAACTTTGTTTTGTGGAAATTGCGAAGCTTGCTAGGTGGAAATACTCAGCTTTTGTTGTATGAAAGTGCTCCACTTTCTGCAACATGCAGTGAGTTCATGAATATCTGTTTTTGTTGTGGTCAGGGATACCGACTCACTGAACCTACAGACATGTGGATTACAGTACTGGCCCAAGTGGGAGTCCCATTAGTTTGCTGTGAAATGAAATGAGAGAACTGGGAGGAAGGTGGATACTTTAATACTGAAAAACCACATCCCAGAGGTGGAATTCTTACCAATGGCCAACATGTGACAATTGGATGCTACAGAAATGAAGCAGAAACAAAAGTTGATTTCTTTGAAGATGGATATGGACAGAAGTGGTTATATCCTGGAGATACTGGAGAGTTTGATGGTTTGCAGATGATTGATCATAAAAAGGACCTTGTAAAACTACAGGCAGGAGACTATGTTTCCCTTGGGAAAGTAGAGCCAACGCTGAAGAGTCTCCCAGTAACAGATGACGTTTGTGCATCTGCAGTTAATCATTCTTCTGTCATTAGATCTGTTGTGCCAAATCAAAAGGAACTAACAGAACTAAGTTGAAAGAAAGGACTTATGGGAACTTGGGAGGAACTAACAGTTGTGAAACAGAAGACAAGGTGTAGTCTCCCTTTATCTGAGGTTTCAATTCTTGGTTTTACCCACTTTCAGTTGTGGTCCAAAAATGTTATGATATTTTGAGAGACAGAGAGAGAGAGAGAGAGAGAGAGAGAGAGAGAGAATGAATAAGCACATTAATATAACTTTTATTATAATATAATTGTTCTGTTTTATTATTGTTAATCTCTTACTGTGCCTAATTTATAAACTTTGTCATAGGTTTGTATGTATAGGAAATAAACATTATATAGGGTTTCAGGTCCAAGACTGGGGGTCTTGGAACGTACCCCTTGAGGATAAGAGGGGACTGCTCTACTTAAAGTACTTTCTGAAGCTGCTATTTGAGCATGTCTGATAAAGTTTGAAAATCCATTAAAAATGTGTTTGCACCCTGACCCATGGACCCTGAAACTGGTCTGGTGACAGATGCCTTCAAGCTAAAACACGAAGAGCTTAAAACACTTGACCAGGCAGACACCAAATGAATATGTGGAAGAAATGATTTTTCTCTTTTGGCATCAGTTTGCTACAGTGAGCTCAAATCAAATAGGAAATTATTTAAAATGCATGTTTCAAGCTGTGAGGCAAGCTCCATTCCTCATATTCAACCTAGACTAGTACTTCTTAAGACATCACCATTTTCCATGGACAGGATTACTAAAAGAATAGGACAGCAAACTTGTGTCTGTCTCTTTTTCCTTTTTCCTCCTACAATTACCTTTACCACCTGTGACTGTATTGTCAGTATAAGGAGTTTTCTGAATCAAGTTGAGAAAGCAGATTTTTAAAACCTCAAGTTTCTAACATGACCTATATGTTCAGTTTGTAACTTTTTAAAGTTTGGATGTGTAGAGGGAGGTATTGAAAATATATAAAGTGGCTGTTGGTGGGTGCTTTTAAACTTACAGTATTAAAAAAATGCAAGGTTGTTGATATGAAATTATATAAATTTCAAATGCCAATGAATCAAATCATTATTGAAGATAATATTTGCTGATGTGTAATTATTATATTGCATGACTTGAGAGAAATAAATATAGCCATAATATATTTTAAAGAAAAAAAGATGATATTTTAATGTTGGTATCTATTCCATAGCATGGATGTGCTTCAGTTTATTTAGCTATTTCTCTGTCATTGAGCATTTAATCTTCTTTTTGCTATTATAAATCACACCTGCTATTTTTGCCCACTTACACATTTTGTCCAAATAGTTGCTCACCCTCTGACTGTTCTTTTATGGTTTATTACTAGGAAGTATCTTCCCAGGCCAAAGGGAAATCTTACAAACCTTGTCGAATCTAAGCATCTCTGAAATTTGGGGCTTATCAGAGCTGAGATTTAGATCACTTGAAAATATCTGACTCATTCATAACCACGTATGCACCAAACACAGAAATAAATTCAGCCAAGGAGGCTGACATTAGCGGCTAGAGCCCTCCTCAGAAGGTGCTGTGTTCCACAGACAGCCGCGAGTCCCCGACACGACTCATCCATCTACACATGACAATTGGTGTCAGCAATGTGTTGTGGGAGGCTCTGGGATGGTGTGTCCTACAAGAAGACAAGAGGACTGAATGTGGGTCTTTGCTCTTGAACTAGGCACCTAGAGTTGATCAGTTCATGAAAATAAACTGATCAGTGGGTGAAAATGAGAGTACACTTGATTTTCCATGCTGAGTTGCTGGACTGATCCTTTGGGGGTTCAGTATCAGCACCTACTGTCTCCCTGGCATTCATGTGCTTGGAAGGCTGCTTTAAGGAGGAAACAGCTGGAAAGGTGGATGGCACAGGAAACAGCCTCTTTCATCTGCTGTGATTTGCTGTGTCTTTCCAGAATGGAGAAGCTGATGCCATGAGCTTGGATGGAGGGTTTGTCTACATAGCGGGCAAGTGTGGTCTGGTGCCTGTCTTGGCAGAAAACTACAATAGTAAGTAGTGGGGAGCACCTCTCTGTGTTTTTCTTCCCTCTGGGCCACGGAGAGAGGGAGATGGAAACATCACAGCCTGATTCATACCGCAGCTGCCATAAAGCTTTCCCTTCCTGAGCTCCTCCTTACTTTGCAGGCTCTCTGGGCTCCTTCATCTCAAATCCCCACAGTCATCATAAAGGCTGGGAGTTATAGTACATTCCAGAAATGGGAAATGAAAGTTCTGCACTGGGAAGTCCTCACTAAAGATGACCCCATTGCAAAGGACAGCTGGGATTTCTGGCAGTCTTCCAGGTTCCAAAACTCACGCTTTCCCACTGCCCTGTTGCAGGGATTTAAATATAGTTGGCCAGCACTCCTCTGTGGGCTCAGTGCAGACAGAGCAGGAAACTTGACATTCACAGTTTGTGGATAAACTCTAGAGGCCAAGAGGTGAAATGGACTTGCATGATCCAGAGAGCCTGGATTTGTTGGGAATTGGTGACATGTATAGATAGTTTTCTCTGACTTTCTTTATTCTTAGCTGCAGCATAAAAAAGGCATGATTTCCCAATCTATAAATAAGGAATTAATGCCTTCTTCATTTTTTTTTCTCCAGCAAAGAACGCTGATTGTGAGGAAACGGCAGAGGAAGGTGAGTTGGGATTGGTAACCTCTGGAGTTAAAAGGTAAATTCTCATTGTTTTGGGGAATTGGTTAGATTGATTTAAAATTCAAGTATATAAGGCACTGTAAGAGACCAATTTTTAGAATGCAAGAGAATCATGGAAGGATAGTAATTGATAATGATGGTTATTCCTTTACATTTCCCATGACTTGCACACAGGATGCTTCATTTAATGCCATAAGGTAGGTTTTGGTATCCTCTAAGGCACAAGGGCCCTACAGCTCAGAGAGTTTACAGGCAGATCATCTAGGATTAGGCATCTAGGAAGGAAATCCAGATACTTCCCACTGCTCCTCACCTTACGTGACATGAGGCCTGCACATTTTCAGATAAGAGTGAGCACCAACCAAGGAACTTTGCTTATGTGTTCCTTACAGGGCTCGGTACAGAGCCTCACACAGGCAGGTGTCTAGGAACATAAAATTATCTGAGGTCCTAGCCAGGGCTGGGTCCAGGAACCCAGGTCAACCTGGTTCTCACCCCAGGGCTCTGGCAGAGGGCACATCTGAAGAAATGGAGCAGAAGCAAGTCAGGAAGTCTTACACCAAGGTGAGCCCTGGGCCCCTGTGCTCAGGCCCCTGCAGGTCACATTCCAGACAGCCATTACTGTGCAAGTCTGTCCTTGTCACTTCCATGGATTACAATCTCCCAGCCTCTCCCCATCACTTGGGGAACTAAGCCCTTCAGTAGGTATAGAAAAAGCCATTCTTATTCTATGGATAATAAAGATTTTGTTTTCTGGTAGAAGCTGTCATCTGAATTAATTAAACTGGCAAACTGAAATCATAGGTTGATGTTCTATTTCCCGTTTTAAGGACCAGGATATATTTGCTGCTGAAAACGGCAGCTGACTTGATATTGAAATTTTCCATTTTGCATATTTATTTTGGTATAAAACTATATTCTCCTTATCAGAAAATGTCTGGCCCAATTTTTCTCTTTTGCTTATTGATCTTTTACTACTATATCTCAGTACGTGTTAATTTATGAAAGTTTGTGGTTACATTACCTATAACCACATTTCAGTATCCATTTCTCTGACAGGACACATTGGAGGGTGAATTGCTGGCTTACAACTTCAGTGACTTTATGCATTTAGGGAAAGGTTATACACCCAGCCATTGAGCTAATGATGATGTTTTCACAATATTTTGTTTTTAAACTTCAGATTAGTTTCCTCCTGACAGAGTACGTTGTACTCCCCCTCAGTCAGTTACTGGAAAGATCCTTTCAAGACACAATGACTGATTCAGGATGTCTTCGTTTCTCTAGGAAAATGGTGGCTTTGATTGGACACAGACACTCTGGAGGCCCCAGAGGTTTTAATAAATCCTTTTATGGTGTCTTTCTTGTAGGGTATTTTGCTGTAGCAGTGGTGAAGAAATCAGCTGCTGACCTCACCTGGGACACCTTGAAAGGCAAGAAGTCCTGCCACACGGCAGTTGGCAGAACTGCTGGCTGGAATATCCCCCATGGGCCTGCTCTACAATAAGATCAACCACTGCAGATTTGGTGAGCGAATATGGGGAAGGAGGGCTGGTGAGGGCCATGCCAGAAAGCAGGGTTCTGCCTTAGGGAAGAAGAGTCTGGCATAAGATGCTGGGGGCTCTGGCTCTAGAAAAGTACAATTTGGCAAAAGAACAGTAGAATTTGCTGTCCTCAAGGACATAGCAACAAGGCCTGGGAGGGCTGGAACTGGGTTGCTGAGTTGGGACAGTTCATTTCGGTTGCACATAATGGCATGAGTCAATACACATTTATCTCTCACGAGAGAAGACCAGACGTGAGCAGTGCATGGCTGCTAAGGTCATGAGAAACCCAGGCTCCTTCACACTCTGAGCATGAGACTTCCATGTTGAAGGTCATCCCGTGGTTGCCATCACATCCAAAATCCGGGCAGCCCCAGTCACCAAGGGATTACAGCAAACGGGAGTTTATGCCAGCTTTTTAAAGAGCTCTCTAGGAAGTCTAACCAGTTATTTCAGCAAACTTTTCATTGTCTAGAACTTAGGTACATCACCACACCTAGCTGTAAAAAAGAAATGTAATCTTTCATTTGGGAATTTCCCTATCTCAGTTAAGACCAGATTTTTGTTACAAAGTACAAGGAGAAACAGATATTGGGTAGACAGGTAGCAATCCCTACCACAAGGTTTTGTAGGGTATGGGAGTATGGGTGATCCCGGATCTCTTTAGAGTGTTGGCAATCTCACCAAGTCCCTGCCCAGCTCCTAGGAGCCTTCTAAGCAGTAGAAATCACCTCATCTTCTATGTCCTCTGACTATCACCAGGTATGAGCTTATTTCTAACCCCTTAAACTTCTAAGTTCCCTCACAGACAGATATTTTCCAGTGGTTCTGATTTACATTAGCTTCCTAAGTACGTTGTCCCTGCCACCTCCAAATTTGGGCAACTCTTTAAAAAAGGAAAGGCCTCTAAATCTGGTTATTAACCCATAAAACACTATGGGGTCAGGGGAGTGGTGATGAGAGCATGTCTCTGTACCAGTGTGCTTTGTGACGCCACTTAGACATGAAGAAAAGTGCAGCCAGGGTGACACTGAGAGAACTCAGGAACCCCACTGACAAAGGCACTACCTCTGCTCTCCTGAACCTCCTAGTGCTTTCATGGCCACAGGAGAGCAGCTGAGCTGCAAAGAAAATTCCCCATTCCTTTCCTGAGGTTGGAGATGTAGCAAAGACTCTTCTAATGAATGGCAGGGAATGAACAGGAACATCTGAAAACAGGTGGCAAAAGCTCAGGAGGCAAGACCTTCAGTTTTGATCCTTTTTCTGTCCCCTTTCATGACATTTTTCATTTCTTCTTTCTTTAGCTTAGTGATGACAGCATCACTGTGCTCAAATAAATCCCCCTCTGCCCTGAATTGTAATGGTCATTAACTCCTTTTCCCAATCTATAGGTTCCCTTTTAAAGCCTATAGCCTGGCAAGTCCTGGGTTGGTGGTGGCTGGTCACAGAATTAATGAATATGTTCTTTTTGTCCTGGGCCATGCAGCCCTGTTATGTGTTAGGTAAAAGCTGCTTGCATTGACTCAGGAAAAGCTGACTTCCTCTTGTCCTTTGCGCAGATGAATTTTTCAGCGAAGGCTGTGCCCCTGGGTCTGCAAAAAACTCCAGTTTCTGTAAGCTGTGTATGGGCACAGGCCCAAACAAGTGTGAACCTAACAGCAAAGAGGGATACTATGGCTACACAGGAGCTTTCAGGTGAGCGTTTTAACTCTGACACAAACAGAATAACACAAAAGCCTTGGCCAGATTTCTTTTAGGCACTAAGGTAAGATTCTTATGTTCCTATAGTGTTAGTGCTATATGTATTAAGAGAGTAGATTTCACAACCAGATGTAGAGCCACAAGGGGAAGGGCAGCTAGACTCCCCCAGGATGCTTACATGGCTGTCAAAGACTAGCAGAGACTTGTGTTTGGTACAGTTTAGCAGTTTTCAGCTGGGGGATGATTTGACTCCCAGGTGACATTTGGCAATATCTGCAGATTCTTTTGATTGTGATAATGTTGGGGCAGGGGAGGAGGTGCTACTGGCATCTGACACATAGAAGCCGCTAAACATCCCACAATGCACAGGATAGCACGGTACAACAAAGAATTAGCCAGCCCCAAGTTTCACTAGTGCCTTGGCAATGATACCCTACTGTGGCTGAATACACACTGCATTGAGAGTTTGGTTCGAGCTTTTCCATGCACCTCTGGATAATCTAGAAAAATGCTCACCTGGAAATATGGAATAGTACACGATTTCTAAATTCCTAACTACAATTGCACTTTATGGAGTGCCTATCATTCATTTTCATAGAGACACCTTGCTATTTTTTCGTTTGTTTTCTGAGACAGGGTCTCTCTCTGTTGTCCAGGCTCTAGTGCAATGGCGCTCTCATGGTCCACGGCAACCTCAACCTGCTGAGCTCAAGCGATCCTCCCACCTCAGCCTCCCTAGTAGCTAGGATCACAGGCATGTACCACCACACCCAGCTAATTTTTGTATATTTTTTTGTAGAGACAGGGTTTTGCCATGTTGCCCAGGCTGGTCTCAAACTCCTGGGCTCAAGCAATCTTCCCATCTTAGCCTCCCAAAGTGCTGGGATTATAGGCGTGAACCACCACATCTGCCCCTACTTTTTAACTACCCATTCTGCTTCAGTCCTTCTGTTATCCAGTGATTCAGGAATCCATGAGCTACACAGTGATGATGGTATTATAACTGAGCTTCCCAGTAGGGATGTAAAAAACAAAGGTCATTCCTCTTTCTAGTTAGAACCACTCTGTAAGTTAGATTAAGTACAATTCACATTCCCCAAGTTTCTAATTTCACAAAGTAGACTATGTTGTCTTCACAAAAAAAGAGTTTGGGGGACTTAAAATAGAGTTCCCACTTGCATTTTTATACCTTGTCTCTTTCTGGTGATAACATATGTTTGAGAATTATAGGTCATGAGAAAAGGCTCAAATAACACGCATGTATAAACATGCTTAAACACGTATAAAGGCTTCTTTTTCTAAACATGTCTTATAAAACTTAGCTATGAAGTAAAATGTACCAGATTGATAAAAAGACTCCAAACTCCAAAGAAAATAAAATTAAATCAATATATGGCACAATAGGTACCCTGCCTTCTCAGCTAGCTACCCTCAAAACTCTTGGGACTGATGCACGAAGAGGCAGGTTCTTTTCCTTGAAGCAAGGGGGTTAAAGTAGGTGGAGAGCAGGGTTGGGTCCATTGTCCAAGAGTCCAACCCACTCGGCTCATCGAGGAGGACCTTGTGCAGACTTTGAAGTACACACTAGTTCATCATCTGTGTGGTATGTCTTTTTAAAGGACTGGAAGACAGTCAAAATTAAAATTGGAACCATACTAACCACAGTTTGTTTTATTACTATTTTTTTTCCTGAAACTTCTTGGAGTTTTGTAGCTCAGAGTTGTGTTATAATCCCCAGTACCACACCCAGAGATATATGGCCTTGGAGTTAGTAGAGTCAAGTCACTGATGCCAGGTTTTGCCATATTCTCTGCATTTCTCAAAAACAAAAACCAAAACCGCACAACATAGAAAATGGTCCATAAATGTTAAAATTCTTTTTCAAAGGGATGAAGGACGGCACAAATTGCAATTTGTGATAGAGTGTCAGTTTCTCACAAATGTTGCCTAGACATCTGCCTTGTACAAGAATCTGAAGGAATTGAGTTTTTCATTCATATACTGGGGGAGGCATCACCTCACTGGAAAATCAATTCCCTACTATCCTTGTTGATGCAAGGAAATGATGTCATTTGTAAGAGAAGCTGTACCCAAAATTAAGATTTAGTATGTGGAACTGAGACTGTATAACTATAATGAATTCAGGGTGTTTTTTTTTCTGTTCTCTTTATTCCTGACATTGCTTACTGTTAGAATGGAAGTTACAATTGCTGTTTTCAGATGGCCATCCTGAATCTATAAGGTAGTCCCCCTGAATGAGAGGTAAGTCACTCTGACCTCCTCCTTTTTCTTCTCCCCACTGTCTGGACCTCTGCAGGTGTCTGGTTGAGAAGGGAGATGTGGCCTTTGTGAAACACCAGACTGTCCACACAAACACTGGGGGTATGTGCACCTGCTCCTCTGTCCCCCGTAGATCACTAGATCCTGGTTACTGGTATTCACTTGTATTCAGGGATGCTTTTGTGGAAATATTATGTATGCTGTCAGACTCTGAAGCTCTGATTCTCAATCTATCTGCTCAGTGAAGAGAGACGTGTTCACTTGAGTGCACAGAATGATCAGGATCATGGGACCCCCAGTGGCCCTAAATCCTCCTCAATGCACACTCCCACAGCTGCAAGCCTTGTGCTCCTTTCCCCTAAATACTTCAGTGCCTATTTCCTATGAATAAGACAATCTCTTGCATACCCATAGTATGATTACCAAGATCGGGACATTTTACATGATATGGATTTCATACTTGTCACATCCACAGTACACATTTAAATGTTGTCAGTCATCCCAGTCATGCCTTTGTAGCTATTTTCTGTATTTCTGGGTTGTGTCCATTCAGAAGGCCTAGAGGCAATGGCACACCAGCAGGAGTAAGCACCAACATATTGGCTTATAAGTTACTCTTCTTTGCTAAAGGAACCAGAACTCCTTGGAAAAATAGCTGACTTCAGGACTGGGGCAGGAAAAATACATGCTGAGCCTAGAACACCACACTGAAGTGCTCAAGCAGTGATGGGACACTCAAAGCATATAAGAGCCAGTTAGAAGGCTCTCCTGTTGCCAAGTCTAGGAATTTTGAGCATTAAAATAAGTAATGGTAGCAGTAAGGGATAATAGCCCATTGAAAGAAATAAGAATGCATGAGGCAATACTGATTAAACAAGCGAAGAAGGGAAAACTAATGAATGTGGAAGGAATGACAGAGTTAGAAAACCGTCACTTGGCAACCAATATATTGATAACTGATTCAAGTAAGAACCATCAATGGGTGTTAACTTGTGGGTGAATGTTGGACAGCCATGACATTAAAAACAAACAAAACAAAGGAAAACAAACATTGGCCAGAATGAGCACCCCGCACCTGACCCCTCAGATATCCCTAAGTGCTAGGAGAACCGGCTAGAATTAGGGGGTGAATACTTCCCTGCCTGCTCTCATGCTCATTCCTCCAACTCCTCACCTTTCCGGGGCAACTCATTCAGAACGAACCAGCCCCTCCAGGAAGCCTTCCCAGATGGCATACCCCATCCTACAAGAAGATCCTCTGTTCCTGTTGCTATTATGATTGAATTCACCACATTCTGTCATACACTTTGGCTACGGAAACTCTTTGAGCTCTTTTTTTTTCCTTTTTTTTTTTTTTTTTTTTTTTTTTTTTGAGACGGAGTTTCGCTCTTGTTACCCAGGCTGGAGTGCAATGGCACGATCTCGGCTCACCACAACCTCTGCCTCCCGGGTTCAAGCAATTCTCCTGCCTCAGCCTCCCAAGTAGCTGGGACTACAGGCGTGCGCCACCATGCTCAGCTAATTTTTGTATTTTTAGTAGAGACGGGGTTTCACCATGTTGACCTGGATGGTCTCGATCTCTTGACCTCGTGATCCACCCGCCTCAGCCTCCCAAAGTGCTAGGATTACAGGCGTGAGCCACCGCGCCTGGCCTTTTTTTCCTCTTATATTCCCAGTACCCAGTGTAGCACATAGCACACAATAGTTGCTAAGAATTTGTTTGACGAAATATTGGGTTGACTAATTTTCCTTTCTTCCCTTGTATTATTTTTGCTTTTTCCTTTAAGGGCTCTCCTTCTTCCTCCTGCCAGAGCGTTACCCTCAGCTTGGTTCTTTGTCACCCTTGATTTCTTTTGGTACTCTTCTGAGTACAGCACCCCTCCCTAAGCTTTGACCCTCTACTCTTGGCAATGACTCAAAAATTCTTACCTCCTGAATAGAATTTAGATAGGAGGCCTGACCCCCAATCTCAATTCCATTCCACTCTATTTCCCAAGGTGTCACTTTATGTACACAGTACACTGGCATTGCAAAGCCAACTGTCCTCATCTTTCTGTCAAAGTTCCCTCCTCTTCTCCTAGCCTCTATCCCTATAGAGAATCCTGCTATACTCCCTGTCAGGCCTAGATTAAGTCTGTCAGTCAATATCTTATTTTTCAAAATGTGTTTTTTTAAAACTAAATTTCACTGTGTCCATTTAAGGTAGACAACATAATTTTATAAGAGTCAAGGTAATTTTGATGTATTGTAAGTTTGGGAACTACTGGTCTAATACCCCTGATTTAATATCACATTCCTGATAAATATGACTAACTATAGGTCACACCATGTCTGATTCATCATACTTATACTTTTGCACCTTCTTGCCTTCTTCTGCCATTAAGATTTTTCTTTTTCAACTTTTATTTTAGATTGGGGGGGTACATATGCAGGTTTGTTACCTGGTGTATTGCATGATGCTGAGTTTGGGGTATGATTGAACCCGTCACCCAGGTAGTGAGCATAGCACCCAATAGGGAGTTTTTCAACCCTTGCCCCCCCTCTACCTTCTCCAAAATCTGTCTTAAGTGCCATGGTATATATAAGCAAGAAGCAAGACACAAAAGCACATGGGCTTTTTTTTTTTTTTTTTGAGATGGAGTATTACTCTATCACCCGCACTGGAGTGCAGTGGCGCGATCTTGGCTCACTGCAACCTCCACCTCCTGGGTTCAGGTGATTCTCCTGCCTCAGCCTCCTGAGTAGCTGGGACTACAGGCACATGCCACCACGCCCAGCTAATTTTTGTATTTTTAGTAGAGACAGGGTTTTACCATGTTGGCCAGGATGGTCTCAATCTCTGGATGTTGTGATCCGCCCACCTTGGCCTCCCAAAGTGCTTTGATTAGAGGCATAAGCCACTGCACCCAGCCTACATGGGCTCTTTTATCTCAATTTATGTGTGTGTGTGTGTGTGTGTGCGCGCGCGCGTGCACGAGCGTGCATTGTATATGTGTGTAGAAAATAGAATGTTAGAAATGTACTAACTTTGAAGGCGTAGGCTTCAAAATTACAAATGCTTCAAAATTTTCTTCCCAATACTATGTAGCATTTTACAAATTCCCATCAATAAACGTGCATTATTTTTTACTGAAAAAGCATATTTTAACATGCCCTTCTAGATGCCCTTCTAGCCAGACTGAATCACCTTTCATCTAATTTGTCTTAATTTTCTACCTTCAGGTTCTGGCTCATTCATTAACATCAATTTCCTCACAAATCGACTTTTCCTCTTCCCTGAGCACCTCACATATCCCACTGCCTGCGATGTTCGAGGCGGGTCTCCTCTCTCGGTTAGAAACACCAGGCACGCACCTGCCCCCAGTCTCACCTGCACTCTTCTTTCCTCCCACAGAGAGGCATTCCTTTCTCCTCCTCTCCTCCTACACATACTATAAGAAACATCTGAAATCTTGCCGTCTTCAGCCAATTTCTTAATTAATTTGTTCTCAAAGCCCTGGTTTGAGCTCACACAGCGTCTAGAGTGTTTCACAAAATATAAAATATTATTACCCCTGGCTTGAATTTTTGGTTTTGGTATGTGTGTTACTTTCCCCTCCAATAAGACTGTGCCTTGGAGAGGGCTGAGAATAGAGTATTAGTATTATAAATAATAAATAAAATAACATAAAAACGTACATAGCCTTTGAACTAACCATTCCACTTCTATGTAAGCACAATTATGTGCCAGTAATACTCATTTTAACACTATTGTAGTGGCAAAAAATTGTAAACACCTCAAATGCCTATTAAAGAGGAATGGTTTAAAAATACTATTATAGCCATACTATGAAATATGATACAGTAGTTAAGAAGAATGAGCTTGATTTATATGTACTGACAAGAAGAATCTGTAAGTTATGTAAACAGTTGAAAAAAAGCTACAGCATTTTACATTTGTCAAGATATAGCACTGAACAAAATTAGAAATATGTGACATCCATATAGGCACGTAAAAAAATACGTATAATGAGACATGAATGGAAACTCCCAAATATGATATTAAGGGCTAACACTGTAAGACTGAGCGAGATTTGGGAAGTATAGGAAAGGAGGCTTTTAGTTAACATAGAGAGATATTCAAAAATTTATGAGTGTGATCTCATGTACTAGCTATTCAGTTAAAGAAAGAAAATTAAATGAAAAATTCATTTTTCATTTTTTATTATTTTTATTTATTATTATTATTTTTAAAGACGGGGTTTCACCATCTTGGCCAGGCTGGTCTTGAACTCCTGACCTCAGGTGATCCACCCACCTTGGCCTCCCAAAGTGCTGGGATTACAGGCGTGAGCCACCACACTCAGCCAAAAAATTCATTTTTAAAAAGGTCACAATCCTGAATTATGGCAGATAAATAAAAATTAGCAAAACATATTTGCGAAGTGCCTCAGGAGGAGGGAGCCAAAACCCTAAGAATGGGTGAGATTTTCTTTTTTTTTTTCTTTTTCTTTTTTTTTTTTTTAAAGAGACTAGAGAAAAGGAAAGGCAAAGGGGCCAAGATGGGATACAGACCTGTATCACACAGGCATGTGCACATTCTCACTTAGAATTGGAACAAGGGAGTCAGATTTAAAATTCTGGTGCAGAGTCCAGAGGTGTCCCCTGTGGAAAAGTTCTTTTGTTTGGAGATGCCATATATTACACCACAGAAATTGATCCACCTGGCTTAGAGTGTCACATTCTTCCTCTGTTGGAGCAAGAGGTACAGAAGACTTTGGAATTTAGTGGAAAGGAAGATCTTTTTGAAGAGCATCCGCAGAATGTAGTTCACTCCCACCTGGCTGGGTGGGGGAAGGTTGGAAAGGGGTGGTCAATAAGCATTCCTGGCAGTTGTGAGTCCGGTATTGCCTTGTAGACCACATGGGTGTCTCTTCCTGTCCACATCACTGTAACCCCAGTGTGGGCATTTCTGCTGGCCAGAAGGCCCAGGTTCTCTACACACCACTGAGTCAGTCCCATCTCCCCCAGTGGGGCACCTTGACCAAAGCCACCAGCTGATCCACCTTCTTCTCCCCCTAGGAAAGAACCCTGAAGCATGGGCTAAGGATCTGCAGGAAGAAAATTTTGAGTTGCTGTGCCTCGATGGTTCCAGGAAGTCTGTGAAAGACTTTGCGAGCTGTCACCTGGCCCGAGCCCCGAATCATGCTGTGGTCACACGGAAAGATAAGGCAGATTGTGTCCACCAGATGCTACTTGACCAGCAGGTATGGATCAGCCAGGGCCTCCCACCTTTTCTTCCTAGATGGCTATAGGTTATTTGGGGGGGAGTTTACAACTAAGTGTAGCCATGACTCCAGCACTTTCTTTTTGAGAACTAGAATTTCATGCATTGTGCATTTCATGCCATGCACTGTGGATGAGAATATCAGGGTTCAAATCTGAGCTCCACAGCTTCCTAGCTGTGCCATCTTGGGTATATTACATAACCGCTCCATGCCTCAGCTTCTTGATATATAAAGTTGTAATAATAATACTTTTCCCTGCTTCTTGGTTAATATGAGTATTAAGTGAAAACATGCACCCAAAGGGCATAGGAAAATGCCTGCTCTGTAGGACATGCTCACACGTTAGCTGTGTGCAATTATGGAACTAGACCTCCCAGGCCCAGCTCTGCTTCTAGCTCCTGGTCACTGGCAATTAGTCCCTATCTGATCCATGCGCCCTGGGACCAGGAATATGCCTTTCTGCTCCCCCTAACCTTGTTCAGGGGTACTCTTATTTCCCCCTACTCCTGTCCTTCCCAAAAATGAAGACGACGGACCCTGTTTCCCAGCGCTTGCTGATACAAGTCATGAAGAGTGGATTTTTGTTCCTCTTGCCTAGGCAGACAGCACTGTTCTCAACTGTTTGAAAAACACAGGACCCCTGCCCTTGGAGAGCCTGCCCTCTCGGGGGACAACCATTCAGGGCAGCCTTGTTGGAGAGAGGGGCTGCCTGAGGATTCTAATCCTAAAGGCCCCTCCACACACACACATCACCTTCCTTTCAGGCATAGCTGCCTGCTGCTGATTCACCATTACCTTTTCTTAAAAAAAACTAAGATAGCCTATATTTAGAAGTCCTTTTAAAGTACATGATGACAATAATGAGCATGTAACGAACATTTCCTAGCTGCTGTATGGAAAGTTAAACATTTTGCAGTCATCATTTCACTTACAACCTTTGGAGACCTGGAGAAGTTGAGTGGCTTGCCCAAGAAAGGATTCAAAATTCAGTCAAACATGAACTTTTTTTTTTTTTTTTTTTTTGAGATGGAGTCTTGCTCTGTCACCCAGGCTAGAGTACAGTGGCTCGATCTCAGCTTACTGTAACCTCTGCCTCCCGGGTTCAAGCAATTCTCCTGCCTCAGCCTCCTGGGTAGCTGGGATTACAGGCGCTCACCACTACGCCTGGCTAATTTTTGTATTTTTAGTAGAGCCGGGTTTCACCAGCTTGGCCAGGCTAGTGTCAAACTCCTGACCTCGTGATCCACCTGCCTCAACCTCCCAAAGTTCTGGGATTACAGGCATAAGCCACCACACCCAGCCTCAGACATGAATTTTTAACAGCTACCTCTGCCGCTCCTCTGGGAAGATTTACGTTTAATATCTTCTTGGACAATAATATCTGAAAGGACCTATTATTGTTCTCTCATTTCCTATAAGCAGCCCCCAGTGAAGGGCAATGAAGTGGGGAAGAGAGATCAGAGTAGGCAGGCATGGGTGGTGGTTGGGAGGGACTTCTCAGAGGAAGGTGGGACTGGGGACCCTATAGATGATTTTGGGGGCATCATGAAAACATGGGGCTGGGGCCCTAAGTGGGTAAATGGCAGTTAAAGGAGGTGGAAAATTCCCAAGGCATACTCTGTAGCATCCCTTTCTCCCCAGGGCTGATTCAGAGCTTTCAGACCCTTCTGATCCATGTGTTCCCAGCTGCTAAAGACCACAGGTCCTCACGGACTTTCTGTTCACTTGACAGCGCATATTTGGAAACAGCGTACCTGACTGCTCGAGCTACTTTTGTATGTTCCGATCTGAAACCAAGGACCTTCTGTTCAGAGATGACACATTATGTTTGGCCAAACTTCATGACAAAAACACATATGAAAAATACTTAGGAGAAGAATACGTCAAGGCTGTTGGCAACGTGAGAAAATGCTCCACCTCACGTGAGTAGGAGGAACAGCACGGGGAAGTGGCAGCCAAACATGGTGGTGATTGCTGGGGTGGTAGGTACAGTGGGGTAGATTGCGGCCCTCGGGATAGGACAACATGGACAAAATGAAATGGTGAGTGAACAATCTAAGCCCAGCATGTCTGACAGGCTAGCCTGTGTGGGCAGACAGTAAGGGGACACAGGCTCAGAGCACTAACGTAGTGAACTTATTGAATATAGAGAATGCCATCTTATTTCTAAGAAAAGGAACAGGTTTATGTGCACATGCCATTGCTCTGCAGTAAACTTTTGCTTAGAGTTGCCTTGTCCAATATGGTAGCCACCAGCAAGATGTGACTATTTAAATTTAAGTTAATTAAAATTAAAGTAAATAAAAGACGTATTTCTTCAATCCCACCCAGCCACATTTCAAGTGCTCAACAGCCACATGTGGCTCATATTGGTCAGGAAAGAGAATGTTTGCATGATCACAGAAAGCTCTTACAGACAACGCTGCTTAAGAGCTTCAACAATGATAGGTTCTGGTAATGATAAAGTTGCCATACATACTACTCGTTTGAAACACCAGCTTCTGAGAAGTGAAATACAATAAAACACACCTTTGCAGTATAACTATGTTGGGTGTAACTGAGTCACCTGAAAGAGTTTGGAAGATGTGAGGGAATAACACGTGGTAGTGTAGGGCAATTACTCTTTCCACAGGAGTATACCATTAAGGGAGTCTTGATCCTTATTTTAATGCTAATTCTCAGAGCCTTGAGATACTGATTTAGCAAGTCTGTGCTAGGTCAGGTATCTGCATTTTAAAAGTTGCCCCCATGTAATTCTGATGGAAGCAGTATTGTGCTTGTCTAGGTTCACTGTTGTGAGAATCAAGTTGATATTTACCTAACCTATATCCTCCACAAGGGGAGGATAGTCTGACTCTGCTGTTCCTCCATCCTTATCCCTCAGCACAGAAATTGGCACATTGTAGGTGCTTTTTGACAAGTCAGTTCTTCACCTGCTTAAAAAGGTCAGGGAGGACAGTCTTCCTGGGCGACTCCCGGCCTCACGAACTCAGATGTGTGAGCCTCACCCAAAAGAAACAAAGTGGGGAACCCTATAGGGCAGGAAAATCATGTTACAGCTTTGGCATGGGGCACTCCTCAGGATAGGCACAGGAGCTGTGCAGGCAAGTAGAAAAGAGCACTGGGAGAACTGCCCAGTTCACAGAACAGGAGGCAGCGAGTCTGCGCATCTTTGTACTATGCTGAATTGTTCATTCACTCAACAGTTCAGAAATAAATATAGGAAGATTTTGAAAATCCTACCTCTCTGCTCTGTTCCACAGCACTCCTGGAAGCCTGCACTTTCCACAGAACTTAAAATCCAAGAGGTAGGGCTGCCACCAAGGTGGAGATGGGAGCTCAGATGATCCATGAGTTTGCCGTGGTTCCGCTGGCCCGAGTGGTTTATGCTAACCCCATCTGTCTTCACAGCTCTGTGTTGCCATGTGTGCAGAACAAAAAATAAAAATTATTATTGATTTTATATTTCAAAAACTCCATTCTTTCCTAAATATTTTCAACAGAAGGATTTCTTTATGCATTCTGCCTAAATACCTATGCAACTGAGCTCTTCCTTCTCAGCTCAAGATTCATCTAGCCTTTCCCTAAAGCTTTGTGTCTGCCATGGCCACACCTCCTGGGTACCGTCCAAGGAGAAATCTTTCCTAAAAGGGTCTGCGTGATCATTAGAATAATCAAATGTATATTGGTGTGTCTGTCTGTGTGTGCGTGTGTGTCGTACCAGGGAAGGGGCAGGAGGACGATGCAGAGTGAGTTACAGAGATCAAGTGCTCAAGTGAATACAGAAAGACTACAGAAGACTTACCTTCATTTTGGTATTTTAAGTGAATTCCATCAGGCATAGTGAGGTCCTGATCCTAGCTAGTTGAAAAAAGCGAAACACTGACACCTGTTTTGCTAAAAAGCACTCCTTGAGCCTGATGCCACAGCAGATACTGCCCTGTCTCCTGCACTTCTCAGCCCCGGCTTTCTGTAACGTGGAGGCTCACTTTTCTGTCTCACTTCTTATTATTGGCTGAACACATAAAATTTTGTCTTCTGCTTCACCAACTTCCCTGAATGTACCCTGACAAAAATCACCATCTACCTGCCAACTATTAAACCAACTCAGGTCTTCCATTCCTAAGCCTGTTTCCTGCACTTGACACAGCTGACCACTCCCTCTTCCTTGGAACTCTTCTCAGTTTCTCTGACATGGTAGGTCTCTGCTTTGATTCCTACCTCTCTCTGTCCATTTGTAGTCTTCACTGTGGGCTCATCCTACCAGCCTAGAAACCTTAGGGGGAATCTTCCTGGGGTTTTCTCTTGATCCAGTGCTCCTCTCACTTTGCAGGCCCTCCTTCAGCAATGCTCATGACTCCTGGGCATCTATATCTATGGCTGTGACCCCAGCCTCCAGCAGTATCCCTGCACTTACACATCCTACTACCTCTCTGTGATCTATACTCGAGCCTTGAGGCAATCAGAAACCCAACAAATCAAAAATTGAGGTGATCATCCTGCTTTTCTCTCTCTTGCTTGCCTAAACCAACTGTTGTTGTAGAATATTCCATATCAGCTGAAGACATGGTCATCTACCCAACACATAAGCCATAAATAGAGGGGTGAAATTTCAGCTCACTATTTCCCCTCACACTACATCCAGTGTCACCAAGTTCTGTTGATTTTGCTTTCTAAATAACTTCCGTTGGCTCCTTTCTTTTCCTGACTTCTTACACAGCCTCAGCTTGTACTCAGATGCAGAACTGCATAAGGGGTTTCTGGACACAACATTTCACACCTCTCTCAACTGTGTAGTATTCAAGAAAATAGGACTTTGGGTCCGCTTTGCAGTCCAGACCTGACATGGACCTTTTACACACAACCCTGCTTTCCTCTGAGCCTGTCAACACTCTGCCTTATTTAATATTCACCTAAACTCCACACTTACCCCACACCCTATAACTGTCTTTCCCTTTGTTTGGTGAGATACCCCATGGCTCCCCTGGGATGTGATCTGTCTCATTGCAATGGATCAATAACCTAATTTTATTAGACTATAGGTATATTCCTGGAAATCTTAGGCAACTGGGCTAGAACAAAAACATTAAACATCCATTCTTAATTAATAATTACTAAAATAGGATAGACAGGTGTTATTGGGCCATAGGTTTATATACACGTTAACAAAAGCTAATATATACCTAATGGTGAAGAAACAGAAGCACTCCTACTAAAGTTAGGAACGTGGAAAAAAAAGTTGATTACTATGAATCTTATTTTACAATGTTTTGGAACAGGTGGCCAATCCAATTATATAAGAAAATTAAATTAGTTATAACATTTAAAGAAATGCCAAAATTACTTTTATCTATAAGTGATTATCCACCTAGGAAATCCATAAGAACCAAATCATAATAAAATATTACGGCCAGGCATGGTGGTTCATGCCTGTAATCCCAGCATTTTGGGAGGCTGAGGTGGGCAGATCGCATGAGGCCAAGAGTTTGGGACCACCCTGGCCAACATATCGAAACTGCACCTCTTCTAAAAATATAAGAAATTAGCCTGGCGTGGTGGTGCACACCTGTAGTCCCAGCTACTCAGGAGGCCGAAGCATGAGAATTGCTTGATCCTGGGAGGCAGAGGTTGCAGTGAGCAGAGATCGCACCAGAGCACTCCAGCCTGGCGACAGAGCAAGACTTTGTCTCAAAATAATAATAATAATAATAAATAAAATGTTAAAAGTGGTAACATAAAATTCAGTAAAGGGAAAAGAAATATTAAAATATAAAATAACTTTCTTTTATACAAATAATAGTGAGTTAGGACAATAATAATTAACAAGAATAAATAAAATGTACCATTCAGTAAATTAATAAGAGCTACAGTTAAACCACACTTATCAAAGTGAAAAATAATGTAAAAAAGACATATCTCTTTGGATAGGAAGACTCAGTATTGTAAAGATGTCAATTCTCCCTAAATTAATCAATACACAATTTAACTTGACAAAATGATACTCGTCCTCAACTAAAAAACAAAATTAAGTGAGACAGATGAGAAAAATTGTGAGAAAAAAATAATGAGAGTGGATGAGCTCTTCCAGCTGTTAAAATGTATGATAAGCTCTTGAACCTTGGCCTTAGCAATGACTTTTTGGATATCACACCAAAAGCCCAGGCCACAAAAGCAAAAATAACTAAATGGGACTACATCAAGCTGAAAAGCTTCTGCATAGCAAAGACAAGGAACAAAATGAAATGGCAGCCTATGGGTTGGAAAAAAAATTTGCAAACTATATATTTAATAAGATACATAAAATTGATAAAGAACTCATATAACTAAATAGCAGGAAAACAAATGATCCCATTTAAAAATGGGCAAAAACCTGAAAAGACATTTCTCCAAGAAGAAAAATGGCCAAGATGGATATGAAAAGGTGTTCAACATCACTAATCATAAGGGAAATGCGAACTGAAACCATTATGAGATACTGGATAATACTAGGATGAATGACTATTATCAAAAAGTCAAAAGATATTAATAAATATGGATAAGGGTGAAGAGAACAGAGAATGCTAGTGCATTGTTGGTGAGAATGCATAGCCACTGTGGAAAACAGTATGGAGGTTTCTAAAGAAATTGAAAATAGAACTACAGATGACCCAACAATCCCTCTTTAGGGCATATACCCAAAGAGAATGAGACAAGCACCTTGCACAGATATCTGCAATCCCATGTTCATTGCAGCATTGCAGCCAATATAGGGAAACAACCTAAATGATGCCTGTTGAAAATGAATGGATAAACTGGTGTGTGTGTGTGTGTGTGTGTGTGTGTGTGTGTGTGTATTATATACACATACACAAAATGGAATATTCTTCAGCCCTAAAAGGAATATCTTGCCATTTGCCACATCATGGATGAAACTGCAGGACATTAAGTGAAATAAGGCAGACACAGAAAGAAAATTACATGATCTCACTCATATGGGGGAATTTAAAGAAAACATTCAAATACAGGTATACAGGAGAGAGAACAAAACCAGAGGTGGAGGAGGGTGGAGGTCAGAGGATACAAAGCAGCAGATAGGAAGCCTAGGCACAGTGGCTCACTCTGGTATCCCAGGATTTTGGGAGGAAGAGGTGGGTGGATTGCTTGAGCCCAGGAGTTTGATACTAGCCTGGGCAACATGACAAAACGCGTCTCTGCAAAAAAACACACAAAAAATTAGCCAAGAGTGGTGATGCCCACCGGTAGTCCCAAATACTCAGGAAGATGAATTGAGCCTGGGAGGTCGAGGCTGCAATGATCAGTGATTTGATCGTGCCACTGCACTCCAGCCTGGGGACAGGAGACCCTGCCTCAAATCAAACAAAACAAAGTAGCAGATATGCAGGATGAACAAGTCTACAGATCTAATGTACAACATAAAGACTACAGTATAGGTAATAAATTGTACTTTATTTGGGATTCCTTGCTTCACTATAGTAACCTTTTTTTTTTAACTACATATGCATCTCATAACATAATGTATACCTTAAATATATTCAACAAAGCTTATTTTAAAAAATGAAATGTACAATGATGATTGGAAAGGGTGATAGTCACATGGAAATAATGAAGCAGAATAAAAGTTCCAGATATTAAATGCAAATGAGAATTTAGTACATGATAAAGTTGGTACTCTGGGGGGGATGAGATAGGCTACTCATTAAAGTGTTCAGAAGCAAAGTGGCTGAAAATTTTGGCACAAGAAAATCTCGTGGACCTTTAACTCACTGGTTAAAATAAAAGCTTTCCAAACATATTAAAGGCTTAAATATAAAATTAAAACCATAAAAAATTACTATATTAACATATTTCTTACATAGTACTCGGAAAGATTTTCTAATATTCCACAAGCCTAGTAGCAATTAAGGAAAGTATTAATTTGAGACGATACAAAATTCAAAAGTTGTGTAAGACAAAAATAAATAGACAAATAAAATGTGAAGATTTTAAAGAAAGAACAAAGGGCTAATTCATATTTTGAAATCAGTATAACAAGTTGAACAGAATTTGAGAAGCAGAGCGTGGCCAGCTCCGCGGGTCCCCTCCAGGCCCTCGGCCCTGCAGAACCCTAACGTTCGCCATGGCTGCCCCGCCGGCTGCCGGGTCTCCCCCACCGACCTTGCCGGGCCTAGACGAAACCCCGCCGGGCCGCCTGGACGCAGCGCCCATAGGTGGCGGCAGGTGTGGCAGGGCTGGAAGCAGGGGAGGTGGCCCCAACGCCGCGCAGGCCTCTAGCGGGTGCGGAGAGCCAGGAAAGTGGGTCTGCGCACAGGCCGCGGAGCAGCGCAGATCCGGGTCGCGGGGTGGCTGCTGTGTCCCAAATGAGCAACACCCACCTAGTCCCGAGGACAACCGACAAGTCCTTAATGGTCCCAGAAGGTGACGGGAGTCCGACAGTGAGGGGTGGAAGGGTTGGGCTGGGAAGGGTTAGCGGCCACCGCCCAGCTGGTCTTCCTTCTACCAGACCTTAGAATAACGCCCCATTAGGCCCACCGGAAAGGCCCACCACCCTTCTGGAAGATTTATTGGCTGTTTATAGAAGGCCCGTGTATATCATTGGAAAAAGCTGCTCTCAACTTCCCCCAGCTTTTTAAAAGAAAACATTTGCTACATCGAGCCCTTCTAGGTGTAAAGAAGTTGCTGACTTATGTTAGAGTTAGAAAATCACATATCTTGTAAATTCCCATTTGTTTAAAAAAAAAAAAAAAAAAGGACATAAATGACTTCTGGAGATGACTTTTTGCAATGGAGTTGTTAGACCACCTCTGGAAGTGACAGCAGGAGCCACACATCCACATTTATTAAGTGGGAGTGGGTTAGAGCAGGAGTCCCCAACCCCTGGATCTAGGTTACACTCTCCTTATGAGCCTCTAACTAATGCCTGGTGATCTGAGGTGGACAGTTGCATCCTGAAACCATGCCCCTACCTCCCATGGAAAAATTGTCTTCCCTGAAACCAGTCCCTGGTGCCAAAAAGGTTGGGGACCACTGGGTTAGAAGACATGGAGAGGAAGACCTGAGATGGAAGAGAGGACAGTTCTGTCCCACACTGCTCAGAAGACGTTTTCACATTCCAACCATTGTTCCATGTGTGCATTTTATTTCTCACTACTATTTATGTAGTTGACAATGCTAAGTATTTTTTGAACTATCTACTCTTTCTAGACGTTCTGAAATGCCTGATATATGTTAAAATTAGAGATAGTAAAATAATGTATTTTGCAAATCTTTTTGTTAAAATTCATATGTAATGTTGGTTTTGGGGGAATGGCCAAACCACCTCTTAAGTAATAAACATCGTGTTGGTGCACTGGTTCAGGGGAGGAGACAGGAAAGGAAGTGTAAGAGCTTTATGCCAATGTGCTTATAGTAAGGCAAGATTAATCCTTGTTAATGTCTGCGCGTTTTGTTTTACTTATCTGGGTATATTGTGTATATAAAGGACAAATGAGTCCTGACTTTACAACATCTAGTCTTTCTAGATGTTAAAGAGGTTGCTAGCATAGGACAAAAGTAGAGCTAGTAAACTAATATATTTTGTACATTTCATTTTAAGATTCCCAGGAAAGACTATCTTCTGAAAATTTGAGCATTATTGCCCACTGGGTTGATGGAGCTGGGAAAGTTGCTAGGCCAGAATGTTCACATTTAGAAGACTCCAGTCATAACTGTTGTTACAGGTTTGCACTTTATTCAAGACTTCTGTGCATCTAGTGGACAAATTAACTTCTTACCCGAAACATCTAGTCGACGTAGATGTTCAGAATTGCCTGACATATGTTAAACGGAGAGGTGGTAAAATATCACTTTGTAAATATCTGTTTGCTAAAATTCTTAGGAAATACTGTCTTTTTTTGGCTAGAGTCACAGAAAAAAAAAAAAGGAAATACTATCTTTTGGAAGTAGAATTGTGAAGCCACCTCTGTGAGCAGTTTAGTACTGTCTGTACTTGTTCAATGATTTAGAGATGGGAGGGGAAGAAATCGCCCAAGGTAATTGCTGGTGTGTTCATACTTGGACATTTCACTCACCATTTTTCTGTATGTTTTATGCATTTTGTTTTGCTGTGTAGATAGAGTACATAACGGACAAATAAGTCCTAATTTTGTAACATTTGGTCTCTAGATGTTTGTATGATAAAGAATCTAGTAAAATTACCACATTTTGTACACTCTGTGTTGAAATTCATAGGAAAACTTGTCTTCTGTAAATGACTTTGGATATGAATTTGTTTAGCCTTCTCTAATATTATACATGCCTGTACTTGTCCATTGGATCGAAGACAGAGAGAAGGAAGTGAGGAAGGACTTGTTCAAGGTCAAAACTGTCATATTTAGCAGATACCTCAGATGATAGCCATTGTTATGTGTGCAATTTTATTTTACAGTGTTATCTACACAGTGGAAAGTTACATGAAATTATCTGGTCTTTCTAGACAGAGATGCTTGATGTATTTAAAAGTAAAATAGTATAATAATACTTTCTGTAAACAGCTTTTAAAAACTGTTGGGAAACACTGTGTTTGAAAGTGGGATTGTTAAATCACTTCTGTGAACAGTGTTCATTCGGTTGAGGAAGGTAAGAGGGAAGAAATCACAAAAGAAGTTTTGCTGTTGTATACTACAAAATTTCAGTTTATCCATTGCCCCATATGTTAAGTGCATTGCATGTAACTTTGCTATACTACATATTGCGTTATCTACTGGACAAATGAGTCCAAATTTTAAAATATCCACTCTCTAGATATTAAAGAGGTTGCTAATATATGACAAAATATAAACTAGCACATTTTGTACACTTTGTGTTAAAGTTCATAAAAAGACTGTCTTCTGAAAAGGACTTTTGGAAGTGAAATGATAACATCAACTGTAAGTGACACATGGGCCCGTATCCACCAGGTTGGTGGTGCAGAGGAGCTGGAAGAGATGAAGGATTCTGGATCAGAATGTTCCTATTTAGAAGACACTTTAAGATACAACCATGTGTGCAGTTTATTCAACCCTACTGAGGCAGGAGAATAGGATTTGAAGGCAGGAAACATAAAGCAGATTCATGCAGACTTCCTAGAACTAAACGAAATGGAAACACTTCAGGCCAGGCACAGTGGCTCACGCGTCTAATCTCAGCACTTTGGGAGGCCGAGGTGGGTGGATCACCTGAGGTCAGGAGTTTGAGACCAGCCTGGCCAACCTGGTGAAACCCATCTCTACTAAAAATGCAAAAATTAGCTGGGCGTGGTGGTGGGCACCTGTAATCCTAGCTACTCGGGAGGCTAAGGCAGGAGAATCACTTGAACCTGGGAGGCGGAGGTTGCAGTGAGCCGAGATCACACCACTGCACTCCAGCCTGGGTGACAGAGTAAGACTCTGTCTCAAAAAAAAAAAAAAAAGTCATGGAAACACTTCAGCTATAACAAGAAATATACTCTCCATTTACATAGGACATACACTGAATAAATGACTTTGTAACTTATTTCATCCTCTCCGTTTACACAGAGCATATATCAAGTAACTAATGGAAACCTCTCCCACCCTGTGGAGTGCACTTTCATTTCATAAATCTCTGCTTCTGTTGCTTCATTCTTTCCTTGCTTTGTTTGTGTGTTTTGTCCAATTCTTGGTTCAAGATGCCCAGAACCTGGACACCCTCCACTGGCAACATATTTTGGCAAGCCTGCCAGGAGGTAAGCCCAACGTTTGGGATTTTCCGTCTTTTCTTTTCCGCTCTATATAGGGGAATCTCTGCCTCTCTCTCTCTTTCCCTCTCCAACTCGGGACCTTGGTGGGTAGTGCCTAAACACGGAGGCAACTGCAGGTTTCTGGGTGGGGTCACTCTGAAGGGCTTTTTTCTGTCTTTTCTGGTTGTGGTCCCTGATCCCTATGTGTGGTGCAACTCAGGGCGAACTTGCAGCTCAGGGCAAACTTGCAGCTCAGGGCAAACCTGCTTGTGTTTCAGGTGATGGAAACCCTCTTTCTATGCTAAGTTCTTCCCTTACCCTACTTGACTGGCTAAGGACAAAGGAAGCCTACCCAGCTTCCAGTTCCTATCATTACAGTTCATGGCTATCACTCTAGTGGAACAGGAAGCATGGGAAAGCACGGCCTTATCAAATCATAAGGATGCTAAACATTGGGGATTACACCGAGGAACCAAAGGAAAGCTCACAGTAGGCCACTGACTCTGGAGGGGAAAACACGCAAAGCAGCACTGGTGCCCACCTAAGGTCAGAGATATCTGACACTCTAAGACTTGGACCCCAAAGGGCGATTCCCTAGGGGATCCTCCAGACCTCAACCTCTCCAAGAGGATGCCCTCGGCAGCGGTTTCTGAGGACTAGTACTAAGTCCTCCTTAGAATTTTCTCTTGTACTTGCAGTACTGTTTGGCCCCAGTATCTGGAATCTGGAGTTTGCTGTTGAATGGGAAAGTGGGATGGAGTTGCAGGTATCCAGGCTTTGGTGTTGCTGTTCTAAGCAGGGTCGGGCCTAGTTAGTATGTGACGTTCTCCTTTGCTGCTGTTTGGCACCATCAAACTGCCATGAAAATTGTTTTACCTGAAGTATTGGTTCACGGCCTTCATTGGAGCTTCATTTAGCCCAATAGGGGTAAACAAAGTAAAACTGGCAAGCTTGCATTGCTATCTCATGGTTATGTTAGGGATCCAAGATAAAAGATACTGAATCTTCATTTGTGTGTGTATATACATGTCTAGATGTGTTTATTTATATGTACACTCGTTATATGTTGTATCTACCAAATTGGCTTATAAGTAAAAGAACACTCATAAATTAAGTAAATAAGTCTAAGCAATTTTCAAGTTCACATGATTTAAGTATAACTTTACTAAACAAGCTGATTAAAAAATTATTGGTAAAGTAAAAATGGAAATGCCTTCAGAATTGTCAGCATACATTTTTTCTGGATATTATATTTGTCTCTGCTAGATGTTTTGAGGTGTTAGGGTTTGGCATAGAAGGTTATAAAACTATACTGGTTACTTACTACATTGTTTTGTAAGTAACCTTTTCAAATCTGTAATCTGAGCTAAATTTTAAATAACTTCTAAATTAGACAAAATTATTCCTTTTCTCACTAATAACACAACCTTGACGTATTTTGTATACAGAATTATGTGTTAACTAGAATTCTTATCCTTAGTAACATAAAACTTTAGTGAAATGCTAAAAGCAAGAAATCCTGAATTATCTGATATGGGCATTTATAGATAAGAACAATTCCACAGTTTTAGAAACACATTTCCGCATATCATGACCATTCTTAATTGGAAATAGCCCAGATATTAAATGAGCAGCAAAAATAATTTTAAGACTTTACACAAAAGTTTACCTAAAACATTTGTCCCATTCACTGTACTCAATTCTTTCACTTTTAACAGTTTATCTAGATTACCTCTGTAAGCCAAGATATTAGACACCATCATTTAAAGTTAGTTACTTCCTTGTTAACCATGTTTTGAATAGCCAGTGAATATCAGGTGCTCACCTAAACCTAAGAGCCTCAACCTTACACAAAGGCCATCACAACCTTATACACAAAAAATACTTCTGTGAGGACAGCTACCCAGCAACTGCCTGTCCAGCCTAGTACTGATGCCATCCTTGTGGTTGATCCTTGCAATGGAGGATAATTATCTCAAAACAATTACGGAATCTGATTCATTTTTTCTCGAAAAATCTTTGTCTTCCTTTACACTTCCCTGAATAGGCACATAGTTGACTATGGCATGCATATTCCCGTTGCAATGCCTATTTCTGAATAAACATTATTTTCCTTTAGAGTCTTCCTCTCTGCTTGTTATTTAGCTTGGTACCACTCAGGGCCGCACAAAACCTCAACGTGCACAGGGACAAAGAAAATAGAGGAACTGGGGTTGGACCTGGTGACTCACAGCTATAATTACAGCGTTTTGGGAGGCCAAGGCAGGAGGACTGCTTGAGGCCAAGAGTTCAAGAGCAGCCTGGGCAACAGAGTGAGACCCTGTCTCTACAAAAAACATTTTTTTAATTAAAAAATAATTAGCCAGGCATGGTGGCATATGCCTGTAGTCCCAGGCACTTGAGAGACTGATGCAGGAGCACTTGAGCCCAGGAATTCCAGGTTACTATGAGCTGTGATCACATGCCACTGCACTACAGCCTGGGCAACAGAGCAAGACCCTGTCTCCAAGAGAAAAAAGAGAGGAACTGGCACTCTGCTTTTATTACTAATGTGTCTGCAAGTAGCTAGGTAGAGACATTTTTGATTGGGCAAGAAGTAAAACATAGATGTTAACAGTTGTGTTAGGAAGATTTGCGATATGATTTAGGCACACCCTCAAAAGCCAGGCCACAGGGGGAAATGTCAACAATGTTGGCTGTTAGTTTGGTCTGGTGATCAATGGATGCCAAACCATCAATGATAATATCTATAAAAATTGATTAGAGCAGTCATTTAAGTAGGAGTGACAGGAAATGGAAAGGTTGGCAGGAACCAGGCCAGAAGGGATTTTGTGTGCTGTGTTGAGGAGCTTAGAGTTTATCCAGAATGCAATAAGAAGTTTCATTTGGAGCGACACAGATAATTGGCAGATCTACGGAGAACTATGACTTGAGAGGAAAAAAACTGCAAGCAGAGAGACCAGCTGAGAGCATTCAGGCAAAAGATGCAGTATTTAGGCAAAGGATGCTCAGAGGCTAATACAGAAACAGAAATAGGTATGAAAAAAAGGGCACAAATTTGAGAGATGTCTGAGAGTTAAAATATATAGGATGTGATTAGTTGGCTATTGTGAATTAAGCAAAAGGAATGTTATCAAGGCTGCATCCTAGGTGGTGGGTATGGCTGACTAGGAAGATGAGATGTGGTTGTTGCAGTCTTTTGAGACGGCTTTTGTCATCGGGCATTGGTGCATAAGAACCCTCCCTTCATGTCCTTTCCCCAGCTCCATTTCTTCTGATTTAAAAAAAAAAAAAAATACAAGTGACTCTATTTTGATTCTTTTTCAATAGTAATGTGGAACTGTAATAAACTTTTTTCAATCTTTCAGTGACACTGACATCTTCATGTCTCTACTCTGTCATACAATTAAATCATGTGTACATTTTAAAACAATGACACCTGTTTAATGACAGACTGTGAACTGGGACCCTATAGGCTGGCCACTTTTGGTGTTGTATTTGGGCCACAAGATTTTTTTAACGCTTTCAATTACCTACCAAAATTTCAAAAGTGGAAAGTTTCCTATAAAAATCTGCCTTTATTGTTTCTGTTGAAAACTGGAAGAACTGGCCGCCCAGGTCCCACAACACTTACCTGGCTGAATATGGTCTGCCCCACTTTCAGCAGAAATAACGTCTCCGGTTTTCAACAGCCCCACCTCTCCTGGTTGTTGATTTTCCTGGTTGCTTCCCTTAATGCAGACATTTGAGTTTGCAGTCCTAGATTTACAGTGCAGGGGCACTGAATTAGTTACGCTTCTCACGTACTCATTTTCTTCTGCACAGCACCTGTTTTTCCTTTAACCACTCGCAGATGCTAATTCATTCCTTAGGACTCAGTTCGAGTCTCCAGTAGCTTTTCTCTGAACTCATGATGGACTTCGCGTCCCATTATGCATTCCCACATCGCTCCGTACATCCATCTGTCACATCCCTTGCCACATTAAATTCAGATTAAATATTTGCAGTATGCTTGAGTTCTTCCCAAGTCTCATATCACTTAGCGACAGTTGGGAAATCCTCAGTGGCAATTTCGGGAGCCATTCATTCACTAATTTTATCATTCTTTCAACAGCCACAACGTAGGTGACGACGACTGACTTCTCTCTTAAAAGATGTGCGTGTCCCTCGACAAATAACCTGTCTGCCCTTACCGTTCCGCAGGAGGACGGAGTCCCAGAGAACTACAACTCCCATTAGGCACTTGGGGGATCGCCGCGGCCTGAAGGGGAGACTATGGCTTAGGAATTACCATTCGCGTGAGGTTCTGCTTCCCGCGCCTGCGCAGAGCGCTGGGCCACGTCGCTTTTGCCGTAGCGGAGACCACGCGTCTCATCCATGGCTTCCGCGGACTTGCGCCGGGTGGCAGATGGCGGCGGTGCTGGGGGCACCTTCCAACCCTACCTAGACTCCTTGCGGCAGGAGCTGCAGCAGACGGACCCAACGGTGTTGTCAGTGGTGGTGGCGCTACTGGCGGTGCTGGTGACACTAGGTAAAAGGCGGCCGGTGGTTATGGCGGGTTCGGGGCGGGCAGAGGTCCGGGCTTTGGCTGCACTGATGCAGGCCGGGGACGCGGGGCTGGGAGGGCGCCTTGGGGGCGTCAGGAGAGTGAGCCTCACCCAGGCTACACTCCACCCTCTCGCCTAAAGCGGCAGCAGCAGCGGGACGTTAAGAGGGATCCCGAGCAACCCCCGGAGTTATGTCCTGGTCTTTGGGGCGCGGATTGCTCTTCGTCATCCGCCCCTGTTAGGCTTTAGCGCGCTGTTCCTCGCCTTCCGCTCTTCTCACTGCAAAGTCTCAGGGTCTTTACACCAACTTTCAGCCTCCCGTGTTTGCGTGCGGGCGCTGGGGGATACCAAGATAGCGCTTGAGGCCCCAGTCAGAGTAAGGAGTGCAAAGAAAAGTTGACTGTTGACAGTGCCTGGCTCTCAGTGCATCCTTAACAACAACAGTAACCGTTATGAAAAAGTCTATTTCAGGTGAATGAGGTGTTTCGTCACAGACTTCTGTTAATTTCCCCACCCCAGCCATGCACATACACTGATTACCAAGGGGTAACTTCTGTTGTTTTTCTCTGCCTATTCCACAGTGTTCTGGAAGTTAATCCGGAGCAGAAGGAGCAGTCAGAGAGCTGTTCTTCTTGTTGGCCTTTGTGACTCCGGGAAAACGTTGCTCTTTGTCAGGGTAAATGATTTCATTTACACCCCCTGTTAAGCTTACTAGAAAATTTTATACCATCCAAGTATTCCTGTCATATCATGGTTTATTTTGTAAAAGAAGCTGATGCCGGTAAATTTGGGAGTTAATTCTTACTTGGGAGAACAAAAAGACTCTTAGAAACGCATAAGTGAGAACTATTGATTATTTCTATGTATTTTTTGCCCTTGCCAGATGCTGATATTTAGTCTTTATCACATTTAAGTGTTTCTCTTAACTAGTTTCGTTACAGAATAGCAGAAGGCACAGAAGCCAGGGTCCTACAGACAGTTTATAATTCCTTCATCAACAAACTGTTATGAGAGTTTATCAAAGACACTTTTGCACAGGATGAACCTTCTTTGACATAGTGGGCCAATTAGGCTTCTTTTTACTAATATTTATTTTTAATACATTTAGTATTTTTAACAGTGTGTTTTAATATGGTGAATAGGAGAGGTTTTCTGCTTTTAATTCTTCTTTTTGAGAGTATAAATTATTTCCCTTCATTAAAGAAATATCTCAAATCTTGATCTCACTCCAATGCCCAGGCTGGAGTGCAGTGGCGAGATCTTAGCTCATTACAGCCTCGACCTCTGAGACTCAGCTGATTCTCCCACCTCAGCCTCCGAGTACCTGGGACTGCAGGTGTGTGCCACTACGCCCGTCTAATTTTTTGTGTTTTTTGTAGAGATGAGGTTTTGCCATGTTGCCCAGGGTTTAAATCATTTTTGATGGTTAAAAATCTTTAGAGAAGATTGGCAGATTTGGCCACTAACTGTCTTTTGAGAATGTTTTTCTTCCATTGAGGAGAGAGGAGTAAAGTTCGAAATTAATTAGATTTTTTTTCTACAGGTAAAAAAAATCAATATGGTCTTTTTTACCTGTTGCAAGCAGTATTCGTTTACTTGACTGGGAGACTTAGAATAATATTACTCAATTTAGGTTTGCTATTAAAATGCTGAATATCTCCCATCTTGCTTTTTACAGTTGTTAACAGGCCTTTATAGAGACACTCAGACGTCCATTACTGACAGCTCTGCTGTGTACAGAGTCAACAATAACAGGGTAAGATGTTTGTGGAGTTTTGGAGTCTGACAGGTTTACTTTATTGTGGTGTGTCAGTTAAGGGCATTTTTAGGATGACTTCATCTGGGGATGTACCATTTGTAGCTTATTTTTATGGAGAAACATATTTTATGTGATAAATTCTGCTCTTGACAATCTGTGCAGGAGATTTAATCATGTCCTCCTCTGCTTTGTTTTAATGTACAGTAATGTTACATCATATTTTATTCTTATTTTTTTTCCTGAGTCTTCTTTCCAACTTTTCAATGAGTTCTTAAGAGTGGGCATTAAGCCTTTAATGTTTTGAATAGGTAATACATGCACATGGGACAAAATTCAAAAGGTTAGAAATGATAGTTGATGAAAAGTAATTTTTCCTTTCCTTTCCCCCACTACCCAGACTTCTCCGTAGAAGCAATAACTTTTTTTGTGTATGTAGCTTTCCAGATGTTCTGTACGTATACCAACATATTTGTATATACTTTATTGTTTTTTTCTTTTTAAATACTGTTCTGCCCATTATGTTCTTTCAGTATGGCTGATACAACTTGGGCTTTTGTTATTCTCCTACATTTGTATACATAGTACCACCTGGTTGGTTTATGAGCTGCATAGTATTTTACTGTGTTGCTATACCATACAATTAAATTCTTAGTTAATCAGGACCATGTTAATAGACATTTAGTTTTGTTATTATAATCTTTTGCTTTTACAAACAGTGCTGCAGTGGATATCTTACAGAGTATATATGAGTATATGTCAAATATAAAGAATCATGGGGCTAGGCATGGTGGGTCACACCTGTAATCCCAGCACTTTGGGAGGCCGAGGCAGGCAGATCACTTGAGGTCAGGAGTTCAAAACCAGCCTGGCCAATGTGGTGAAACCCCCTCTCTACTAAAAATACAAAAATTAGCCGGGCTTGCTGGCGAGCGCCTCTAATCCCAGCTACTCGGAAGGCTGACGCATGAGAATCACTTGAACCTGGGAGGCGGAGGTTGCAGTGAGCCAAGATCACACACCACTGCACTTCCTGCCTGGGCAATAGAGCGACTCAAGTCTCAAAAAAAAAAGGGGAAAAAAAAAAACCCAAAACAAATATAAGGAATCATGGGAAAGACTTTTTATATACCTTTGTAGCTTCAGAATATAGGCAGTGACTACCATACCGATTATAATGCATAATAAGTTGTTGTTTTTTTTTTTTCTTTTTTGAGACAGAGTCTCACTTTGTTGCCCAGGCTGGAGTGCAGTGGCACAATGTTGGCTCACTGCAACCTCTGCCTCCCTGGTTGAAGTGATTCGTCTGCCTCAGCCTCCTGAGTAGCTGTGATTACAGGTGCCCACCACCATGCCTGGCTAATTTTTGTGTTTTTAGTAGCTACGGGGTTTCACTTTATTGGCCAGGCTGGTCTCGAACTCCTGATCTCACGTGATCTGCCCACCTTGGCCTCCCAGTGCTGGGATTACAGGCATGAGCCACTGCACCCAGGCATGTAATAAGTTTTGGTGAGTGAGTGGAGTGAGAGCTGGGTGGCTGGTTGGAGGGTGTGGATGGATAGACGGATGAATCAGAATTGTGGTTTGAGACTTTTTCTTCTTCTCTTTATGTTCTCCTTTCCTCTTTCTCATGCCTCCAGAATTAAACATTCTAAACAAAGATAAAGGGACATATTTAAATATCTTAGAGATACCTTTGTTTTTTGGTGATGACACTCTTTTTGGCCCAGACCTTTTCAAACTCCCAATGATTGAGATTTTGAAATTCCAGGTTGGAAAGATCATCTAGTACCTAGACCAAATTTTTAAAGTAGGATATTCCAGGATATCTTTTGACCTGTACCTTCTAATACGTAGCCATTGGCCACATGTGACTGTTGAGCACCTGAACTAAGAATAGTCCAAATTGAGGCATGCTGTAAGTGTGAAGTACACCCTGGATCTTGAAGACAGTATGGAAAAAAAGAATGTGAAGTATCATGAATAATTTCTTTTTTTATTACACATTAAAAGGTAATATTTTGGATATATTAAATAATATTAAAATTAATTTTACCAATTTCTCTTTTTTATTATAGTTACTGGAATATTTAAAATTACAGGCCGGGTGCTGTGGCTTATGCCTATAATCCTAGCACTTTGGGAGGCCAAGGTGGGCGGATTGTCTGAGCTCAGGAGTTTGAGACCAGCCTGGGCAACACAGTGAAACCCCATCTCTACTAAAATACAAAATAAATTAGCTGGGCATGGCAGCGTGCACCTATAGTCCCAGCTACTCAGGAGGCTGTGGAGGAGAATTGCTGGAGGGAGGCGGAGGTTGTAGTGAGCCAAGATTGTGCCACTGCACTCCAACCTGGACAACAGAGCGAGACTCATCGCTCAAAAAAAATAAAATTACTTATGTGGCTTCTGTTATTCTATATTTCTACTATATTTCTATTCCATTTCTACTGAATATAGAGCATTTTTTTCCCTTCTTTCTTTACTTTTTCTCCTACCCCCTTATGTTTTTGATCTAATCTTTTTAGATAGTAATGTACCTCGTAATGTATCTTCTAAATTGCTTGTAGTGTGTGGTGTAGTGCTGCTTTTGAAATGGAGCAGTAAGTCCGAACCTGAGGCTTCCATTCTCTTAACAGTACTTTAAAAGGGCAGGGGGTGCGGGGGGGGCTAATAAAAAAAATTCTGTTTGTCTGTAAAGAAATGCATAGGCTATGTGAAAGGTAAGGTCATAATAAATCCAGCTGGAATTGTATTAAACCTGTACAGGATACTGATTGCCTGCTTCTGAACTGTGGGTATGGTTGGCTGTGGATAAGGTAGAGCATCTGAGAAATGGTTAGTGGGTCTGCTGCATGTACCAGGCCACACCTGAGAGTCTTATCATTGAGCACAGCCACATTTACACTGAATATGAGCTCTATTCACCATTCCAGGCCTTGACCTTATACTCAAGAATGGCGGGCTAGAATTTATTAGGATGCATCATAGATTTGCTCAGTAGGGGCTCAAGAATTGACAGAAATATTGATGGAGTGGAACAAATAAATGATGTGTCTGAAGACAAATATTTAAAAAGTTAGATTAAGGGTGGACATGATAAAATTGTGCTTTGTTATAAGGATTGGAAATCCCAGTAAGAGTAACATGCGCTATGAAAAATTGTAAGTTCTTACATTACATTACTAGTTGATGAGTACTTGTTACTGTTGCCACATTTTTGCTTGTACTCATCCAGTACTCCTACTTTGCCATACTCATACTAGTTTATCTCCCAAGACTCAGGTAGATCACACTTCCCTGACACCCCTAGACAGGGTTCTCCTGTACCCTCAGAACATTTATCAACGTTCTCATTTTATGTTTTTGTGTAATTTTACATTAGGTTCACCTTTCTCATAAATTATGCTATATCAGGAACCATGTCTTTGGCCACTGTTCCATCCCCAGAACTTTGGCTAGTGTTTTATGAGTAGAAGATGCTCTGAACATTTGTTTGATTAATTAGTAAGTACCAGTTTGGTAGCCAAAATATGATACTAAAGGTTTATATTGTGAATGTATAACTGTACTGAAACATTGTTATTGCTGCCATCCTCAGGGGAATAGTCTGACCTTGATTGACCTCCCTGGCCATGAGAGTTTGAGGCTTCAGTTCTTAGAGCGGTTTAAGTCTTCAGCCAGGTAAGAAGGAAGGAATTGAAGTAGGCTTGTCTAGGTCTGTCTGTATATCAAAGCCACTCGTGTGATTTGCTCTGGTGGTGTTTGGGAAGCTGTATGGTATCCTGTGGGAGACCTTGAGGTGGCCTTGGGGTCAGCCAGTTCTGAGTTGTAAGTCCACCTTCACCTGGATTATGAGGATTTTATGGGATTAAAATGCTTAAACAGTGTTTTTTAGTGTTTAGGAAATGTTAACCTTTCTTGTCATTGTTATTAAATTTTGCATTTATTCTGAAGAAGAATTTAATAATGTGTATGACTTAAAATCTGAAAAAAGAATTTTAAAGCTGGGATGAATCCTAGAAGTTATTAAATGCCAACATCATTTATATATATTCTTAAATTACCTAAAATTGATGTTTCAAGAAATATAGAACAGTTATTTCCATATTTCTTTTAGTGTGCGCCCTGGCGTTACTGACTTTTAAGTTCTTCCCTAAAAGTCCTGTGCTGCAGTTTCAGATGCTGCTCTTTGGTCTCTGACATTACTAAGAACTGAAGGGGAAAATCAGTATGCCACATTCCACTATTTGAAGTTACATTTTAATATCTCTGAATTTGGAGTGTATCTTATAGTTGATGGTGTCATAGTTTAATTGGCAGTATTTTCTCTTAGGGGTGCCTAAATTAATATCTTTTCATTGGCAGCATCTTAGTTTTTTGATGGAAGGAAGTAGTTGATTCTTTGGCTTTTATTGAAGATGTCTAGACTGAGATTTCATTATTGCTTCTTTGCCCACAAGATGGTGGTGATGAGCATTCTGTCACAGATAAGAATATGATTTTTATTCCTTGGACAATTGAGACAAATCAGGAACTGGTAAATTTAGCCATAATTGGGTTTTTATTTCCAATTAAATTTTTTTTCCTTTTCTATTGCCAGTTCTAAATATTTTATGATTTGCAGTATAAGTACTCTATGATTCAAGTATTTTGGGCAAATAAAACATGCAAAATATGAAGATAAAACTTAGTTCAAATAAATTATAATCATGATATATACAAGTTGAAAAGACATTTAATATATTGGTAGGTGACTTTTTAGTCCTATTTTCGGTTCGACAAGTTTCCTCAGTGGCTGTTTTGCCTCTCCTGATTTAAACATACGGTATTGCTGATCTTATCATGGTTCCCCTCCCCCACTTTTTAAACATTGCTTATTTGATTGTCTGAAACCAGTATCAGTTTCCTTTTCCTGAACCTTCAACATTTTAACTTTGATCTTCCTCACATCTTCCTTTTCTTTATGCTCCTTTTTAACCCCCAACCATACTATTTTTTTCTCTTGCGTTCAGTGATGAGGGTTACCAGGATGCTTATGTCTTTTGCTCCCTGTTGCTTCTTGCACTTTACTTCTTCAAGTCAGTTTTCTCTCACTGAGTATATCTGTTAGAAGTATTTCCAGAGAGGGTGATGAGTAGTCAGATGTTTTCAGTCTTTGTTCGTTTGTAACTCTCTTTATTTGGCCTGCATTTTGGAATGACTGTTTCAGCTGAGTGCAGAGCCCTCGGTGGCAGCCGCATCACTTCTGACCTCATACATCTGTTGCAGATGAGAACGCTGTTGCCAGTCAGTCTAATTGTCATTACACTGTAGTAAGTCGCCTGATTTGGCCTTCTATCCAGGGATAGGTTTTCTTCTGTTCAAGGGCGGATTTAGCTTTATCATTCTTGGAATTCAGGTGTGCTGTTCCAGACCAAAGAGTCTCCTCAGTTTTCAAAAATTCTCACCATCGTCTCTCCAGGTAGTGCTGTTTCCCCATTCTCATTTCTCACACCCGGGAATCCTTATGAATGTTATTGAACCTTATTATTTCTGCCTTCTTTGTCTCCTCTCTATCATATTTTCCAAATCTTTCTGCCTTGCATATTGTAAGATTCTCTCAAATTTGTTTTCTAGTTTATTACATTATTTTCAGCTGCGCGTAATCTCTGCCTAACTTTTCCATGGATTAATCTCATTTACTATATTTGTCTAAAATACTTACCTTTTCAAACCAACCTGTTTCTTTTTTATACTATTCTATTTTTTATTGTAGTTTGTAGTATTTTCTTAAATAATTTTAAACATTTACTTTATAGATAGCTTTATTATCCTAGTTTTTGGGGTGCTGATTATTCTCTCTCTGGGGTGCCAGTTATTCTCCCTCATAATTGTTTATTTTCTTCTGTGCCTTGTAATTTTTGATCCAGAACCTTCCTTCAAGAGTGACACATTGTTGATACTGTGGCTATCAACAATGGATTAAATATCTTGAAGATATTTAATATGTTAGGATATGAAAGCCTTGCTCCGTAAGCAGTTCATATTTCCTTCTGTTGGGGCCATAGGGCTTCAATAAGTCTGGCCTAATTTTTATGTTAACCTTTCCCCTTCGGGTTCTTAGACCTGGAGAGAGTATAAATTCATACCCTACATCTGTGTGAGGCAGTGCAGGCCTGGTGTTTCTCAGGTAACTTTTTCCCCAAGCCCCGACCTCCATGAGACTATTTTTAAGTTGCAGGCTTTGTGCAAGGTGTTCAGTTCGAGCTCCCCAGCTGCATGTTGGCCATTGCATGTCTCTTATCTCCATCTGGACATTCAAACCCTTGTCCATAAGCCTTGTATTTTGTTTTTCGTTTTTTTTTTTTTTTTTTTTTGAGATGGAGTCTCACTTTGTCTCCCAGGCTGGAGTGCAGTGGCGTGATCTCAATTCACTGCAACCTCTGCCTCCCAAGTTCAGGCAGCTCTTCCTCAGCCTCTCAAGTAGCTGGAATTACACATGCCTGCCACCACACCCAGCTAATTACATTTTTAGTAGAGATTGGGTTTCACCATGTTGCCTAGGCTGGTCTCGAACTTCTGACCTCAAGTGATCTGCCTGCCTTGGCCTCCCAAAGTGCTGGGATTACAGGTGTGAGCCACTGTGCCCAGCCCCTAGGGCTTGTCTGCAGTTTCCCTGGGCTGCTGTACGTTAGCTTTGATATCTCTTTGTTTCTGTTACATGAGGAGTTCCACTATGGGTGCCTTAATTTAGGCCTTACCTGCTCACTGTGCTTCTAGTTCAAGCACACTCTAAGATTGCTCTGTCTTCCATTTAGGCACCAGTATTCTTCTTAAGACAGAAAAGCATAAACTCCACAGGTTATTGTGTCATGCTTCACTGTCTGACTCAGATCTCCCTGATTTCCCCATCTCCCTGTGTACCAGCTTACCTTGACTTCCCCAGGGAATGTGTTTCACATATGTGTGCCTTGAACATATTGAGTATCCCCTATCCAAAATGCTTGGAACCAGAAGTGTTTTAGATTTTGGATTTTTGGATTGAGGATATTCAACCAGTACTTTCCAGACGGCCTGTGCCCCAGTTTTTGGTCTGGCTAAGATTCAGCTCAACTGTTACATCCTCCTTAAAGTTGTCTTTGACCTGGTCCCATTTAAATGATCTTTCTCTTTGTTCCTGTTGCGTGTGTGCATAGTTCTGCCTTGGCATTTAATCATATGGTTCTCTATATGATGATTTGTCTTTGAGGACAGGCATCATTTCTTAATTGTCTTTTTTCAGCTTTAGTCATTGATACACCATAGCACTCAATAGTTCCTTGTTAAATGAGGATTTGTGTTACCTGATAACATATGCACAGACCTGCATGTGTGTCTGCTGAGCGTTAATCACCAAGATTGACTTTGAAGAAATTCAGGATAGTTTTTCAAGGTAATGATGTCCTGTTACATCTTCACATGCCAGTTTTTCTTTTTTCTCCCTCCAGGGCTATTGTGTTTGTTGTGGATAGTGCAGCATTCCAGCGAGAGGTGAAGGATGTGGCTGAGTTTCTGTATCAAGTCCTCATTGACAGTATGGGTCTGAAGAACACACCATCATTCTTAATAGCCTGCAATAAGCAAGGTGCTATCATGTTTTTCTGGGAATAATTGAGTTTTTTGGGGGTTGCTACTAATAATTACTTCAGTTATTTACAGTTGTTATTGAGAATGAGAGATAATTGCTGTAAAAAACTATAAATGAAAGGATTTTAAATCTTCAAATTTATATCTACTCCTACCTTTTCACCAGTCTTCTAACCAGAAGACCAAGGAATAACAACCAAGTGACTGCTAACTAATATTTCTTTGATACAGTATTTTTCAGATTATAAATTATTTTACTTTACCAAGTTGAGTTCATCAGATTGACAATATGTGATATCAGATACACAGTTTTGGAGGGTGGAGTCTCTGCTTTCAAACAAGTCTACTGTACAGCACATTTTATCAAGGGGAGTTTGCTGACGTTTTCTTTTAACCTGATAACCATTGAAAACTTTCTAGTAATCCCCAATCAGACTGGACTTCAGTTCCATTACCTGTACAGCGTGATAGACTAGTGGATCTCTTCAGGTTTCTTTCAGATCTGAAATTCTGATTCTAAGAAGAGTCCAAGGCATTTCTCAGAAGTGATCAGATAATAACCTTAATAATGCCTTATCAGGAATGCAGTTATTAGCCTCATTACCTGACCTCTTTATTTCTCTGATTCAGTGTAAGGTGGGGAGTTATTGTTTATTTGCTTTGTGGCAAACCAGGGCTTGTTTCTTACCTTTAGTACACTTGATGCTTTAAACCTATTGTCTTAGTATCAGCTGGAAATATGCTAAGTGTACTTTTAAATGGCAGGTAGGGTATTGTCTTTTGGAGTGTGAAGGCACTTCTTATAATCATAGCACTAGTAGGCGTTCTTTTTGTTAAACTGATTAAACATATATGTGTATTGAATTGAAAGGTCTGTCAGGTGTGGAGAACTTTAGTGAAAGCTGAAGTCAGTTTTAGGGTCACCAGCATAATATGTTTACAAGCATTATCTTGGGAAAACCCCTAGTGCAAGTATAAAGCTTACTTTGATAGAGAAGGAACTAGTGATAAAAGGCCTTTTTTTATAAAAAAAAAAAAAAGGGAAAAGAAACTTACTGGTTTACATAGGAATTTTCCTTCTGTATAAGAAATCTTGGGAAAAGACCCATTCTTGTTTAAACTACAACAGTGTCTTTATTTCTTTACAGATATTGCAATGGCAAAATCAGCAAAGTTAATTCAACAGCAGCTGGAGAAAGAACTGTAAGTGTGAAAGAGGCCTGTTAGTTAATTATATATCTTAACACTTAGACTGTAAGCAGCAGCACGTTCATGTTTCATTTGTTTGGTTGTATGTGATTATCACAATTATAGACTGAGAGTAGTGTAATTATATATTTGTTAAATAATTTACAAAATAATGGAATCACAGAATCATAATAGGATGCTTATAGATATTTTAAAATTTCATAGATGATTTTTTGAAACCATAAACTCAATTCATCTTACCATTTTTACTAAATCATTTACAGTTGAAATGAAAGGTTTTAGAAGCTAAAAAATGTTACATGCCAACTTGAGAACAGGTGTTATTTCAGCAAGTGGAAGTGTTAGTTCACCACTCAATAATGCATGTGAAGTGGTACTTAAGGATGCATGTAAATAATAAAAAATAAAAACTGAGAATCAGAAAAAAGAAATCATTTAAAAGCCACTTTGGAAATGATTGTTGGTAGAATAAGAACAGAATGCTGAGGAAGACTGGAAGTCTTTGATACTATATTATAGTTGCTTAGATTGTTAAGGTACTTGGCAATCTTATATATCCTGCTTTAAGTGTTTAAAAGCTTGTAAATTGAGCTATAAGCTTTTGAATTTTAAGGAATCTCTCATGTCATCTGTGTTAGGCGAATTTGTAAGAGCTAGCCAAAAGCTGGCTTAGAGGAAATGATCAACATTTATAGTAAAGCAAATTATGTTTTCTTACTGCTTTTGTTTAAGGCCTTGAAAAGGATCTGATGAGGAAAAGCTGTATAAATTCAACTTTTAGAACCTTTTCTCCCCACTATGATTTACTGACTCCCTTATTCATTTAAGAAGCACCTGTGTGCATCTGGTGTTTGCCAAGCTGCAGTCAGGATGCCACTGTAGGAGGACATGTGTTCCTGTACTAAGGAGCTTAGATTCTGCTAGAATCTAGTCAGCTCCGGGCATTGGCAAACTCCTGCCGAGGACCTGCAAGCCAAGAGTAGATCTACATTTTTAAAGGGCAGGTAAAAAAACAGAAGAAAAATATATGACAAAATACTGCATTTCTGGCCCTTTGCAGAACAATCTTGCTGGCCCTGGCGATGCCATTTTCAGTGGTTCCTTTCCCTTCTGGAGCTGCGGGTTTATCACCCTGTCCTCCTGTGCTCTTGAGGCTCACTCTCTTAGATTGTATATGTTGCTTGCCACTGGGTTAATAAGGACATTGGAACAATGGGATGATTGGGTTTTTCTAAAAATTCTCTTGCAATTGTTGGGAATTGTTTTGGGGAAACCAAAGCTATCATAATGTTATTTGTGAATCAGTCTGGGTTATTTTTAACAGACAGTCCAAGTCTTCCCATGGTTAAAACACATGTTTTCCATAGGCTGTTTGGTTTTCATTCTGTAGAGTTAGAGAAAAACAATACAGAAGGCAATGCTTTATTAAACGGCAGTGAAACAAAATGTTGAAAAGTTGTAAAGGTTAACATCAGTTAAAATTAGGAATCTGACTAATTTAAATTTAATCTCAGATTTGTGAGAATTAGGCCCTGTTAGCTTTGAGGCATTTCATAACCTCTGAATAACAAGGTTTACTATATTTACATGGCCTTGTGGAAAAAGCTTAATACATGTAATGTTTTACTTTTTTTCCTTAAAAATTTATTGTAAAATATCTTACATATAGAGTATATATGTCACATACATTAAGGTTAAGAAAATATTAAAATGAATACCTGTGTACTCACCACCCTGCCTAGAAGACCCGTTTCTCCCCAAAAGCTTTTCCCTCAAGAGATCAGCAATACCCAGTTTAGTATTGTTTTTAAAAATGTGTGTGTAGTGTGTGTGTGTGTGTTCCTAAACGAGGTATTGCTTAGTTTTGCCTGCGGATTCTTCACTAATTTTGAAGCAACTTTGCAGAACAAGAAATGCTTTATTTTGTAAGAAAGAAGACTGGCAGCATGTATTCCTCTGCTTCTGGACAGCACAAAGGGAAGGGGAGGCTGGCAGTTGAGTGTTGCTTATGCACCCTTTATTAGGGCCAGCAGGTGGCAGTAAGGGGACTTACATTTGGAAGGTTTTAATGGTTAAAGAGGTTGGAGAATAGTAATTGTGTCCAAGTTAGATAAGAGAATCTGGAGTTTGTGGATTTCTAAACTCCATATCCAAATACACTCAAGATAAAAAAAAAAAAACATACTCTACCCACACTTAACTTTGAGAAACTTACGTTTTTATAACACTTATAGCATGTATTTTTTAAAATATTTTTAAATGGCATCATTCAGGAGATCCTCTTAGAAGGTGGGGGCCCTGGGCTGAAGGAAAGTTGTGACCTGGTCCGCTGCAGACCTGCCCTCTAGCCCTGTGAGGTCTGACCCCCACCCCCTCTACCTCTCCTGTCTGTCCAAGAGAGTGACCTACAAATGCAAAGGACTATTCAACGATCTTAATAGCGTAATTCTCAAGTCTTTGGTTAAGTTTAAATGAGTGCTGAAATGTTTAGAAACTAATGTGATTTAGTTGCCGTATAGAAATTTTGCCTCCTGACTTGTTTCCCTTTGCCCCACAGCAACACCTTGCGAGTTACCCGTTCTGCTGCCCCCAGCACCCTGGACAGTTCCAGCCCTGCCCCTGCTCAGCTGGGGAAGAAAGGCAAAGAATTTGAATTCTCACAGTTGCCCCTCAAAGTGGAGTTCCTGGAGTGCAGTGCCAAGGGTGGAAGAGGGGACCCGGGCTCTGCTGACATCCAGGACTTGGAGAAATGGCTGGCTAAAATTGCCTGAGGGGCAGCTCCAAAGCACAAGACCTGAATGTGTGTGACACAGTTTTGGAAAAAGGGCTGTGGTAGTCCAGAGCTGATAAGGAAGGGGCACAAAATGTCGTTAGAAACATTTCCCTGTTCTGGAGACAAAGTACTGTTGAAACCAGCTTGGAATTTTTTTTTTAAGTTCAGTTTTCCCTTATGGCTGCCTTTCAAACAGGTACCTTTTATTTGATGCCCGTATCTTCCCTTTGTTAAGGTGCAACTTGATGTAGGGTCAAGGTTTTTGTGGCATAACAAGCAGACTCCACATAGCGAGGAGTCTGTGGTGAGAATATGGTCATCACCTGAAAAGTTTTCTTATCTTCTGCTTCTGCGCTTCAGTCCCTTTTTCCTGGAAACAGACCTGCCTGTGTATGAAGCCAGTTGATTTCCAGTTGCACTATTTCCAGTTGCTTCTGAAGTTCAGAGGCAATACATTATCTAGTCCTTTGTGAATTTCTCTGATTTGTGGCCACGGTTACCAACTTTCCCCACATGTGAAGATGGCTACAAAACAGCAGAGCTAAGCAGACAGTGGGTCTGTTCTTCATCAGCTCAGTAATTTGTCCACACTCCAGTCTTAGCACTTATGTTTCAAAAGCTGGTCACAAACCCTTGGAGTCATTTCCAAATGACAGAACTGGCAATGATAAATCCCCTAATGCCAAGGGTCTAGTGTGTTCTTATTGGTTATACTGGGAAGTGTGTGGAGATTTAGGCGCTGCTCTGCTCTGGATGGCTGAAGGCTCCTGGGCCATCTTCATGTGCTGCTTGAACAGCTCCTATTTTGTACTCTTGGCTAGAATGTTGTGGAACGAATACAAAGTGAAAAAAGTTCTCTGTAGATTTCTGAAGTGCATATTCATTGATGCTAAAAAAAAAGTTGCCTTTTTGAAGTGATGTTCTTTGCTGTCTTCTTAAACATAAGGCTTTTTTAAATGACTAATATATTTCTTGGTAAGTAAAACAGCCTGTCTGGCTCAAAGCAGTTAAATAGAATGGAATGGTGAGTACAGATGGGAGCACATGTCAGAATTCAGGCCTAACTACTTGTTTCCTGAGCCTAAAGATTGCAACATACCCAGGAACACACACTCCTATTCCTACTTCACACACTCAGGGACAAGCCCAACTGAAGCCTACAAGGAGACAAGGGTGCTTTGTCCGAGTGAGAGGCCAATTATGGTACAGTGCATTAAGAGCCATGGTAGGAGAGGCCCACAGTTCTCTGGAGCATGCAGCAGGGGTACCCCACCTGGCCTTGAGGATCAGAGGGAGTCAAAGGATAAAGCATGGGGCTGATGACTTCTGAGGGAGCGTGATCCCCATGTATGGCCTCTGCCTGCTGTCTCACACGTCCCTTCTGGTGGGTCACTTGGGCTCTGGGAGTACACGTCACCTCAGACCATCATCATACCTGGCAGAAGTACTCCAGGCTCCCACCCCAAAGTATGTGTCAGCCTTGCTGCTGGAGCACAAAGACAATGTGAATGAAACGGGAAATGGAGAAGTCGTGAGACCCTGACCCTGAGTCCTTGCTTGAAAGCTGCTGCCAGTGTTCTTAACTATCTTTTGGACTCTATTTCTTATCCTTTTCCTAATTAGCCAAGTAGTAACTTAGGAGGTAGGTAAGAGCAATGAATGTGATATGTTCACAGACTCATAGTAGGAGGTTATGGGAATAAAAGTCGGTGGCTTGATGCTTCTGTTAAGAGGCCTGTGTCCCTCTCAGCCTTTTTCCTTTTCTTCTGGTTAATATTTTACTTTATTGGAGGAAGCAGCACACCAGAAAAAGTGACTGAAGAAGGACAGCAAGGTTGAGTTTGATTCTAGGCCTAAAGAAGGTCTTGCAAAAAAGGAAAATTCTACCTGGAACAATGGTCTCAAATGTTCGTGGGTATCAGTATTACCTGCGATGCTTGTTAAGCTGATTTGAGAACCCTTAGACAGTATGATTCACTAGCAGGTCTGGTATTGCCTCAGGAATCTGCATGTTTAACAAGTCCTTCGTCAGTCATATGGCGCTCCTGGGCACCCTAGAGATGATCTGGCCTGGAGTGTCACGTGTGCCTTTACTCTTTTGTTTTTAAACAGAGTAAAGGTTAAAAGGTTTTGGGAAGGGTTTTGATGGGAGGTCAAGTGTGCTCTCCACTCAGGTGTTGCCCTCTTGTGGCCCTGAAGACATTCAACTAAAGTAGGCCCATTTTGTGAGATGGGCAGGTGCAGCCAGAATAGATGGTTGGATGTCAGGTCATGGAGATGGGCATACTAGGCACGACCGTATGACATAGATGAGTCATTTGAGCTTGAAACATGTTGGGAACGTGGCAGTGTGTGTGCACTGAGACCACCCAGGACAGCAGCTACGTAACACAAATGACCCTGTTCCCTGCTAAGGCTGTGGTGAGATGCTGTCGTGGATGGGCAGCTGTGCTGAGTCAGCTCTGGGCACACTGTTAGTGATTATGTCCGTTTTGGAATGGAATCTCCCAGTGGGTATGGACATGGGCAGACCGAGAGAGGTCTGGGCAGTTTTTTCCTCTGGCTCCTCTCCAGCCCGGGCCTTGGTAGCCTCTCCACCACCAGGTGCCTGACAGTCCACTGGAGGTTCCTAATCAACAGCAGCTGCTGTTGCTGGGGAGTCCTGCGGTCTGCCACTCTTTCCCATGGCCTCTGTCTCAGCGCCTCCTGGGATGTAAGTGCTCCCCCGTGGTCTGCCTTGTGTGAAGCACTGGCCATGTTATGTTGACTTAGATCACTTCAGCCAGTCTACACTTTTTCTTGTTTTTGAAGTTTTGGGTTTAGCACAATTGTCAACACTTCAGTTGGCTCATGCCCATCACCTGAAGGCCATCAGTGTCAATTAAGGTGCCTAGCTCTCTTTATCTCATCCCTTCACGCATTTAAGGAAAGGTGATCACCACACCTACCTTCATTTTCGCAGGAAAACAATCGCACTTTCCTTCAACCATAAAGCTCGAAACTTGACTGCTCACAAGAGCCTTGTACGCATTCACCCATTGAGTAAATGCCACACGTTGCAGCAGACACTGGAAATCCTAAACAAAACACAATTCTTACTTTAGAGGCCTATGGCCCTGTTCCGAGGTTAAGAAATGTGCCCTTTCAGTGTGGTTTCCCTGCTCTCCCTGTCTCATCAGCGTGAGCTCCATCACAGCTGCACCTGACTCCTGAGTACTGTGTGGGCCTGTGATCAGCTGCCAGCCATGCAGCCCCAACAGGACTGCCACTTTTCCATCAGCCTCTAAAATGCCAGTGTTCCCATGATGCTGACATGTGAGGCACACGGCTGTGTTCTGTTGACTTGAATATTGTTTCAAGGGTTTTTTTTGTTTTGTTGAGACAGTCTTGTTCTGTCACCCAGGCTGGAGTGCAGTGACGCCATCTTGGCTCACTGCAATCTCTGCCTCCCGGCTTCAAGTGATTCTACTGCCTTAGCCTCCCCAAGTAGCTGGGATTACAGGTGTGTGCCACCATGCCCAGCTAATTTTTTGTATTTTTAGTAGAGAGAGGGTTTTGCCATGTTGGCCAGTCTGTTGTCGAACTCCTGGCCTCAAGTGATCCGCCCACCTTGGCCTCCCAAAGTGCTGGGATTACAGGCATGAGCCACCAAACCTAGCCTGTGTTTCAAGTATTGAAATCATTTTGTTTCAAAAAGTTTTTTTTAGATTTGAGTTTAGCGTACAGTGATCTCCACACTCTTGTGCACCGGTGAGGAAAACCATGCTGAGCAGTGTTGCTGAATGCCACCCCACGCACTCCAGGCAGGACGTTCACCAAGCTCTGCCATCCTCCCATCCATGGCTGAGGAATCCCAACAGCGCTTCCTTAGTCTGCCAAAGGCAGGAACTGCTGGACAGCTGGAGTGTGACTGCGCCCCCAGTGAGATCACTCACTTCCCTGTAGTGTGAAGTTGTGCCACCGTGAATTCTTGGGGAATGACTGCTGATCTTGGAACCACTTCACTCGAGCCTTAGTCTGGCCCATGCAAGCACCTACCCATTGGCCCTCAGCCCTCTGACTTGCCACATCCCCTGTACCTGGTCTTCCTCACATTTTACAACTGGCAGCCAGAAAAGTCTTGGGGACATCCACTTCCTGTCTCCTCTAATCAAAGATGTCTTCCTTGAGGTGGCAGCAGCTTGGAAGGTGTTGTGGAACCTTTAGAAGCCTTAAAAGGGAAAGGAATTAGTAAAGTTGGACTTGAAGAAGAGTGAGATTCCCAAGGTAGGGCAATTTACCTAATCTCGGCCTGTGTTCTTCTTTGGATTGGTCCCAGAACTATGCTGGCTTCTGAGCATCTTTTAGTCTGGAGATGACTGAGACCTGGAGGGGCCACTCAGGGATGTTCCTAACTGGTGTGGGGTGGGGCTGGGGGTGAAATGTGGCAGCTAGATGTTGTCAAAGGTCATTCTAGTTCATCTTAAGTTCTTGCCTTTAAACGGCTTTCTGAAAATCAGAAGCATGAGAGATCCAGTCCCTGTACCCTACCCTCCCCCCCATTCCTAATCCCACAGCCATGGCAAGTACAGAGTGGGGATGAAGGAAGATCTCACACCCCTGACAGTTCTGCCCAGAGGCTCCCTTCCCATCAGCCTTTCGGCAGAAGAGAGATTAGGGAAATGTGTGTGCAGTTGCCCATCAACTCCTAAGGGGGAAAGATGGGACACGCTCATGAGAGTAGTGTCCACTCAAAGCCCTTTGCTGTTTTGCTTCTTCCTCCAACTCCCCCAGTAGGAGGAAGCAGCAAAACAGCAAAGGGCTTTGACTAGGGGACATACCACTCAGGCATGAGAAGAGGACTTTGTGGAGCACACACCTGAGGAACTCGGCTTTTGACCCCCCAGTTTATGACAGCACCACTTAAAAATAGACAAGAAGCTTTGTTTTGAGAATTAGGACAGTTTATTGTTTGACCAACATGCTGAGTCTTTTCCACATTTTACACAGTTTAATGTGAAGTCAACATGATGGCTATGTCTTCTGAGCCCGTAACAGATGGAACTGCCACCCTCTGTGCTCCTCACAGCCAATCACTTTAAAGGGATGGGTGAGGGGAAAGTGAGGGGAGAAGTGGACACACACCGCGAGATGCAGGCTGGCCTTCTATGCTACGGAGTCTTCCCACTTCCTGAAGAAACCATCTAAACCCCTGCTACAAAGATTTCCTAATGAAACCACACGCTGCTGGGAATGCCAACCAGACAGGGGTCTGGAGTCCAAGGAGTTTGCACATTGAGATCCCAAGGTTTTGGAACACCTAAATAGTTCATGTCAAAAATTCAAAGGGTGTCCTGATCGGTGTGGGTGTCCATGACAATGAGAGTAGACTTGGGGACTGGCCCTTCTGCAGTAGAGGAGCCTAAAATACCACCGATATTCTCACTCACATGCTGGGAAGAACCTAGTGTCCTAACCAAAGCGCAGAGATGGTCTGAGGAACACACCCATGCACAGCAGTCCTTGCTGTGTAATAAATATGGAGTCACATTTGTTCACACACAGGGCAGCAATGGATGAAGAATGGAAACACATTGGTTCGGATCACTCCTCACTTGCTAGGGGATCCTAATCAAGTCGCCCTTCTCCATCCTGGTTTTCCTGCCTGTAGACAGGAAGTTATGAGAGCTCTGCCTCGCACAGCTGTAACAAGGTGACGATGTCTCACATTCTTTGGGGAGAGGTAGTTCGGAAAGGAGTGGGCACAAAACCTGCCTGGCTGATGCACACGGACATACTTCTGTTCAGCTGCACCTTACGTGGCTCACACACGCCTCACCGTCCTCGGCTCCCTGGTCTCATCTCATGTCCTACATCCTAACCTGCCTTTCAACTTGTGAAGGAATGAGGCTGCTCTACCTGAAGGACGCTGAAGCTAGCAGAGCCATCCCTTTATTATTGACACAACTGGTACCCCAGGGCAGGGCCTCCCAGCACTGGCTAGCCACCAGGATGATGGAGACATTGCACCCCAGATGTGTCTGCACTCTCAGCTACCACCATTTCAATCCTTGTTTCTGTTGCCAGAGACACTGAAACTAGTCTGGCCATTGCTCCCCCCCAGACCTGGGGACATGACTGAATGTTTAAGGATGATGACAAGGGAGCAGCAATAGACAGCAGGGAGGCCTCTGACCAAAGGAAACTGTTGCCAACAGCTACCAAGACCACTAGCCTCGGACCACAACTGCAGCCACATGCTCATGATTCTGATGTCACACCTTCATACTGATGTAGGTATGACCACCCGGTAAGTTAGGAGTGATCAGAACCAGTGTGTTTCCACTTGTAAATAGGCTGTTTGCTTTTTCCATCTTATACTCAATCTTCCTGATGCCTGCAGAACAGGAGCTTTGCTAATAGCTTTTGAGATTCACCCCCCTCACCGCCCTCCCAAAAAAGAAGGCCAAAAGAAGAGGATCCTGCTAATCTGCCAGGTCAGGTCTAGTCTTTGGGGGAGAGGGACTGAATTACTCAGTTGAGAACATTTCCTCAAAGGAATCCTCTACTTCTTTGTCCTCTGCTAACCCATCTGGATTCAGCAAAGATGCAATGCTCTTGCTGGGGTGCTGAGGCAATGCCATGAGGAGCAGCTGACAGTTTGTTATGGAACCTTAACTGTGCCAATCCTACCTGCAAGCAAGGGGACAGGGATGGTGCCTGCTCAAGACAAAAATCAGGGAACCAACAACTTCCCCAAAAGAGGTGTGGCTGCCTTTCCAGACCCCAGGAAGGGAGGGATGGAACCGCACCTGCAGAAGGGAGCGCCATGAAACTGCTGATATGGGAGGACAGGAGGAGGAAGCCACTCTCAGCCTCAGAGGCCAAGGGGCTAGGGAGAACCCAAACTCAAAGAGAGAATGTTGTGTGCATGCTTGGAAAGGCAGGGCTCACTAAGGCCACGTCAAGCCAAATGCCATCTTTTACTGCTCCTCTAGGCCAGGATGGAAAAACAGTCCACGGTGCCTTGGGTGTGTGTGCACATGAGAAGGGAACTGAGTTTCTACTGTGTTTTATAGGATGTTTTTAAAAAAGCTAATCTTTAGTGCCAAGAAAATAAAAATCTACCGTATGTTCATTCACTGAGACCCAGCGCAGATCCCTGTAAACGGGGCGGTCTCAGAGGCCACAGGTGATGGCCTTCGCTGCCAGCCAGGCAGGACTCCTGTGAATTCTCTCGAGGTAAGTAAGCACTCTTCCAACAAGCACCACTTGGGGGGTGTGCCCATGGTGGGGGGACACTGGCCCACATAGGCATGCACACCCGTGCATATAAAGTACATAGAGAAATGGTGGAGATATTCCCGTGGGCTATGTTTGCCTGTAGTTTAACACAACTATGCATTATTTTATTGATGGCAAGACAATCACAAGTTATTTGACAATATTAAGTATTTCTTATTTCAACACGTTGCAGTACTTTTGAATTTCCAAAACTGTTATCACAATGCAAGTTCCAACTTGAGAGCAGGAGAAACAAGAATATACATTGAGCACATGTATCTCCGTGTGAGGATGTGTTTGTGAAAGGTGTATACACAAGTCTATCTCTATATATAATTATGTACACACATATAAAAACTAAACACATGACATCTGAAACACGTTCAAACATTGGTCCTTGCCTTCTGGAAGAGGTGTTGAGCGGGATCCTGCTTCGTCTCTTCTTCACCTGAAGATAAATTCCTCTCTAGCGATGATCTCTGGCACACAGCCTCCTGGGCAGAGGACGTTTGGCAGGCCCACTGCACAAGTATCAGTCTGGCCAGGTTCTGCTGCACTTACTGCCTGCCGTTTCAGATTAATTTCTGAGAAGTTTCAACATTCATTCCAACAACCTTGTGGAGTTCAGCCCACCATACCCCAGATGGTCATTCATCCCATCTATCACATGCCCAGCAGCAGCCTGGAGGGAGAGCCAATGACAGCAGGGGAGGGCGGGGCTGACATTTTGGCCAGACTCACTGTCCATTGTACCTGGCTCTGTGTAGGCTCAGGGCAGTGAGTCCGAGTCTATTTGGAATGCTGGCCAAGTGGGTTATATCTCTTAGAGAGAAGAGAGAGAGAGTTCTCTTCAGAGACTTTACAGGTCCTCAGGACTAAAACATTCTCAGGAATGAGTAAAAAATGGAAGAGATGGCTTTCTGGGGGCAAGTCCTAGTACCCCGGGCAGCCTTCTGGAGACCCCACCTGAACCATACCCTCAGGTGACCACAGCACAGCCGCAATAGCCACAAAGGGATGTCCACAAAGACTTCAACTGTGCCATGCCAGTGGGGTGAAAACACAGCAACAGATCAGCTTTTCCAGAAAGTACTCGACAATATTAGCAGCTGAGGCTCTAAGAACATGGATCTTTCAAGGTGGTGGTTCTACAGACAACCCTTCCCCCCCAATCACAGAGGCTCAGCTCCAGATGGTACAGACTCCAGCTTCCCTGACACCCAGGAGGAAGGCTTCAGGATGCCACGCTACCCAACATAACACACTGAGTTTCTTAGGTTTAGCCCAGCCGTGTGTGCAGACTGCCGGGTGGGCTGGTTAAAATGTTTTCAGAACTACACATGGCACCCCAGGCTATAACCATGCACTGCACAGCTGCAATTGCCGACAGCACCCCATCCTTCTGATGGCCTCTTCCTCTGCCAGTCCCTGAGGGTACGGAGAACACAAAGTTGCCTGTACCCTCAACCCCTTCAAGGCTTTTCAGGGAAGGGGAAAGGGAAGTGAGAGCAGTGCCCCTGGGGCCTGCTGCCAGGCTGCCTAGAGCCCACAAGGCCTTAGTCTCAGCTCCACACAAGGTTGATGGCCCACTCTAGGCATGGAAGGACAGAGTCAGAGCTACCTTTTCAGAGGCTGATGTGTTCAACCAATGTTTGATTTAACCGAGTAGGGCCTGGAGAGTGGGGCCTGATGGCCCTGGACTGGAGCCTAATTAAGTTGCTCAGTTAATTGTTTTAATTTATTGGGCTGGGGATGGGAGGAAGGCAGAGGTGATGAATGGTTCAAAGAGAACAGGAAGGAGGAGGTGTGTGGAAAAAGTTCTCTGTAAGTTTACAAATATACAAAAACAAAAAGCACATCTTTCAAATAAAAATGACTACATTTTTATCTGGCAAAAAATTGTATACACATGATTTAAATTTTTTTTAAATTTTAACAGTTTTTGGCAATCTTAATAAAGTACAATATATTACAACCAAACCAAAAAATAGTCGTTTAAGTAACAGCTGTTAAGAGTGACGTGATCCCTGATGCCCAGCCTCCCTCCCCATCCCACCCTACTCCTAGAGACAGAGAGAAAGAAAAATCCTCCCATCTTGATAACTTGGTTCCCTCCCCCCTTAGGAAGCTAGCCAATAGGAAGCAACACAACAAGCAAGGAGTGTCATGGGAAGCCGCAGGTCGGCTTTGCATTAGCAGGAGCAGCCGCCCTCGCTGGCCGGGGGCTCCTGGGGTTTGTCCAGTTTGATGTCAATCACTGCAGGGGGATGGGCTAAGGAAGACGACTCTCCTGAAGAAGCTGCCACCCCACTCAGCTCTGTGCACCGCACCCTTTGGCTACTGCTCTGTTTCTCTGCAAACACTGAGGGACTTGGCTCTTGGTTTGGATGGGCTAGGAAGGATGCAACACCAGCTCCCACTTTGCCTCCTCTTCCCTTCACCCATCTACTTCCCCCAGTCCCTGTCCACCCAAGCAAAGCTTGTCTTGCCTGGGCTGTGGGATCACCATCTATACCAAGGCCAGAGGGTCCCGTTCTCAGAAGCCTTCCCTTGATCTGTGCTCAAATGCCAGTTCCCAGCCCTGGCCTCAGCCCGGTTACCTGCCACCCGCCCTCAAAGTGCAATGGAGATGAAGAGCCCACCAGGTTCACATCTCAAAGCACAGCGGTACATGGGCCTTGCCTAATGGGCAGCAGGAGCAAACCCCTCAAGCTTTAGTCAGAACACATCACTCAGATCCTGAGGATGGCTATTGTGAGAAGCCACATCCATGGGGCCTACAAACAGCCCCCTTGCCAGCTGTTTCCACTGGTGCCCTCAGGGGCTGTGGCTAGAAAGTACTTACTGGAACCACCAGAGGGGATGCTTCAAAATGCACAGCCAGGCTGGCGCTCTCCCTTCCTTACCGGGCACAAAGCCAAGACTGCATTTGAAGCTTTAGCCTTGCATCAAACCAGACCTAATTATAGCTGAGGATCAGGCCCTTTGATACCGCACAGAATTGCTCTTTCTGGACAGGGCTTTGGTGCCGGCTGCAGGATTGCCCTAAGACAGGTGTGTGTGGGGTGTGGTGGTATAAGAAGCGCTGTTATGGAACTTGTTGCTGGCATCCTAAGGATGCTTTTGTGGCTCCTATTTGAGGACAACAGGAGAGATTCTTTTGGTTTAAATACTACAAAAAGCCATGCTTCTCCTGAAGTTCACATTTTTCTTTCCTTGCCTTGGCTGTTAGGATGCTCAGAGCCAACTTTTTGGCCACCTCTAACAACCAACAGCCACGGCATATATTTTGAGTATGACTTTCTCTCTGACTTTTCCTTGCTTTTCCTACCTTTATTCTCCATATGTCGTGTATACACACATACACATACAACTTTATCTTGTTTGTATGTATACACACATTGCGGCATATAAAGGAGTAAACAGATAATAAGCACTTGCCTTCCTTCCCACTGCCCACTGCAGTCCACCTTTTGTTCGCTCTACTCCAGCCAAACAACCTACTTCTCTACTGCCTATCATTTTTGGCAAACCCACTTCCAGGAATGTCCTGCTGTTTCTCTCTGGCAGCTGTAGTTTTATGGCCGATGCTGGCAGCCCAGTCCCCTTCTGTATCACTGGCCTGGGCACAGGCCTCCTTGAGGTCTCCCGGTCTTCTCTGAGTGACCCTCTGAGCCCAGCCAGCTCTCTCTCAGCATGGTGGCTTCCCAAAGCCAGCTCGGGGTGACAATCATGTCATATTCTGCTACAGAAACAAAGCGTCCATGGGTTTCTCACTCAGGCCTCCCCTTGCGTTAACACTAGCTCATCACCTTCCCTCGATCGCACACTGATGCCCCACCAACCACACTTTCCCCTGCTTTAAACGTCCTATGCCTTCCTTCTTTCGTTTGTTCATGCTGTTCTTTCCTTCTAGAACTGATGCTCCCTCCCTGCACCCAGCCTTCCTCCTCATCTCTACCTGTAAAAGTGTCCTCATTCTTAAGTCCAGGGTGCACGCACTAGTGGCCTCTCCTGTGAAGCCCTTCCAGGCGGTGCTGAGCACTTACTCTCTGCTCAGCGCTGTAAATGCACTACCTCACTTCCACATGAGACTCCACGCAGTGGGGAGTGAAACGGCCACCTGCCAGCTGGGAAGCTGAGGCGCTCAGGCACAAACTCAAGGCTATCCAACCCCAGCCTTCTACTTTCAATTACCTGGCTGTGCTAAGCCCCTTGTGGACTGGCTTCTCAAGCTCAACACTACTGACATTTTGAGCCAGACAATTCCTTGTGATGGGGGCGTCCTGTGCACGTAGGATGTTCAGAATAATCCCTGACCACTATCCATGAGATGCCAGGTAAACCCTTTCCCCAATTTATGACGAGCCGAAGCGTATGAAGACATTACCAAATGGGGAGGGCAATATTAGTCCTGGGTAAGAACCATGGGTGTAGCTTGAAGGTCAGCCACTGTTACAGCACTACGTTCTGCCCAGTTGAAGGTACCTGACTACCACTAAAAAAATCTCATGCACAACTGGAGTCAGAATACTTTCATACACTGCACAGCAGCAGTTCTCAAATGGAGTCCATCAAAATTTTCTGAGATATTTGTTAAAAGTATGTCTCGCTGGGCCCTACCTTAGTAGATGTGGGGATGGGCCCCAGATGCGTGTTTTAACAATTTTAGAGTCCCAATGCACAGACATCCAGGAAACCAATTCTATTCCAGCACTGTCCAACGACTTTCTGCGATGACAGAAATATTCTATATCTGCACTGTCCAAGTTCTCGCCATTAGCAACATGGGTAACTGGGTACTTGAAAGGATGCTAGTGCAAGTGAGGAGCTGAACTTTTAATTCAATTGAATTTTAACTAGTTTAAGTCGGAACAGCCACATGTGGCTGCAGAATTGGAGAGCACAGCTCCGCTCTTCCACTAGGAGCTTTCACACAGGCTCTCATTTAATGTCACCTCCTTCCTTGTTATGCCACATGCTGCTGAAATGCAGTGCTCAGGGGGCTGCTTGCTGATTGACAGGATAGGGGAGAATGACTGGACCCATGTCTAAATGATGCCCTGAAAGAGGAAACTCAGGGTTTCCCATAAGCTTCAAGAGGTTTGTTATGTGCCTTTCCGGCAAGCATGGCCAGAGCTCACCCACCTCTTCCCTCTGGGTCAAATGTGGCCCATCACAAGCCACATTCAGTGTCCACTATCTCTTTCCTGGAACAGTGATGGGTGGGCCCAGACAACCTGTTACAAACTCACCCCCCAACTGTTGGGTATGCTTCCCCCAGTCCCAGCACCTCTGACCCTAGTGCAGCATAATCCTCTCTGTATCTGGAATCTCAAAGCACCCCACAGCCCCATCAGAGAGGGCAACAGGGCTGTGGAATCCAATCATTTAGATGTGGTTCCAGCTCTGAATTAAGGAACTGGGAGGCCTTGGGCATGCTCTATCAAGTTTGGGGTGTACTGTCCTCACCTGCTTAGAGCCACTTCATGAAGTGCCCACAATACTGCTGTCCCTTTGCATAAGCCAGCCTCGTGCAGAAGGAGTGCAGGCCCATGCAATGGAGGCACGCCGGATTTGGGCAGAAAGTGGGGGCTGGGGAGTTGTGTATGTAGACCCCATGAGGGGCTTAGGGCTCTACCATTTGGTGGCCCCCTGGCCTCTACTTTGCTGAGAGAGCAGGAGACCAGTGGAGGGTGCTGCTGGGCAGAAGTGTTGGCCAGAGCGGCCCTGAGGGGGGCCTCCTGTGTTCAATGTGAAGAAGGCAGCCCCCCATCTGGACCTGCAAGCAGGAGACAGAAACCTCAAGCCACACATTCCCTAAGCCCTGGGCCGAGCAAGTGAGGCCAAGTGTGAACAGTTTATACATCGCCACAAAGCAGTGCTTCTGTGTGTTTGCTCTCAATGTTGAACACAATTATGAACATGACCCCAAAGCACACATCTTCAAAACACCTGGATTTGAACTATGAGTAAGCAGAAATGCCAGCACCCCACCCCAGCTGAAGCAGAGTGACGGGCTGCCTCCACCTGGTCCCTGTGGGAGCTCTGGTGGCCGCTCCAGCATCTGCCTCGTGAGAGGATGGGAGTATATACCCAGATGAGGGGACCCCATAGCTAGAAAAGGGACACAGGTCACATGGCCCTGTGCAGTCTGTTTGCAACCTGCCCTGTATCCTTTCTCTCAAGGGACCTGAAGGTCACTGGTAGCTGGATGAGCCACTAGGCATATTTTCACCCCCCACTCAGTCCAGCCTGACCTGACTGTGGGCCCAGCCTGGAGCCCCCACAGTGCAACTCCGGGAGAATGTGAATGAAATGATCACCACTCACCCTGGCCAGTGTGCTGTGCCTTGAGAGCTGGCGGGATGGAAAGCAGGCAGTGCAACCCTTTCCCTTGCTGGCAGGCACAGCAGCGATCGCCTGCACCTTGTCTGCCCCTCTCCCTCGGTCCTGCTCCTATGTTTGCCCTTCAGATTGGCTTCTGTATGTTCCTGGAACCTCGAAGGAGTCCCATGTGACAGCTGATTCCATGGGGCTCTCTTCTGAACTCTGGAGCCTAGCTCTGCTACTGAGAGCTGTGGTGTGCCCTTGTCAAGTATCCGAGCCTGTCTCCTTATCTGTGATTGGAGTCTCATAACTGACCAACCAAGAGACTCTCCTCAAACCCCCTCCTCTCGGCCAGCTTGTCTTCTGGGGACACACAGACCATGGGACTGCTAGGGCACCTGCTCCACGATAAGCCTTCCTGCTCCACTCCTAAGGCGGATGGGTCTCAAGTGTGCTCTGAGAGCTCCTTGAGGAAAGCTGGAGAGGCCCAGCCTCCCTCCAGGCCTGTGTCAGGCTCCCTCTTGCTGCCGCCCTGAGGCTCCCCTTGTCCTGTCTGCCCTGACCCGCAGCTCCATCAGACAGAAGGGGAGGGAGCAGCACAGCCACCACTCTGGCCCCTCTGGGCCTCCAACATTAAGCTGTGTGCTTCTCTCGCTTTTGATTCTCATCAGCCGGAAGGTGCCCTTCCATCTTCCCAGGGACCATCTCTGATCTGTCAAAAATGTCTGCCCTTAGAGGCCTGTGGGATGAGCAGGGGATGCTGGAGAGCTGCTGTGTAGGGACAGGTCGATTCTAAAGGATGCAGCCAGGGATCTGCATGCCCAGTTTCTAGTGGCTAACTTAGGTGGGGGACACCTGACTAGGTGCAGGGGAGGCCAGGTGTGGGCAATGCCTTCACAGTTTTCATCTGATCCTCTCAAATGCCCTTGGAGGGATGGTGTTGCAGAAAAAATAGGGCTGGTTATGGAGGAAGCAAGCTTGAGTATGAATCCTAACTGTAACTTACATGCTGTGTGACATTGGGCAAACCAGACTACCTCTCTGAACCTCAGTTTCAGCCTCTAGGTGTCTCTTCAGGTTGGGGCTGGTTTGTGGGTGATGTGCAACTGTCCCACAGAGCAGGGGGGAGCCTCAGGGGCTGTGCAGGGCTGGGTAGAGAAAGTGGCGGAACATGCAAGGGGGCATCTGTCTGAAGCGGGAGCTGTCTCGAGTAGACTGAACCATGATGAGATCACATCACCAGTGACAGAGCCTTCCCTGCAGTGGAGACTCTGCCTGCGTTCATAAAACCCATACCATGCTCTCAGTAAAGAAGGGCAAAATTGCTGTTTCTCACTCCCCACCCCATAGCACCACTCTGTGCACAACCCTTTGGTAGCCTCCTGCTATTCTAGGAGAAGAAGTAAGTGGTTAGAGCCAGACAGGGACTCCAAGACCATGGGGTTTAGCCGCGGCCTGTCTAGAGCATGTCCTGTGCCATTCACGCGGTCCAGGGAAGGCCGGGCGGGGGACCGGCAACTGGCCACTGCACTAACATATTTGGTGAATAAATGGCTCCTCCTATGCATCTTTTCACTCACTTGTCACATGAAAAGGATACTCCCTTCTTTGCTTTTCTCCTGGACATTCTCCATTCCAGGTAGAGCTGACGCCACACGTCGAAAAAGCTGGAGACGAGGAAATGCAGCGTGAGCCCCCACCCTGGCCCTCCTCTCCGCTCTTCACTGTGTCTCCACCCTCTGCCCTCTTCCTCTCCCCAACCTGCAGCTTTACTCTCCCATCTGCCCATCTGAAGGGCAGGGGCTGTGCCTATGTTCTGCCTCCCGCACCCGCAGTGCCTCTCACAGCATCGGGTCTGGGCAGTCCTCAGTGTAAGCGTGTGGAAGGAAGGAAGGAAAGCCATGGCCTCTTGCCCAACCAGGCTGGCCACAGGGTCACCGGGTCAGGTTGGGGCTGGTCTGTGGGAGATGTGCAACTGTCCCACAGAGCAGTGGGGAGGCTCAGGGCCTGTGCAGGGCTGGGCAGGGAAAGCGGCAGGATGTGGAAGTCATAGCATGTGACTGCAGGGGACTTCCTCTGGTGCAGAAAACGGTCTGGGCCTCCGGGTGACAGGCCCTAAGGTGGGCTTCTGCACACAGCCCTTGTGGGGACCAAGTGTAGCCAACCGACTTGCCCTTGAGACAAATGAGTCTGCTTAGGGAGTCCTGCAAGTCCAGCGCCAAGGCAGCGAACAGCAGGGGCCAGGGCCGCACGGGCACAGTGGTGAGGCTTCTCTGAAAGTGTGAGGGATGCAGGAGTGTGAATGCAATCTTGTGAGCTTGTTTGGATGTGTGGGACTGAGTTGTTTATTTTGTGTAGGAGTGTGCGTGTTTTGCCTGTAGGGCTGCATGGAGAATGTGTGTGTTGTGAGTGGTGGGTGTGGGCAGGTGCATGTGTGTTTGTGTAAGCATACGGGGAATGTGAGTGTGGTGTGTGAATGTGTGGCATCTTTCTGTGTGTGTTTGTGAAGTGTAGGGGGAATGTGTATATAGTGTGTGTCCTTGGTAAGGTGAGTGTCTGTGTACATGTGGGTTTTCTATGTGTGTGCATGTGTGTGTGTGTGTCAGGGCAGGCGTGGGTGGCAGGGGACAGGTGGCGAGTGGCAGATGGGGTGCTGGCAGAGATGGAATCTTGGAGGTGACAAGGCAGAAGTATGAGGCATGAAGACTGAACTGCTATGCTCTGAATGCTGGTCCCCCCCGCAGATTCCCATGCTAACAGAGAATCTCCAAAGTGACAGTATGAAGAGGTGGGGCTTCAGGAGGTGCTTAGGTCAGGAGGGTAGAGCCCTCATGGATGGGATGAGTGCCCTGATGAACGAGGCCTGAGGGAGCCTGTCTGCCCCTTCCACCTAGTGAGGGTGCAGCAGGAAGGAGCCATCTAGGAGGAAATGGGCCCTCACCAGACACTGAATCTGTTTGCACCTTGACCGAGGATTTCCCAGCCTCTAGAACTGTGAGCAACACATTTCTGTTGTTTATATCCTACCCCACCTATGGTAATTTGTTATAGTAGCCTGAATGGACTAACCCAGGAACACTTCCCGCTCTCCTCACAAATGTGAACTGCAAGAACTGGGTGGGCTCATACCCTCCACTGCATGAGCTCTCTGAAGACAGGGTGAGTCTTATTCACGGCCTCACCCCAGAGCCCACAGGACACAATCCCCTTCCCCTGAGCACCCGGGCTGAGTGACAGGGTTAAAGGCAGTGAGGGCCCAAGCGGGGGAAGTTGCTGGTGGGCCCGGCAGGGGTTGGGACCCTTGTGGGCAGGCTGCAGAGGGGGCTGTGCAGTGGGGCAGGCATTAGTGGGCAAGGGTATGAAGGGCCTGGGCCATCCTTCCTGAGCTCTCCTTCACGGTCTTGCCCTGGGCGGCTCCGATCTGCCTGTCTGGCTGTCAAAACAGTTACAGCCTCTGCTGGTGGCCAAAATGCCAGTTTGAAGGGTGCTCTAGGACCAGGTATGGGTTTCTGTGAGTGGATATGCTCACATTTAGATCCAGGAGTCCACACCGCATGGAGACTCCTCTGAGCCACACAGTGTTCAAAACCGACCACATTTAAATGCCTGCTGAACTACTGCGTGGGTTCCAGGGCACTATGGGGGCGGAGACATCAGTGCCTCCCTGGCTCTGACTGCTGAGGCAGATGCTACCTGCCCTATGGACCTCCTGGTGCTGCCCTCCCTCTACTTCCTATGACTTTAGGGCCCCCAAATAGCAGCAGCCCAGCCCAGTCTCTCCTGCATGCCCCCAGGGAGCAGGAAGGACCATGACAGCTTCAGCCCACACCAAGGGAGGCTGGGAACACATGGGAGTGAGTGAAGCCCTGCTGAGGATACTCTAGTTACGGTGGGGACACTAAGTCCTGGAGCCTTGGGGCTCCCCAATGTCACATAGTATCCCTTCTACTCTGTCTCTTCTTGTCGCTCTGCCAGCCCACCTTCCCCCACAGCCACCAGCATTGTCTGCATGGGGCAAACCACCATTGCATCCAGAAGCCCAGTGCTGCATACTCAGCTTGCCAAGGGTTCCCAGCAACGCTGGAGTGGCAAGGCAGCAGCGAACGCCAGGCCAATCATGTTCCTCACCCAGGGTCCCCTCCCCACACCTCGGGTACCCTGCAGCCACACCTTTGCTGCTCCCCTGCTTGGCATGCCCGCCCTCCTCACCACCTCTCCAAGTCCTTCTCATCCCCAACGGCAGGAGATCTTAACCTTTTCGTGAGCTAAGGACCCCTCTGGCAGTCTGGTAAGCCTATGGACTCCTTTGAAGTGTGTGAAATCAATCACACAGGATGATAAAGGAAATACTGAGTACTGAAATAAACTTCATTGATATTCATGTTTCCTTATGAACATAATAAACAGCGAGAACTAGCAAGAGCTCTAATAACTCCTGTGACAGGGGAACAGTGATGCATGCAAACTTCAAGATACCTGCAACACTATGAGGTGACAGGAAAGCACCTGTGAATTCTGTTGGTGGTAAAGCCATAGGCACTGCTAAGATGACTGAGTCATTGCCTACACTCATCATTGAAGGACCAATCAGATGTCCTTCAGAGCTATGGACGAGTCGGTGGTTACCGAAGATAAAGGTGCAACGTTTTCCAGTCCTGTCTGCTGACCTGCTGAATTCCATCCATGGACTACTCAGGGGGCCTCATGCTGCAAGGCTCAGCCCTAACTCAACCGCCTCGCCCTCCTGTGAGCTCCAACCACACCACGGTGGGCTCTTTTCTCCACGCCTGAGTTGCCCTCCACAGCCCTAAACACTTGCAAAGTGCAAGGCATGAACCCCAAATGCTGATTGGATTGAATTTTCCTACACCCATCATCTGAAGTGAGGTGAGAGGCTAGGGGACCACTGCTTCCCTCAGCTGCCTGGAAGGTGGTGGCTGGACACTCTTAGGGCCTGCTACGTGGGCCATAACTGGCTGCTGCTACAGTGGCTGGTGACTTACGTTCTCCATACGCTGTGCCTGGAGTGCTCCCTCCCTCTCTTGGGCTTTACCAGCTCCGGAAATTAGCTCGCCCTACACTGGGCACATCTATGGGTGTACTGGTTGGCTGCCCCAACCCCATCACCAGCCCCTCAGGGCAAGGCAGGTCTGAGCCACGCCGTGCCAGGCCTGGTACCAGGTGTGTCCTCACCTGCTTCACGTTGTAGCCAGTCTTCGCACTGGTCTCAATGAACATGACGCTCAGTTCTTTGGCGCGCTGCTCCCCCCTCCTCGATGGTTATCTGCCTAGAGATGAGGGGGAAGGCAGGAAATCAGTTCTGCAGAGGAACAGCCCCTGGCAGAGATGAGGACAGACCTGTCCAGCAGGGCAGAGGGAGCCCACTGGGCCCCTGGTCAGCCCTGAAGAGGGGCTCTGATCCCAGGGGCCTGTCCTGGGTGCCAACCACAGTCTCTTAGCACAAAGCGGTACCAGGGAACAGCAGGACACTATCCCCTCCCCCCACTCCTTCCTTCGTGTCTTCTCAGCTTCAATTAGGCCCTGGGGCAGGCCTGGGGTAGGACTGCCCCATACCTGCCTTTCCATTGAGTCACTACTGCAGAGCCTGTGTTTGTGAAGAGATTCAAGCCAGGCAGTGCCACTCTGGATGGTATTATCGGTCATATTTTCCCTACGAGAACACTAAGATTAAAAGTGTCTCCCCCAAGGCCACAAAGCTACTTAGCAGAGGGGGACTCCACAATGGGGCAGGCAGAAGTGGGTGAGGGTATGAAAGGCTTGGGTACCCTTTGCACTGGGATTTGAGCCCAGTTTACCTTCCTTCAAGGACAGAACTCTAGTAAAACAGGCTCTAATTCAGATGATTCCTCAGGTGGTCAAGGGATGCTGCGAGAGCCCTGCACTGCCTGCTGGAGTCCCCGGCCTGTCAGTTTGTCTGCCCAAGTCAGGGTCACGTGAGATGAGTGGACAATGTACATACATGGCACCCAGTTCTCCCTGTGCACGGCGGGCAGTGTGGAAGAGCCTCTTTAGAGAGCTTCACGCCAGATGCAGCCACAAACCAGGCTGAGCAGGCTCTGGCTGTAGGTTTGTGGTCCGGACGCTCTGCACGCACACACCTAGGGCCCAGGGCATTCGCGCCCCCACGCACACTGGTATGGACAGTTCACAGGCACAGACAGTTTGCAGTGCACACGCTGGGGCCCAGGGGACTGCTGTGTCTGGGGCAGTGCTGTGGCCTTACACCGTGCACTGCTGGGCCAAGCCAGGTGCACAGAGCTCTGTGCAGACAGCACACAGAGGAGTGCCCGGCCCCTGCCTGGTGGTGGAAGGCAGGCCTTCACAGATGAGACACCCATGGGTGAGAGTCTACCAGGTGTTCTCAAAGCTCCTAGTGTCTCAAGGGACCTTTCCCAGATGCATGGCCAGAAGCACAGACACACCACCAATGCACGCCAGAGCTCCCTGTCCAGGAGCAGTTAGAGAGGAGTGGAGGGTAAGCACCCTGCACCTGTGTGCCCTCGCACCTACCTCTTATCAGCCAGGTCCGTCTTGTTGCCCACCAGCATGATGATAACATCACTGCCCCTCTCTGTCCTGACGTCGTCAATCCACTTAGAGGTCTGTTGGAAGGAGTTGAGATCTGGAGGCAGAAAGTGGAGATAAACTGAAAGGCAGGGCCGACCACCAGCAGGAGAGGGGGAAGGGGAGGTGTGAGCCAGGAGCAGGAGGGAGGGTGAGCGTGTGCCCTCAGATACCCAAGGAGGGGTTTGAGCTCAGTCAACAGATCAGCCAGGCTGGGCCTTTCAGAGGGAACCATGCACCACCCCGCCCTGGGGAGCCACTTGCACTGCTCAGCCACCCTCTGTGCGAAGGAGTCACCCCATCTGGAAGGTCACAGGGTTATGATGTGCCACATGGAATAGTGGCTTTAGGGGCCCACCTGAGTCAGACCTGACTCTGGGCACTCAGTGGAGAGTGAGACCTGGATCACACATAAGTGTGCATACAGACACATACAGACACACACACACACACACATACACACATATACACACAGGACTTGGTGAGTTTGGACAGTGAGGAGTAAGCAGAGGAGAACACAGCAGTCCTAGGGAAGGAAGGGCTCTACTGAGTGGCCTCCCCACTATGGGAGCTCAGGGAAGTCTGGCAAGGCCAGAGGGGTTTCTGAAGAGAACCGTCAGCCTCTGCAGAGGAAAGGAGGGGAAAGGTAGCCCCAAGGCTAGAGTCGGGGGAGCCAGGTGCACTCAAAAATCCAGGAGAGTCAGGGCCATTTCTGGGCAGCCTGACCTCCTTCAGCTGCCATGACAAGCCTTGTGGGGCCAAGCAGCCACAAGGCAATGCCCACCACTTGGCAGTCCACGCACCCAAGGGTAGGGGGAGGTGCCTGTCCTCAGAAGTCTCAGTTTCCCACAGCCCAGTCTCCCTTTGGATGCGCCTCAGGCCATGTGAACCCAGGTCCTGGTGGGCCCAGTTCCCACCTGCACTCAGGTGTGGAGGGGACCTGTGGTCAGCAGAGGAGCAGACAGAGGGGGTGGGCAGCAGGCTGGGTGGTGGGGCATGTGCCAGCATGAGGGTACACATGCTTCCCCATGTGATTTTAGGGCTGTGAATAGCACCCGGGGAGTCTGCCCACTTCAGGGTAACCACAGCCCTGAGGGCTTATCAGGTGTGTTCCAAGACACCAGCTTTGCAGGTCTGGCCCCTCATCGGCCCCCACCCCTACCCCGGCCCTGTGCTCCCTTGAGGCTGTACAGTCCTGTTAAAACACCTGCTTTGGCCAGAAAAGCCACAGTGTTGGAGAAGAATTACCAGTCTACTGCACTTCTAGACCCCCTTGGCTGACCTTCCCAGGGAGTCCTGCACCCACAGCTGTTGGGTCAAGGTTGGCCCAAGGACCAGTGTCTTCTCGCATGGTGACACAAATACAGAAGTAGCTCCTTAGGGATCTGACAGCCAGGAAGAGGGAGGGGTACAGAGAGGCTGGAGCAGGGACAACCTTGTGAGCATCTGCTCATACCACATGCTGATCCCTGCTTTGAGCAGAGCCAGCCTGGCCCTGTAAACCCCTGCCTATCGCAGGAGGGTGGGGGCGGTGGGAAACACGTTGGTGTTCAAAGGCAACTCACCCCTGCCCCGCCTTTCTGCATTCACGGAACAATCGCACACACTTGTGTGCACACACATGCATACACACACACACAAACACACGCATACACACAGGCCTGACCAGGGTCACACCTGGGCCTTGGAGCCTCTATGAGCCACCCTCCCTTAGGCACAGACCCTCACTTACTTGTGATGTCATACACCACCACAGCCACTGTGGAGTCCCGGATGTAGCTGGGGATCAGGCTGCGGAACCTCTCCTGGCCGGCTGTGTCCCAGAGCTGCAGTCGCACCTGTCTCAGGGAGGGCAGGATCATGGGCAGAAGAGTCAGTGGGGCAGTGAGGTCCTCCTCGTCCAGGGGGCTGGGAGAGCCAGGCTCTGCAATGCTGGCACCACCAGCTCCAGCCCCCAGGGTGGGCAGGGGCTCTCAGTGGTGCCCAGCTAAGGATTCTAGGGGATAAGCCCAAAGGAGCCCTCCCTGTGCCTCCCAGTCCTAAAATTAGGTGCTCACCGTGCGGTCCTCCAAGTACATGGTTTTTGATAAGAAGTCAATCCCAATGGTTGCCTGTTAGAGAAAAGCACAGAACAGTCAAAACCGAAAGGTCTCATGCAAAGGGGCAAAAGCCTGGTGACTACAGACGGTGGCATAACCAGCAAGAGGGGACGCTCGTGTAAGGTCTAATGTGGCCATGCTCTGTCCTTCCTGCCCCTCCACTCCCCCACTCAGCGGCCCTCTCAAGACGGATCAAGCTGAGGAAAGACGGAGGTGGTGGCCTTTATACGGCAGGATCCTCTCTGGAGAGGGAAAGTACTTCGGGAGCAGTGAGAGCACAGTGGTGAGGAGGCCTCCCCCAGGGGCAAGGTCACTCAGGCCACTCAAAGTACATACCCTGTCCCTGCCCCGCTGATGTGGGCTCCCTGCCTTGTTCCCCTTACCACCTAACCTGCAGCTTCCAAAGCCTCTTCCCCTCTGCCCGGAAGCATGGGCCTGGGCTCAACATTGGCCCGGGGGAGGGTGGGAGGCAGGGGACAGGGGACAGGAGCAGGCAGCTTGCTGCAGTGTGGGGACAAACACCAGCATAACTTTTCTCAGGTGGGGGCACTGCAGACCACCCAGAGTGGCCTCTCGCTGGGAGGCACCATTGGCTCTTTTCTCCCTAAGCCAAAACACTGGATGCTGTCACCAGCTTCCCTGTGCCACACCTATGCCTCTTCTGCCCTGGCACCTGCGAGAGGCAGCCAGCCTTGTGGCCGGATGACCGGGACCCACCACTCACTTGCTGTGTGGCCTTGGGAAAGCCACCCAACCTCTCTGGGCCTCACACACACCCAGTACCTGTGAGAAGGACTAAGAGGCTGTCAATGTAAAACGGAGGTATCACTGCTATGTAATCAGTAATAACAAAGCCCTGGACACGCCTGAATGTCCAGGGCACTGAGGAAGTACAGTGTGTTCATCTATGTGATTAGAATCTTTGGCAGCTGTTAACAATCACATTCTCGAAAAATATTTAAGGATTTGGGGAAATGGTCATCTAGTTTAAAAAAAAAAAAAAACAGGTTATACAACATCATGTGGCGAGTGATCCCCATTCGATTAACTCAAGCAGATCTATGAGTGTTTTTCATGTTTTCCTGGACACTGAAGTGAAGGAAATCTGCTAAGTGTTAACGGCACCACAGTCTGGATAGCGGCAGAGCATTCTGCTTCCTCCGTTACACTTCTCTCTACTTTCCACAATAAACATATAATGGTTCCAAAATCAGAAAAAGTCCTTGGAAATAAAGTTTAATTGTGTGGAATGTCACGATTTCTGACTGCAGAAAAAATACAACCAAGAGAAGCCCAAGACCGTAGAAAAGCTCATGTCTCCAGGCCCTCCTAGGCTGAATGCAAAGGTGTGCACCAATGTATGGGCACGAGTGTGCATGTTTACACAGTCACACTACCAACTCGTTCCACAAAGGGCTGAGCGTGGCTGCACCCTCCTGGAAGCCTGCTTCATAATGCAAAGATACGGAGGGTGGAGGGTCATTCTACGCTCTGGAGCATACGATGCTAGCACGTGGGCACCAGACAAACACCTTAGACGCAACCCAATCAATCCCTTACTTTGAAGATGAAAGAACAGACCAAGAAGGCTAAAGGACATGCCTAGTGGGACTTCACTCATCAGCAGCAGGGCGGCGAAGATCAGAACTGCAACCCTAGCAGCACCTGGCTCTTTCCAGCTCAGCCTCGCATAGTATAGCCACCAAGGGACAGATCTGCAATGATCAGTGCTTGTGGAGGCAGACTTTCTCCTTCACGGGTCTATTTTAGATTGACAATCCCTGTCTTCTGATTCCCTTATGGAGAAATGTGCATAGCAGGTAGAAGTCTCTCAACTCCTCAACGCTCAACAGCCTCCCCAGAAGTCACATACTCCTTTTGTAGAGTCACTCTTGAACAAGAACCAGTTGCATGAGCTTAGGACTGGTGGCAGGGACTGCTGGTTGTCCCCAGTATGTAGTCTCCCTTTCTATAGTAATAGAACTCTGGGCGTGTAGATGGACTCAGGGCTGCTCCAAATAAAGACTATATTTCCCAGCTTTCTTCGCAGCTGGGTGGCTATGTTCTGGTTAATGGGATGTGAAGGTGATGTAGGCATCTTTTGGGACAGGTCCTCTGTGGGTGGGGAGTGCCCACAGCTGCTCCCTTTCCCACTGTCAGGTGGGGATGAGTCATCCAGATGAGGATGACAGAGTAGCGATGACATCAACAAAGCCTGAATTCCTGACCCTGAGAAGCTACCTCAGCAGCGCTGGACTGCTCAGAGCCAGATTGTTCTGTGAGAGAACTAAACTTCTATTTTGTTTAAGTCACTGTTACTTTGGGTTTCTGTTAACATAGCCTAACTATCGCCTAACTAACAAGCAAAGAACCATGGAGAAACGCATCCCTCAAAGGTAGGCACCCGATGGTGATGCTACTGATGACTGTAATGATGATGACCCCATCACACCTCACATGTCACAAGGCACTTCTGCTTCCATGAAGGGCAGAGAAGTAACCAGAGGACTCAACAAGGAATTGTGCCACTTGGATGAAATCCCAGCAAAGCTCAACCCAGTGGCCTCCATAACCATAAACACCATTTACTGAACATCCACGTACTTTCTCTCACATCCCATAACAATCTGAGCACAGAGGCAGCAAAGAGGAACCTGAATGAGGCCAACATCTTCTCCAGCTCTCTCTTAATTCCCGTTCCCAGCTTCCCCCATCGGAGAAACCTCTGGTCCCTTAACTGTCCACTCTCTCAGATTTGTTCTGGCCACACTCTCCACCTGACCAGGCCACTGAGCCACTGAAGAACATCTAGACCTGAACAGATGGCATCAAAGCACAGGCCTTGTCTCTGGGTGTAACTGAGCCCTCAATTCTGCTCAAAAACATGTTCCTAAGTTTTGCTTTCAACAATGGCTGAGTGGCTTGTATCAAACAAACCCTCCCACAGAAAACTATTTTAACATCTGGAAAAATACAAGAAATAACAATTTGCAAGCACTGAAGAGTGACCAAAAGCAGGACAAGGCAGGGTACAGTGGCTCAGGCCTGTAATCCCAGCACTTTGGAAGGCCAAGGCAGGAGGATCATTTGAGCCCAGGAGTTTGAGAGCAGCCTGGGTAACATAGTGAGACTTTGCCTCTAAAAAATAAAAAAAATAAAATTTAATCAGGTGTGGTGGTGCCTGCCTAAAGTCCCAGCTACTTCTGAGGCTGAGGGGGAAGAATCACTTGAGCCTCGTGGGGCTAAGGGTGCAGTGAACTGAGATGACACTACTGCACTCCAGCCTGGTCAACAGAGCAAGACCATGTCTCAAAACACACACACACACACACACACACACACACACACACACACACACACACACACACTAGCAGGTAGGGGTTGCAATCACTGAAGGAATGGAAGAGAACTAGGTAGATTCTACATCAAACCAATACCTCCTGAGGAAACACCCCAGTCCTACCAAATTAAAAGAACTTCAAAAACACTTCAGACTCCACTGAAACCCCTGAAAGGCTAGCTTTGGGGGGGACAGTATCATCTCAGGGCTGAGGGTTATACCACAGGACCAAGAGAAAACCAACATAAATCGATTGTGGTCTGAATGTGTCCCCTGCAACCTTATCAAATGCTGAAACTTAATCCTCAATGTGACAGTATTAAAAGGCACATCCTTTGGGGAAATGATTAAGTCATGAGGGCTCCGACCTCTTGCATGGGATTAGTACCCTTATAAAAGGCTTAAGGGAGCTCCCTGGCTCCCTTCTGCCATGTGAGCGTCCCTTCCACCACTGAGGACACAGCATGAAGGTGACATTTTTGAAGCAGAGAGCAAGTTCTCACCAGACGCAGAATCTGCTGGAGCCTTGATCTTGGAAGGAAATCCCAGTCTCCTGAACTGTGAGCAATAAATGTTTATTGCTTATAAATTACCCAGCCTAAGGTACTGTGTTACAGCAGCCTGAATCGACTAAGACGTCTATCTTAGTAAGGTCCATACATGGTAACTAACCATCCCCTAAAAAATATTAACTGCCCATAATTTAATTGCCTATTAAAATAAAACAACACTCTTCAGAGGAAGGTAACAAAATCCAAGACTATAGCTTATTATTCATGAGGTCCACTGTACAATAAAAAAGGATAGAAATGTGAAGAAGCAGAAAATTAAAGGCATAATGAAGGGAAGTAACTCAACACATCCCTACATGACCCAAATGTTGAATTAGCAAAGACTTTAACTCTTATGAGAAAAAAAATATTTTAAAAAGGAAATACAATGGGTAACTGTCAAGAGATTTATGAAAATTCTAAAACAAAACAAAATGGAACTTTTAACACTAAAAACTATAATATCTGAAATAAAAATGCATGGGCTTTAGATAACAGTAGCTAGGAAACTGCAGAGGAAAGGTCAGTGAACATGAAGACAGGAGAAAATAAATTGTTCAGACCGAAGCACAGAAAGAAAAACGAAGCAATAAAAATAAAGAGAGCTTCAAGCACTCCTAGGACAATATCAAGGGAGCGGATATAAATCCATTTAGAGGCCTGGCACATTGCTCATGCCTGCGATCTTAGCACTCTGGGAGGCCAAGGCCCGTGGATCACTTGAGGTCAGGAGTTCAAGACCAGCCTGGCCAACACAGTGAAACCCGTCTCTACTAAAAATATAAAAATTAGCTGTGTGTCTTGGCGGATTCCTGTAGTCCCAGCTACTCAGGAGACTGAGGCAGGGGACTGAGGTAGGAGACTCGCTTGAACGCAGGAGGCAGAGGTTGCAGTGAGCTGAGATTGTACCACTGCACTCCAGCCTGGGCAACAGAGGGAGAATCCATTTCAAAATAAAACAAAATTAAAAATGCAATTAGAGTCTCAGAAGGACAGTAGAAACAGATGCAAGCAAAAAGCATTTTTGAGAATAGCCCCCAGATTTCCCCAATTTAATTAGAAACATCAACCCACAGTTCCAAGAAGTTCAGTGAATCCGAAACAGGATAAATCTGTAAAACACCAAACCAAAGAATGTCACAGTCACAATGCTGAAAACCAAAAATAGAATAATAGCAGCCAGAATACAGAACACCACATTACATACAAGGGAAACATGGTAAGAATTATAGTTGATTTATCCTCAGAAACAGCAGAAGACAGAAGACAAGGGAACAACATCTCTAAACTGCCTAAAAAATAAAACACGACACACACACAAAAACCCTGTCAGCCTAGAATTCCATAGCCGGTGAAAATTTTCTTCAAAAATGAAGACAAAACATAAACATTTTCACATAAGGGAAAGTCACGTAATTCGTCACCAGCAGGCACTCATTATAAGAGATGCTTTAGGCCAAAGGGAAATTTTGTAGATGGGAATTAGAATCTTTAAGGCTGGAATACAAGTGCACCAGAAATGGCCAATCTATGGGCAAACAGAAAAACATGCTACTTGTCCTTGATTGCTTCCTATCACAGTAACAGCAGCGTCCACAGTAACAACAACTGAACATCTCGGCACTTTATCATTTCCCAGCTCTTGCACTAACTGCTTGAAAGACATTACTTAATTTAATCTGGACAATAAATCTGTGCTGAGTTAGGCTCTTCTGTATTCTACATCACTGCTAAGAAAACTGAATACAAGAGATGTTAAGTGACTTGTCGAATGTCCACAGCTGAGAGTGCAGTCAAGCTTCAAAAGGTATTTGCAAAGTTGTCTACATATGTTCAGCCTTATCCCCCACACACCTCCAGGCTCTGAGTGTTTGTTATTTCTCCCGTTTAAAGAAAGCCTCTTCATAGGCCCTCTTGGCCCTGGCCTTCTCCTGGATGATGCTTTCTTAGCCATCTCCTTTCTCTTCTACATCTCAGTCTCTCATTCCCTGCTTCCTTTCCGTGCAAGAAAGATTCCCAGGATTCTCACATCTTTGAATAGAAAAATCCCTCACTTTCACTAAGTTGCTCTCTAGCCATCTGCCAATCTCTCACCTCTTCTCAATGGGCACGCTTCTTGGAAAAGGACTGCGAATCCATTGTATCCATTTCCTCCATTCCCACCCATTTCTCAACTAGGTCAGTTGAGAACCAGAGGCCAGACTCAACAGACTTGACCCTGCTGACCATTCCTCTTGTATGGCATTTCGTTTCTTCTTTGCTTTTCATGACTTTACTTGTTCCTGGCTTTCCCTGTCTCTCTAAATGCTGTTCCTTATTGTTCTCTTGTAGGATCCTTTTCCTTTCTTTCCCTAAAATGTTGGCATTTCCTACTGTTTGGTTTAAGGGGGGATCTCATTTACTCTCAATGCTTTAAATAAGAGATAACGATCAGTTCCCAATCTATAACCCAGGCCTTACCCCTGTTCTGAGCCCCAAATCTATGCATCCAGCTATTACTACACATCCCATTAGTTATCCACCAGACAGTTGACTAAATATAGTATGTTCCAAAAGGGAGCCTATCATCCTCCTCCAAACCTGCTTCTGCTATTTTTCCTATTTCAATAAACGGCACCTCGACCACCCAGGGTGCTCACGCCTCTGGAAGCCTGAAAGCCCTCCTGAGTTGCTCCTCTTCACTTGCTGTCTGCTCCCTCACACCAAATGAATACTGAACTGGATACCTGACCTCCTAAGGGCTTTCACCCAGCCCCGTTTTCTCCATCCCCCGACACCCCTGCCCTAGTTTAAACACTGAACTTCTTTTACCTGAATAACAGCAACAGTTTCCTACTACCCCTCATGCTTTCCACTGTAATTAATCTTTTATGTAGCAGGCAGGATGTATTAGTCCATTTTCTGCTGCTGTAGCAGAATACCACAGACTGGATAATTTATTTTAAAAAGAACTTACTTATCACAGTTCTGGAAGCTGGGAAGTCCAAGAACATGGCACTGGCATCTGGGGAGGGCCTTTGGGCTATGTCATCCCATGGCAGAAAGTGGAAGATAAAGTGAACACACAACAGAGAGAAAAAGGGGCCCAAACTCCCATGGTAATCAATCTACTCCTGCAATAACTGCATTAATCCATTCATGAGGGTAAAGCCCTCATTACCTAATCACCTCTTATAGGCTCCACCTTTTTTTTTAAGCAGCTGCATCCTTCTAGGATCATCTCTTAATACATCACAAAGGCAACTACATTTCAATATGAGTTTTGGTGGTGACAGTCAAGCCATTGCAGAGTTATTTTTCTGAAATATTAATCTGATCATATCACTCTCTACTGCCTTTAAGAAACAGCTCTTACACTTCAAGCTGGCCTATAATGCTGTTCAGGGCCTGCCCCTGGCATTCTATGGACTCATTCCCTCCTTGCCCAGCGTGTACTTTATACTTTAGAAATAATATTCTGTACAGAACTCTTCATAAACAAGTTCCTTTGTGTGTCTAGGCCTTTTCTAATGCTGTCCCCCTCCTCTGGAATGCTCTTCCACATGGTTTATACTTATCCGGAATTCAAGATGCAGCCCCTCTACAAATCATTTCCCAGGCTCTCAGGTTGCTCCAGGGCCCCTCATCTAAAAATGTCTCTGTTAAATTGGGAAGATCTCATACTAGTCAATCTCTCCACTGGCCAGTGATTCAATGATTCTCAATATGTAGCCCATGAGTCACCTGCATCAGAATCACATCAGGAGCTTGTTAAACATGTTGATTTCTGAGCTCCACTCAGACAAACAGAACCACAATCTCTGGGAATGAGAATTCCAGACAAGCCTGCAGATAACTCATTTGTGCAGTGAAGTTTGCAAACAACTGCCTTCTGTTGTAATCAGAGTCTGGGGAGGTTGTGATGTCCAAGAGTGGCAGATTCCCTGTACGGAGTGAAAGACAGAGGGAGATGCTTATGCATGAGAAGGTGCTATCACAGAAGAAACCAAGGCTCGCTCAGAACAAGGTCACACAGTCGGTGGTGGCAGAATCAGTTTCCCTAAGTACAAACTCCCAGCTCTTGACTATTCAGTTGTACTCCCTCTCCTTCCTGAAATCCCTTCATTTCTGAACCTGTCATGTGCCCTGAAGCTGTCACTGGATATTCCTGGGGGTCACATATTATCTGGCTACCTATTATCATGATCTTATGGTCATTAGTCATAACAGTTCAGCAGAGCCCACTTAAGATGAAGTTCATTTGCCAGAAGGGAAAAGTCAGCTAAAGACAGAATAGAAACAAGAACTTCTAAGAGGGCCTTGGCTGGGCCTCAGTTACCAGAAAACTTCTAGCTCTTTGACATCATCTGTTTGCCTCAAATAAGGTACAAACAGCTGGTCTCACACTACTGGCCAGCTGGAGCTCAGCTCTCCCAGACAGCTCAAACTGCAGGGAGAAGTTCGTCATAGCCTTCCCTGGGAAACTTCTTTGTGGTAAAACAATGTAAGTAATTCATACTCACTCATGAATTCATTCTTGAGTGGCTACTCTGTGCGAGACTGAAGCAGCCCTGGTTCCTGCCCATAAGTGACTTCCAACCTTGTGGAGAAGCTAAAATACACAGAACTGTCATCTCTCACAGATGAAAAGGACTAGTCCAATGACAGGAGCTCTAAGGGTCCAGAGGAGGAAGGCATGGCTTCTGATTGATTGTTTTAGGAAAGATGGGGCAAATATTCAAGTATTAAATGAATACTAACTTTCCAGCAGGTGAAGACAGGAGGAGTGATGGAGGATGGAAGATAGATAAACAGATGGAGAGAATGGGGAGCTCCTATCAGACCAACCCTGATGCAGATGACTGTTATAAACTGTATAAAATATAACAAACAACTATTTGAAAGCACTAGAAAGTGAAAAAAAAGGAAGCAGAAATCGGAGGAAAGTAAATACTTAATGGAATAGCACTGGGTGAGGTTCCTGTTTTTATGACTTCTTACCTGAGGACAGGCTCCGGTTGGAGATGAGAGGCAGCTAAGAGTTGGAAAGAAACCCACAGTCTTACTAGTTGAGAAATCAGAGGACAAACTGCAAAGATACTATAGCAGCCATAAAGTGTGGAAAATCCTGGAAGTGACATAGATAAAGAGAGGTGACCACAAATTCTGCATATAAATGCCACCCAAATCTCTGACTGACCCAAGCATACCCGAAGCAGCCTACCTAAGACTGAAAACAAAATAAAACAGACAAACAAAAAAATCTGAATATAACTTTTAGTTGCTGCCTACCACAGCAGAGAAAATTGAGAATTTGGGTCCAGACAATTTTGCTGCCCACTGAAACCAAGAGTACTCTTCACAGGAACAAAGAGAATCCACTTTTAACATAATGTATAACCCCAAATTACCAGTCATATGAATTAAGAAGAAAATGTGAGCCATATTCAAGGAAAAAGAGAATAACTGGAGATTAACTCTGAGGTACTCAGATGTTGAAAATAGCAGACAAGTATTTTAAAATATCTAATATAACTATGCTTAAATATAAAACTATTCTCATAATAAAGGCATATATTTGAAAATCTCAACAAAGTAAAACTTAAGAACCAAATACAATCTTAGAACTGAAAAATACACCTGAAACAACAGATTCAAAAAGAGAAATGAAATAGTAGTGAACTTGAAAGTAGATCAATATAAATTATCCAAAAGGAAGCATAAAGAGAAAAAAAATTGAGAAAATGTTTTTTTCTCTCATAAACAGAGCCTCAAACAATATGTTTAATTGGAGTCCCAGAAGAAGAGGAGATGGAGAATGGGACAAAAAAATCTAAAGAAATAATGGTCAAAAGTTTTCCCAGTATACAAATGAGACACATTTACAGATTCAAAACCTCATCAAACTCCAAGCATTACATTGAAAAAAAAAAAAAAAAGGAACAAAATCACATGTGTATTCATATCAGAGTGAAACTGCTAAAAATCAAAGATAAAATCTTGAAAGCAGCCAGAGGAAAATGACATATCTCATGCAAGGGAATAATAGGGATGATGGCTGACTTATCAGAAAAAAATGGAAGCCAGAAAACAGTGGAATGACATAATTAAAGTGCTCGAGAGGGAAAAAAAAAAATGGAAATAGAATTCTAAATCCAGCAAAAATACTCTTCAAAAGTATGAAATATAAAAAATTTTTAGATAAACAAAAACAAAGAGATTTGTGGCAAGCAGAACTTCACTACAAGAAATGTTAAAGGAAGCTGTTCAGGCTGACAGGAAATAGAAACTAGAATTCTCTGGAAAAAATTAAGAGCATCAGAAATGGTAAATAGATGCATGGGTAAATGCAGGACACTGTTTGTTTTAGATAAAAGTAATGGCTTCAGCATGCCCTGAGGTGTGAAGCTACACAGTTTCTTCAGAAAAACAAAAATGACTCAGGACCAATGGACTGTGAACTGCCTGTAGAGAACAGGATGGAGCCAAAGAACTGGATAAACAACCAAAGAAGAGGGACTTCCATGTAGCTGCAGGTTTAGAAAGATAACTCTGACTGAAGGACAGTGAATGGGATGAAGGCAAGGGAGACAAAACAAAACCCGCTGCAAAGGTCTGGCAAAGAGGCATGGGCAGAAAAGAGCATGGTGAGAAGAAAGGAGTACATGTGAATGATATCAAGAAGAGGTAGGACTCGGTGGGCGTGAGAGATGCAGAGAGGCTGGGTGACTAAAACAAGGTACTGTTAACAAGAAAGGAGGGGAGTGGCTTGAATGACTGGGAACACTAACTATACTTTGCAGATAAGCCAGAGCCACACAGAAGGGCAGTGACTTGCCTGAGGTCCCACAGCAAGTCAGCAAGGTCATAAGAACTAAAATGCATCTTCTCTGATGATCAATCACGGGCTTTAGGTGATGAAATAAAAGATGACCTTCATGGGTTGACTCCCTTAGAACACAACCCAGCTAGGGTGGCCACTAAAGGATGGTCCAAGGTGCTGTTTCTCTGGAAGCACCTGCAACCACACCACTAGAACTAATGAGAAACGACCACACTTGGGTGTTATTCATGCCACCTCCATGGAGAACCACAAAGTTAGATCTACACTGACGGGCATTCTCCTCATCACAGGGAATGAGCATGGTCCAGGCACAGCCTTGTGAGGCAGCTGGGCTCATCAGCCAATCCAAGATTGCTGAGCATCAAAGCCAATGGTGCTCCTGGCATTCCTGGGGCTGCTGGGCTCTGTCTAGGAGCTTGTCTACTACTGTTCTATTGGGTCCTCCAGTCTCGGACTTGTGCCAAATCAGATCCTCAGAGACAATGGGCTTAGGCTGCTTTGCCTACACTCTCCAGAATGGTTTCAGCAGCAGGTGAGCCAGATTACAATGGCATTGCACTTTGGAGGTCTGTGAGGGTATGTATCACAAATCACCATGTGAAGAAAGTCTCACCTCACTGGTCACACTGTCACTAGATGCCCTACCTGCCAAGCCATTACACATACCTCTTTGTAGGCTGGGGCAGAGAAACCCTTGATCTTTTTTTTTGAGATAGGGTCTCACTCTGTTGCCCAGGCTGGAGTGCAGTGGCATGACCACAGATCACTACAGCCTCAACCTCCTTGGCTCAAGCAATTCTCCTGCCTCAGCTTTCCAAGTAGTTGGAACTACAGGCATGTGCCACCATATCGAGCTAATTTAAAAAAATAGTTTTGTTTTGTAGAGATGGAGGTCTCACCATGTTGCCCAGGCTTGTCTCGAACTCCTGGGCACAAGTGATCCTCTCACTTCAGCCTCCCAAAGAGCTGGGATTACAGGCGTGAGTCACCATGCCTGGCAAATTCTTGATTCTAAACCTGACCACTCTCCCTGCCTTACTGCGTGACCTTGCTCAGGTATTAGCAATATCTGGCTCATAATGCAAACCTAGAAGCCCTTTGTCATTAGCATGTGGGAGCCATGCATGGTATTTCCTTTCCCTGCAGCCACCAGGAAACTCAAAGGTAAATGCTGAGCTCCATACAGTATTTCTGCATTAGCTAGCTCCTCTACCCTCGATTCCTTTTTGATGCTAGTTTTTCCTCATCTGCATCTATAGTACAGTCATATCTGTACTGTATCTGTGGCTCCTACTTTGGAGGGATATAAGGACATCAGACGAAAAGAACAACTAGCCATTCAGGTAGGCCACATCCTCCTGAAAAAGGCCCAGCCACCTTGGTAATTTCCTATGACCTGCCACAGGGTACAATTCCTCTCAAAGGTCAGCACAGGCCACAGTGTATACTGGTGGGAAGGTGGGCGAGTGTGTGTGAGCACACACGTGAATGAGTGGGGATACACGTGTATGTAATTATGTATTTATTTGCATGTAGTATGGCATGTGGGTATGAGAGTGTGGGGGTAGGGAGGCAGTTATTTCTTCTTTGAAGATAAAGCCCAGATCCATGATATGGACGTAGCCCAGCAATCCCAGGTTGCTGAGATGAAGAGGGGGCTTCACAGGCCCTTGGGATGGTGAGTATATGCCTGCCAGCAAATCTAGGTTGCCTGTCAAGGTCCCCTGGGACAGACCATAGCCAGCCCCAAAAGAGCTGCCGTGCACCCTGCCCCAGGGGAATGGCCATGCAGCTAGCAGAGCGCCCCATCCAAACATAATTGGGTGGGGCATATGCCAAGGGAGCCCGTCTGTTTTCGGTGACCTCTGTCAGTGTTGGCAGGGTCTGCGTGCTCCACCAACAGTGACACTGGATTGGGAGCGTCCTGGAAAAATGGCTTAGCCTCCCTGGCCCTTGGCTTCCTCATCTCTAACACATGAAAAATCACAGCTTCCTTTAAGGACTGTTGGATCAAATGAGTTAGAGAAAGTGAAGGTACCGCATACTCTGTGATATGCTGTGTAAACAAAAATGATGAATTGTTATTAGTAACCAACTGACTTAGAGATTTAAGAGAAGCCGTAGAACACACCCCATGGAGACCCTCCAGCAATGTTTCTCAGTCTGGTTATGTGGAACACAACTCCATGAGACGATCTTTGGAACAAAAGTAAACGGTGATCAAGTACTCCTGGGAAAGGCTACATATTCTAGCCCCTAGTAAAAAGCCTCTCATAAAGCACACTGGCATATTAAAGGCTCTGATGAGTTCTGCAATGAAGGAACACGAACCCAATGTTTCCAGTCTCTCTGCCCTAGGAACCTTTGTGGCTGCAATCCCTATAACCATCTCAATAACCAAGCATTCCCAGAACCTCAGGAAAGGCTGACCTTCAGAGAGTGGATTCTAAAGGAGACTACTTCTCTCTTCTAACTTGCCATGGAGTCCTGGTCAAAGCATTCATTCTCTGAACTGTATTTTCTCTTGGGAAGTATAAAGCAAATTATTTTTGCTGGTAACTATTTTACAGGGATGTAAACAGAGGATATCAAGACAACATGAGCAGCAGGTCTGATCTTGGGGAGTTTCCTGTCAACCAGTCCACAATCCCTATGACCCTCCACTCCCTCCTCAGCTGTGCTGGGTGCACCTCCTGTACAGCACCATGTCCTCTGAGAAGGCTGGGCTGCACTCTGCTGGGATTAGATTGCTCCAAACCTGGCAATGCTTATTTATTCCTTTAATATCTGTGTGTTTACAAACAGCGCTGTGTGTGAAAAACGGTAGGCACTTCATTTTATACAAAATGTGAGGAATCTTATGAGCACAGATTATATAGCTGCATCCACATTTACCTTCTTCTGAGCATGGTATTAAACAGTATCTACAGGGGTTCAGACACACAGTGCAGAATGACAGTACATTACACGCTTCCTTCTGCACAGAAGCTTCCATTGGCCCAGCTCATCCCGGAGGAAAGAGTTTCCTGAGGCACTTGTTGAAAGTCTTCTTTACTATGTGCATTTATTATGAAATACAATTTTGTATCCACATTCTGACAAGACAAGTAATAGTCTGCAATGGAAATCTGCATGGTAATTTGCATAAATTGACTCAAGATTCTCTTCTCAGGAAGAGAAATAATGAAAAGGCATGTATGTGCTTCTTCTTTTAGCCTTGGCCAGGACTGGGCCCAGGGCTGGAGAAGCATCCATAAGTGGCAGAAAGCAGCTGGGCATGACAAGCCTTTGACAATGAAGCTGCTGTTTGTGCTCTGCACCACCAACCATTAGATGAAAGTATCAGGGTAAAGTCATGCAAATTAGCTTGCAAATGAGCCTGCTGAAACTTCAGGATCCAGACTGGCAAGTGGGTGCTTTGGAGAGATGAGACAGCAGCCTCTGGCAAACAGGCTGGGCATATCCTTGCCAGAAGTGCAGTAATATGTCCTGGGGGGAGGGGATGTTGGCTCAGGAGGCCACAGAACAGGTACCTGCATTATTCCAGACACCTCAGTTTCAAAGTCTGTATGGTCCTGGAGGCCACTTTTCTCCCAACGGAGAGTGGCTTTTACTTTAGTCACCACCCAAGTTAAATATTTGATTGCTCTTTAATTTCCTGACTGTGGTCGAAAATAACACACACCTTCAAACCTTAAAAAAGGTTAAATTTGATCAATATCAGTGGGTCCCTTCAAAAGCTACCCATATGTGCAAGACTGTGTGGTCTGAAGCTGAGAGGCCTCCCAAAGGATGACAAATGGATCCATGTGTGCCAGCCCTCCCCTCAACTCTTAACGGCAAAAGATACTCCAGGTGTTGGACTTTTGAGGGCATCTAAAAACTTACCTTTGGTAACCTACAACATGAATCAGGAAAGATTACTAAAGCCTGGAGCAGAGAACTGCATCCTGACTCCATTCCACTTATTAAACGTATCAGGAGCTACTGGTGGGCTCACCCAGTACCCGTTGGCAACCTCCTACTCCCTCGCTGGATTACTTTGGAGACTGTTAAAGCTAAATTGGGCTTTCCCAGCCTCTCTAGAGGCTAAGGGTAATGGTGTGACTCAATTCTGGCCAATAAGACACAAGCAGCAATCTGCTGGAGGGGGGAGGGATTGCAGGGAAGCTCTTACTTTTTCTGCCTTGAACGTGGATGTGATGTCTGGAGCGGCAACAGCCAGCCCGCACGAAGATGAGAACCCAAGGGCCGGGACAGCAGAATGGAATAAGCAGTAGTCCAGAGGCCTGATGTATCACCACTCAGCATGCCAACCACAGGTCCCATCAAGACTTCTTGCATCTACAAAATTGAAACTCTCCTTTGTTTATGCCACTGTGGGTCTAGAAGGGGACTACATTTCTAATTTGCATGTGCTAAGAAGTGGACAGAAGGGCATAGGAGAGGAGGGAGAGAAAGAAATGATGGTAGAGCCTGGGCAGTATGCTTGGCACACTGAGTGGTGGTACATCAGGCCCCTGGACTACTGCTTACTCCATTCTGCTCTGTCCCGGCCCTTGGGTTCTCATCTTCGTGCAGGCTGGCTGTTGCCGCTCCAGACATCACATCCACGTTCAAGGCAGAAAAAGTAAGAGCTTCCCTGCAATCCCTCCCCCTCCAGCAGATTGCTGCTTGTGTCTTATTGGCCAGAATTGAGTCACACCATTACCCTTAGCCTCTAGAGAGGCTGGGAAAGCCCAATTTAGCTTTAACAGTCTCCAAAGTAATCCAGCGAGGGAGTAGGAGGTTGCCAACGGGTACTGGGTGAGCCCACCAGTAGCTCCTGATACGTTTAATAAGTGGAATGGAGTCAGGATGCAGTTCTCTGCTCCAGGCTTTAGTAATTTTTCCTGATTCATTTTGTAGGTTATCATAAGTAAGTTCTCAGATGCCCTCAAAAGTCCAACAGTGGAGTATCTTTTGCCAGGTCAATGCCCAGAGGGAGCACCTGAATGACCTGTGGTGCCCCAATGGGTCTCTGAGACAGGGTCATCTTGCCAGAGTGATTGGCATTCAGATTTCATGACAAGTGTCACCTCATATTGTGACTGCAGAACATAATGTCTGCAAAAAATGAAACTCCACTCTATTAATATAAAAAACACCCTCACGTTGCTAGGGTTAACCGAGGACTGCAGTCCAGTGCTCTGCCCGAGGTCTGTGGGGTCGAGCATCATTTGGCAGAGCTGCAAAGTGCGGCACGAGCGTCCATGCTGGGATGGTCGGGATGCTGCAGAAAGTTATCATTTGTTTCACTTCATTATCATCTTAATTGATTGCAGCGTTGCCGTCATTCTTTCTGTATAGCAATGCGTACTTGTATCAATAGTGGTTTGGACCCGTAATTTTCCATCACCTCGACTTTAATACCTATATGAGCCATGGTTTAAATGCAAATTGATTACATTCCTACTTCTAAAGTTTAAGGCCACTGGTTTAGGTGATAGAGGGGCTAAATTCCATCTGAATAATTTCCATGCTAAAAAATAAATACTAAGCAACTGAAAAGCTTAGCCAGGGTCTCCTAGCTAAGTGGGATTTGAACCTGGGGCTTGAATCCAGGTCTCTTTTTGAAAGCAGCAGGGGGAAGGACTGAGACATAGGGGACATGCTGAATTCTTCTCCTCTGCATGTGCCCTCACTCTGACCACCTCTACCAGGGAGGAAGCCCCTGTCCCCATCTCTGTCACATGCTGGGGATACATGGCATTTTAGATTCTGTGGGTAAAAGGCCCCTTCTTCTGGTACTCTGCCTTCGCTCTATTTCCATCAGAGAAACGCACCCATTTTTAGGGCTTTAGGAATCTAGATTTGCCCAAACTCTCACAGGCTCGCCTCATAGAACAGCCATTTTCAAGCATTTTGGCCGTTTGGTCATTACTTCCCACTGGACTCTTCCTTTTTCTTTGTGCTGATGGCATCGATGTTCTTCCAGCATGTCCAGACAGAAAGCTGGGGTGCATTCAGGCCTCTTCCTCTTCTGTGTGTACCCCACAGACACACTGTTCCCGGGCTCCTTCTGCTTCCAGTGTTGTCTCTCCCAGGCCCAGGCCCCTGGCTCACCTCCCACACAGCCCTGTACAGTTCCTCCCTTGCCCCTGCCCTCCCTGCCCTTCCATACACAGCTGTATCTGAGTCTTTGTGTGCACCCCTTCAGCTGCCACCCCCTGCTCCCAGCTCCACCCCTCCAGCCCTGCCTCACACAAACTCCGTATCTTTGATCCCGTCAGTGTCTGGGTCCGGAACCCTTCATGACACTCCCTTCCTACCCAAAAATCCCAAGCCCCCTGGGCCTTCCACAGTCCCAGTCACTTGGGCCAACTCACCCACCAGGCCCAAGGCCCGTAAGACATTAAGGGCCAAGAAAATGTTTCCATTTTCTCTTAAATTCCAAAGAAGAAATGACTATAATTATAATAAATCCAGTGTGAATTACATTCATCGCTATACCAACGTAGCTGTAAAAATATAATTCTTAATATTTTTTAAAGGAAGAGACCAGTATTTGTTTCCTAGGCCTGCTATAACGAAGTACCGCAGACTGGATGGCTTCAACAGCAGAGTCATTTCCTCACAGCTCTGGAGGCTAGAGTCCGAGGCTGGGGTGTAGGCACAGCTGGCTTCTCCCGAGGCCCCTCCCTGGCTTGCAGATGGCCGTCTTCTTCCTTTGTCCTCACGCTGGCTTTCTCTGTGCATGCCTATGTCATCCTCTCCTCTTCTCATAAGGACACCAGTCATATTGAATTAGGGCCACCTAATGACTTCATTTTACTTCTGTAAAGACCCTATCTTCATCTACAGTCCCATTCTGAGATGCTGGGGGCTGGGACTTCAACACAGGAATTTTGAAGAAACATGATTCAGCCCATGTTAGGGCCCATGAAGCAAAATGAAGCAAAATGCCTGAGGCCCACGGAGGTCAAAATGCAGCCCTACCAACAGCCCACTCTCAGGCCCCGCTACCGCCCTCCACTCCAACATGCCAATCTTTTCAGCATCTTAGTACTGCATTTTTTTAACTTGGAAATTAATTGGATGGAATTTAACCCCTGTATCATCCAGATCAGTGGCCTACTTTAGAGATAGGAATGTGGCAAATATGTATGTATGTATTTATTAATTGATTGATTGATATAGGGTCTTGCTCTGTCACCCAGGCTGGAGTGCAGTGGCATGATCATGGCTCACTGCAGCCTTGACCTCACACGCTCAAGCAATCCTCCCATCTCAGCCTCCTGAGTAGCTGGGACCACAGGCTCAAGCCACTATATACCACTAATTTTTTTTAAAAATTATAAAAACGGGGTCTCGTTATGTTGACCAGGCTGGTCTTGAATTCCTGGCCTCAAGCAATCCTCTGGCCTTGGCCTCCCAAAGTGCTGCCATTCCAGGTGTGAGCCACCATGCTTGGCTGTTAATTTGTATTTACACCATAGCTCATATAGGTCTTAAAGTCTAAACGATGGAAAATTACACCAACAAAAAGGTGCTCAGTAATCTCAGAATCTTGGCCAAAGTCCTACAGGTGTCTCTCTTTATGTCCCTTTTCTGTTCCTGGGATGGGGGTGGGTGCCAGGGACCAGTGTCCATGACTGTGTGGGTGTGTGTCCACGGGGGAACCTTCTGACTTGACCCCCGCTCAGGTCTGTTTTCCTCATGGGGCCCCACCTCACCCACACCAGCAAAGGCAGTGCGGGGGCTTTTTAGCACCGAGTCTCTGTTCATTAAGGTCATCCTGCCCAAGGCTGGCAACTCCCTGGGCCACCTGAGAATGTGCTGCCCTGGAAAGAGATGGCAGAGCACCAAACACCATGTTAAATAAAGCACAGCCTTCCATGCGCCGTGAAATCTCATGTGTGCCCTTCCCTAAGCAGCTGGGATGTGCTGCCTGTGGAGCTCAGCTCCTCTCAGAAGCGCAAGATCACTGGGGGAGTGGCAGGTGCTGGTTTACGTGCTGAGCAGCCAGATAAGTGGCCTGCAGACACAATGGCCAGGCCCCAGGAAACATTCGATTTATTTCATTAAATCAACTCACAAATGTTACACTAAGAAATCATCTGGAGATACCTTGTGATAATAAAAAGACATGCTGCCAAGACATGACCCTGAGGGGAAATGGCCTCACCATGTCGAGATGCTGGACAGGAGGCATGTGAAGGGCCGGAGGAGCTGGGAGCCTGCAGGGGGCCATGCTGGGAGGTGCGGTGAGGCGTCCAAGCTGAGGAACAGGCCAGAGGTCCAGTCCCCACTGGGATAAGACTGGCAGGTGCCAGGATTTTGAGTGAGTTGAAGGGTATCCATCCCCCAAATGTATGTTCACTTGGAACTTCAGAATATGAACTTATTTGAAAATTGCAGTTTTAAAGATATGATTAGTTAAGGATCTTGAGGTGAAAACTCATCCTGAATTTAGGGTGCGCCCTTCAATCCAATGCTGAAGACGAGGCGGAGAGTGGAGTGAAGCAGCCACAAGCCAAGGAAGGCCCGGAGGCCCTGGAAGCTGGGGGAGGATTCTCTCCCAGCGCCTTCAGAGAACAAGGCCCTCTGCGCCTTGATTTTGGACTTCTGCCTCCAGAATGGTGAGAATATAATTTCTGTTGTTTTAAGGCACTCTGCGACAATTTGTTGAGGCAGCCCCAGGAGGTGAGAGAAGAAAGTCTCAGGGCAGAGCAGCAGGAATACAGTGAGGATCACCTGTAAGGCCAGAGCATCTCGGGCAACCCCTTGGCCTGGGAGGGCAAGGAGGCAGCCACTCTATTCCCAACGGCTCCATGGGACCCAGGGAGGGACCCAGCGTAGGCAAAGCTTCACAGGTCTCCAGAAATGCTCCTCCACTCTGTGTCCTCCTGAGAGCAGCTGGGTGAGCTCTGGCAGGCCAGGGACCTGCTCCCAGGGAAAGATAGCTCACTAGGTCAGTGGTTTCCTAACTTGCACCATGGTGAGGCCCAAGAATAAGCCAGTGGGCTCTGAGTGTATCACAATCACCACTGAGGCTTCAAGCAGGCTAGTGCCCGAGCAAGCCCGTGAATCTCCCAGCCATCCCCCAAAAGGTAATGCTAACGGGCAGCTGGGAGGAGGAGAGAAGGCCCATGAGAGACCCCAGAAGAGTGCTGCTACCAAATCCTCCCCCTCCATCTCCAGAAGCCACCTGCAGAGGCTTAACCCTTCCATGATGGCATGAGTGCAGGTTTCACACAGGTGGGTCACAGACAAGGTTTGCAGGTATGTTTCATTCGGGCTGCAGAAGGGGGAAAGGGGGGCTGGTCCCAAAGACAGCCAAGTCTCATCACAACGCACATACTGGAAGGTTTTTCTCTATACTGAATTTTGGAAGTCGTTACTTACTTGGGGTTTTATATAAGAGAACCACTGCAGACATGAATCTCATCTGGCTGTGACTCTTGTTTTTTTACTTCTTCAAGTGAGTGGATTTAGATAGGGTGATGGGCAGGGTGGTCAGAGGCCAGAGAGTACATGTGTCATGAGAACGTACGTGTGTGTGTGTGTGTGTGTGTGTGTGTGTGTGTGTGTGTGTGTTTGGGGGTGAGGAGGTAAGTGTGAGGCAGGAGGAGGCAGAAGATCTGCTCCCCCTGAGGCATCTCACAGGCCTGCCAGGTCGACAAAACGTCTTGAGAGGTCTGTAGAACCCAGCTCCACACACCCAGGTCCTCATGCCAGCCCCTCAGGGTTTCCTGCACATTCAGCTTCAGACTGAGGGAGGACTCACTGAGGACAGGGTTGAACACCTCCCCCACCCACCATGCCCTGGCTGAAGGCAGGGCCAGATTCTGTGGCCAGGTCGCTTTCTCCTGCCCCTCCAAACATAGAGTAGGCAGTTGTTAAATGTCTTTTGCCAGAATGAGTGAATGAGAGGGGAGTAGTGGGGCCAGAGACAGAAAATGTGGGGAGGGAAAGAGGGAAGGAGGGGTAGATTCCATTCCAGAAACTGTCTGGGCACCTCAGCCAATCAAGGCAAGGCAGCTCTGCCAGGTTGTATAGCTGGAAGGGCACCTGAAGGGGTGGTGGGGGAGTGACTACTGTGCAGGGGCACAACTTGGGGTGAGGTAAGCTGAGCACCTAAAGACCCTGGGGATCTCGTCTACTTCCCAAATGCCTCTGCCAACATGTTAAGAAAAACAAAACAAACAAAATAACATTTCCCCTTCTCCATCTCCAGAGAATTCACTAAAATGAGCCTGTGTATGCACAGAATTGGAGCGCTCTGGCCTCCCAGCCTAATTACCATTTTTAAGGGCACTGCGAAAGGAATTCTACCTGCTGCAATATTTTTTTTTAAAAAAGGGAAAGCCTTCGAGGGGGAGGGGCAGTACTCTCTGAGGTTTCTCCGTCTTGCTACCACCTTGGGTTCTTGGGGGCCTCTCGATCTGATGGGTCTAAAACCAGAGGCCAACTCTCCATGCTGCTTCTGTACCAGCAGACGTTGGTGACACCAATATGGCCAGGCCCTGTGCTAGACTCATGAATGCAGCAGTGGGTCCCAGAGGGTCCCAGCTTCAGCCAAGCGCAGAGCCCAGCTCAGAGCCAGAAGCACACAGGAGCTACTATACAGGTGAGAGGCTAAACCAGCCCTGAGGATGATGCTATAGGAGAGAGGGTCATTGAGGGGACAGAGGATGAAAGGGCCTTGCTGCTCAGAGCAAACATTTGCTCTAGGCCTTGATGTGTCAGGAGAATTCTCGAAGCAGAGAAGAGGAAAAGGCATTCCGGCAGAGGAAAAGACATGAGCCAAAGTGTGGAGGTGTAACAGTGTGTCACTCCAAGGGCAGCAGGAGCAGGGAAGGCGACTGGACCACAGGATGGGGGACAAGGAGTAGGCCATGGAGACGACACTGAACAAGGAGGCAGGGTGAGATTTTGAGGAACTTGAATGACATGGGAAGGAGCTGAGGCTTTGAGCCACTAATGGGGCCCACTGCACAGGCGAGGGGGGCCCCCTTTGCCACCCACCACTGCCAAGAACACCAGCCAACCAAGAGACTCACTGTTTTCAATGGGACACTAACAAGAGGTATTATAAGTGACTTAATAGTAAAAAATCAAAATAATATGAGATCATTCACATACACGCATGCATGCACAAAAATAAATGAATACCAAGTCAGACTTCGGAACTGAAGTCTGTTACAGCTGTCATCTTGAATTCAAACTGATCCAGCAGAACTCCCCCTCATTAGGAGGAGAGGCTCGTGCTACAAAGCCCTGGCCCAGAGGATACAACAAAGACAAAGTGTGACCAAGGTGAATACCCCCCAGCCCATGCCGGCGGCTGTGCACATCAGTCAGGGCTCCTCTCCCACAGCCTCGTGACAGTTCCTATAGTCATTTCCACCAAGTCCACTGGCCAGCCAGTATTTCAGACCACAGCAGAGGAGAAGCAGAGGTAAAGTAAAAACTGAGACTATAGCAGAGAAAGAGTAAAAATTAAGAGAGAGGCAGACAGAGGGGCTGTATTTAAGGCAAGGAGGATAACTGGTCCAGCGGGAGACAGACAGACTAAAAAGTAGACACAGAGCTGTTATCTGCAGTGAGCTGTGCTCCACAGACTCTAGAAATCCAGAAAGGGAGAAGGACATCTTAGAACAGCAGTCCCTGGTGTATTCCATAAACATTTGTCCTTTGAGAACTCGATGACCAAGGGATTCCATAATCAAATACATCTGGGAGATCCTACACACTACATCCCTCTTTCAGCAAATCAAAACCATATGCTGATATAGTCAGGCTCTGAGAAACCCTGCAGTACAGCAGTGGATTTACTTTGTTCACCCAGTGTTCCCTAAATCTGTACAAGCTCTGAACCCATCCCCCTCTTTTTCCAAGTAACACCTACCAACACCTCTTGGAACTAGTATCTCACACAATCCACTGGCACAGAAAAATGCATTATCATTTGTCTCTACCTAAGGAAGAAAATGGCATTTTTTTTCTTTAAAAGAGTTATAATGATTAAGTTTGGTATCTTTTGCAAAAAGCTATAGTTGCATGGAAAATTCACTTTACTTGCACAAACCTCCCTACTCACCAGTGGTATCAGGAAAGTGACACGTTATTAACCCCCAAGAGCTTGGCCTTCAGGCCACCTGGAGCTACGTCTGGGTCTCTGGTTGACCCCAGACCACCCCTTTAGAGCCAGGAGCTGCAGAGGTCACTGTATCCAGCCTTCTGCCCACGTAGGACTGGACAAACTCATCACACCAGCACTCCAGGAAGCCTCTCCTCAGCAACCGTGTGTGTGTGTGTGTGTGTGTGTGTGTGTGTGTGTGTGTGTGTGAGAGAGAGAGAGAGAGGGGGAGGGAGGGAGGGGGAGGGTGAGAGAGAGAGAGAGAGAGAGAGAGAGAGAGAGAGAGAGAGAGAGAGAGAAAGGTCCTAGCAAACACCACCATCACAACCATGCTTGAAGTGCAAGTTTGCCTAACACTCATTTTCATCTCTCTCATTTTTCATCTTGTTCCTCTTCCACATGATGACTCCCCTGAATAACCAAACACTATCATGGGTTGGATCTGCCTGTGGGGAGCAAGAGAACACAGACTCTCTATTTTTAGAATTTTCCTCTGGAAAATGTTTCCTTTACCAAGGTGTGAATTTTCAGAAGGGCTCAAGCTCTTTACAGGGATGGGGCCAGTATAGAGGTGGGAAGCTCCTCCATGGCGAAATGACACCCTGGGAACCCATGGCCATTCCACTCCCATCCCAGCTCAGCAAATTTCAGAGACCAGCTGCTGCCAGGTGATATGGAGGGGGAGCACCGGGGACCTTACCTGGTATGTGTTGTCGAAGCTGTCATACATGAACCTTGTAATCAGAGACGTCTTCCCGACCTGCAAAAACAAGGAGAGAGGTGTTCAGTCACGGCATCTGAGCAAGGCTCTTCTAAACACACTGCATTTGAAAAAAACAGATAACAAAACCAAAAAGTATACAGGAAAGGCCAAGTTGCAGAAATACAGAAGTGGGTGCTAGGCACCTGCCTGGGACCCCGTGGTGAGGCCACCGAGTCTCTATACCAGGTGGGCTGAGGGCTGTTCCTGACAGGCACCAGGGTGCTGCCAAGGAGGAGGTGTCCCACTGCCCCATGAATTTCCACCACCCAAATCCAGGTCTTCCTTGACCCAGGAGGACGCAGCTGATGCAAGAACCATCTATGAAGAATCAGGGTTAGGAGGGTGCAAAACAGGCGACTCCTCTCACGCCTGCCCATGTACGCCTCATTGTTGGTCATACGCTGGGATGGAAGCCTGCCCCTTTATTTCCTGTTAATTTAGCCTGAAGACTGGTGGGGACAGTGGCTTTCTAAGGAACCAGGGCCGGGGAGGCAAATGTCATTTCCCAGTGTCTCTCATGAACAGGACTATTTTTCGTATATGTGACTGTCCAGCTCATTGCAGGATGTTTAGCAACCCTGGACCTCACTGGATAAATGCCAGGAGGATCCCCAGTCATTGTGACAACTGTGGACTCACTCACACATCTGTAAACGCCCTGTAGGGGCAGTGACACCCCAACTGAGAAGCACTGGCACGGCTGAGACAAACCAGGATGTCTCCCGGGAATCCCACAAATTGCTGCTAATTTCCCAAACTGTAGAATTTGGCTTCTGACCTTATCCTGTGCAGCTCCCCCTGGGGACTAGCAGTGACAGAAATGCCAACTGCTGCGTTTCTAATCATCTGGGGTAGGGGAAGAGGGCAGTCAAGGGACATTCATTAGGATGGGCCCTGCATGGATGCTTCTCTGGACTGTCCCATTGTGTCTCTGACATGGCCCTGGGAGGCTCAGTGGGGGATCTGCCCAGCTGTGCTGGCTCAGAGCCCTCTCTGCACTGGGCTGCAGGTGGACAGGTAAAGCTGGTAGGCAAAGCAAAAGTGCCCTCGCCCGAGGGCTCTGCCTCTTCCCATTTCCTAGGCTGGCGGAAGAGCCACAAGCTGTGCCTGGTGGAGTGGCTGGTTACTCCCTGGAGGGAGCAGGACAAGCCAATAGGGCCCCTTGGCCAAGGCCCATTACCAGCTTTGAAGCCTCAACAGTGCACCACATAATAGACCAGCACAGTCAGCTCCCGGCAGCCAGCATTTGCTAGGGGAAAGATGATCATCTACCCAGAAGGAGCGTCTGACAGACTATGTTTGAGCTAAGTTCAGAAGGCCCCATCTTTAACCCAGATTGGTTAGCTGGATTGAAACCCTACTGGGGTACTTTTTATCTGTGTCACCTTGAGGTGATCACCATCCCAGGACCTCAGCTTCTCATTTGAAAATACGTATATTAATATCAAAGACTTCAGGGGCTGTAATAAGAATTAAATCAGGTAATAAAAGTACAAGGCACATGGGAAATGCTTAAAAGTGGAAGGAGGCAGCAGGTAGCTGAGCTAGGTGAGGCAGTTTCCAGAATATCAGACGGAAAAAATATGTATCACCACCACTGTTGATTAATAAAGAATTTGACTCATCTTTATTCGTGGTTCCTGGGAAGACTCCAAATCTTTGGAATCTCCTAACAAGAGTTTCTTTGTTATTCCTGAGCCCCCTTCCATCACTCCTAGTTTATGCTAATGCAGCAAGTTATGGGAGGCCCCTACATAGCGTCCACATGGGGCTGGCCATGCCAAAAAGGCCAAAATACGATAGGAAGATTGGGGCTTTGAGCCAATCCAATTTCCAGAGACAGGAGAGAGGCTGGAGACTACGTTCAATCATGTGGCTGGTGAGTCAATCAATCATGCCTACATAATGAAACCCCCAATAAAAACTCTACACCTGGCCAGGCACAGTGGCTCATGCCTGTAATCCCAGCACTTTCGGAGGCTGAGACAGGCGATCACCCAAGGTGAGGAGTTTGAGACCAGCCTGACCAACATGGACAAATCCTGTCTCTACTAAAAATACAAAATTAGCTGGGTGTGGTGGTGCATGCCTGTAATCCCAGCTACTTGGGAGGCTGAGGCAGGAGAATCGCTTGAACCTGGGAGGCAGAGGTTGCGGTGAGCCGAGATTGTGCCATTGCACTCCAGCCAGGGCAACAAGAGCAAAATTCAGTCTCAAAAACAAACAAACAAAAAACTCGACACCCAAAGCTTGGTGGGGTGTCCTGGCTAGTGAACACACTGATGTGCTGGGCAGGGTGACATGCCCTGATTCCACAGGGAGAGGGCATGAATTTAGACCTTCCCAAAGCTCGCTCTGTATGTCTCTTCATCTGGCTGGCCCTATTTGTCACCTTTATGATAAAACTGTAATCATAAGCATAATGCTTTTCTGGAGTGCTGTGAGATATGCCAGTGAATTAGTGAACCTGAGAAGGCATGTCACAGAATCTGGGATTTGTCACCAGTTGGTCAGAAGCGCAGGTGTCCTTGGGACCCTACTTACACTGGTAATTGAAGTGGGGGCAGTCTGGGGACCATGCCCTTGTTGGAGAACACTGACCACCACGCCTACTTGGGATGGTCAGTGCCAGAAGTGATTTGTAGGGTACCAGTTGGTGTCAGAATAGCCCCATTTTTAAAAGAACATCTCTGGGGTGTGCAGATACGTGCCCAAGATCTCTTCTAATTTTACCTGGAAGCAGTCTTTTCAGCTTCTGATAGAAATTAGGCTATAAAGAGCATTTTAACTGCTTTAAATCTCCCCTTAAATTTCACATGAAGGTGAGAAGTGGGGGGGCCTCCCACGCCTGGAGGATCAGCTCTGAGGCCATGAGGCCACAGGTACCTGGCTGAGAACCACAGAGGGAAAAGTGGGGCAACCCTGAACTAGCAAGAGGTGGATGCAATTGGGGGAGAACGCGGCATCCTCCGTTTTGCAAGGCAGTGGAAAGTTACTGCCTCCCGGGGAAGAGGCATCCCAGGGCCCGCTGGTCACTTCCCTAGGCAGCAACGCTTCTGCATCTCGCACCTTAGGGAAAGGGGTGCACATCAGGGAGCGGGGTGGAGAGATGGACGGGAAGACACTGAGTCTCTCCTCAAAGTAGGTTCTTCCCTGGGGCCTCCAAGCACAGAGAGGAGAGAAAGCAGAATCCCAAAAAGCCACTAAGGGCACAGAAAGTTCATGGAGTAGCTGAGAACTTAGAAATCCCTGCAACACCCTCTAACGACAAGGTGCCCCTCCTTGAGACACCAGCTGCTGGCAGTGGATTCGTACTGGCTCACAGGTCTAGGTGGCAGGAAAACATCCCCAAGAGTTTTCTACCGGGACTGTGCAGAAGGAGCTTTTAGGTGTGGGGTCCTGGCCAGTGCCGATATTTTCTATGCATTCCCACAGTCACCATAACAGGCAACGCATGACTCTAGCATTTACAAAGCATGTTCCAGGCACATAGTAGGGGCTGAGTTAGGCACAGAATTGACATGAGAACAGTAAACAGAGGAGACGTGGCACCTGTCCCCTGAAGCCTGCAGCAACACTGGGCACGATACCTCCCAGACCTCAACTCTGGGCAGCACTCGTGTCATTCCCATTTCACACAGCAGGCAATAAGGTGGCAGCTCCTGGCCCAGGGTCAGAGCTGAGTGCGGCTGGGATGTGCTCAGTTCCTATCCAGGTCCTCCTTGATAGGTCATGCTGGGTTCAGGATTCTGCTAGGTCATTACTGAGACTGCTGTCGCACTCTAGGGAACAGCCCCTGCCAGACCAAGTCTGGAACTGGGGGCCTTTCCCACTCAGGAGGGGCTTGATCCAGTCTAGAAGGTGAGAAACTGGTCACTGAGGTGCCTGGAGGTGCTTTGTGGGGCACAAGGAGGGCTCAGAAAGTGAGGGTTAAACACCTGAGGCCCAGCATCCCAACGGAGGGCTGAACTGGATGAGGGACTCACTCTCGCTTTGCTGCAAGAGGCACTGACTTTATACTATTCCTCTAGGCTCGTTTTTCTCATTTCTCAGAGCCGAACCCTTTCTCCCCACCTCCACAGCCCCCTAAGCCTACCCATGTTCTCATCACGCCCACCAGGGTAATGTGTGTTACACCCCTGCAGTGGTATCCGAGACCCTTGCCCTGCATGCTTTGTCTCTGGGGAAGTGTCTGCAGACCCAAGGCAGAGTTTATTAAAAGGAGTTCCTCTTGTCCATTTCTGCCCAGCCTCTGCCAACAGCATCACATAAAGGAGCTGGGGTGGGTAAGGGGCTGCCCTGTGCTACGCTCCTCTCCCCTCTAAAGGGCAAAGGCCTCTTCCTTAGCCCACAGCTGCACTCAACAACTGCCCAGGGTAGAAGGTGCGGGAACCTGCAAATGGAGAGCTTGCACACTACATCCACCTGGCTTTCTCAATCCCCCAACCATAAAAGATAGGCAGAACCCATCCCCAGCCACCCAACCGGGCACTGCCACTCAGCATGAGAGTGGCAGTGGCATGGGGCATCCCAGCAACCCTGCAGGAGGGCAGGTGGAAGAGCCAGGAGCTCCTCCTGTGTCCCCCTGCCTTGCAACAGCTGCCGGGGCCTCTGTGGGAGCTGCCCTCCTGCCAGCTCTGTTCTCAAGGTCACACCGCTGTGCTTCTCCGGCAGCTCTTGGACACCACTGCAGCAAAGTGGGAGCTTTTCCTGAGGACAAAGATTCAGCTCCACTGGCAGGCTTTATTAAAAATAAGCAGGCAAATCATTATTGAGCTTTTTTATTTTCTCTCTGCCCATGGCTCAGCAATATTCTTGTAATCGTCTGGTAGTTTAGTTCCACATGATTAAGCAGTGAGATGCATTTCTCCTTTTTCAACCAAATGAGGGTGAGAACATTCATTACTGAGCATTTACCAGGAGATGCCAGAAAGAAGGAAGGAAACTCAAGCTCTTACTGGGCCTCTGTTCGGCAGCAGACGAGAATCTGGTACTTTAGGTTCTCTCATTTAATCCTCATCACGATCCAATGAGTTAGTTATTATTCCAAGGTCACAGAGCTGGGAAGTGGTGGAGCTGGGGTAGGAGCACAGATCTGAGCCAGAGTCAATGCCTCATCCACTCCGCTGTGCTCGTTCACATAAAGGTCTGACAGCAGCAAAGCGACAGATCCCAAAGGCAGGGGCGCAGGTGGCTGGGCAGTCAGGAAGGCTGCAAGGAGGAGGCGGGGCAGCCACGGGCCTGGGGAAGGCTGTGGGTGGGGGGAGAAGGGGCATTCCAGATGGAGGGAACAATGTGCACAAAGGCACAGGAGCAGGGAGAGAAAACACTGGTGAGAAGAAACAGGAGGCAACAGGCCAGGTTGCTATGGGGGACACACTTGGAGGCCCCTCAGCCTGAGCTTCCTCTCAGGGAAGGTGGAGCCAGACACAGTGTGTGGGGAGGAGGGAGCGGCAAGCACTGTTCGTGGAAGCCCCATGTGGCTGTCAGGTTGATTTAAGCCAAACCTGTCTCTGGAGCCAGTTGTGGAGGGAGGGAGGGGCAGACAGAGAGAAGCATGGAGGCAGAGGCAGGGGCCAGATGGCACAGGCCACGTCAGCCACATGGAGGAGCACAGGTTCTCATCCAAGGGTAGGGGGAGCTTCAGAAAGGATCTTCAGCAGAGGGGTGATGTGAACAGGTGTGGCAGTTCATAATTTCTATAGCGGGGTCATAGAACATTCCCCATCCTATGTGCTCTTCTTACAATCCAACCCTGACATTCCATCACAGGGTGAATCTGGGCAGGCCTGTGACGAGGGCAGAAATGGCCCTGTGGGATTCCCAAGGCTAGCTTAGAAAGAACAGTACAGCTTCTGCCTGGAGCGTGCTCACACTCACACACTCTGGAAGGTAGCCCTGCAACCCAGTTACCATGCTGTGAGGAAGCCCAAGGAAGCCTACAGGAGGGAGACCATATGGAGACACCCATGCAGCAACAAACTGGGGCCCCGGCCAACAGCAACCAGCAGACCTGGGAGTGAGCGAGCCTTCAGGTGATTCCAGCCGGCAGACTTCAAGCCACCTTCAGTGCCGCATGGAACAAAGCCACACCTTCCCTACCAGGTCCTACTCAAACTAAAAATTCAAGAGCAATGTAAATATTCTTATTGTCGTTAGCCACTAAATTTCGGGGTGGTTACACAGCATTAGGTAATCAGAGCAATAGACCTGTGCTTTAGAAAGAAAACTTGTTAGTTCATTCTCACACTGCTATGAAGAATACTCAATACTGGGTCATTTATAAAGGAAAGAGGTTTAATTGACTCAAGTTCCCCATTGCTGGGGAAGCCTCAGGAAACTTACAATCATGGCAGAAGGCAAAGGAGAAGCAGGCACTTTCTTCACATGACGGCAGGATGGAGTGAGTGCAAACAGGAAATGTCAGATGCGTATAAAACCATCAGATCTTATGAGACCTCACTCACTATCATGAGAACAGCATGGGGGAAACCATCCCCATGATCCAATCTCCTCCACGTGGTCCCGCCCTTGACACATAGGGATTATGGGGACTACAACTGGAGGTACGACGATTTGGGTGGGGACACAGACCCAAACCATATCACTCTGCTACAAATGGCCTACATAAGCCAGACTAGGGGCACAAGTCTTGCCAGAGATGGAGGATCTCAGTGAAAAATGAAGAGGCAGTGGGGCTGGAGAGAATGGGGGAGCAGAGCAGACAGGACCAGTGACTGGTCAGATTCAGAGAGGACCCCAGAACTCCTCCCTGCCACCAAGCAATCACCTTGGATTCAGGTCACTCATAAAGGCCTTCTTTATAATTGTCAGATCAAAAGCACAAATGCCAGCACTGCATTCAGAAAAAAACAATTAATAATAATCATTCAATCTCCTGAGCTAAAGATGTAAGCTTATTTTTCACTATTGGCATCAGCATGAAACAGTTATTTTCTTACTCTAGTGGGAACTACTGGCCCAGGAGTCTTGCATATCCATGGGATGTCCAGAGGAGCTGGGTCCCAAGCACCCTAGAAATCCCACCAATGCCGGGTGCACTGGATGCTGGCCCTTCACAATCAGCCTCCAATGCCCACCTGGACCTCATCTATGGGGGCCATTCACTCCACCAGTGCCCCATGGGCCCCAGGCCCCCATCTCACTGGCAGGTCCCAGGTAAAGAGTTTTGTACATTCTGGTGGTTTCTAGGTAGCTGCAGAGGCCAGTGAGGCTTCTGTAGCCAGTCAGCAAACACCCACTGGGGCTCATTCTGTGCCAGTCCAGTGCAGGGCACAGAATTTGTAGTGATAAAGCAGACACACCTCTGTTCTCAAACAGTCCATATCCAGTAGTGGAGAGAGACCCAGATCCAAATATTAAAATGCCAGGCAGTGTAGGAAGGGTCTCCTGAGAGGACCATGCAAGGAAAGTCCACTCTGCTGGGGAAATCACAGTAACCTCTTGAAAGAGGCATCATTTGGGCTGAGCCTTGATTGATGGAGATGGGGGGGGTCAGAGGGAATGACATTTCCAGGAGAGGGACTGGATGAAATCACAGTCATGTGAGGTTGAGATTCCTCTGCTTAAAATCATTTGCTCACATTTCTCCACAGCTGCCACGTGACGCCAAATCCACCCTGGGCTTTGGGGTCAGTGGCTATGAGGATGTCTGGTCTTGTCTTGTGCCCACATCACAGGCTGAAACCTGAGTGGGTGGTGAGTCCCCGGACTCCTCCACTGACACTGACTCCTCCACAAAGGATAGCTCTCCTCCCTGTCACCTCCCCAGTGGGTGTAGGTGTGGGTGGAGAGGCTGCTGTAGGGGCCAGAAACTGGGAAGAGTGTGAGGCAGAGCACAGACGATAGCCGGAGACTGCGCAGAGGGTTTGCCAGGACCTGGCAGAAGGCGCACCACCCACTAGCCAGCCCCTCGCAGAGCCAAGCCAGAACCTTGGCCCACTCTGCTCTCGGCTATGCATCCACACTTACCACCCACACCAGCTCCTCAGAGCTCCTGGCCAAACAGTGGGATCCTGCCTGATCTTCCTGAGGTCCACAGAGCTGGGCTCAGGGCCAGGGCCCCAAGAGTTCTGGGAGGAGAGGGCAGGCAGGACAGATGTGGCATAACTCACTGCCATTTCTAGGCTACCTTGATGGGCTGCCCACCTCTCAGAAGCCTGTGTTTTTAGGAGAACAGTTCCTATGCCAGGGAAAGAACGTCTGCATCCCCGACCCACAGCCCCCATCAGCCAGGCTCACTTTAGAGAATGCCTGCAGCTGTCAGAAGGTGGTCTAAGGGCTGAAAAGTCAAATCTGCTTCCTCATTGTGCAGACGAGCAACCCAGTCCTAGCAGAGACCAGGCTGACTCAGCTATCCCATCGGCTCAGTTTCTAGAAGAGAAATGGGAATTGCTGGGATAAATGCTGGGAAGGACCTGCAGAGGGACTTGGCTCTTGTCCTGCAGCTGGGAAGAAGGCCAGGCCACCCCGGTCCAGCATCCCCCGCCACACAGGGCCCTCGGGGGAGGCCCCCACCATCACTGTAACCTCTGTTCATAGTCTACCATTACTGGCCTGACTGTGAGGTGCATGGCCCCCAGGCCCTGTGGTGACAAGTGAAACAGTTAGAGACACCAGCTATATCCGTCTGAACCTTGTTTCCTTTGGCTCTGTTTTAACCAAACAGAAAATCCAGTCCCATCTTTCTTCAAAGGCGGGTAGGCTTGGGAGCTGGACTTCCCCCTCCACACCCCACCCTGCTACCCTGGGCTACAAAAGGCAGCCCCAAACTGGGATCGCATCTTTGGCAGCTTCCACTAGAGCCCTGAGGGGCTGGCTGTCTCACCATAGGCTCAATGAGGAAACACGTGAAAAACCCCATTTCAAATCATCCCCCAAAGACTCAGTCGGTAATTAAGAAATATGCAAAGCTCTTCATTGGACACTTTAATTAAGTGTGTTAATTCCCTCTGCTAAAGGACGCTCAGCTGCCTGAGCCTCACCCAGAGATCCAGAGAAGATGGAAAGGGGTGGGTAGAGGGAAGGGAGGAGTGGAAAGAAGGTCAGGGAGGGAGGAGTCAGCCAGACAGTGGCACAGGCTGGTCTAGCCCAGGCCCTTCTCCTGCACCAGCTAGGAGGCGGACGCTCTCCCTTCTCCATTGAATGCCCCGTCTCACTATCCTGCACCCACCTCATCTCCTCTATCCAAGCTCAGGGGGCTCAGTAAGGATGCCCATCACAGCAAGAAGGAACAAGGCAAGTGCATCCTAAAGGATCCCACCTACATAACTGTGTGGACAAGGGCAGAAAAAGGAAAGGCAAAATAAAGGTCCCTTGTGATCAGGAAACCTGAGATTCTAGACAGGAGTGTTCCCAGGATAGTTGGTCCTCCAACTCCTCCTGAACACCTTCAGCAGCTCTGTGGTTGCTGGGGACATGACGGTCTGCTGGGATTCCACATGTGACTGGCTGGGGACTGGAAGATGTAGTCTCCATTTTCCTTCCTATACCCTGGCCCTCCTCCTGCTTCTTCCCCAGAGGCTCTACCTTTAACACAAAGAGGCAAATTCCAGAGAAACATGCTGCCAGCGCAGCTGGGCTGGGAGAGGCCCCATTCTCAGGTACCTGACCAGAGCCCCGGCCACCACAGAGGAGAGCTCACCCCGCTCTCCTGCCCTGCACAAGGTGCTATCATCCTTGGCTTTCTTCTTTTCCTCTCTAGCTTCCTCTCTTTCTGCCTCCTCCCCAAGGCTGACTGAGGTATAATCAACAAACGGAAAATGTATATATTCAAGGTGTAAAATGTGACATTTTAATATACAGAGAGTTGACCCTTGAAGAAGGCAGAAGTTAGGGCTCTGACACCCTGCATAGTCAAAAATCCTCATCCGACTTTTGATACCCCAAATCTGAACCTCTAGCCTACTGTTGACCAAAGCCTTCCTGATAACATAAACAGTTGATTAACAGGTATTTTGTGTGTTATATGTGTTATATACTCTATTCTTAGAATAAATAAGCTAGAGAAAAGAAAATGTTATTAAAATCATAGGGAAGAGAAAGTAGATTTACTGTTCATTAAGGGAAAGTGGATAATCATCTTTGTTGTCTTCACGCTGAATAGACTAAAGAGAAGGAGGAAGGGAAAGGGTGGTCTTGCTGTCTCAAGAATGGCAGAGGCAGAAGAGGTGAAAGAGGTGGACAGGGAGGCAGGACATGCAGGCACACTGGTGAATTTTACAGAAAAATATCTACCTTTAAGTGAATGTGCATAGTTCAAACCCATGTTGTTCAATTATCTGTCTACCTACCTACCTACCTACCTATTCATCTACCTATGCTATGTATTGCTTAATGACAGGGATAAGTTCTGAGAAATGCATCATTAGGTGATTCTGCCACAGTATGAACATCATAAAGTATGCTTCCCAAACCTAGGTGTTATAGCCTACTACGCACCTAGGCTATAATGGTACCCTATTGCTTCTAGGCTACAAACCTGCACAACACACATTACTGTAGTGAATACTGTAGGCAATAGTAACTCAGTGGTATTTGTGTATCCAAACGTATCTAAACAGCAAAGGTACAGTAAAAGAATGGTATAAAACATCAATAGAGCTCGCAGGCCTGGAAGCTGTTCTGGGTGAGTCGGTCAGCGAATGGTGAGTAAATGTGAAGGCCTATGACATTACACTACAATAGACTTTATAAATACTGTACATTAAGGCTATGCTAAATTTATTTAAAAAGATTTTTCTTTAATAATAAATTAACCTGAACTTTGCGATGGAAACGTGTTAGGGAAAGCTAGGTAACGAGTGGGCCGCAGCTGGGCCACTGGGGCAGGCCGGGGGCGCCACGGTGGGCCTCGAGGTCCTTGGGGCCCGTGGGCTCTCGCTGCCGCCCGCCCCTTCCGGCTCCTCCCCTTAGTGCAAAGGGCGCTTGAGCGAGGTGATCGGAGCAGTCGCAGCGAGGACCATGTTGCTTCCGAACATCCTGCTCACCGGTACACCAGGGGTTGGAAAAACCACACTAGGCAAAGAACTTGCGTCAAAATCAGGACTGAAATACATTAATGTGGGTGATTTAGCTCGAGAAGTCTGATCATCGGATATCATGGAGTCTGGCAAGATGGCTTCTCCCAAGAGCATGCCGAAAGATGCACAGATGATGGCACAAATCCTGAAGGATATGGGGGATTACAGAATATGAGCCAAGAGTTATAAATCAGATGTTGGAGTTTGCCTTCCGATATGTGACCACAATTCTAGATGATGCAAAAATTTATTCAAGCCATGCTAAGAAAGCTACCGTTGATGCAGATGATGTGCGATTGGCAATCCAGTGCCGCGCTGACCAGTCTTTTACCTCTCCTCCCCCAAGAGATTTTTTACTAGATATTGCAAGGCAAAGAAATCAGACGCCTTTGCCATTAATCAAGCCATATTCAGGTCCTAGGTTGCCACCTGATAGGTATTGCTTAACAGCTCCAAACTATAGGCTGAAATCCTTACAGAAAAAGGCATCAACTTCTGCAGGAAGAATAACAGTCCCCACGGTTAAGTGTTGGTTCAGTTACTAGCAGACCAAGTACTCCCACACTAGGCACACCAACCCCACAGACCATGTCTGTTTCAACTAAAGTGGGGACTCCCATGTCCCTCACGGGACAAAGGTTTACAGTACAGATGCCTACATCTCAGTCTCCAGCTGTAAAAGCTTCAATTCCTGCAGCATCAGCAGTTCAGAATGTTCTCATTAATCCATCATTAATTGGGTCCAAAAACATTCTTATTACCACTAATATGGTGTCATCACAAAATACTGCCAATGAATCATCAAATGCATTGAAAAGAAAACATGAAGATGATGATGATGATGATGATGACGACGACTATGATAATTTGTAATCTAGCCTTGCTGCATGTAACATGTATACTTGGTCTTGAATTTATTGTACTGATATTAAACATGCATGCTGGATGTTTTCAAGTTGTGTTTTAGAAAACTTTAATAATATTTAATGAGTAAATACAATTACCATACTTTTCAATTTAAATGAAGGTTCAGCCTTAAAAGTGTAAAAAAAAAAAAAATAATAATAATAATAATAAATTAACCTTAGCTTACTATAACTTTTTTTACTTTAAAACTTTTTAACTTTTTGACGTTTATAATAACACTTAGCTTAAAATACATTGTATCGCTATATAAAAATTCTTTCTTTATATCCTTATTCTCTATGTTTTTGTCTATTAATTTTTTTTTTTACTTTTTACACTTTTTTGTTAAAAACTAAGACACAAACATACACATCAGCCTAGGCCTGTACAGCGTCAGGATCACCAGTATAGCTGTCTTCCGCCTCCACATCTCCCCTGGAAGGTCTTTGGGGCAACAGTAGGCATGGCGCTGTCATTTCCTGTGATAACAATACTGCTCTCTGGAATTCCTCATGAAGGACCTGCCTGAGGCTGTTTTACAGTTACCTTTTTTAAAAAAAGAAGTAGAAGATGTACACCCTAAAATAACAACAAAAAGTACAGCACAGGCAATACTAGGCAACAGGAATTTTTCAGCTCCATTATAATCTTACGGAACAATTTTCATGTATGTGGTCTGTGGTTAACGAAAACACTGCTATGCAGCACATGACGACACATACATTGTGAAATGATTACCACAATCAAGCTAATGAACATATTCATTACCTCACATAGCTTCATGTATGTGGTAAGAATACTTAACATCTATTTGACGAGACACAGAAAGACAAATACTGCCTGATCTCACTCATATGTGGAAACTAAAAAGGTAGAACTCATACAAATAGAGTGTAGAAGGGTGGTTACCAGGGGTCAGAGGTGGGGAAATGGGGGGAAATGCTGATTAAAGGGTACAAACTTGAGGTTATAAGAGGAGTAAGTTCTGGAGACCCACTTTACGGCATATGACTCTAGTTAATAATAATACATACTTGAAATTTCCAGCTTTTCTTCTTCACTTTCCAAAGCCCCCAGGCCTAGCCTGCCCACCAGTCTTGGCCTCAGCCCTTCCCTCCCGCAGAGCCTCATGAGCTCTCAGGACACTGCAAACCATCCCTGCCCTGGGGCTTCTAAACTGAGAGTCCATACCTGACTTGAGATTTCCTCTTGTCCCCCAGCCTGAAGCAGACCCTCAGGGCACTAGGGACAATCCATTTCCCTGCCTGCTACAGCCAAATCTGCTGTGAGGACTAATGACTTGAGGTACATTCCCCCACAGAATGCATCCCATTACCTTACCCTAAGAAATGTTGGAGCCAAAAGTCACCCCCCAACTTCAAAATCAGGCAGAAGAGCACGGGTGCGGAGGGAGAGGCAGTACTATCCGGCACGCGACTACTGTGCACAGGGAGTACTTGTACTTATTTATGACTCATGAAAATAAGATTTGAAAATATCATTATTTAAAATAGTATCAGAATAAAGTAGCTGTAAATGAATAAAAATGAATAGGCTCCCAATCCCTCTGAATATCCCTACTGTATTTGGGGAGATCCAAAACCATTCTCCCAGTGTAGGAGTCACCTTTTAAGCTATTTTGTAGGCACATAACTGAGACTTCTCCCAACAGATGTTCACATAAGGCTCTACCAGATTCAACTGACATGCTTCTGGTGAGACAGAGAATTCCCTCTGGATTGCAAATTCAGGGGCAGCCATGATGTGCGTTTCAGCACTGGCACCTGCCAGAAGACAGCATAGGAGCCGTGGTCTCCCCATGGACGTATTCTGTATGACTCAGGCTGCTGCTCCAAGCCCAGACCTCTGACCCTCCCAAGGACTCTATGAACTTCCCAATCATTCCTCTAATACATTCACTGTTTGCTCAAATCACCCACATGGAGAAGAGTTTCTCTCTCTTATTGGCAACTATGAATTCTGAGAGAGATAAAATATAAGGCAAAAGTAATGTAAGCTAAAAAGAGAAAACTGGATCAAAAATTTGCTTACCAAAAAAAATCCTGAAAAATCTCCCCTAATTATTGAAGTTAGACTAAGAAACTGTCTAAACTCCCTGGCAGTCAAAGGGGGAAAAAGGAAGCACGACCAACAGTAAGATTCACAGTGTTCAGGAGATAAAACTATACTAACTGCCAATATTGAGCTTTTTATAAGAGCTGGGCAGCAGAAAGTTCTCAAAAAGAGTCTGGAGTGTAGAAATTTTGTTGCCACTTAAAGGGCAAGTCTACACATTTATATAATCAACTGGATGAACATCCCAGATGAAAATCAAGGTTGATAACCAGACCAGGCAACACTGCCTGCCCAGACTGATGTTCCCTAACAAATGAAGACACAAAAACACAAAGGTCCCAGGACTGTAGCTCTGGTCAAGATGGAGTAACAGGGACCAGATTTAGTGTCTAACCTGAAACAACCAAACGACAAACAAGATATATGAAACAACAATTTTGAAGCCACTGGATATTAGGCAATGATGATCCCTGAGATACACGAAAAAAAGGAGGGGGAGCCCCACAGATTACTGCCCTCAGAAAATTTCAGACCACAGCACAGGAAGTGGTGACCTAGGTGGAACCCTGTGGACACCCTAGGTTGACAGGATAGGGCTGAGGCTTGGAGAAAACACAGAAGCTAGAGTTCAGAAGATGGAACACCAGAGAGGAGGGAAATGCAGAGAGGGAACTGCAGAGACCTGCAAAGGGTTTCCCTCAAGCCTTCAGCTGAGCATTGATCAGCAAATGTGTATGAGGAAACTACCTGAGACAGAGGAAAGACTGCCCAAATGGACCAGGGGAAACAGTGCTTGGCATCCACACCAGGCTGGAGACAGTGTTCATTCCCAGCAGCCAGAGCAGAACGCCTCATCATTCACAGGACACTGGGGAAAGTCCTCAGCAGGGCTGGGCCTCATAGTGGGTAAATAATTAGCCATACACAGAGCCCTGCTCTGGCCACAGCTAGCAAATCTTAAGAATATTTATGGGAATAGAAATACTATCTACACACAACATGGCAAAAATCACAATGTCTGATATCCAATAAGAAATTATGAGGCATGAAAAAAGTAAGAAAACAGGCTCACAAAGAGGACAAAAAACAATCAACTGAAACCAACCCCAAACTGACAGAGATGTTAGAATTAGCAGATAAAAGATATTAGGAAATAGTTATTATAATGGTGCTCCATATGTCTAAGAGTTACATGGGGTAAGAAATAGATTTTCAAAGACACCAATCAAACTTCCAGAGGTAACAACTACACTGGCTGACATGATTAGACAGATTAGATGTTGCAGAAGAAAAGATAAATGAACCTGAAGACAGTGATAAAAACTATCTAATGTGAAACACAGTGAAAAAAGAATGAAAATAAATGATCAGAAACCAGTAAACACCATGACAACGTCAAGTGGTCTAACAACCATGTAATTGGAGTCTTCAAAGGATAAAGGGAGATGTAGTGACAGAAAAAATATCCGAAGACACAACTAAAAATCCTCCAAAATTGAAGAAAACTATGCATCCGTAGATTCAAAAAGTCTGGTGAACCCCCAAGCAAAGGCAACATAAAGGAAACTACAGCAAAGCACATCATAGTCAATGATAAAGAGAAAATCATAGAAGTAGTCAGAGAAAAAAGACACATTATATACAGGAAAACAAACATAAAAAGGACAGTAGCTTTCTCCTCAGAAACAATGCAAGCAAGAAGACAATGGTACAATATCTATAAAGTAATGAAAGAAAAAAACTGTTAACCTAGACTTCTGTGTCCAGGGATGACATTTTTCAAAAACAAAGGTGAGACAGACTTTTTCAAACATAAAAAAGCTGACAGAATTCATCACCAGTAGACCCTCACAACAGGAAATGTTAAAGAAAGTCCTTCAGGAAGAAGTGAAATGATACCAGATGGAAAAGTAGATTTAAACAATGGAATGATGAACATAGGAAATGGTCACTACATGGGCATGGAAGATCTTTCTCTTATTATTTGAGTCTCTTTAAAAGATAATTGACTATTTAAACAAAACTGGCAACAATATATTAGATCACAGATGTAAGAAAACATAGAGAAATATCTGTTATGGTTGGGCATGGTGGCTCATGCCTATAACCCCAGCACGTTGGGAGGCTGAGGCAGGTGGATCATGAGGTCAAGCAATCGAGACCATCCTGGCCAACATGGTGAAACCCCGTCTCTACTAGAAATACAAAAATTAGCTGGGCATGGTGGCGCACGCTTGTAGTCCCAGCTCCTCAGGAGGCTGAGGCAAGAGAATTGCTTGAACCTGGGAGGCAGAGGTTGCAGTGAGCCGAGATCATGCCACTGCACTCCAGCTTGGCGACAGAACGAGACTTCATCTCAAAAAAAAAAAAAAAGAAAAGAAAGGAATATCTGTTACCCTGTCAGAAGCTATGCAAACCAGGAGAAAATGAAGTGCCATGTTTGAAACACTAAAAGAAAAATAGTGTCAACATATCCAGCAAAAATCTTTCAAAAATGAAGGTGAAATAAAGACATATGTTGAGACAATTCACTGCTAGCAGATCAATAATACAAGAAAGAAAGCTCTTTGGGCAGAAGGAGCAGGGTACCTGCACATTCACACTCACATCACATGTGGTCAGCATGTGCACTTTAAAGTCCGACAGACCTGGGTTTTAATCCTGGCTCTGACACTCATTTCTTGTGTGATTTCGGGTTAGTTTCTATTCTCTCCGAGGCTCATCTTTCTTCATACATGCAATAAGGACAAAAATGCCTATCTTATAGAATTATTATGAATTCTATGAAAGTAGTAACAAGTTAAAATTCAGGGAATCTGGGTGAAAGGCCTATGTTAAAGTCTTTGCATAATGCCTGCAACTTTTCTATAAGCCTAAAAGTGTGTCAAAATAAAAAGTTAAAGAAAAAAAATGATAATTATTTTAATTACATGCACACATCCCTGTCTCTTAGATTCCTGGCACATTCAGAAAATGGCTCCTGACTAATTAAACATTTTGGTCAGCATGAAATTTTCCTAAGGAACTGGAAATATAACTGTACCTGGCATGAACTGAGGCTTCACGAAGGACCAGGACTTAGCTGGGCACTGGAGAACTGCTATCCGCCCTTGTAATCACAGCCCAGGAGATAAAGAAAGCCTGGATCAATTAATTCAGTGGCCAGGGCCCATGTGTAACCACCATGTGTGCACATGCACAGAGATGCATGCAAGTACACAATATATACAACACATGCTCAACTCAGCAGACACCAGAGGCCTTGGTGTAGGTAGGAACTCTTTAGTTCCCCTGGTGTCTTAGCTATGACGACTGATGGTCAAATCAAGAGAGATTTGACTGATGGTCAAAATACCTTCAGGGTTACTTGAAAATCACCTGAGATATGACCAAACAGCTTGTATGGACTGCACACCTCCTCCCAGCCATAGTCATCCCACTCATGTTCTGAATCCTCTCTGCTTCACTGAGCCTTCTCACATATACTTGGCAGCTTCAAAAAGGAGTAGGATCTCTCCTCCAGGACCTAAAAGCAGCACCAGTACCAGCTAGCTTTGAGCACTAGCCACCCTCCTCTTACAGCTGAAAGAACAGGAGTCTACATCCTTGGTACACACAGTTACTCTCTGCCATAGCTTCCCTGGAGAGCAAACTGGAGCGGGTAAAATAGAGTCTATCTCAATTGGTTTGAGGCTCAACCCAACTCTGGCCAGACCCTACACAGGCCAATTCTGCCTGTGCATTTGAGCAGTTGCATGGGTGCTGTGAAGAATTAATTCATAGTATGTGTAGGTTCTAGAGAAGGCAGAAGTTAAATTCCCACCACCATCTGATCTTTTGACAAGGCTGGTATTGATGTAATTTGGTAGCTTATTTAACTGACAGGAAGTCTTAACTCATCCAACCAGCATGGACTTTGGCAAAGTAATGTACATGCTCATCCTTTAATACCCAGGGCTTAACTGCTGGTAGTGTTGATGTTAAAAGCCTCAGTAATAGGAAAAGAAGGCTGAGGCAGTGAGAATGGGTAGACAGAATATTGAGAGCGAAGCTTGTGTTTCTCAGGTTGTCAGCTGAGATCCAGTCAGAGGGCCTGTTACAAGGCTAATGGGCCCATAACCCCCACCCATGATGACACAGCTGTGGTCTGGCCATGAGACCAAGCTTGCTCAGGCAGGTGGAAGGAGCCTCCAGACTGGAGGCTGATGTAGGCAAGACATCATCCCAGATGCCCACTCCCTTCTCAGAGGAACCCTTGGGCCTGGTAGCCACAGTGCTGACCTGCTAACCCAGAGGGCCCTGTGGTCTCCATGAACACAGGGAGCTGTCCCTGCACTTCTGCAGCCCCAGCTTGTCTTCCTGCCCTTGCATATACCCTCATACAGCCTGCCGACTGCTGCTCAACCTTTCTGCTTTGCCAAGCAGGAGCGGGGCACAGGCCCAGGCCCAGTCCCAGCCCCTGCCCCTGCAGAGCCACATAGTGAGGGGGAGCACAAAGGGCAGAGTGAACTTCTAGACCTCCTCATTCAGTCAACAGAAAGAACCCTCCTCTTGCCCCAAGAAGGACTCAATGTCACCTGCTCAGAACTGATTCAAGAGTACGGATGGCCTTTCCAGTGAAGTTTAGAGATGAAGACCATTGACTCTCGGGTGGAAAATGCACTTCAGATCCCAAGGACCCTGGGACTGGGAGTAGGCACAGGACCACCCAGGAGGCCAGGAGGCTCACTCTGTCTCTAGCCCTTATGGACTGAGACTGCTGGTCAGGGATCAGGGTCACCAAGGGCCAGGCTGGGAAATAGATCAAGTGGAAGTGTGTCAATGTCCACATATGCTCCCCTGACTTGCATGGTTCCAGGGCAAGGAGATGGTAACATGCTGCAAGCACTTGGTCCCTAAGGAGCCCTTTTCAAAAGCAGTACCACAGATGAGCCCTAGAGGAGACTGGAGCTGATCTTGTCAGAGGAAATGCGAAGCCACAAAGAGGGGCCACTTGCCCCAGGATCACACAGCACTAGGGTCATGGCCAGATACTAGCTCTTTCAGTGCACAGCCAAGGGCTTGACCTCAGAAATTGCCCTTCTTATTCCTGCTCTTGTCACTAATCTGAGCCCAGAAGGCTTACTGATGTGTTCCCGTGTCATGAAGCCCAAATGGAAACACACAGCATGGGAAGTGCCAAGGAGCAGCAGAGAGTAAATCACACCAAAGTCTGGAGGCCCAGCTTCTACAAGGATCACAGATCAGAGTGGCCTCAGAAAACCGCATCATGGCAAGACGGGCTTAGAGAATGTCTGGTCTAGCCCTGCATGTCATAGAGGAAAAATCCGAGGCCTAGAAAGCAGGAGGTTTTACTCAGAACACAACAACAGAACAGGAAGAAAGAACAACAGCAGATCAAGAACCAGGGCCTGGCCCCAGTGAGTGCTTCATGGGTTGGACCAGGCTGGCAGCTTAACCTGGGACAGGTCTCAGCTCCTCCTGGAAACTCCTATTCCTTATCTGTAGAATGAAGCCATCTCAAGTGTCACCTTCCTCTAAAATCATCATCTCATCTGTATTAGCTATTTGTTGCTTTTAGCCAATACCAGCAATTTAGTGGCTTAAAACAATATATTAATACATTTATTATATCACAGTTTCCATGGGTCAGGAGTCTGGACATGACTTAACTGGATCCTCTGCTCAGCATGTCACAAGGATGTAATCAAGTTGTCAGCTGGGCTACATTTCTTTCTGGAGCAGGGAGTCATTTTCCAAGCTTGCGTGCTGACTGACAGAATTTGGTTCCTTGTGGCTATAGAATTCCCCCCTCAGGGGCTGCTCTTAGTTCCTGAAGGCCACCCACATCCCTTGCCACATGATCCCCTCACAGGCCCTCTCCCAGCAAAGCAGCTTACTTCTTCAAGGCCAGCAAGAGGAGTCTCACAAAGAAATATAATCATTGGAGGGACTATCTTGTCACCTTTGAACCTTTGCCATATAACATAACCTGATTGAAGGAATCCCACCCATCACCTTTGCCACACTCTATAGGCTACCAGCAAGTCACAAGTTCCATCTGCACTCAGGGGAGGAGCCTGTGCAAGAGGGTGACTCACCTGGGGTCACCTTAGGTTGTATCTACCCTACCATCTCACAGTCAGGTTCCCAAGAGATGCAGCCTTTACTCTACTCCACCTCTGCCTTCTCTCCTACTGTGGTGAACTGGGCTGATCATCTGGAACAAAACCTCACTGGTCTCTGCCTAAGACCAAAGCTCTCCTAGCTGACCCTGACAGAGGCTGACTCCTGCCTGTGCACTTTACTGGGCATTTTCATGCTGCTCTATCCAGTTCTCCCACATCACACCCAGCCCTTCCCCAGGGAGAGGTGAAAAGACCAGCAGACACAGCTGCCCAGACCACAGCTCCAGCTGAGAGTGGTCTTCTTGCTACATGATGGAGGCAGGAGAGGAGCCGAGTTCTTCTGGCCCAACATCTTGAATGCTGTCCTCTTCTGACAAAGATGGGTGAGAGCCAGGGTCAGCTGGCTAGCTAGATACCTTTTCAGGTCTCCAGTTCACTTCTACTCTGGGAAGCAGCCTGCAGTGTTTGGGCTGAATGTAGGGGAGGAAGGGGAAACTTAAGGAATCAGAATCAGGGGAGAATTTCCAGATCCTGTGCTACAAGTAGGATTTGTTAATATCCTTTAAATAATTTGGGAGTAGTTTCTCCCCAAAAAGAAACCCTTTGGAGGTTTTCTCTGTTCAGAGAAGTGCGGAACCAAGCAAAGATCACCTAATGCCAAGACCTGAGCACAGCAGCCCAGAGACACAGTGGGGAAGAGCCAGACAGCCTTGGGGAGGAAGAGACAAAGCTCAGCCTGCTCCTCAAAGCCAGTGCTGGCAGCACAGAGGCAGTGTGCTGGAAAACCCTCCCTCAACCTCCAAGGCAAGGTAAGAGCCCTTCTCTCTTCTCATTCCTCCTGCTTTGCTGGGCTAGAGCTCCTCATCTTGTCCTCCACACAAACACAGAACTGGTCACATCGTGCTGTGCCCTTATACTCATCAGTGGCTCCATGGGAACCTCCAGCCTTTAATTCAATTTGGTCAGAATCCTGGGATGGAAAGTGCCACCTGGAGCTTGACCTACTCTGGCTCCCAAGGGCCCTGTGCATGGCCCACAAGCCCCAGTCTGTGTCTGGTAGGAAGCAGTGTCTGTGAGCCTGTCCCTTCGGTCTCAGCACTTCTGTGCATTTCTTTTCCCCAATGCCCCTTGCTTCCCCTGTTTGCCCTTCTAGCCCTCCCACTTTACTGGACAAGGGAAAGAAACAAGAAACGTGTTCTAAGTGCCTCACTTACTATTCAGTCTGTGCAGGGTTTATTCCCCCACTCACAGACAGGGTCAGAAGGAACATTTTCTCTTCCTTTCTCAGAATTAGCACAACCACTCCCAGAGAGAAAGGTTTTCCTTGTCTCTAGGGACTTGTCTCTGGTGCACAGGCCACAGTTACAGCTCTCCAATCCTGGCAGATGGTCCTCCTCCTGCCTGCCCCAGGGTTGGGAGAAACGAAGGGACCAAAGGAGGCTGGAACAGGTCAAAGCTGGGCTGAGTTGTCTGTGGCTCAGCTTTCCAGACCAGTTTTTCTCTGGGCCAGCTGCTCCAGGCAGAAGAGCCACCTCTGCTGAGCACCAAGATGAGGGGACAGCTCTCCTTACTCACCCTGAACTCACAGACAGCCTAGCACTGCTCAAAGAGGCCAAGGGCAGTGACTAAGAAATGCTGTAATCATTGATGCTACAAAATTAGGATTACTCCACATACCAGCTACCCTGGCAAAGGAATACCCAGGTGGTGCTCAGTAACCTCCAATGGGCACTGCCTGTGCAGAACAGGAAGGGCAGGGAGCAAAGGTCATCAGGCCTTTGGAGGGTGGGGTTTCAGGCCTTAGAGTAGATCATGAGCTGACCCGTGAGCAGGGGGCTGCACCAATTGACCTGAACAGGCTGTCCTCTCTGGGTTGGGGGTGGGTTCAAAATGGCAGTCCCTGCCTCCACTCTGGCTCCCTGGCTTTCACCCTTAGCTTTTTGTGCAAGCCAACTTAAGATGGGTTTCTGTTCTCCAAGCCATGGAAAGGGGCACTCCCTTATACAATGCTGCTCTCTCTCAAGTCCTTGGAGACTCCGGAGCTTGCGGGGTGATGGCACTCAGCAGACAGGCATGGGGAAAACATCCAAGAAAGCAAAGGAAGTGATCAAGTGTCCACTGGAAGAGAAGTCCAGTGAGACAGGGAGGGACCATAACAGGGGCAGGAGGGGCTCATATACCTAATGATCAGAGGACAGGGGGACTCACACACCCAGTGCCCAACGGACGGGGGGCTCACATATCCTAATGACCAGAGGACAGGAAGCTCACACACCAATGATCAGAGGATGGGGACTCACACACCCGGTGACCAGAGGATGGGAAACTCACACACCCAGTGACCAGAGGATGGGAAACTCACACACCCAACGACCAGAGGATAGGCACTCACACACCCAATGACCAGAGAATGGGGACTCACACACCCAATGACCAGAGGATGGGGACTCACACACCCAGTGACCAGAGGATGGGGACTCACACACCCAATGACCAGAGGATGGGGACTCACACACCCAATGACCAGAGGATGGGGACTCACACACCCAATGACCAGAGGACAGGGGACTCACACACCCAATGACCAGAGGACGGGGGACTCACACATCCAATGACCAGAGGATGGGGGACTCACACACCCAATGACCAGAGGGCAGGGGAGCTCACACACCCAATGGCCAGTTTCTGGTCACATGCAACATCCAACCTAAGCAGGGAGCAGAGGGGGAGGAGTCCGGAAGGGCCAGCAGTCCTGCAAACACCCATGGAAGGCCAAAGCAGTCAGGGAACCCAGGGCATTGTGGTGATAGGATGGACAGGGGGAGCTTAAAGGGGCCAGCTTTGGTCCATCTGGGTACAGTGTGGCCTTGCAGAGAGAGACAATAGTCCCTCCCCTACAATCCTTCATTGTTCCTGAGGCCTCACACTGAGAAAGATCAAGAAAATAAACATCTCCAGTGGAGCTGAGCTTCAGAACTGGAAGGAAGCTTAAGCTTACAAGCCCTCTCTATAAATTCCATCCTCGGAATGTTTCTGTTCTGACCTAGTTCTGCCACCTGGATCTCCTGCCTCCAGTCAGACCACATTCTGCCTTCACCTTCTAATCCATTAGCATCTCCCTCTGGGTCAAAACCCCCAGTGGATCCCCACTGCCTGCAGGGAGGCCCTCCAGGGCCTGATCTTACTGACTCCTCCAGGTTCAACTCCTTCTCCCACCACTATTTCCCCACCTGCACCAGAATCCCACCACCCTGAACCACACCCAATTCCCCAGAAGCCCCAGGCTTTCACTGCCTTGGCACAGTCAGACCCTTTGCCTTCAGTGCCTCCCCTTGTCTGCTGGTGAGTTCCTGCTCACTGTGCAAAACCTCCTCCAGGAAGCCTTCCCTGACTCCTCCAAGCATATTACACTCATAGCCTTGCTTGTGTACATAATATTCATCTTAATACTGGCTGAGATTTGTTGCCTGCTTATTGTGGGCCAAATACTGCTCTGCCCACCTTTCACGCCTGAAGGCATATAACCCCAATGCCACAAAGCCTCTGCCCTTACAGTCCACCCTGGCTGAACTCCTTAGGGGAAGTAACAGAGCTGTGAAGATGAGGTGCTCTTCCCTGGAGCAGCTTTGGTGGCCCCAGCAGAGTGGGCAGGGTGAGTCTGTCCCACTTTTGGCCAACCTGTCTCTTAGCACGGATGGGGAGCAGGGGAAAACACTGGCCAGGGAGTCAAAGGGTCCTGCCATCTGTGTAAAAGCCTTCACCTTGCAGACATTCGCTTTCTTTATAAAACAGGATGAGCAGCCCTTCCTGTCAGATCACGAGGATGTGGACCCTACAGCTCACAATACAGAAATGATCAATAATTCTCAAAATCTTGCACTCCACTTCTCTTTCCCTCAACATCTGCAAGGAGGGAGGGGATGCAGACTGCTGTTACTATTAACAAAATTACCTGTCACTTTAGCTTTTATCATGTGAGTTTCAATCACGTGCCATGTATTGATGCACTTGGTCTTCCTGGTAATGATCACCCTACTGCACGGGTGAGGAAAACGAGCACCGTTGGTGCCAGTGCATACCAACACTGTCCATTTAGCAGGGGGTGGGCTAAGGTGGAAGCCCAGGACGCAGGAGGACCAACATGGTGATGGGGTGGGGGTGGGGAGCTGGGACCGGGTCTCTAAGCCCTGCTTGGTCTGCGAGGGACACCATATACCCCTCTTGGCTCTGCCCTCTCCCTGCCCTCCCAACCTACCACCAGGCTGTGGAAAAGAGTGCCCCTGGGCTAGGAGCACCTGGAAGCTATCACCTGCCCTGTCATTCCTCATCATGGTTCCTCTGTGTGGAAAAAAATACCTCTTGGAAGCGAAGTGCAGGGCAGCCCTATCCCTGTTGCTTGGCAACCACATCATCAGGAGAGGGGGAGCCAGCATGCTCCTCCCCACATAGTGCCCCCAGGTCTGGTTGCACCCAGGTGTAGGTGGGCCAGGAATGCCTCCCAGGAGAGGAGGTGGTAGGAATGGTAGGCTGGAGAGGATCCTGCATGTGGGACCCAGGGCAGTTCTGGGGGCAACGGTCGGCAGCACCCCCTGATCCCACACCTCTACCCCTGCAGCCCCTCTCACCAGCAGCAGGCTTGTCTCCAGGATGGGAGTGTCACTGGCTTGGCCTCATACTCAGAGAGGGCACGGAATTGCAGAACCAGAGTTAGAGCTCCACTGGCCCAAGGGGTCACACAGCCCAGCAGCCTTGAGAAGATACACTGAGAAAGCCAAGGCTGGGGCTTATCCAACACACAGCCAGCCAGTGGCAGACCGGGGATAGAATCAGGGTCTCCAGGGCCCTGGTATCTGGGCCTGGAGGGAGGCTGTGGCCAGGAAAGGGCTACCCCAGAGTAGGTGGGAACCAGCCATTTAGTTTAACTGGTTCTTCCCTTGTTAGTAATTAGTTCTCAGCTAGAACCACGGCAGTGGGCTGAGGGCTGACTTGGGGGGGATCTAGCTGCCCCCCATAGGCTCTGTCAACTCCCTTCAAACCACCCCAAATAAGCAGTTCTTTCCATGAAAGAATAGAGTGTCTGCTGTGCAAGGCCAGCTCCCACACGGAGACCCCACTTCCCTCCTCCCTGCTCAGGGCCCCGCAGCTTCCTCTTCAGCAAAGAGCTTGGCACAATATTTCCCCCGAGTCACGCACAGCAGATCTCCTGTCCAAAGAGGTCTTCTGTCCCCTCCTCTCCAGTCCTGGGCCAGAGCCTGCCTTTGAGGCAAGAGGTCCAACAGTCCACCGTGTTTCTCACAGTGACCTTGGTCTGAATTCTAATTCTGCCACATTCATAATGAGTCCGTGCGCAGGGCCAGCTCTCTCTGAGCCTCTGCCTCCTGACCCACAAAACAGGGATGCTCCCACATCCATCACAGGGTGGCTGGGAAGATACAAAATGCCTGGTGTGGAGCCTCTGGCACAGTGGATGTTCAATAAATGCCATGTGAGTGAACTCATGTGACGAAGGACAAAGGCTGTCATTCTTTTTATGCATTTCCTGGAAGTAACCTTTGCTTTGAAAGCTCTATTCTGCCCTCAGGGATGAGGTATCATCTGCCTCCTCAGGACTCAGGCCTGTCCCTTAGGTATGTCAGCCCTTTGGGACAGGTGATGACTGGCCCAGAGCATGTGGTCTGGTCACCTGGGCTCCCTCTGTCCTTGCTACCAAGAGATCAGAATAAATAAGCTTTTCTACTAAAAATACATGACTTTATTAAAATGCTAAATTATGCATATCAGTCAATATTTATTTTTTTTAAATCCCTTACTTTGTTTAGGGCAAAAGTTATGAAAATAATGAAAACAATTTTGAAATCTCAAGCCCCAAGATACGGTAAAGAACCTCCTAGGAGTTCTTAGGAATTGTGAGTCTTCATCTTTTCCTTCCCTTCCTCTAGGAAACAAAGACTGGCCCGCCGTTCCAAGTTCCCAGGGGCTTCAAGTCCCCAGGCCCTGCTTGGAGCCCCATTTCCTGGCAGCCTGTCTTTCCACCCTAACAAAAGCTGTCCATCTCAGGGCGTGTCTGGTACTTCTCCCTGGCAACCTCCACCAGAGCTCCCCCGGCTTCTCTTCCCTGTGGTGAGAAATAGAAAAGGATGGCAGACGCAGAGAAAATGCCCAGCTGCTTTCCTGGTAGTCCACCCCCAATGCTTATGAATTCCACTGTTTTACCTAACCTCTCTCACCTTCCCCGATGGTTCTGCCCAATAATTTACCAAAACTATTCACACTGAAACCAGACAGCCCTATACATTCAATGGTTGATTCATTCAGCAACAATGGAAGACATGGGTGGGGCGGACAGCGAAAATCTGCAGTCTGAATGGGACACAAATGGTACCACCCTCGGGCCTATCCCGAGCGAGTCTTCAATGTCGGGGGCAACACCTATACAGATAAATATTCATAGACTGATTTTAGGGATAGAATAAGGAACAAAAGGACAAGAAGGTTTTATTTATTTATTCATTTAGTGACAAGAGTTTCGCTCTGTTGCCCAGGGTAGAGTGCAGTGATACCATCTCGGCTCACTGAAACCTCCACCTCCTGGGTTCAAGCGATCCTCCTGCCTCAGCTTCCCATGCAGCTGGGATTATAGGGAGGCGCTACCATGCTTGGCTAATTTTTGTGTTTTTTTAGTAGAGACAGGATTTCACCATGTTGGCCAGGCTGGTCTCGAACTCCTGACCTCAAGTGATCCACCCGCCTCAGTCTCCCAAAGTGCTGGAATTACAGGCATGAACCACTGCACCCACCCTTATTTTGTTATAATTTAATGTGATTCATTATAATCTGGGGGCTGAAATGATAATGATAATCATATCATACAAAAGACGGTAATTACTATCACATCTACACAGCCAGAACATATTCTAAGTTTCTTTTTTTTCTCTGCTGGTAAGTTCTCTTGCTATGTATCATCAGAATTAAAGGTGCCACCTTCCTCTTATACCAACTACAGGTTAATTCTCCTCCTGACATCTGTCTGACTCTCATTCACACACATTTCTTTAAACAACTAAAAAAGCAAAGGTTTTTATCCTTGCTTTTTAGGTTTTACCCCAACATCCACGAAGGGGCCCCTTCTTATGCCAGCCACTGAGGAAAGGAGACAAACTGGGAAGAGAGAAAGCAAGAGCAGGAGGCTAAAGCTGAAAACAACAGGGTGATTTCCTCCAGATCTCAAAGTGAGCTCTGACAGGCTGAGGTCTGGTGTGTCCCTTCCCACCTCTGGTGGCCTGGCTGTTCTCATGTATTTCTTCAGAGACTAGGAATGAGGAAGTGCCCCCAAGAACTTCAGGTTTGTTGAGATGAACTATGAGTTGGGCATGCCCAAGGTTAAATGATCCAGCTGGGTGTGGTGGCTCACACCTGTAATCCCAGCATTCTGGGAGGCTCAGGTGGGAAGATCACTTGAGGTCAGAAGTTTAAGACCAGCCTGGCCAACATGGTGAAACCCAATCTCTACTAAAAGTACACAAATTAGCCAGGTGTGTTGGCATGGACCTGTAGGGCCAGTTACTCAGGAGGCTGAGGCACAAGAATCGCTTGAACCCAGGAGGCGGAGGTTGCAGTGGGCTGAGATTGTATCATTGCACTCCAGAGCAAGACTCCATCTCAAAAAAAAAAAAAAGAAAGAAAGATTAAATGATCCAATCCTTCAGAAAAGATTCTTAAGTGTTGCTGGTAAAAAAAAAAAAAAAAAAAAAGGTCTGCCTTGAAAAAGCAGCAGGTGTCAGGAATTTGAAATAAGATCCTATTTCAAAGCCACCTGAATTTCCTTCACTTTTAATCTACTGATGGGCCATCAGCAAATCTCACACAGCGAGGATAATCTCATCATTTTCAAATCAAGATATTTAATAAGCACAAACCACCTGCAGGTGGGGAGAGGTGAAATGATGACTAAGACATAGTCCTCAGAAGATGCTTAAAATTCAATTAGGGTTTTGTACCTGAAAAAGTTAACATTTAAAAATCCTTAGCTAACAGAGACAACAGAAGACAGGTCACAGGGAAGCATATGATCATATTTAAGAAATGTTCAGAGAAAAACAAAGCTGTGCCACGGTGTGTGGCCAGGTGGGCTGGTAGCCCAGGGTGGCAAGAGTGGAGCTGAGCTCCTCAGAGCAAGTGAGTCTGGAAGTTGGTGGGGGAGGAGGAAGCTTCCTAGGAGGGGCTGCTGGCACATCTACCAGGCCAATGAAGGGCTCCCTGCAGGAGGCAGGTGTTCCGTGGCGTGGCTGGTAGGAGGGTAGGGTCCGGATGGGCCAGGCTGTGGACAGAGGAGTGAGCCTTCCAGGCAGTGAGGGCCACTGAATGATCATTAACCCTTAACCAGAGAGGAATGGGCTGAAAAGTGCAGGGACCGCCCCTCCTCAGTACCAGCAAGCCAGACATCTGAGAGTCACCCTTGTCCTTCTGAACCTCCACACCATACACATACACTTTCTTTCTTTCCTTTTTGAGACGGAGTTTTGTTCCTGTTGCCCAGACTGGAGTAAAATGGTGCGATCTCGGCTCACCACAACCTCTGCCTCCCAGGTTCAAGCGATTCTTCTGCCTCAGCCTCCTGAGTAGCTGGGATTACAGGTGTGTGCCACATGCCCGGCTAATTTTGTATTTTTAGTAGAGATAGGGTTTCTCTGTGTTGGTCAGGTTGGTCTCAAATTCCAACCTCAAGTGATCTGCCCACCTCAGCCTCCCAAAGCACCCCATACACCCTCTATAGAACAGGGCAGAAGAACAGGCAAGGCCCTCTGAGTAGGGTAGGCTCTTTCCAAGACCTACTTTCTACACAGGACAAGTAGGACAAAGCAGTAGTAGCCTACTGCCTATAGAAGCATCCCCCTGCTCTGAAGCCTATGGAAGCTGCCTCTGACACCAGGCCCCCGAGGCAGGGCAGGCGCCCTGCTCTAGGTCCCAATAGCAGCTGTTCTTCTCTCATTATGGCTCTCATAGACCTTTACTGTAATTATACCCACAAATGTCTGTGCTCCCAGTGGACTGTAAGTTCCAGGAGGGCAGGGATACTCTCAAATAATAAATAAATAAACAGATAATGGAGGGAGGAAGGGAGAAGGAGTGGGGAGGGAAGGATAAATGAACAAATGACTAAACAACTGAACACCTAAAAAGCGCTGCCTGCAGGGTTGCTTCATGGCACAGCTCCAAGGAATGCTGTTCGAATTATGCCCTAAATGGACAGCACCTCCAGCAACACAATGCCAGGCGTGGGGCAGGCAGGTGGCTGGTTGGAGGGAGAAACTGGCCTGCTGGCCTCAGCTAGGAAAGCAAAGCAGACAGAGCTTTTGTGTGTCCATTCAATCTTCCTGCTTTCACTGGAAGAGTCTTGGAGAAGGGGATGTCAGAAGAAGACAGTGCACAGCAGACACATCCCTGACCCTCCCTTCCCCACCACACACACTAAGATGTGCTGGGTGAAGCCTGAAAGCCGACAGAATGCCATTAGAGCTTAGGAGGAAGACATGGATCCCACAGGCCCACTCTCCTTCCTCAGACACCTGCTCCTGTTTGTCTTCTCTGGACACCATCAAATGCCCCAGTCAGGACTGGTATATGTCACCCCCCATGTCGCCTACCACTGCCATCAGCACAAGAGCATATCCACTAGGCCCCAGAGAGCCATCTGGCACCAGTGGGACTGCACGGCCTCCCTGCCACAAGGAAATCTCTCACCCTGGGTCCACAGCACCATCCCCCACAATCCCAGCCTGTGCCAGGCTGACACTGTCAACCAGCCTATATTCCATGGGCCAGGGGGACAGTAGTACCTCTGGTGCCAAGAGGGGCTCTTTCACTGGCTTGAGGTATTCCTCCAGAGTGGCTTCTCAAGGGCCTCCCATTCAAACCAGTTTCCTGGTATCTTCAAAGACCTGATGTCCACTTGGGATTATCCAGCCCAGGGTATGCTCTACACCCTGGTCCATGCACGCCATTCCTCTTGGGAATCCATTGCCCCTGCCCACCAACCTAGAGAGACACCACCATTATGCTAGATACAGGAAATAAGATAAAGCCACATCCCCTCCAGCTCCTTCCCCCTGACCCCTCTCCAGGGGACTCGGCTCCTATCAGCAAGCCCATGCTGCTCTAGAAGACTCCGCTGAGCTCAGCTGGCCCATGTCCCCCATATACAGAAGGTAAAGGACCTCCGAGGTCATATAAAAAGGGAGAGTCAGGGTCAGGGTGAGGGCCAGCCCTTAGGAGGCTCTCTCCACTGCAGGGGATGCTGGTACAAATGACCAACAGCTGCCAAAGTGTGCAGGCAAGGTAGAAGTAGCGGCTGTGGGGTGACACCCCATCCCTGCCTACACAGAGATGCACATGTGCCCCACCTAACTCAAAAGCTCTGTAAAACAACCAACTAACGACACAACAAAGTGGAATCAGGCTTTTCAGGGCCTGCTTCAGGAAGGCACCAGGGAGGCCAGCAGCCCATCTCATGGATAGCAGTGATTCTCTAATGACCATGTTCCAAGGGACCACAACCCTGCTCCTGACCAACTACTCAGCATTTCTACCAGTCACAAGCCCCAGCTCTAGGCCTGGCCAGACAGCAGTAACCCTCACTTCCTCTCAGGGAGGCTCCCCCAGTTGTTGGCTTCCCCAGTTCAAGGTCATCTTACTTTACTCCACAATGACAGGCTAGTGAAAAATACTGGACTGGGAATAAGAGGTGGGGCTCCAGAGCAGAAGTAGGAACAACTCACAACGGGATTCTGGAACTCTGGGCAAGGCCTCCCTGTTCCCTGGGGCTCAGACTTCCCATGTGAACTTGTGGGAGAGGTGGTGGGTTCATTTCTTAGGCTTCAGCTCTCATTTCTGTCATTTTGGGAGCAAAGTCCTTCATCAGGGTAGGGCTCACCAGGGGCCTCAGTTCATCAGGGATTCTTAAGGAACTCAGATGTTCCCTCAGACTCACCAGAGACACGTTCTTCCTCAAATTCCTAGTTCCTTCTGAAGCTTGTGCAGACTTAGAATAAACAAATGTTTGTTGAGAACCTACCAACGTCCAGGCCCTTTGAGAGGCACTAAGGAAACATGAAGAAGTAAGAGAATTGTCTTCGAGCGACCATTTTTCAGACAGAAAGTGAGTCAAAGAGGGGGCCTCAAATTTTACTAAAGATAACATAGCTAAGAATTCAACTCCCAGGCTGCCTGATCCCTGCAGGCTATCTTCCAGGGCTGCAGGCCCGGTGAGACTAGCGCTGGGATGTGAATACCACCAAAATCCCTTATACACACAGGGAACGGTCAGCTCTATGAAACTGAGATTTATTAGAAACAGAAAATCAGAATCCAGGGCAAAGGCTAGCTGGCTGAGTGGATCTTGTCTGAAATGCCCAGCCCGGCCCCCAAACCCATCTCCATATTGGGCCTGGACACTACCTTCTAACGCCCTTCTCTGAACCATCCATCTCAGGCAATGAGCATCAGCAGACAGGAGCCAGCCACGTGACCTTCATAACCCTCCTGTACACACAGCACAGTAGCACTGTTCCTGGCCCACCCAGTCCTCCCACCGTTGCCTTTCTTTGGCCTCCCTTGTCAGAGAGGTACCAACCCAGGTGAACAGGACCGGTCTGTAGAGCCAGAGCTGGGGTTCTGAACCCCCAAGGACAGCGTCCTTCCACAGTAGAGCTGACCAGGATTCAGCTTGTCTCCGCAGCCCCACTCGAGGCCTCTGGAGGGATGCTCGGAAAGCCACTCCTTCCTACAGGTGGCAGAGGGGTCCCGGATCTTCGATCTGGGCTTCCCGCCTCAGAACCAACCTGGTTTTCAGAGATGTTTTTTGGGGGAGGAAGCCGGGCAGCGGACAAGCAGCCTCCCCCCTCCCCCAGCTCTGGCCGGCTGCCACGGTGACCTCCCCTCCCCCCAAGAAGTGCGGTGAGCTGGGAGGTGGGGATGGGAAGAATCCAAGGTTGCTCTTAGGAGGAGTGCTGGGAAGCAAGGCAGGGCGTGTCGCCTGGGCCCTTCTCTGCCCAGAGCCAGGTGTGAGGTGCCCCTATATCATTCCCCAAATCGCCTCGAGTTGGGGGAGCTCTCACTGTCTTTGCTCAGACCCCTCAGCATCAAGGAGGCTAACAAGCACCGGCGAAGGGCAGCGGGTCTAGAACCTTCTGTACCGAGTCGGACGCGAGCCAGGGGGAGGTAGGCGCCCGGTTCCCCATGGCCTGCATTCCGCTCTTTCGAGCAGAGACAGGCGTCGGTTTTTCTCCCCCCCGTGGCTGTTCGTCCCAGGGCCTGGACGTGCCCCTTCGCATGGTGCCCGGCAGGGTCCGCAGGGAACCCCCAGTGCAGGGAACCCCCAGTGCAAGCGGCCAGACCCCGGCTTCGCTTCGGTCTCCAAGGGGGGCGCCCGTCGCTCTCCCCACCCCCCGCCAGCACCGAGCCACCTGCGCGGTCGCCCCAGCCGGTGCCGCAGTGTGAGCTAGCCAGCGAGTCCGGGTCCTTGACGCCCTGGCCCGCGCCGCCGAGCGAGCCGCCGCCCTCCGGGCCCCTGCCGCGCCGCACCTGCACCCGCACCCCGGGCCCCCCACCTAGAATCCACCCTCACCTCTGGCGCCAGCGCCTCTTCCGTCTCTTTCCTGGGCCCCTCCCTAGTCCGACCCCACCCGAGCCGACCCCGACCTTCCCATCCCCGACCCTCTCCTCCACCCTGGCACGGAGGGACCTTTGCGAGCCGGGGCCGGGGGTCCCAATGGGGTGGGCGATTTGTCGACTCCGCGACAAGCCAATAGATTAAGCCGGGTACTTACCGCTCTGCTCCCCCAGGAACACCAACTTGAATTTTCTCAGTGGATTCCCAAATCTCCCCCGCGGACATGATGCTGGCAGCCGGGGCCGGGAGAGGAGGAGAAGGAAGAAGCGAAGGAGCAGGGAGGGGAGAGGAGGAGGGCGAGGGGAGGCGGCCGGCGGTGCGGGAGCCGGAGGGGAAGGGCTGGCTGCGCGTGGCCCTGACTCCCCCAGCTACGTCCCGGCCCCGGCCTGCGGCTGCGTGTCCGGCGGGGGCGGAGGAGGAGGAGAAGGAGGAGGAGACGCAGGAAGACTGGGGTTGGGCTGCTGCAGGCGGCGCTGACTGCGGTGTGAGGGGCGCGCTCTTTACGCCCGAGGCGCGGCGCTGCGAGAGGCGCGGGCGGAGCGGGGCGCAGGGACGGCGCGCGGGGCGGAGGAGCGCTCTCCAGAGCCGCGCCAGTCGGCCCCCTCCGCCCCCCCCTCCTCCGCCGGCGCCTGCGCTCTGCGTGCTCCCCAGCCTCTGATGTCATGCGGGGCCCGCGGCGCTGCGGGCTGCGGGGCGTGCACCCGCCCACCCCAGCCCGCACCCGGGCGGGAGAGAACCGCCTCGCTGTGCCTCTGAGGGGGCCCCGGATCGGACCGCCTCTCCCGCCCCGCTACGTCTGCTTCCCCACTCTTCCCGTCTTTTGAACCCAGAAAATGGCACGAAATTGTCAGGGACATTTGTTTCTGGTCTTTTAAACCTAGATGCCAGTCCCTTCCTCCACCTCGCGAGACACCGATGCACGGCACAGCCGTCCGACAGGGCGGAAAGGAACGAAGGTGGGGGGAGAGCCAGGGTGTGGCGAGGCGCCTCAGGGCGGGCAGACCTAAGGAAACCCGGCATACCTGGCGCAGATGGGGCTCGACTCTTGCCCCCTGTGGCTTCTAGCCCGCACTCCCCTCTCGAGGCCTAGACCCTTTATTTGGGCGGCTTCTTGTGGGGTCTGTGGGTGCCTCTGCAGATCTGGCCAGCGAGAGAGGAGCTGCCAATATAGGGCGCGCCTACCTCAAACCAGCGGCTCTTTGGATCACTTTATGCTAAATCCTAACCTACTCCATGGGAGAGAAGGAACGGTGACACTCTCAATGCCAGTGCCACTATCTCCAGGACGTCGCCCTACGTTTCTTGATCCTGGAGTCGCCAGACTGACAACGCCACTTCCCACCCTGGCAATTAGGTGTATCTGGACAATGAGCTATCTGAGGACAGGTGGGCGACGTCTCCTTGGCCTCCACTGGCCTGGCCCATCGAGGCACACGGACCAAGTTGTGAGTGGGCGAGAGCAAGAGCAGACGCCAAGCGCTAGAAGCACTCCCAGGTCAGCCCAAGTCTAAGGCATGCTGGTTAATTGAGGTTTTACAAAGCTGTCCCTTACTGTCCTGCCACCGCATGGTCTCGTTCATTTATGGCTGTTCAGTGAGCATTTATTTGAGATTATAATCTGCATTTCGGTGAACACGATGGTATGTGCATGCATGTGTTATACAAAGAGAATGGAGTGAGACACAGCCTTCGCCTCCAGATTTCTCGTGGACACTTGTTACACCCTTTTGACTTATGGGCTTGCTTGGGCAAGCCTGTCCTGGAGTGCTCACCTCGAATGCCTCTCCTATTTCTTATTAAAAACCTGACTGCAAGTTCCATAAAAGCAGTAGTTGAAGCTCCACCGTTGGAGCATCCCAAGGACATAGCTCAGAGTTTAAGAAATAGTTGTTGAATGTTTGAATGAACATATAGAACTCAAATCAAAATAACTGTCCTGTTCTCATGATCCCCTTTAGTTTGGAACCCCAGTGGTTGTAAGTCATTACTCTAGATTATCTGCCTGGCTGTGGCAGGCACCAGGCTGAGGGTAACCCTCCAGACTCCCACCTACTTCTCTGGGGCTCCTACTCTCCTAGAAGACCATATCAAGCTTGGGGCTGAAGAAAGCTCTAGAAGGAGAGGAGACTCCCAAGTCACAGCCCTTCCTGTCTCTATGAGTGATCCCTCCAAAGAAGGGCCAGGGAGCTACCGGTCAAGGTACCCAGCCATGCAACACTCCTCAACCTGCACCTTCTCCTAACATCTGGTTCTGTCTCCCTGTACCTTCTCATCCTGACCTGAGGAGATCATTGGTGGCAAGACAAAGCAGCTGAGGTGTGCCAGAAAAGGCACCATCTTTGGGGTAAGCCTAGGCAAGTCCTATACCTATACCTTCTCTGATCATCTGGTTCTGCACATGTAAGGTGGTATGGCAGTAGGGGAGGGAGTGCTGGGGCAGAGGCCCTCTGGGCACCTCTAAGCCTCCAAGTCATCCCATAAGCTTATCAGGTCCAGCTGGGCTGACTATGGTCCGCCTTACCTTGGGGGGGTTCTATCATAATTCTTCCAGTTCAAATGACAAAACTCAGCTCTGACTAGTGGGCTGGCTCATGTAGCTGGAGCAGATGCTGACGTTGCTCTCAGAATGTAGTCATCATGCTGTGGAAATGACAGCCTTAGAGGCTCCGAGTCTGCTCTGCTCCAAGTCTTTCTCCTCCAACTATCATTGCTTGTCTCCCCTAATTTTGGGTCTTGTCCTTAACCTGCCCTAGAGCAAACAGGCTTCCTCCAGGTAGAAAATCTGGCCACTGAACCTCAGGTTGGAAACCTCACTAAAAAGAGTTTCTTCCACACAGCATCTGTGTGTTCCATTTTTAAAAATTCTTTAAAGCTTCCTATTTGGTATGTGCTGTGTATATGTAAGTTACAAAGAAAACCTGTCACTATGAGTGCCCATTTACCCTCTACACAGCTGGAGAGCTCAAATATTACAGTACTTTTCAGGACCCCAGGAATTTTCTTCTTCCTCCCTCCCCAACTTGGAAATCCAGAATCTCGGCTTTTCTTTGAATTTTATCACATTTAGATGTGTCCTTCACAATACTTTGTTTTGTTTTGCATCTTTTGATTTTCATATAAGGTATCGAACTGTATATTCTGTCCTGACTTGCATTTTTCTTAACATCATGTTCCTGAGATCCATTTGTTAATTCATGTAGCAGCAGTTCTTTCATTTTCATTGCTGGTTAGTATTCTACTCATGCCCCAATTTTTAAATGATTTTCAGTAAAATGTGTTGTTTAATTTTTTTTATTTTAAATAATTGTATACTGACATAAAGGTTACAAAAAACAGTACAGGGAGTTTCTGTGTATCCTGCACCCAGCTACCACAACGGTATCATCTTACATCACCATACTGATTAGGAAACCAGTGCATTGGAAAATGCACCCAGCTTTGTTTCTGCTATTAACAAACAGTGCTGCTATCAACATTCTTTACATGTCTCTTGATGCCCCTGTGAAGTTTTTCTAGATATGTATCAGTAGATAAATCATGATATAAAAACAAGTGTATGTTTAATTTTATGCTAAACTATGTTTCAAACATATTTGTCAGATCCTATAGCACTACAGCATCATCTATATTTTTCATTTTCTTCAAGATCTTGGTTGTCCTCAGCCCTTTGCTATTATATATATATATATTTTTTTTTTAATTAAACTTTTTGAGATCATTGTAGGTTCGCAAAAAGTCAGAAAAAAAAAAAGACAGATCTGTGTATCCTTTATCTAGTTTTCCCCAAGAGTAAGATCTTGCAGAACCATATACTACAATATCACAATCTGGGTACTGGCATTAAGACAGTCAAGGTACAGAACATTTCTGTTACCACAAAGAGCCCTCACGTTCCCCTTATATAGCCACACCCACTTTCCTCCCACCCTCAACCCCTTCCTAACCTCTGGCAACCACTAATCTGTTCTTCATTTCAGTAAATGTGTTATTTCAAGAATCTTATGTAAGTGGCATTATTACACAGTATGTCACCTTTTGGTATAGGTTTTTTTCACTCTACCTGGCTGGAGCACTCAAACATTACGGTACTTTTGATGCCCCCCGGTGTTTCTACCCCTCCCTCCCTCCCCACCTTGGAAATCCAGAACCCTGGCTTTTCTTTGAGTTTTTATCACATTTGAATGTGTCTCCAACAATACTTTTTTGTTTTGCATCTTTTGAATTTTATATAAAATCTCAAACTGTATATTCTGTCCTATGACTTGCATTTTTCTTAACATTATGTTCCTGAGATCCATCTGTTGATTCATATAGCAGCAGTTCTTTCATGTTCCCTGCTGGTTACTATTCCACTGTATGTCCTATTTTTTTTCCACATAATTCTATGGAGATTCAGCCAGGTTATTGTTTGTAGCAATAGTTCCTTCCTTTTACAGCAGAATGGCATTCCATAGAATGTTTGTTTAACCACTCACCTGTGGAAAGGCATCTGAGTTATTTCCAGTTTGGAGCAATTACAAATAAAGCTGTTACGAACTATCATGCAGAGATTTTTGTGTGACAAGTAGTTTTTATTTCTCCAGGATAATGCTCAGGGAGTGCAATTGCTAGGTCATATGCATGTTTGTTTTTTAAAGGAACTGCCAGACTTTCCAGAACTGGGTCTACCACTTTCCACTCCCTGCCAGCAATGGACGAGTGATCCAGCCTCTTCACACCCTCACGAGCATTTGCTGTTGTCAATATTTTAAGCCATTCTGAGAGGAATGTAGTAATATCTCATTATGTGTTTGTTTGTTTGTTTTTTGAGAAAGAGTCTCGCTCAGTTGCCCAGGCAGGTGTGCAGTGGCTCAATCTCAGCTCACTGCAACCTCTGCCTCCCAGATTCAAGACATTCTCCTGCCTCAGCCTCATGAGTAGCTGGGACTACAGGCGTGCACCACCACACCCGGCTAAGTTTTTGTATTTTTAGTAGAGACAGGGATTCACCGTGTTAGCCAGGATGGTCTCGATCTCCTGACCTCGTAATCTGCCTGCCTCAGCCTCCCAAAGTGCTAGGATTACAGGTGTGAGCCACCATGCCCGGCCTCATTGTGGTTTTAATCTGCATTTCCGATGACTAATGATGTTGAACCTCTTTTCATGTGCTTAATTGCCATCTGTATATCTCTTAATGAAATGTTTGTTCATGTCTTTTGTCCATCTTTAAATTAGATTGTTTTCTTTACTGTTAAGTTTTGAGAGTTTTTATACTGAATTCTTTGTCAGATATATGATTTACAAATTTTTTTCCCACTCTGCTGGAGTGCAGTGGCATGATCATAGCTCACTACAACCTCAAACTCCTGGGCTCAAGTGATCCTCCCACCTCAGCCTCTTAAGTAGCTATGCACAGGAGTGTGCCACCACACCCAGCTGATTTAATTTTTTTTTTTTTTTTTAATAAAGACAGTGTCTTGCTGTGTCACCCAGGCTGGTCTTGAACTCCTGGCTTCAAGCAGCCCTACCACATCAGCCTCCTAAAGTGCTGGAATTATAGGAATGAGCCACCACACCAAGCAATTTGATAAGGTCTTTTTCAAAGCAAAAGTTTTTGAGTTTGATGAATTCCAATTTACTGATTTTTTCTTTTATGAATCGTGCCTTTTGGTGTCATGTCTAAGAACTCTTTACTAAGCCCTAAGTCCCAAAGATATTTTCCTATGTTTTTTGAAAATATTTCAAAAATAGTTTTATGTCTTACATTTAGGCTCATGGTCCATTTTGAGTGAAAGGTGTATGAGGTGTAAGACTTAGGCCGGAGGGGTTTTTGTTGTTGTTGTTTTCGGTTTTTTGCCCTTAGATGTCCAGTTGTGCTACAGCACCATTTGTTAAAAACATTCTATTTTCTCTATTGAATTTCTCTTACACCTTTGTCAAAAATCAGCTGGTCCTTGTTACTGTGGAGTGGTGGTGGAAGTCCAGCCTCCCCACATGGTCTGTGCTGATACTGCAGGTGGGAGGCCTTGGAACTGCCCACTAGAGGCAAAAGTCCTGTCTCCTATCTTGACCTTCTGTGATATCCCCATCCCAGCCAAAGGGTTGGGGCACCTTGATATAGCCTGGCGATGCTAGAAGTCTATACTCATCACTTAACTTTGCTGGCTAGGTAGGTGCAGGGTGGGGGACAGCACAGCTTTTCCTGTGGTGTCTGGCTGGAGTAGAACAGACTTGTCCTGGTCCTTCAACTAGAGAGATCAAGCTTTTATTGGAGCTTGATTTAGGTCTGTGCTTGTTGACGTTTCTGGGTTGCTACCTTCTTCAGCTCCAAGACCCAGATATATATGAAGTAAAAAGAAAGCCCAAAAAGCTCATCACGGTTTCATTCCTTGGGTCCCAGGATCTCTAACTGGTTCTGCCTTCTTTTCTCTACCTTTCAGAGTTTTCTTATGTTTGCTTTATTCATAATATCCAGAGTACTCAGTTATATTTAACAGGAGAAATAGGGAAGAGTATGCCTACCTCATCTTTCCACACACACATTTTAATATAAGCTTATATTTAAACATAACCTACAGGCATAAAACTCAACAAATCAGAAGTATACAGCTTAATGAATTTCAATAGAGTGAACAAACATATCCTTGTAACCACCACTCAGGTTAAGAAAAAGAGCATTACCGATATACCAGAAGTCTCCATCATACGCCTCCCAGTCACTACACAGCATTTTCCACAAAGGAAATAACTCTTCAGGTACATCAGCATAGATTGGTTTTGCCCATATTAGAATTAGAGACGAGTTGAGTCAAACAATATGTACTCTTTGGAATCTCTTTCATTCAGTATTGGGTTTGTAAGATTCAGCCATAGTGTCGCATGTCGCCAAAGTAGATTCATTTTCACTGCTGCGTAGTGTTTTATTGTATGAATACATCACAGTTTCTTTGTCCATTCTACTGTGAAAAAATATTTAGGTTGTTTCCAGTGTTTGGTTATTACAAACATTGCTGTTATGAAAATCTTGTCCATGCCTTGTACATGTTTTGGTGAACATATGTACTTGTTTCTTCTGGGTACACCTAAGTGTGGGGTTGCTGAAGCATGTATTTTTTTTTTCAGATTTAGTAGCTATTTCCAGCTTTCCAAAGTGGTCATATAAAGCCTTAGTTGTGTACTAGAGTTCCAGTGTTCCACATCCTTGCCAGCACTTGCTATTATCAGTCTTTTAATTTTTGATATTGGTAGACTTGTAGCGATATCTGACAGTAGTCTTAATCTGCATATCCCTGACAACTAGTGGTGTTGAGCACCTTATCATATGTTTATTATCCATTTAGATAGTCTCATAAGGAAGTGTTTGTTCAAGTATTTTCCCATTTTTCTATTGGGTTTTCTGGTATTTTCTTATTGGCAAGCAGAGTACATTATGTTTTCTGGTATTTTTAATAATATGTATGACAAGAATCTTTTTTTAGTCTGGATTGCCCTTCACTTTCTTTTTTTTTCTTTGAGATGGAGTCTCACACTGTCACATTGGCTGGAGTGCAATAGCACGATCTCAGCTCATTGCAACCTTGGCCTCCCAAGTTCATGGGATTCTCTTGCCTCAGCCTCCCAAGTAGCTGGGATTACAGGCACACGCCACCACACCTGGCTAATTTTTTGTATTTTCAGTAGAGATGGGGTTTCACTATGTTGGCCAGACTGGTCTCGAACTCCTGACCTCATGATCTGCCTGCCTCAGCCTATCAAAGTGCTGGGATTGCAGGCGTGAGCTACCGTACCCGGCACCTTTTCACTTTCTTAATGATATTTTTTGATGTCTGATCCTTTACAGATCTGTTTTTAAATGTAGTCAAATGTATTGTTTCCTTTATCGTTAGGACCTTTTGTGTTCTGTTTAAAAAACTTTTGCCCACTCTAAGATCATGCAAATATTATACTTCATTTAGTAGAAGTTACGTTGTATTACCTTTCATATTCAGGTTACAGAATACCTGAAATCAATCCACTTTTTTTTAACCATAAGAATATCTACTTGATGTAGCAACATTTATCAAATTTTTATCATCCTTTTCACATAGTGCTGCAACTGGACTTTTTCATAAACCAAGTGACTATAAGTGCCCTGTTTCCGGACTTGCTATTCTTTTCCCTTAGTCTGTTTGACTTTCATTGGACCAACACCACACTCTCTAAATTACCAAAGCTATATTGTAAGTAGTGCAAATTCATCTTCAAAAATTGTCTTGTTTCTTTTTATATTTCCCAAATACATTTTGTGAAAGAGAGTCTCCATTTCCAAAGACACACACAAACACACATACTACAAACTCCTCTGAGAGTTTGATTGAAATTTCATGGAATCTATAGATCAATTTGGGGAGAGTTGATATCTTTACAATATTGAGTGTTTCAACCCAGGAACACAGTATTTGCTTCTACTTATTGGGATCTTTAATTTGCCTCCGTGATGTTTTATAATTTTATGTATAGGCCCTATCATGCATTGATCTTATTGATCTTATCCAGTGTCATGTTAAATTCACTTATTTATTGTAATAGGTTATCTATAGATTCCTTTTGGATTTTCCATATATACAATCATGTCATATGATCAGTTTTTAAAATTTTAGTCATTCTAATAGATGTATAGTGGTATCTCATTGCGGTTTTAAGTTACATTTTCCCAATGAGTCATGGTATTAAGCATCTTGTCTGTATTTATTAGCCATCTATATATCTTATTTGAAGATAAGATGATTTCAAATAAGAAGTTACTTATTTAATAACTTCACCAACTCTTTTGTAGTTATTTGTTTTCTCTTTTTTTTTTTTTAGAAAGAAAAGAAAAAAGAGTAAGAGAGAGAGAAAAAAAAGAGAATAAAAGAAAGGGAAAAAGAAGAAGAAAGAGGGAGAGAGAATGGGAATCTTGCTCTATTGCCCAGGCTAGAATGCAGTCTAAAAATGGGTATTGAAAAGCTCTTTTATACTAATAATTGTGTTATACAATGGAGACAGGAAGGAATAAGGGAGGGAAATAACAAACAGCCAACCAATATTTCATTTAAACCTATGAAATGCTATGCAATTCCTGGGGAGTGATCTACTTCCAACCATGTGGTCACTTTTAGAATAGATGTGATGTGTTACTGAAGAAAATGTATGTTTTGTGGATTTGGAGTAGAGAGTTCTGTAAATGTTTATTAAGTTTACTTGTTCCAGGTCTAAGTTCAAGTCCCAGGTATCCTTGTTATCCTTCCTTCTCATTGATCTGTCCAATATTGACAATGTAATGTTAAAGTCTCCCACTATTATTGTGTGGGAGTCCAAATCTCTTTGTAAGTCACCAAGAAGTTGCCCTATGTATCTGGGTGCTCCTGTATTGGGTACACATAGACTTAGGATCGTTAGCTCTTCCCGTTACATTGATCCCTCTACCATTATACAATGTCCTTCTTATCTCTTTTGGTTTCTGTTACTTTAAAGTCTATTTTATCAGAGATGAAAATTGCAACTCCTGCTTTTTTTTTTTGCTCTCCATTTGGTTGGCAAATCTTCTTCCATCCCTTTGTTGTGAGTCTCTGTATATCCTTGCATGTGAAATGGGTCTGGATGCAGCTTACCGATGGGTTGTTTGGAATGGCTGATACTGGTTGTTCCTTTCTGTATATAGTGCTTCTTCCAGAAGCTCTTGTAAAGCAGGCCTGGTGGTAATGAAATCTCTGAGTACTTGCTTGTGTGTAAAAAATTTTATTTTTCCTTCACTTGTGAAACTTAGTTTGGCTGGATATGAAATTCTGTGTTGAAAATTCTTTTCTTTAAGAATATTGAATATTGGCCCCCCACTCTCTTCTGGCTTGTAGGGTTTCTGCTGAGAGATCTGCTGTGAGTCTGATAGGCTTCCCCTTGTGGGTAACCTGACCTTTCTCTCTGGCTGCCCTTAGTATTTTCTCCTTCATTTCAACCCTGGTGAATCTAATGATTATGTGCCTTGGGGTTGCTCTTTTTAAGGAATATCTTTGTGGTGTTCTCTGTATTACCTGGAGTTGAGTATTATCCTGCCTTGCTAGGTTGGGAAAGTTTTCCTGGATAATATCCTGAAAAATATTTTCCAGCTTGGATTCATTCTCTTCGTCACATTCAGGTACACCTCTATCAAACGTAGATTAGGTATTTTCACATAGTCCCATATTTCTTGGAGACTTTGCTCATTCCTTTTACCCTTTTTTCTCTAATCTTGTCTTCTTATCTTATTTCGTTAAGTTGGTCTTCGACCTCTGAAATCCTTTCTTCTGCTTGATCAATTCGACTGTTAAAACTTGTGCATACTTCTCGAAGTTCTCGTATTGTGTTTTTCAGCTCCATTAGTTCACTTATATTCCTCTTTGAATTGTCTATTCTCGTTAGCATTTCGTCAAACCTTTTTTCAAGGTTCTTAGTTTCTTTGCATTGGGTTAGAACATGTTCTTTTAGCTCACAGAAGTTTCTTATTATCCACCTTCTGAAGCCTGATTCTATCAATTCCTCACATTCATTCTCCATCAGGCCTTGTTCCCTTGGTGATGAGGAACTGCAATCCTCTGTAGGAGGAGAGGCATTCTGATTTCGGGGTGTTTTCAGCCTTTTTGTGCTGGTTTCTTCCCATCTTTGTGGATTTATCCACCTGTCGTCTGTGTAATTGCTGACTTTCAGATTAGATCTCTGAGTGGACGTCCAGCTTGTTGGTGGTAAAGTTTTTTCTGTTTCTTAGTTTTCCTTTGGCAGACGCCCCCTCCCCCCACAGAGCTGGACCTTCCCGGGTTCAGCTGTACTTGCTGTGAAACTCTCAATCCTCAGCAGTTCCAATTGCTGTTTTTTGTTTTTTTTTTTGTCGGGGGGACCAGCCTTCCCCTGCGGCGACCCACTACGCTGGCTGAAACAGCTGCGTTAAGATTCGTGGCACTTTTCTGCCCGAGAATCTCCCGGTCTGGTTCCCCACTTCAGTCCGCTTTTCAATCAGCTGAATGGGAGACTCTGCCTTCCCGGAGCTCCAAATGCCAACCAAAGGGCACTCAGTCCCGCATACTCTGGACTGAGAACCGCCGCGTCGGGGTGCCTGCAAAACAGCTGCGCCGGCCAAAAGAGTCGCGCTGGTGACCCGTGGGGCTCCTCCGCCGGGAATCTCCTGGTGCATGGGCAATAAAAATTCGTCTGAAAATGTGGTGTCCACTCACTCTCTGTGCTTTCAGTGGGAGCTGCAATCCTGAGCTGCTGCTAATCGGCCATCTTGGATCTCTCTACGTTATTTGTTTTCTTATAGTTTGGTTTTGAGAATTTTTTTTTTTTTTTTTTTGAGACAGGGTCTTGCTTTGTCACCCAGGGTGGGGTCCAGGGGTGCACTATTGGCTCTTTGCAGCCTTTGCCTCCTAGGCTCAAGTGATTCCCCCACCTCAGCCTCCCAACTAGCTGGTACTATAGGTGCATGCCACCATGCCCGGGTAATTTTTATTTTATTTTTGTAGAGATGACATCTTGCCATGTTGCCCAGGCTGGTCTTGAACTCCTGGACTCAAGCCGTCCACCTACCTCAGACCCCCAAAGGACTGGGATTACAGGCATGAGCCGTTCACTGTGCCCAGCTGAGAATTCTTAATATATTCTGCTCACAGATCCTTTGGGGTAAGTGTTATGTTTCATCAGTTTTCTGGAAGGGGGTTTGTATAGAATTAGCATTACCGTTTTTAAAAGTTTGGTAGGATTAACCAAGGAAGCCATTTGGTTCTTGTTTTTCTTTGTGGGAAGGTTTTTAAAATATAAGTTAAATTAAATTTCTTCAATAGATATTAGGCTGTTTAGGTTCTTAAGGTAATCTTGGCAGTTTGTGTCTATCAAGGGATTTGTCTATTTAAGATGTATAATTTATTGATGTATAGCTGTTCAAATATTACCTTATTATCCTTTCAATAACTGTAAAACCTGTAGTGATATCACTTCTCTTGTTCCAGATATCGGTAATTTGTGTATTTATTCTTTTTTTCCCTCAGCATTCTGTCTAGAAGTTTATTGATTTTACTGATTATCTCAAAGAATACACTTTTGGTTTTATTGATTTTCTCCATTATTTTCCCTTTTATTGATTTCTGTTCTAGTTTTTATTGTTTCCTTTATTCTTTTTACTCTGGGTCTAATTTGTTCTTGTTTTTCTATTTTCTTATAGTGGAGGTTGGCTTATTGACTTAAAAGTTTCTTCTTTTTTAACATACACATTTATTGCTCTAAATTTCATTCCAAGCCTTAGCTACATTCCACCAGTTTTAACATATTGTGTTTTCATTTTAATTTAACATACAATCTTTTCTAATTTTCATTTTGATTTACTCTTCTATCTATGGTGGTTATTTTTTAGAACTGTGTTATTTATTTTACAAGTATTTGGGGATGTTGAAGAAATAGTTTGTTATTACTTTTTATTTGATTTCATTGTGATCAGACACCAAAGTTTGTGATTTATATCCTTTAAATTTATTCAGGCTTGTTTTATGTCCCTGAATATGGTCCATCTTGGTAAATATTCTGTGTGCATTTGGATAAACTGTATATTCTGTTGTTGTTAGGTGAAATTTTATACAAATATAAATTAGATCAAGTTGGTTTATCGTATTGTTCAAGTCTTGTACATTCTTACTGATTTTCTCCTTCTGTTACTTACTGACAGAGGCATTTGGAAATCATCAGTTATCACTGTGGACTTGTCTATTTCTCCTTGATGTTCTATCAATTTTTGCTTGATGTGCTTTGAAACTTTAGTATTAGTTGCATAAAGGTGTAAAACTTTTATGCTCTTGATAAATTTGATGAAGGGCAGGAAAGCCCTAAAGGGGAGCTTAGCCCATGAGGGTTCTTGGCTTTGCCCAGGAAAGAATTCAAGGGCAAGTGAGAGGAAGAAGAAAACATCTTTACTGAACAGGCAGTGATACAGGTCCAGTGGTATCACAGCTCTGTGACTGCTCCTGCAGAACAGGGCTATCCCAAAGGCAGAGCAGCAGCTCAGGGCAGTTTTGCAGTCATATTTATACCCACTGTGAATTGCATGCAGATTAAGGGGTGGTTTATGCAGGAAAGGGGTAGTAACTTTTGGATCATTGGGTGCCATGGACAGGTGTGGTAACGCCGGGGTGTTGCCATGGCAACAGTAAATTGACACATTGGTAAGTAGGTCTGATTGAAAGCTGCTTTCACCTGGGTTGTGTTTTAGCTAGTCCTGAATCTGGTTTGGTGTTGAGCCCTCTGAAGTTGAGTCCCACCTCCTACCTCAAATTGACCCCTATATCCTTATAAGATGACCCTTCTTATCTCTGGTAATGTTATTTCCTTAAAATTTCATTTTGATATAAATATAGTCACTACAGTTTACTTTTTATAGTTTTAGTATAGTATATTTTCCAACTTTTCCCTTTTTAAATTATTTGTATCTTTTTCCTGAAAGCGTGTTTCTTGCAGGCCGTATATATTAATATTTGGGTCTTGCTTTTTTTGTCTAAACTGACAACATCTGCCTTCAATTACAGTGGTTAGAAAATTTACATTTAATGTGATTATTGACAGTATTAGCTTTAATTAAATTTATCAATTGCAACTTTTTCCCATTTGTTTCATCTGTTCTTTGTTCCTTTCTTCCTCAATTTTTTACCTTCTATTGGATTTAGCATTTTTTTATAATTCCGTTTTATCTCCCTTGTTGGCTTATTACCTATAACTCTTTGTGTTGTTATTTTTGGGGTTATATTAGGGTTTATAGTATTCATGTTTGATTTAGCATAGCCTACCTTCATATACTATCATACCACTTTACCTACGGTACAAGATTCTTACAACAGTATACATTTGGCCCATGAGAGAAATGTAAACAAATGTAAAGGTATAATATTAAGTCATAACTGCATAAAAATAACTGTAGTACATACTATACTACTGTAATAATTTCATAGCTACCTCTGTTGTCAGTGCAGTGATCTCAAGTGTTGTATTTGCCTAAAACACCGTATGATGCTAATCATATAATCGAATAAATATACTAATAATATTGTCAGTTTGTGGCCTAAAAGACTAAATTGAATTTGTGATCAGAATATTTTCAATATTTTACATTTATAAAAAAATAATTTCAGCTAGATATGCATAAAATTAGTTTCTATCTAATAGTGGAAGGTGCTGCAGCAATGTTAAGTAAATAATCTACACTTACTGAAAGTTTAAAATTATAGACTGATATTTCAAGATTTTTTGAAACAAATGTTCATCAGATATTCAATAATCAGAGATAAAAATGTCAGTGGGATACAAGTTTTCTTACTGGTATTACACTGCCTGTGAATCATCTTATTTGAAATGTCAAGGAAAGAATAAAGCTTATGACATAGCTAGATAGGTTCAAGAATTTATTTTTTTTTCTCTTTCTTTCTTCCTTTTTTTTTTTTGAGGGAGAGTCTCTATTGCCCAGGCTGGAGTGCAGTGGCACCATCTCAGCTCACTGCAACCTCCGCCTCCCAGGTTCAAGTGATTCTCCCGCCTCAGCCTCCAAAGTAGTTGGGATTACAGGTGCCCACCACCACACCTGGCTAATTTTCAAGAACTTATTTTGAAAATGCAACTTTTCATAATATGTACAAAATAATAATGACAGTTTGACACATTTTTCTAAAATGAATCAATATGCAGAAGATTTTAATTGTAATTGCTACGATTATATAAACTGGCTGCAAAGACTATAAGAACATTTTGAAGAATACTCTTTAATGTTGATAAATTTGGAATTACCTTTTAATTTATATAATACCCCTTTGATGTGATACTAATAATACTGAGTTGACATAGGTTATTAAATTTTCTTAATTTTGACTACATTTTATTCTTAACTTTTAATTTTAACTTTAATTTTGAAACCAGTATGCTTTTGTTTTAAAGTCAAATTAATGCTTCTTAGAAGGATGAACTAGTTTTGTCAGTATGAATAAAAGTATTAAAGAAAAAGTATAATATTGAAGGAAAAAACTTTATACTGAATTCAGTTATTAAAACACTTTAATTTGAAACAATTTAAATATGTGAGCCTACTCTTATCTATAAATTCTATGAAAATATTGCATCCCAATTGAAATGTGCTATAAATGTAAAACTACACACTGGATTTCCAAGACATCATATGAAAAAAACCTGTAAAATATCTCTTTAATAATTTCTTATATATTTGTTACATATTGAAAAAATAATAATTTGGTTATATTGGGTTAAATAAAATATATTAGTAGAATTAATTTTACCTGCTTCTTTTACTCTTTCTAATGTGACTACTAGTAAGTGTAAAATTGAGTACCTGGTTCACATTATGTTATTTAGGTTTACTTATATAGTTACCAATTTGTTGTTCTACATTCTTTCCTGCATCTCCATCTTTCTTATGGGACCAATTTATTTTTGCCTAAAAAGTCTTTAAGTGTTACTGTGGAGTTGTCAGTGACGTATTTTCTCAGTTAAAAAAAAAAATAATCTGTATTTTGCCTTTAGTTTTGAAAGATATTGCTGGGCATAAAATTCAAGGTTGCAGTTATATCCTTTCCACACTTTGTAAATATTTCATTGTTTTCTGACTTTCATTGTTTTTGTTGAGAAGTCAGCCTTTAGTCTAACTGTTGCTCCTTTAAGGGGGAATCTGTCTTGTATTCTCTGGCTGCTGTAAGATTTTCTCTTTACCTCGGTTTTGGAAATTTGATGTGCTTGGATATGTTTTTCTTTCAGTTTCTCTGATCAGAGTTCTTAGAGCTTCTTGAATATATGGCAGTATTTTTCATCAGTGTTGGAAAATTCCCAGACGTTATCTTTTTTTTTTTTTTTTGAGACAGAGTCTCACTCTGTCACTCAGGCTGGAGTGCAGTGGTGCGATCATGGCTCACTGTAACCTCCACTTCCAAGGTTCAAGCGATTCTCCTGCCTCAGCCTCCCCAGTAGTTGGGATTACACGTGCCTGTCACCACACCTGGCTAATTGTATTTTTAGTAGAGGTGGGGTTTTACCATGCTGGGGTTTTACCTGCCTTGGCTTCCTGAAGTGCTGGGATTACAGGCGTAAGCCACCATGCCCAGCCATCAGACATTATCTTTTAAACTATTTCTTCCTCACCATTCTCTTCCTTCTCTCTTTCTGGGACTACAATTACAGATATGTTAGACCTTACTGTATTACATGTATCTCTTATTTTTCATCCTTTTTGTGATTTTATGCTCCATTATGAAGCATTATTTTCTTCTGATTAACCTTCCAATTTACTATTTTTTTCTTTAGCTATGTTTAATCTTTTAAAAACTCATCAAATGAGCTCCTAATTATTGTATTTTAAGGTCTAGAATGTCTGTGTATTTGTTTTTTAAGTCTACTATATTCTCTTAAAAATATATCCTTTTTAATGGTTTTCTCTTATCTCAAAAATTTTCTGACTTATGTTTTTTAATCTCATTAAATTTTGCAAACATTATTTTAAAGTGTGTATCCAGTACCTTGACTATCCGGAATCTTTATTGGTCTGTTTCCTTTGTGGGTTGGCTTGGGGTTTTTGTTTTGGGGGTGTTTTATCCTCCTTTTCATTTACGTTGTCCTGTTTCCTCAAGTGTCTGATTATTTTTATTATCTGAGGAACATTGTATTTGAAAAATTGTTTATATAGAAATAACTTGAGGCTTAGGAAGATGTTTTCCTTCTCTTGGGAGGATTTACATTTGTTTATGCCAGGCACCGGGGAATTCTAGCAAACTGGTGTTGCTTTAATCCAATTCCAGAGACTGAGCTTATTTGAGGCTGAAATCTCTGTGAGAACTAGTCTATTGCAGTCCAGTCTTATTACTGTGCTGCAATTATTTAGGTTCTCATCCCAACGCTAGGCTATTTCCTTTGATGAGTCCTAGACTCTGACTTTTTACCTCACTCCCTTGAGACTGTCTAAAACACTGATCAGTCTCTCCACTAACTCCTCCAGAATTAATAAATGCTTTCAAGATAGAAGGAGTCCAAATGTTGAGCTCACATTTTTGGATTCCTTTTTTATTTTTTTGAAGCTACAGGCCCACTAGTTCTTTACTACCTTGTTATCTCTCTAGTATCTTCAAGAATATATTTTTAAAAACTGTTCCTAATTTTTCTTGATGTCCTGAATGAGTGATCTATTCGTCTGTCAAAAGAGGAACAGGGTTCTCTTTTTATGCCTTCTTGTTTCTTCTTCATTTTACTAATATTCTCTTTTACATCTTTGAATATATTTCTAATATTTATTATGCTTATTTACCGCCATTAGCCTGTCTTTGATAAACATTTTATTCAATTTGTTGTATGGCTTTTTTATAGCTCCTCAGGTGTCTACTGATTTTGGCTTGTGAAATTGTGTTTCCCTGGTGACTATGAGATTCTCAGTCTGATCATGGATAAGGGATATGACTAAAGTCTGGCTACTGTTTTTAATCCCTCCTGAAGAATATGAAGAGAGGAGTGGGGGATGAGCCCCAGGATGGAGAGCCTCAGGTGTTACAGAGCTGCTGCTCCACAAACCTTTTGCTTTCATTTCACAGGGACATTTCTCTAGTCAGGGATTCCTCCTTAAATTTTTTGACAAATGCAGCACCAAGAGGAGACAGAAATCTCTGGAATGGTCAGACAGCATACATGATGATATGGTTTGGCTTTGTGTACCCACCCAAATCTCATCATATAGCTCCCATAATTCCCACATGTTTTGGGGGCGACCTGGTGGGAGATGATTGAATCCTGTGGACAGGTCTTTCCCATGCTGTTTTCATGATAGTGAATGGGTCTCACAAGATCTGATCGTTTTAAAAATGGGAGTTCCCCTGCAAAAGCTCTCTCTTTGCCTACTGCCATCCACATAGGATGTGACTTGCTCCCGTTTGCCTCCCCAGCCATATGGAACTGTAAGTCTAATAGACATCTCTCTTTTTTAAATTGCCCAGTTGCAAGTATGTCTTTATCAGCAGCATGAAAATGGACTAATACACGTGGGAAAGTCATCCACTGTCCTTGAGATGCTCATCCACCATCCTTGGAGGTTTATAGGAGAATAGGACAGAAGAGTCAATGTCCTGGGACCCTTGGTCACCTTGCATTTGCTTTTCTCAGAATCTCAATCCAGCATGGCTCCCATATTACCCTGGAATTCCTGAGCTGCATGAGTTCTTGCTGCTGATTTCTTTCTTACAGTATAGGAGGCCACTGGTGACCTTCCCTGGAAAATATGGGAGAGAGGAATGAGCAAAACTTAAAGTCTCTACACCATCCTTTCTTCCTACCTCTCAGACTGTCAATTTTTCACATTAGTTCACCCCAGCTTTAGTCTCCCCCAAGGGCTAGTCACTTAGTATTAGTTCCTCTACTTACTTCCATAATTTCTCTATCATTGAATTTTTGGGAGACAACCAGAAGCCTAGGTTAGTTCACTATCTTCTGAGGCACTGGTATCCCTCTTCTCCTACTTTCTTTTGCCCCTTCAACTCCTTCTCATTCTTTTTAGTCTTAGTTTCCTCTTCTTCCTCTTTCTTCTTTCTTTTTTTCAACTCTACGTTTGATTACAGTTTCTCTATCCCTACTTTGCAAATTACTCTGCAAGAGAGTTTTTAAAGTTTCTGTTTATTTCTATATACTTTCCCCTTGATTTGTTTTGATTTGTGTTTTTCATAAATAGCCTTGATTCAGTCACTGTGGCTGTGATTCACTCATCTGAGTGAGAAACTGAGCTGTGATTCACTCATCTGAGTGAGAAACTGAGCTTTTCTCACCTCCACTTGTTACCAAGGTCCACTTAAGTGGTGCTTCCAGGCTACTTAACCTACAGAGAGAGTGTGAAGAGAAGATTTAAAACTATATTCAAGCTGGGCACGGTGGCTCATGCCTGTAATCCCAGCACTCTGGGAGGCCAAGGTGGGTGGATCTGTTGAGCCCAGGAGTTGGAGACCAGCCTGGGCAACCTGGCAAAACCGCATCTACAAAAAATATGAAAATTACCCAGGCACGGTGGTATAGTCCCAGCTACTTGGGAGGCTGAATCGGGAGGATCACTTGAGCCTGGGAGGTCAAGGCTGCTATGAGTGGTGATTGGAGCGCTGCACTCCAGCTGGGCGGCAAGTGAGACTCTGTCTCAAACAAGCAAACAAAAAAACTGTATGCAATTTGTCAAGTCATATTTCGTGCTGACTGGATGACCAGAGAGCTTCATAGTGGGTGGATTGATGGAAGGTTGTACCCCCAATAAAATCATGAGACCAATGTGGGAGGAGGTCTACATGAGTCCATATATGGGGAGCATTTCTGCTTCATTGTGTTAGGTCGTAATCTCTGCTGATTACTCTTCAATGAAGAGGGGAGTTGGTTACTCGTAAGATTAGAAAATCCAGTTACTGGGGGAGAATGTTAACAGAGGACTCAATGTTTAATGGGTTACCATAATATCCACACTCTGTTGCAAGAAGTTTTATTTAGGTAAGAGATAATTAGGATGTGAGTTCACAGACCTGCTTATCATGCTAATGAGATGTTGTGGTCTTCCCTTGATAGCTGGAAAATGGAATGAGATCAGAAGGGACATAGACAAAAACCATTCCCTATTCTATGGAAGATCTGGGTTTCAGAGTTATAAGATAATTTGATGAACTGGTTGGATGAGTAGATGAATTAATAGAAAGGATAGATGATGGATTGGAGATGAAATGGAGTGATCTGTGAATGGGTGAATTGATGGGTGGGTAGATGAATAGATGAATGTCTGGATCAGTGGATGTATCTATGTATGCATATATAAATGGGTAGATGGTGGATGTATGTTAGAGTAAATGAATGTAGATAAATGAATAGATTGGTGGATAGAAGGAAGATAGATGGATTGACAGATGGCATATTGAAATGTCTGGATAGATGAATAGCTACATGTAAGTGTATGTAAGTTTGCATCATATGTATGATAGAGTAATGAAAAAGTAGGTCACTGGATGTTTGATGGATGGATAGATGGATGTAACAGATGTATAGCTACAGAGCTAGGCAGGTGGGGATGGTGGATAATGAGCAATTGCATAACTGAGTGGTGGCAGCAAATAATGGGATAGATGATAACAGAATGAGCTCTGAAATTAGACCTGTATTTGCATCCTGACTTTAGATATCAGCTGTGCGACATTGGGTAAAATCTTTCACTTTCTTTAAGCCTTGGAAAAAATGTAAATATTCAAGAAAATAGCCACAACTCACAGTGAAAACTCTGAAGGGAAGATATTGTTTAAAATAAGTATTTGTGAAAATAAAAACATCAAAGAATAAATATCATTAGCTGAGAGTGGTACAGGGCTTATTTGAAATTAAAGTTTTGTAAATAAAAATAAAAAATTTTAAAGTGGAGAGCTCTGTTCTAATGTCTAATGATAAGGCTTGGAAACATCTATGAAATAATACAGTCCAGGCGGGTGGCTCACACCGGTAATCCCAGCGCTCTGGGAGGCCAAGGCGGTCAGATCTCTTGAGGTCAGAAGTTTGAGACCAACCTGGACAACATGGTGAAACCCCATTTCTACTAAAATACAAAAATTAGCTGGGCGTGGTGGCGGCACGCCTGTACTCCCAGCTACTCAGGAGGCTGAGGCAGGAGAATCACTTGAACCCAGGAGACAGAGGTTACAGTGAGCCAAGATCATGCCATTGCACTCCAGCCTGGGCAACAGAGCAGGACTTTGTATCAAATAAATAAATAAATAAATAAATAAATAAAAATAATATTAATACAAAACATTTTACAAGTTGTAGTTACAAAATAAAACACAAATACTACTTATGTAAAATGTTAATATGACAATATGTGAAGATGGGGGAAGAGAAGGAAGGATACTTTGTAGCTAATGTCCCTGTTTATCATAGCTGGGAATCAAAGGATAATACCTAAATTGAAGTGTGGAATGTAAAGATGATCACTCTTAATGGTTTTTCTCTTCCAAATCTCTTTTTGTAAATATAGAAGATTCTTTTGTAAAAATGCTCAAGGTGAATAAACATTTATTTGAAATTTTACAATTTTTTCAAATTCCTTTTGGTTTCTTTTTCAAGTTTTAAATACAAATAAAATTAAATCTGATAACATGATAACATATATAAAACAATCACATATTTATAAAAATATTTTAATATATCTATTTAGAGTTGCTGGAACATATGAACTAAAAAATGTCTAGAATGATACTTTGCTAATGTAAATGCTAATTATTTATGAGCAGTGGCATTTGAATTTTTTAACCTCTATGCAGTGCTTGAATAATTTATAATAAGCATGCATTCTTTTTACAAATCCCATCATGATGTTTCTTTACATAAAGGGAAAAACTTAAAAAAATTAATGCTCTGCTTATTCTAGTCCTTAAGTAGTTGATTTGCAAGAATGCTCTGGTAACCTTGTACAGTTTAACTCTAGGCTTTATTGTTAATTCTCTGTGGAATGTAACCCTTAATCTCAAGGCCGTGGAGACTACAATGCTTGTTTTATTTTTTTATATTTGTTGAAGAAAAGTGAAGTTATTGGGATACTTGTTATAAAAAAAATTGCGACTGTTTACTTAGAGTTGCAAACTATATCTGTGGTAGGAAATTTAATTTCTTCACCCTTCACTTGACAAGTAATCCCTGGCTATGTCCCCTCTGGTCTTGCTATAATTAATCTGAAAGTTTATAAACTAAGCAGAGTCTTTGTGAATAAGAAATTTAATGTAAGCTTTCTTCCTTACAAAGGATTTTTCAAAGAATTTGTGGCAGATTAATTCCTAAATAAAACACAGGATCTTTTATAACAGTTAAGGGGTTGTGAGTCAGATGAGACTGGGGGTTGGGGAGATGGGGTGCCCAGCCTGCCAGGCTTGGGGCTTTATCTGCAGGTGTGCCAGGATCCCAGCCAGCTGCCCTGCCAGCTCAAAGCGAGTAGGAAGCCCATTTTGTTTTGTAATCCCTAAATGATGTATGGAAAGGAAATGCCTACCTGCTGGCCGGTTAGGTTGAAACCTGACGTTAGAAACCCTGTCAGTGAGGAGGTGTTCTAGCTGAGAGGTGGTGTATTAATTTCCCATGACTGTTGCAACAAATTCTGTGGCTTAACTCAACAGAAATGTATTCTCCCACAGTTCTGGAGGCCAGAAATCTGAAATTAGTATCACTGGCTAAGATGAAGGTGTCAGCAGAGCCCTGTGCCCTCTGGAGGCCCTCGTGGGGGATCGCTCCTTGCCCACTCCAGATCCTGCTGGCCTTCCTGGTTTGTGCCTGCATCACTTCCATCTCTGCCTCTGCCATCTTTTCCCCCTTCTCCAAGTATTCCTGTCTCATCCCTCCCTCCCCTTCCCTCTTGGGAGGACACTTCTGATTGTATTTAGGTCCCATCCAGGTAATCCAGGATAATCTCCTTATTTTGAGATCCTAAACTTAATTACATCTGCAAAGTCTTTGCCATATAAAGTAACATTCACAGGTTCTGGGATTAGAAGGTGGTTATATCCTCAGGGGCCGTGATTTAGCCTACCACAGCAGTAGTAAGATGGTAGGATTAAGAAAGAGCTAGGCACATTTCTCTCTCCTCCAGAGGCAGCTGTTTCACACCATAAAAATTCAGGTTTCAGTCTGAAAGATGAGGATGTGTGCGTTTGCTCTGCTCTGGATTGTGCAGCCCCCACCTGAGAAAGAGGTTTCCATCACTGCCGCAGACCAAGGCAGAGGCTCCGGCTCTCCCCGGGGGCTCTCCAGGCGTCCTGACCTCTCTACTGAAGGTCTCTCTGTGGCCAGAGGGTAAAGCTTCAGTTGGAGAATCCACCCAGGCTGGCTGGTCTGAGTGTGTTCGCTCTGTTGGACCTTGTGAGGGGCCCGGCAGTCAGAAGTGGGTGTATTGATCCACCCAAGCTGTGTGAGGCTTTCATGCTTCTGGCTTCTACCTGCTTCATTAGGAGTCAGTTCTCACGAAAGTGCCTTTTCTTTTCCTCACTGCACATAGGGCATTCATGTGGAATGTCATTCCTATTTAAATAGCACCCAGACAAAAAGTGGGTGCTTGCTGTGTGTGAGTCAAGCATGTGGAGCCGTTCTGCTTGGCATCCCAGGAAACCCCCATACTTGGCCAGTCCTGGCAGCAATGGATGAGTTAGAAAGGGCCTTCTGGCCTCTCCAGCTACACTGGGGTTGAGTCCCTCTGTTCCATTGTTGAAGGGTGAATGGTGTTCCCCTAGGACACCCAAGTGCAGTGAGGTGGGAGGAGAAGGGAGGGTGTGTCTCTAGGAATTCCCCTCCTGCTCAGCACACATCAATCATGGCCATACAAGGTTGTCAATACAAAGACGTGGAATGATATCACAGGAGTGTTCAGATAAACAGTTAAGTGATTTGTAGATTCCTGACACATTGCCTTAACAGCCAGAGCTGGTGAACATTTTGTTCCTTCCCGTGCTCTCCCATGTGTTCCCATAGCTCTAATGGGCTGATCTTTGTAATCTCATAGAATGCTGAGTGAAACTCTGGTTTTTAAACTCTGAAATGTATGTAAACATATTTAATGAGTTTCTTGAAGAAAATCATGGATAGAGGACTGGACTTTATCAAAAAAATAAAAACTTTGTTCTTGGAAATAGGTACCTTGTGAGTATAAAATTAAACTGTGTGTTATAATTAGCTTTGTTTAACAAGCAAATATTGTGGTCTGACAAGAGAAAACAAACATTTGCAGATATTTGGGGGTAAAAAGCTATTAATTATAACATTTTAAGTTCCAGATGAATTTCAAACAGTAAAAGCTGAAGTGTCTGTTTAAGTCTTTTGCCTATTTCTCTAGTGGGTGTATCTATTTATTGGTGACATGTGGAAGATTTGTGTACAGATTCTGGTATAAGTCTTTCGTCTGCTGTATAAGTTGATAATTTCTTTTCTTCTCCATGGCTTGTTGTTTCACTCTTTTAATGATGTTTTCAATGAAAATAAGTACTTAATTTTAATATAGTTCAATTTATCAATCTTTTTTATGGTTAGTGCTACTTGTACTATGCAATGTCTGTCTATAAGAGGACATTACTGAGGTCTTCCACTTCTGTCTGGGAGGTAGAGAGACAGAATGCCCAGGAATGTTGTTCCCATTCTAAAAACAACAACAAGAAGCTCAGGAAGCCTGGAAAGCCATAGCTTTTCATAAATCCACCAGAGAGTTGAGGTTGCATGGCAACCCAGAAACACACAAACTGTGAGTGAAACACAGGAAGAAGAGGAGGCTGCCATCTAAGTGGGTAAGAGAAATCAGCTAATATTTTCATAAGTTCCTAAAAGCAGAATTTGGTCTAGCATATTGATCTGGAATAAGTGAGAGCTCCAGATATGAATCTGCACACATTCACAAGATATTCTCCATGGTTCTTCCCCTGAGTTCTCATTAGAAAGATGCAGCAGAACAAGAGACCAGAGAAGACTCCCTTGTGTGATGCAGACATGCAGAAGGTGATTGGCTGTGGCTGAAACACCACCTATCTCCCTGATCTCTTACCTTATATAAACCAAAAGCCTGAAAACCTTGGGATGGGTGGGGCAGCAAGCCTTCACACCCCTGTGCTGTTAGAGGAGGAATAAGAACATGTCCTAGAACAAAGCATACTCTAGACCTGCCTTGCAAATGCCTAAAATTGAGCCCTAATGAGATCCTTAGAGGAGACAGTATTTGGAGGTTGAGACCCACTAAATTAGAAGGGCTTGGCAAATATCTGGGATTTTTATAGATTTTCCCTGACAGAGTGTATAAAACCAAGCCTACATAGGTTCAAGGTGGTCAGCCAATAAGTGAACAAAAATCAGCATTCTTTAGATGATGATAGCGGAATCTGGAGTCTCTACAGGATATCATTCATAATGTCCAATAGATACTAAAAAATAACTAGAACAGCAAAGGAAAAGGAAAATGTGACCCAAAGTCCAGAAATAAAAGTAAGCAAGGGAAATTGACCACGAGATGGCCCAGATTTAGCAGACAGAAAATTTAAAGTAGCTATTATAAATAAGGAATTAAAAATTATAAATAAGGAATTAAAGGAAAATATTTTCAAGTAATTAAATGAGAATATAATTTTAATGAGTGAATCATTCAGGAATCTCAGCAGTGAAATGGAAGTTACTAAAAAAGGATCAAATCGTATTTCTGCAAGTGAAAAATATAAAAACTGAAATTTAAAAAATCACTGGATGGTCATAAGAGTGGGTAAACAGAAGATGACAGAAGAAAGCTCAATAAACTTAAGACAGAGCAATGAAAATTATCCAATCTGAGGACCAGAGAAAAAAAATGAAGGAAAGTGAACAAGACCTGGGGAATGTCTCAAATATCCCAATATGGTTAATCACAGTTCTAGAAGAAGATGAGACTGAATGTGGGCTAGACAAAATATTTTAAGGTATAAGGCTGAAATTTTCTCAACTGAAAAATAACTCAGTGAATTCCAAGCAAGATAAAATAGCCCAGTGAACTATAAATATAAATAAACATATAGAGACAAATATAAATAAGAGATAAATATAAGTAAATATAAATACAAATAAAAGCACACCTGGGAACATCATGCCAAACTGTTGAAAACCAAATATAAAGAGAAAACATTGACAGCTGCTAGGAAAAAAAGATAACAAGACACATTGCATACAGAGATCAATGACACAAACGGACTGCTAACTTCTCAGCATAAATAATGGAATCTAGAAGACAATGACATGACATTTTTAAAGTGCAAGAGAAAAAACTGCCAACCCAGATATTTATATGCAGTAAATAACATCTGTCAAAAATAAGTTAAATAAAGTCATTTTCAGGGTAACAAACAGCTAGACAGTTTGTCACCATGAGAACTGTGACACAAGAAATACTAAAGGATGTTCTTCAGGCTAAAGGTAAATGATTCCAGGTGGAAACTTTGATCTATGGAAAGTAATGAAGAAGGCCAAAAATGGTAAGTAGTAATCCCACTCTAACTTTAATAACTTTGGTAAATCATTTAATATTTCTTATAAAGTCAAATATATACTTGCCATATGATCCAGCAATTCCACATCTAAGGTATTTACCCAAGAGAAATGAGAACACATGTCTATAAAAGGACACTAACACAAATGTTCATAATGGCCCCCAAACGGGAAGCAAGCCAAATGTCCATCAACAAGTCAAAGGTTGAAACACGTAGATATATGGTATTTATATAATGGAAAACTACTGAGTGATAAAAAAGAATGAAGTTGGCACCAAAAGCACAATTCACAGAAGGAAAAATTAATAAATCAGACCTCATCAAAATGAAACTTTTTGCTTTGTGAAAGTCCATGTGAAGAGGATGAATAAATGAACTATAGACTGGGAGAATTTGCCAATCTCATATCTAACAAAGGACTATTATTTAGAGAGCATAAAGAACTCTCAAAACACAACAGTTAAAAAACAATGTAATTAGAAAGTGGGCAAAAGATGTAAACAGACATTTTACTAACGAGGATATACAGATAATAAATAAGCACATGAAAGATGCTCAACATCATTAACCACCAGGGCAATGCAAATTAAAACCACAGTAAGATGCTGCTCCATACCTGTCGGAACCGCTAAACTGAAAGGGGGGACAATATCAAGTGCTGGCTACAATACAGAGAAACTGGATCACTCATGCATTACTGATGAGAATGTAAAATGGTATTGCCACTCTGGAAAACACTAGCAGTTCCTTAAAATATTAAACATGCAATTATCATATGACTCAGCAATTACATTCTTGGATATTTAACCCTGAAAAATAAAAACTTTTCTTCCCACAAATACCTACATACAAATATTCATAGTATATTTATTCACATTAGCTCCAAACTGGAATCAAACCAGATGTCCTTCAAGAAGTGAATGGTTAACCAAACTGTGGTACATTCATACCATGGAATACTACTCAGTAATAAGAACAAACTACTGATACATGCAACAACTTGAATGACTGTTCAGTAAATTATATCGATACTAAGTGAAAAAATACATACTGTATGATTACAATGCCATATATTATATATACCATCATATATGCTATATGGTCTCCTCATTACCATACCTCTTCTCCCCCAGAGAACTACTGATCTGATGTCTATCACTGTAGATTAGTTTTGCCTATTCTAGAACTTAATGTAAGTAGAATCTTAAGTGTGTTCTCTAACGTTAAGGATTCTGGGTGAGATTCATCCATGGTGTGTGTGTGTCTGTGTGTGTGTCTGTATTCTAGAATGTACCTTCTAGAAACAAATTTTAGAAACAGGATAGATTTTAGAAGTGAAGAATAGATTAGTTACATTTTAGAAATGGAGGATAGATTAGTGTGATTGCCAGGAGTTAGAGATGGGGTGGGAGAGGGCAGGTGGAAGGGAGGCAAGTGTGTTTCTAGAGGGCAACAGGAGAGATTCTTAGGCTGATGCAACTGTTCAGTATCTCCACTGTGGTGGTGGATACATGCAGCTACACAGGTGATAGAATTATATAGAGCTATAGGCACACACACATATATGCACACACCAGTGAGTACAAAGAAATCTGAAGAAATCTGAATAAAATAAATGGATTGTGGCTGGGCATGGTGGCTCATGCCTATAATCCCAGCACTTTGGGAGGCCAAGGTGGGTGGATCATGAGGTCAGGAGATTGAGACCATCCTGGCTAACATGGTGAAACCCCGTCTTTACTAAAAATAAAAATAAAAAAAATTAGCTGGGTATGGTGGCATGCACCTGTAATCCCAACTACTCAGGAGGCTGAGGCAGGAGCATCACTTGAACCCAGGAGGCAGAGGCTGCAGTGAGCCAAGATCGCACCACTTGCACTGCAGCCTGGAAAAAGAAAGTATTTTATCAATGTCGGTATTCTGGCTGCAATGTTATACTATAGTGTTGTAAAATGTTACAATTGGGGGTAACTAAGCAAAGTGTACAAGGGATCTCTCTGTATTAGTTCTTGTTTGTTTTTTGTCTTTGTTTTTGTTTTGAGACGGAGTCTTGCTCTTGTCGCCCAGGCTGGAGTGCAGTGGTGCAATCTCGGCTCACTGCAACCTCTGCCTCCCCGTGTTCAAGCGATTCTCCTGCCTCGGCCTCCCAAGTAGCTGGGATTACAGGTGCCTGCCACCATGCCCAGCTAATTTTTATATGTTAGTAGAGATAGTATTTCACCATGTTGGCCAGGCTGGCCTTGAACTCCCAACCTCAGGTGATCTGCCCACCTCGGTCTCCTAAAGTGCTGAGATTACAGGGGTGAGCCACCGCACCCAGTCACTTCACTGTCTGTATTATTTCTTATAACTGCATGCAAATCTACAAATATCTAAAAAAATTCAACTAAAAATATCCTGTAGAAAATTAACCAAGCATAGGATAGTTAAGATAGTATTTTCACTTTTTCAGATAGTCTTATTAGCAATTTAATGTGAAAACTGAAAAAGCAGACACTAAATTTATGCCTTCGTAGAAACTTAGATGATCTGATTGTCATAATCTGATCCTACTTCAGAGACTACCTATGGATATAATGGAAAACAGGAATATTCAACAGGCAGTCTTTATGATAAGGCTTTACTAGGTTCATTCTACAAATATGTGACTTTTAAAACTACGTATTTTATTAGATATTTAAGATGTAGTAAGATCATTTTAAATGCAAACTGATGGGCTTAGACCATTTGAAATAATGATTTCATGACTTAAAGATGTTCATAATGTAAAGATCTAAAAACGTTTTCAAAGTTAAAATCCATTTTGCATGTGGGGGAAGGAATAAACTAGTGATTCATACAACAACATAGATGAATCTCACCCAAAAGCATGATGGTGAGAGGACATACTTAAGATTCCACTAACATTAAGTTCTAGAACAGGCAAAACTAATCTGCAGTGATAGACAGCAGATCAGTCGTTCCCCTGGGGGAGAAGAGGTATGGTAATGACGAGACCATAAAGGAGCAGGAGAGAACTTACTCAGGAGATGGATACGTTCTGTATCTTAGTTTGGATACGAAAGTCACATGGATGTACACATTTATCAGAATAAAAGGACCTTATTCTAAAAATATATTGGCTGGGAGTGATGGGCTCATGCCTGTAATCCCAGCACTTTGGGAAGTCAAGGTGGGTGGATCACTTGAGGTCAGGAGCTCAAGACCAGCCTAGCCAACATGACAAAACTCCATCTCTAAAAAAATGAGCTGGGTGTGGTGGTGTATATCTGTAATCCCAGCCACTTGGGAGGCTGAGGCATGAGAATTGCTTGAACCTAAGAGGCGGAGGTTTCAGTGAGCTGAGATTGCACCACTGCACTCCAGCCTGGGCAACAGAGCAAGACTCTGTTGTCTCAACAACAACGAAAAATAAATAAATAAAAATAAAAATATATGGATACATGCATGTCAATTAAACCTCAATACAGTTGATAAAATAGTCACTAATGATGCTAAGTTTTCAAAATGATATGGAGCAACTGACTTCTCCGCAGTGGGAAGCATTAAGTGGCATGACTTTGGAAACAGGCAGTTTCTTATAAAGTTAAATGTACACATACCCTGTGATCCAGCAAGTTTTGCTCCTAAGTGTTTCCGCAAAAGAAACGAAAGCACAGGTCCACAGAAAGACTTGGGCACAAATGTACACCGCTTAATTTTTAAGCAGTTTTGTTCATAATAGCAGAAACGTTATAAACAACCTAGATGCCAAGGTGAACAGATAAACAAATTATGATCTATTCATTCAATGAAATACCGCCCAGCAATGAAAAGGATTGAACTACTCATATGCATAGCCACATGAATGAATCTCAGAAACATTATGCTAAGCAAGAGAAACCAGATACATAAAATAATGTCCTTTGTGAACACGATTACATGAAATTGTAGAACAGGTTAAGTTAATCTATAGTGAAATAAGGCTTATCATTGGTTGCTTGCACAAGGAAGGAGGATGGAGTGAGGAGGTAGGGATAGTGTTGTCTGGAAAGAGGTATCAATAAATTTTCTGGTGGTCATGGAAATGTTCTATACCTCGATTAAAACGGTGGTCATATGGTTGTACACATTTATCAAAACTCATTGAACGGTAAGTAGGCCTAAAATTGATGCTTTTCATTGTTCATAAATCACATGTCAGGAAAGTAGATTTTAAAAAATATCTTTTTAAAGCTTGTTTTCTAGTCTCCAAGTTTTTGGTCTAATCAACTAAGGCTGGAATGCCACTCACTGAGACAGGAAAGTCACTGAAAGAAGGTTCGCGGAGGACGAGGAGCTCAGTGTTGGACTTGATTCTCTAGCAGGTCACATCTGCTCCAGATCTCCAATCCCCTAGAAAACGGGCCTTTTTCACCTTTGTTAATACACCACATACACCCGCTTCCCCCCGATGCAAGCATCTACCTGTTTGCACTTCTCCTTCATGGCACTATTGCACCTGTAATTGATCAGCCAATTGCAGCCGCAGTTTGGGTGGTTTCTTGGTTGTCTGCTTTCTGTTTGTCTTGTTCGCCCCAACAGGCCTGGTGCTCAGGTTGCCTGGGTGTGTGAGTCTGTGACGGGATGGGTACCTGCCCCTTCCCGGGGTGGACAGTGCCCGGAATGCTGACATCAGTTTCTTCCTGACATGCACGCCTATCTCAGGGCCAGGCCCCAGCATGTGCCTTGGTGAAGGTTTTGGGAAGTGGAAGAAGGAGCAAGCAGAGGCTCCTGAGCCCCCTGCAGTGGGTGAATAGTGGTTCCCAGATGGTGACGCTGTAGGGAGCTTCTGGGTGCGAATGACCCCGCAGTGCGTCCGGGGGACCACCCTGCCCACGGCCGGTCAGAGCGCTTGGGGAAGCGGTGTGTGCCCGCGCGCCCTCTCGGTGGGTGCCTCGTGGAACCTTACTCTGTAATACCCTTGTTCTCTAACGTGTTTGTTACACTTTTGTGCTGAAAATATAAACAGACTAAACGGTGCTTTGTTGCGGGGAGGCAGAGTGGAAGTCTCCTCGAGGCCGTGTCCTATGAGCAGGCGCCAGTGGGCTCAGCCCCGGGCCCTCGGAGTGGCCAGAGTAGGGGGAGGCGTGCGTGCAGTGGGCGCGGGGAGTCCCCAAGGCTCGAGGGCGCCCCGACGAGGAAGCCGGCTGTCCGAGGTGCTGGGAGTCCCGCCCGGCTCTCTGTGGGGCCGCAGAGGCGTCCCGTGGGCGGGCGGGGCGTGGCGCTGCCGCAGGTGGCTTTCCTGAGCCGCGGCGGAGGGCGGCGCCCCCTGGTGGCCGACTACCACTCCAGGGCGCGGGGGCCGCCCACCCTGCCCCGCCCACGGGCGGGGGCCTCTGCGCCTTCTCAGAGGTAGCCAGAGGAAAGGAGCCGAGACCGCAGTCCCCTGGGCCGCTTTCCTCGTCTGTGGAACGGCATGCATCTCACAGGGCTGTCGTGAAGATTCAAGGAGCAAATGTATGTAAAGCCCTGCGGATGTCTGGTACATTCTGAGCCTTCAACCCATCTGAGCTGTTGAAACCCTGGGCTTAAAGCGGGTCGGGTCAAAGAGGAATTATGTGACACCTGCCTCTGTCCTTTCCAATGTGGACTCCAAGGAGAGTGTGTCTCACCCAGAACCCCAGTCCCTTCTCTAAGCTGGCGGTCATAATATGTAACGAGGACAAAGGTTTAAACAAATGTTGGTCACTATCTGGGACCTCTGAAGTCACTTTTAATGGATTTGGGGATTTTACGGATTTAAAAAGGGATGCCTGCTGTGTGGCCCATTTATAGACCTGTAGAGCAAAGAGAAAGAGATTAGTCATGCTGGGGACCTGAGTAGAAGCCGTTTTAAATGAGCAGCCCCACTCTGCCTTGAGACTGAGGCTTTCTGACTCTGTTTCACTCTTGCGTTCCAGCGCCCAGATGAGAAGACAGAGAAGGTGGAAGAGGAAGGGAGGGAGGGGGTAGAGCAGCGGCTGTCACCTCTCCCTGAGCAGGGGCAGAGTGGGTGGTTCCTCCCAGGTGGGCAAGGTGGGGGCTTCATGGGTGCGCTGGGCAGAGGTGGAATCTATGCGGGAGGACTGCAGCTCTGTTCCTCTGGGTGTGTGGCTCGGCCCACTCAGCAGTCTCTTCCAGTGTAGACTCCAGGAGGGTACTCTGAACTAGGAATGCCTTCCTGAGCCTGGCTGGCGGGGGCTCTGAGGCCATTCTTCCAGGCCCTGAGTGGGCGGAGGGGCATATGAGCACTAACCTAGGAGCCAGGACCAGGCTGAGCCCACTCCTCACCGCCTGGTGTAAGCCAGCCCCAAGACCCTCCAGGACGGTCTCAGCCTGGATCTGACTCTCTCCTGCCTCATTGTTGCACTCCTTCACGGGCCTCGGCAGCGAGTTCTCAGAATGTGCACAGATTTTCCTGCTTCCTTACCTTTGCACACGTTTGCTTGTTCCCTTTGTCCAGAAAGTCTTCCCCAGCATATTCAACTCTCTTGAAATCCAGTCTCTCCTGCATGGCTAGGATCAAGCCCCTTCTCCCATTGCTCAGCAAATGAACTCAGAGCACTGTGTTAAGGTCTTGTCCTAGCTCTGGATTATATGTCCTTTAAGGGTAGGGGCCATATGTTTGTCACCTCTTGTCGTTATACACATCACATACATGAAGGGAGGCGTGAGGGACGACTGGAAGGGGCCTCGTTTTCTCCCTGTGCAGGATGGGACTAGGCATGGCCGCCCCACAGGGCCGGTGGGAACTCCAGTGCGATTCTGCCACGAGAGTCATCCCATCTCCTCCTCACCTGCAGGGTCTCACTCATCAGCTGTCCTCTTGGGCTCCGCAGCCTCCCCATCCTGTGGTCCTTTGCAAATCTCTCCCCTCAGAAGCCGTTCGATTCTTGACCCTGCATCTCTCTCAGCCCCCACCTCATCTCTGCCTCCTCTGAGCAAATCGTCTTTCCCACCTTCCCAGCCCTCTGCAGACTACCTCAGCCTTGCCTGGCATCATCTCCTCAGCGGCAGGGACCCACGGTTGGTGCTTCCTCCATTGGGAAATCTTTCCAGACTGTGCTTCCTGACCCCGACAGTCCCGCAACGCTGGTTTAAGTGTCCCGGTGAGCAGCTGTGTCCATCCAGGTTCTCTCCCCCGCAGCAGAGGGTTCCAGTGCACATCCGCATCTGCTCTTTCCTTGGGCTGAGCACACAAGAGATTCTGTCCCGCTTTTGTGGCAGCTGGGCTGGGAGCACAGTGAAGAGGGTTACTTTGCACCAAAGCATTGCTTAGCAGTGCAGGATCTTCCAGGACTTCCTTCCCCTGCCCCATCGATCATGGCAGCTTATAATGAAATGGAATAACTCAGGATCCAAAAAGTCTGGGTTACTGAGACACTGACTGGGGGGGGGCTCTGAGGCCATTTCTCCAGGCCCTGAGCAGGCAGGGGGGCACTGCTGAGCCACTGCCCTGAGAGTCACCCAGATCACTGCAGGTTTCTGTGAGCAAGATTTAATCTTTTGTTGTGCCAAGTGACTAAGATTAGAGAGGTCTGTTACCACAGCATAGCCAAGCCTCTCCCCCACTGATTTACTGATTAAAGAAGTGTTTTAAATGAAGTGTTTACAGCTTGGGAAACTGTAAAGATCTGTGCACATTTTAGTTATTATTATTGTTGTCAAGGTGTAGCAGGGCTGGGAACGTGACGTGACTGGGAGCGTGGAGGAACGGCCAGGGTGTGTCATGGAGAAGAACTACCTCTCATGTATGATTTGCAAAGGGCTTGCCCAGGATCTGTTTCCATACTTAATCTCTGATGAAAGGTTATAATGAATCTGGTTTCTGGTGCTATTGTCAGGAGATGGACCTTTCTTCCAGGTATTTAATTCCTGTGGTTGTGAAAGACAGGATGTATTTCTCCTGGATTGCATGATTTCTCTCTCTCGTACACACACACACACACACACACACACAGAGCCACGGCCGATCTCTCTGGAAGTGTGCAATATAATTTAATATCAATTTGATACTGACTGGGTTCAGACTCCAGCTTAACTGTATCTCTCCGTCTTTGAGAGTTGTTGAAGCAAATCACAATATGGCTTTGTTTCTTGAGCAAGAATCTGCTAATCAGTCACCAGATGGGGCTGTTCCCTCGAAGGTCTGTGTGCAGGGTTCTTAGGGCCTTTTCTCAAAACCCTTCCCTCTTTGTCTCGTCTCCACAACTCCTTTAACTCATGGTGCTATAGGGAGAAAGTGGCCCTGTTTAATGAATAGTCGTAATGTTGCTAGTTAAATAGAAGGTAAGTAAATCAACTGTTGCCTGGTTCTCCTGCTCCATTGCCCACCTTAATGGCCCTCAAGAGATTCCCCTACTTCCCTCCCATGGGCCAGTGAAAATCAGTGGGAAAGAGGGGCCTCCCCACCATTTCAGTCCACCCTGACTCTTCAGAATGACTCCGCTGGGGAGATTGGGCTGGACCAGAAAGAGGTGTACAGCCTGGTTTGAGTCCAGGCGTGGCCAGTTATTATCTGTGTGAAGTTGTTCACGATGGTTGCTTCCTCAGGATCAGATTCCTCACCTTTAAATGGGGCATCCACCATGGAGGATCACCCCAGGGGGCTTTGGGCCAAAGGATAATTGATGGAGATACAATATTTAGTTATCACTGTATTTGCGCTTTGTTTTTTCAAGAAGGGTCAAAGAAGGATGGAATAAAAAAGTTTCCTGCACACTCTTCCTTTTCTGGCTTTTTTTTTTTTTTTAAAGACAGAGTTTCGTTCTTCGCCCAGGCTGGAGTGCAGTGGCGCAGTCTCAGCTTACTACAACCTCCCACCTCCCGGGTTCAAGCGATTCTCCTGCCTCAGCCTCCTGAGTAGCTGGGATTATAGGCATGCGCCATCATGCTAATTTTATATTTTTAGTAGAGATGGGGTTTCTCCATGTTGGTCAGGCTGGTCTTGAAAAACTCCCGACCACAGGTGATCCACCCACCTCAGCCTCCCAAAGTGCTGAGATTACAGGTGTGAGCCACCGTGCCCGGCCCTTTTCTGGCTTTTTTGTTCAGCCCTTGAGGGGCTGGATTATGTGGGCAGAGGGAGTGGTTCAGAGAAGTTGGCTTCCTACTGGAGCTAGGGGAGGGCATAGCTGCGAGTGTATACAGAGGGGGTGGCCCTAACCCTGGGGTCTGGGCTTTGAAGGGTTTCCAGGCTCAGGTGAGAAGCAGGGCCATTAAATAGCCTCAAATGTGAAAGGGACCAAGACCCACGAAGGCACCCTTGAATGCATAGGCATCCAAGGACCTTCAGATGGCTGTAAGAGTCAGACCCAAGCATGGTTGATGTCGAATTTCCAGCCAGACAGCAGGATGGGGATTTGAAATGAGATTTAACTGATTTAAAGAAATAACTGATTTTTTTCTTTTTGCACATCCAAGCTTGTGAAGTGAGAATGTCTCTCAGTACTGATAAGAGCCTAATCAATGTAAGGTCTTGGAGTGTTTTCATGCCCGCTCACTCACGGTTGCAGCCATCCAAAAATCAGATTCACAGGCATCTCTTCACCTTGTTATCCTTCACTTACCTTTGAATATACCAAAGGTCTATCGAGCCTATAAATTTCTCAGTGGTCTAAGCACAAATGGGCCTCCCCCAGGCTCTGCTGCGTGGCCAGCCCACCTCACAGGGATTGAGAACCACCCACAGCAGTCTCATGAGGGGGCCATTAAAAGTGCCATTCCTGGGTCCCCTTTAGACCCACAGAAGTAGACTCGGGCTGGGTGGAGGGTGTTGGGAATTTGCATTTTAACAACATCCTCTATGAGCGTCTCACACTCAGGAAAGTTAGTTAAGCTTTGCTCTAGAAGTGAAATGAAAGTGACACTATTATATTCCCTGCTGACATCTGAGAAGACAGATTTTCTGGGGAGCCGTAGTGCTGGTTGTGACCATGTGATCAATTATGATTATGATATTAATTCTGTTTGTGCCATGGACTTAGCTGTTTGCATCCAATCCCACTTCTGGATATAAACTCAAGAGCAGTGATCGGGCCTTCTCAGAGCTCAGCAGAGCTTCACTGAAGGAATAAGCAGTGTCTGGTACCTGCTGATACCAGGCTGATGGGTTGACATTTGCATTACCTCTAATCCCCATGGCCATGGACCCTTGGGATTTATGTCAAGAGCACTTCCTTTGTTTTCAAGATGCAGGTGCCGGCAGGGTGCAGTGGCTCACACCTGTAATCCTAGCACTTTGGGAGGCAGAGGCAGGCAGATCACTTGAGGTCAGGAGTTCAAAACCAGCCTGGCCAACATGGTGAAACCCCATCTCTACTAAAAATACAAAAATTAGCCAGTTGTGGTGGTGAAGGCCTGTAATCCCAGCTACTTGAGAGGCTGAGGCAGGAGAATCACTTGGACCCAGGAGGCAGAGGTTGCAGCGAGCTGAGATCGCACCGCTGCACTCTATCCTGGGTGACAGAGCGAGACTCCATCTCAAAAATAAAATAAAATAAAATAAGGTCCAGGTGCTGTCTGTTCTCTGACAGATGTATATGACAACATAAATTCATGACCAAGTTACATCAATAGCAAAATTAGAATATTTTAATAGTAATATTATAATAGAATAAAGTTTCGGGAGGGCAACCAATCTTCCAGAATCTGAAGGTTGGCATTCATTGTTCATAAATTCAGCTGAAGGCAGTGCCTTCCAATTTTTGTTAAATTGCTGTGGGAAAGACCAGGGTTAGTTGCAGGGAATCATTTTCCAAGCAGAACCATTTCAAATGCTAAAACTGGCCCCTGAGGTTGCATGGAGCCTCCCTTCCTGAGTGAGATCTTTGGAAATAAGGTGGCTTTGGAAATAAGCCTGTCTGTAACAGTGGTTTCCACAAAGACTTCAGTCTCATGACATTGGACATTGTTTGGACATCGACATAAATATTTTGGCATATCACCATATGAGGACTTTTCAGAGGTGGCTTCTAGTATGCTTCTGGAGGGGGTCTTCCAAGAAGAGTGGCACTTAAGGGTCATATATGGGCATGACCCACACCCAGCTGCTCTAGAGGACATGATGAGCCAGAGCTGTCTGGCAAAGGGCCGGATGCAGAGTCAGTCTGGGGGCCTTGGATGGCATGGATAGTCAGGTCAGGATCCTTCATGCCAATCTGTGGCTTTTTGTTCTCCCCACCTCTCCTCCTGCTCTCACCAACCCCCATGCCCCCAGTCCCACACTGCCCACCGCACACACCTTGGGAGGAGGCCCTCATGTAAATGGAGGGAGGTGAGTTAAGAGCTGAGGGAAGTTCCGTGGAGAACCCTGTATTAGCACTGCTTTGCACAAAGTCAGTCTCCAGTCATATTTGTTGAAGAATGGCTTCCTTTGTTGCCTTCTGTCTCTCAGCCTCTATCACATAGCAGCAGTGTCTCTCAACCCAGGCACCCACCTCTCTGGAGGCAGTGAGAAGAGGCTGAGAAAATGTTGATGGTACGAGCATGTCTGAAACCAGAAACGCCAACCTTACCGGCTCTGTTTTGTGGGCCACAGCTTTCCATCCAGCTTGGTGACAGTGGATATCCACTGCGCTTCATCGCTTGCTTTGCTGACATCTCAGACTGCCTCTCTACTCCTCGGAATACAGGCTGAAGTCCAGACAGGGAAGTGCATGTGAACCCACCTCATCTGCTGCCAGGGAGGTGTGAGAGGTTCTTCCCATTACTCTGAGATGAGGGGGTCTCGTCCCCCACATTGAAGGGGTGGGAGGTTGGGTATCAGGACCATTTCATAGGCTTCCTTGGGTCTTCGCTATGCTGTAGCTTTTTCGGTTTGAAACGTACCCCAGAAAGACAGTGATAAACGTGAGGATCTAAGGACAGAAAGGTCCAGGGTTCCTATGAACAGCACTTAGATGACCCATCCTTGGGGCTTCTCAGTCCCTGCTCTGGTGCCTGCATGCAGGTAATGGGCGGAGGCTGTACTTCCCAACATGGCAGCATCCAGAATGGCCTCTAGGTACAGGAAGTGAGGATCTGAGGGGGAGGGAGCCAGCCCCTCCCATAGTCCGTGCTGATGCCAAACCCAGGTGCAAAGGGCTACAGCCAGGCTCCCCCAGGCTCCCAGTGGCTCTGGCTGTTAATAACTCAGGCACCTGCTTCTTCCTCTCACCCCTGCCGCTCTGCAGGGTGCGGGGCAGTCAGCGGGAGAGTGAAGCTGCCTGGCAAGGAGGGCAGATACCCCTTTTCTCTCTCCGTTTAGGACTCCCTCCAGGGCTGATGAGGGGCCTGACTGCCTCAGTGGCATCCTCGCTGGAGGACCCAGCACTGAAGTGAGGCTGGGCATCTGAGGGCCCCTTTCAAGGGGCCAGGGAAGACTCTGCCCCCCCAGCTCCGGCCACGCAGCACAGGTGCACAGGGGCCCTTAGGAACCATGGGCAGGACTCTGGGAGGAGGAGGTAGGGAAGGCAAATGAGGACTGGGGTTTTCTTTCTTGTTTAAAAATACAAAAAGGAAATGACGTGTTAACATTAGTGAATATAGGCAAGTGTGGAAGAGGCAAGGTCCACTCTCTGGAGCAAGGCAGTGGCCTGGGCTGGGGTCATATGAGGCCTGCCTCCTTCTCCTGCACATTGTACTCCTTGTTCTTCGTCACCCTCCAGCTGATGAAGCAAAGCAGCAGCATGCCCAGCGCCTTGTAGCCCATCTGCAGGCCCAGGTACCTGTGGGCAGGAGGAGGCGGGACTGGTGAGGGAGGAACTCTGCAGCCCAGATCCCAGGGCCAGGAACCCTGGGAAGAGCGGCATCATTCCCACACTGGCCCATGGAGGGTGTGGGCACCATCCAGGTGGGGATCACTCTCCTCATTTCTTTGACCCAAAAGGGAACAAAGCTTCAGGGAAGCAGGCAGGGAGTAGGCACGGGACTCCTCATCCGGTGCTCACCATCCCCCCCACCAGCTCCTTCAAGAAGGCCAGAGGGGGACCCAGCTGCCCCAGCCAGCCCCAGAGGGTCCTCTCCTCCAAGCAGAGTCAGAAGGAGAGGGGCATCTTCTCATTGCTCTGGACTGTCCCTTTTGTGGCCTTCTCTGCCGCTCCCATACCATTTCCAGTCCCTGCCTCGTCCCCTCAAGCCCACCTTCCTGCTGTTTCTGGGTCATAGGACAACAGGAGGTGAGGTAGAAGGGGTCAGAACCCAATGGCGCTGCAGCTGGGCTTGGCCCATTGAGGCAGGTTGCTCACCCCCGCCCTGGACCTCTGCCAGGATCCATGATGCGGCCCCCTCTGTCTCTGAGCAGCAGCCGGCTGGCCTCCACTGTTCCACAGCCGTGGGCTCTTCCTCGGGCTCCAACCCTCGCTGTCCCTTCTTTCTGCTGCTGCCCCTTCCAAAGTTTTCGGGTCAGGGAAGTCCCTGGGTCTGCTGCCCCTTCCAAGGGCTTTCGGGTCATGGAAGCCTCTGAACATCTCACTGTGAGCCCTGAAATGCCTGTTATAGTAGCCCCTGCTCCCTGTCCATGGCATGGCAGGCCCTCAGGTTCTCTTCCCCCGGAAGCCCGACAGCCCCACAGTAGCCACCAGACACATGACTACTGTCCTGTCAAGCCCAGGGCCTGGCTCGGGGACACTGCATGCTGGGCCCCCACCTGTCTCGGAGAGCGTCATTGTCGTAGTAGGCACAGGCCCCTCGCCTCCCCAAGCACAGCGAGTTCCACCGGATGCAGGAGTGGTCAATGGTGAGGCCATAGAGGGCTGGAGATGGCAGCCAGGCTGGGAGAGAGTTCAGAAAGCCCCAGTCAGGTGGAGCTGCGGGCAGAGGTGCCCAGCAGGAGTGGGAGCCAAGTCCCCTGCACGGCTCACGTAGATGAGAATGGCTCTGCCACACCCATAGGACTCACAGTAACTCTGGAAAGCAGAATAGCTTTCAGTGAAGCCTGAATTTCTCTTTCACCAGAAGCCTTAGAAGAGAAAAGGGACCTGGGCCATTCTTTCCAGGCAGAGCGAGTCACAGGCGTTACCTTTATGCCAGCTCAGACACCCAACATAGTTCTCCTGAGATCAGCTCAGAGTGGAGATACATGGGCCTCCACTGTGTGGCGGGGAGGCTCTAGAGGCATCGACTTCTCAGGTCCTCACACTGGCCCCGAGGTGTGGGTGCCCGCTCTTTAGTGAAGAGGAAGGGGCTCTGGGCTGGCACACAGCCAAGAGAAGTCAAGGCTGGACTTTGAACCCTGGTTTATGGAGGTTCCAATCCCACGCGCTTCCACCACACCAAGCTGCCCTGTTAGATTAGACAACACCCGCCTGCAGACCTCCCAACACCTGGCTGCTCAGAGCTTCTGCTTCAGGCCCCAAACTTCCCAGCAACCGAGTGCTAAGATTTGGCTCAGCAGGGGCTATGCTTTCCTGGCTGTTACATATTCCGGATGTCCCCCCCCCACCACCCACCCTGTACCACTAGCTCCAGTTCTAGGCAGTCACTGGACTGGGGGAGGGGCTTGTCCAGGATTTATACCGAGGCTGGCCCATCCCATTCTCAGAACCATGGTGCTGAGAACAGCCACACAGACTTTGTTACGGCCCTGTGAACAGCTGCTTCCAGAAGAAGACAGGCAATATTCCACCTGTGGCGCTGCCCAAGTGGGAAACTGCAAGAAGAAGCCTCTCTACTCAGATCCCGCCCACTCCCAGGTCTCTAGGTGAACAGAGGGATGAAAACTGGCCATAGTGACATGACACTTCCCTGAATAGAAACAAAGTCCAGAATCATTTTCAACCCAATCCCAATGGGTGATTTTGAAACTGTAACAGAAAGTCCTTTTTCGACCCAAGAATGGACTGTGTTCTTGGGTGATAAATGGAACCCCTCCAGGACTGGGTTTTCTCACTGCGGTCCCACATTGAGTTATCTGAGCTCAAATGGAAAAACAAAAGCAGCAAGTGCTTTGAGCAGTGTGAGAGAGTCCTTGTTTTCAAGGTCATTTTTGAGGTTGCTGAAGGAAGCAGGAAAGGGTCCTTCAGAGCCTATCCTAGCTGCTGGATGGGCTGAGAGGAATGCAAGGTCTCCTTCCCAGCAGACGTTTTAGAGAAAGTTAAGTTATAAATGTAAGTAAGTAGCTCTGATGATGATGGAGCCTCTGCCGGGAGGACAGGTAGATCCTGCTGCCCTGCTTCCTCTGTGTTTATAATGCAGGCAGGAGGAGCAGGGTCTGAAGGGGCTCGAAGGAGTTCAGCAGGGACTAGAGGAACAAGAAATCCCACTGAAAAAGCTGGTTCTTTCCCATCATCCAAACACTTCTCCCATCCTGGGGTTGGATTGGGTCTTGCAAGGGCTCCCGCTCAGCTGGCCCCAGGAGGGGACATCACCAACACATCCTAAAATGGGGATGGAAGCCGCTGCAGGGTGCGGTGTAGACCTGGCCCCTGGGTAATGACGCACAGTGGGCTATACACGATTTCAGCATTTATGGTCGGAAACGACACCTGATAGTAACTGAACTTCCTCTTGCTGGAGTCTCCATATTCCCCTCTGTAGTTTGCACCCTTAATTAATACATCCTCCGTTCAATTAGGTCCCTTTACTTCTGTGTGCCTGTCATTACAAAGATCTATTACTGCCTTAAGTCTAGTGCATGGATGTGTCAAGAAGGAATAGCTGGTTGGGCGCGGTGGCTCACACCTGTAATCCCAACACTTTGGGAGGCCAAGGCGGGTGGATTACGAGGTCAGGAGTTCAAGACCAGCCTGGTCAGCATGGTGAAACCCCGTCTCTACTAAAAATACCAAAATTAGCCCGGCGTGGTGGTGGGTGCCTGTAATCCCAGCTACTTAGGAGGCTGAGGCAGATAATTGCTTGAACCTGGGAGGTGGAGGTTGCAATGAGCTGAGATCCTGCCACTGCACTCCAGCCTGGGCAACAGACCAAGACTCCATCTCAAAAAACAAAAACAAAAAAAAGAAGGAACAGCCAGTGTGAGCAGTTCAGGAATGGGCCTGCATTGTGCCCCAGCCCAGGCACCCCAGGAGAGCTGGGGGTTCCCTGCTCCCCTCCTCAAGCTGCTCGCCCTCCCTTGTGGCACTGCTGATCACTTGTGCACAGCTCCATTCCTCTGGTGGGCTCTGGACTGCTTGAAGGCAAGCAGGACTCCTCAGCAGAGGGCCCCTAGTGGAAGAAACTTTTGTTGAATACCTTCAGGAGGAGTGAATTTTGTAAAATGGAAAGGAAGCCAGAGCTGGGCTTGGCGGCTGTTCTGGCTAGGCAGGAATGCAAAGTTTGGTTCCTACAGTGAGTTTTGGGGAAAGATTTAAAAACACCTGCCTTTAACACTCTATTAGGTATTCTCAGCTGTGTTCACTCTTCATTTTTCTTACATAACTTAGTTAGGAATGAATGCCATAGATGGAGTGTTTCCTAACCTCAAGCAATCTGGGAAACCATCCACGTGGGGTTTTGGCATCTGCTGTTGATTACACACAGCTTCTCTTTGCCATGGAGATGAGATGGTGCTTCCTGCATCACTACCCTGTACCCAGAGCCTTCAGATGCCCCATCGCCTAGGGCAGCTTTCTGGGAAGAGGGGTCTTAGGCACTTACCCAGCAAGCGCATCAGCAAGAACTGCACCCCGATGGCAAATGACTTTTCCTCCTGGTTCACCACACTGGAAAGACAGACAGGAAATCAGCAGCAGGAGGATTGAGGCTGCACGATCCCTTGGGTCAGGGGCAGCCAGCCTCAGAGCAGGTCAGAACCGGCCCTCACGTGGCCTGACAAGCCCTCTGGCGACTGGGTTCACCTGGGCTGAATGCTGTAGTTCTTCACGTCGGTGCTTCTGAAAGCGTGGGCCCTGGATCATCAGCATCCCCTGGGAACTTGCTAGATATGGAGATTTTCAGGCCCACCCCAGACTTACTGAGTCAGAAAGTCTGGGGGTGGGGCCCAGCAATCTGTATTTTACCTCCAGGAGATTCTGATGTGCCACTGAGAACCACCAGTCTGTGTGATTTTCAGGGCTGCCCAGACCTCCCTTCAAGAGGCAGAGGGCAGTAGAGGCTAGGGGCGGAGAGAAGGATGCTGTGGGTATGTTGATAGCAGCAGGTCTGAACAACTCCCACAGAGTGTCTTATACCAGTAAAAGACAGCCCTGCTGCAAAGTGTAATGAGGGCTCTTGGGCTGCACCTTCTGTGCACAGCTAAAAGAATTCCCTACTCCGGGCCAGCTCCGTGGGTGTGTGCATACAACTCCACCCTCAGAAAGGTCCCATGTTTGGCTTTAATGCTGTGCTGCGGCTGTCTGGAAATTCTTAATTTTTGAGCCAGGGGCTTTACATTTTCATTTGCCATAGATCCTGCAAATTAAGTAGCTGGTCCTGCCCCTAACCCTCTTCCTCCAAGAGAGGAAAATGTGTTTGGCTGAGGAAGGAGATTCAGAGAGAGCTGGGGACGGCTCTGCCATTCCAGCTGGGGGAGTAGAGAGAGGGAGGACACCCCCCACACAAGGTGGGGAGCCAGGAGCTGCCCAGCAGAGGCACCTGATGAGTGACTTGACTCCAGGACTCTCTTCTCTGAGCACACACACTCCCGGTGGGCGCTTGTCAGGCAGAGCCTTCGGTACTAAGGGGACAGTGAGGAAGGGCGCTGAGAAGTAATCCCCCAGGTCTCTACACATGGTTTGTTTCACCACCACCATCACAGTTCTGCTAGCAAACTGGAAAGGGACCTTTTTCCAGCCCCCTGAGGGATGGTCCAGTGAGAGAAGTACTCACTGAGGAATAGACAGGGGAAGAGGCACCCCTTGGGACCTCCGATGCAAAGTGTCTCAATCCTGTTGTGTTTACAGGTCCCTCCAGTGGTCCAGTTCACAATAGATGCCTGCCTCCTCTGGGAGGTGATTTGACAGGGAAATTGCCCTTTTCCCTGCTATGTAGGGACTTGCCAGGGAGATTTCCTTACCCTGTCACCTCTCCTCATCATGGCCTCATGTAGTTTTATGTCAGGGCTAGAAGGTCCAGTGTGGTCCATCTGACCCAAGGTGCAAGAGAGGAAGCCCACTGCAGAGTCTCAGGTGAAGGTGTCAGTACTTTGAATGCGGAGGATGGGGAGCAGTAGAGAAGCGGGTGACCGTGATGTCAGGGGAAGCAACACACTGTGGGCTACAATCCCTGCAGCTTCTTGCTGAGTAAGCTAAAAATGCAAGGTCCTGACTACTGTTTTTCTGCACCATTTCTCGGGGTTGTGGTTGCGATGGGCAACCCCGAGGCATGAGTTATTCTTTACTCCAAGACCAAGAGCAGCCTTGCTTACTGTTCACCACACAAGTGGTGGCTCCTCTATGCTCAGTGTTCTTGCAAAGTGTACACCTGGGCCTCTGTGTGTCGCCCCTGTAGGATTTGGGGGCAAGGATAACTAAGTCGTGTGCTACTTTCTGTGCTGTAATAAAGTATTTTGTCTTTGACCCAGGAGTCTCACATCTTCTGCCAGCAGCCTTGAAATAGTAGTTTGATAGCTTTCAAGCTAACTTGATAGCTCACTCAGAAATAGGGTAAATTCCAGATCCCAACAACTGGCTGCATCCACTCCTTCCTTTTCTCCTGGACTTCTGGGGGAAATAGGTCCTAGACACTTAGCTAGCTGTTAATTATTATTATTATTATTTGGGTAATAGTGATAATTAACCAAAATGTAGAACACCTTATATTTACAAAGCAATTTACCATATAATCCTGACACCAGCCCTTTGAGGTGGATATCGTTATCACCATTTCGGAAATGAGGAGAGGAGGCTCAGTGAGGTCAGACAACACCCCACCACAGCCAGTATGTGGCACAGCAGGGACTTTGATCCTGGCACCGGGAGTGCAAATCCTGTGTTTTTCCCCTCTCTGCTCCGAGGTGAGTGAGGACAGGAGGGAGGGCAGTGGGGGATGGGTTAGGTGAATTTGGTACAAAAGTTGTTTTCTCCTTGTAGCCAGTGAGGTGAAGAGCGGGTCATTCCCAGTGAAAACCTCAGAGGCATTCATTGCCAGCTGCCAGCTGTAATGGGACACCCCGCTCCTCCCCTCCAGCCCTGGCCAGCCGCTCCCTTCCTGACCTGGGGACTTGGTCCTGGAGCCAAGCATACTAGGATTTTCTCATTTTCATCCTTCTCCACAGCTCTCACTCAGACTCTGAAACTTTCCACATTTTCCTGCTTTGGTTTTATGTATCCAACTAAATTCTCTTTGCTCTTCTCATTTCTTTTAGGATTTAAAAATAAGCAAACCTGTAGGTTTTTCCACAGTGTGGAGTTGGCAGCCTGGCTTCCACACGTGGCTCAGCCATTCACCGGCTCTGCCATACTAGGCTAGTGATTTAGCCTCCAATGTGCAGAGTGGAGGCGCCAACAGGGCCTGTGTCACACGGAGGGACACTGTGGGACTGAATGAGGCCCTGCAATGAGGAGCTCGGCACAGAGCATGCTGGCAGGGCTCCCAGCACTGCTGCCATTAGTATTATTTTCCCTCAGCAAAAGATCCTTGCACATTGTCATTCAAAGGACTCTGAGGGCCAGAAAGGGGGAGAGATGAGAAACAGGCAACTAGGCACAAAGTCAAAGGGCAATGTGGGGAAGGAGAAGCCACGCCCCAGACCCCCAGGGGTGCCACTCACCGAAGAACCATCATGTAGAGGGGGTTGTGGGAGATGCAGGCTATCAGGGACACGAAGGAGATGAGGAAGATGGCTGGGAGCAGGAAGTGGGCACAGGGGGCGGGGCACGACCCCGTCTTTGCTGAAGCGGATCCCCCAGTCACACAGCTGCAGTTCAAATAGATCTTGAAGAGGAAAGGGAGGGAAGGGGGGAAATTTGTTATTTCACTTTCACACACTTCAGACATCTGCACCAGCTCTTGCTGGAGACTTAGGTTTCAACCCTTGTGTTTGGATCTGGCTCCCAGGGAAGCTGGGTGAGGCTGAGGAGGCCAGGTGAGGGTTTCAAGCTGCCCCAGGAGTCCCACCTCTGTCACTGTTTGGGCAACCGAAACCATCTTCTGGGGTGGACTGGGTTCCTCCAGAAGTCACACCTGCATCTGGAGGCCCAGGAACACTGCCGGGCGAGGCCCCCACCCAGCTTGGAGCCAGGGAACCAGGAGGGCTCTCCTTTGGGTCAGGCCCCCTGTGCCCAGCAGTGGTGGTTTACAGATTGTTGTTTTTACTGTTTGTGTGTTATTATTATTATTATCATCATTATTATTATTTTGAGATGGAGTCTCACTCTGTCGCCCAGGCTGGAGTGTAGTGGCACAATCTCGGTTTACTGCCACCTCCGCTTCCCGGGTTCAGGTGATTCTCCTACCTCAGCCTCCTGAGTAGCTGGGATTACAGGCATGTGCCACCTGTATTAGGTCCAAGTAATTTTTTGTATTTTTAGTAAAGACGCAGTTTCACCATGTGGTCAGGCCGGCCTCGAACTCCTGACCTTGTGATCCACCTGCCTCAGCCTCCCAAAGTGCTGGGATTACAGGCATGAGGCACCGCGCCTGGCTGGCTGTTTGTGTGTTTATTGCAGAGGGAGGCGTAAGCAGTAGGAGGGCAGTGGGAACACAGTGGAATCCCCTGAGTTCTGAATCAGGCCTTTGCGGGAGCTCCCTGCCTGGGAACAATTCCTGCCTGTAAGGGACTCCAGAGAAGGTGGCCCCTGTCTCCAGTCTGCAAGTCCATATGGCTCCATACTGTTGTGCAACTCTGGTGGCCACCGCCCTTGTCCAGTGGTCTTCACCTTACTTCACTGCCCTTGTCAGATGGCCCAGCCTGTGACCATTTCAGTGTCCTAGCAGTTACAGGGCTGATATTGGAACTAATGGACTAGTATGTTTCCTTCTATCGACAGTGGTAACTATGCACCCTCTTCACTTGGCTCCCAGGAAACTTCAAAGTTAGTTATATACAATATTGCTGTTACTTTTCTCAGTCTGGATTTTTTAAATAGAGATTTTTTTTCTTTATAATTTACTGATTTTTTTCTTGGTATCTTGCTAATGGATTTTTGTCTGGAGGTACGTGTGCTGTTATGGGAAACTTGCCAAGATTATTTCTGGAAGTAGGTGACTCAGAGGTAAGTTAACAAAGATAAGAAAACCACAGAAGCTACCACAACTGGAAGGCAACTCAAAGAGCATCTTGTCCAAGTTCCTTGTCCTTCCTCTGGCTGACAGCCACGCTCCTTTGCCCGCAGAAGTGGCAGTGGCAGCAGACTTGCCCTGTCCTTTCAGAGGAGTTGGTAAGTAAGTGCTAGCCTTGCCCATCCCTCCACACAGGCTTAAGGGAGTAATGCATGTTCTGCTTATGCTAAGTGCACAGTCTTCTCATTGCTCAGCAGTTCCTAGGCCTGGCCTGCCCGGCTCTGGCTCCTGGCTGCTCCCTGGCCAGCTGGGTGTGACACTCCTCCTGCGGTACCAAGCCTGGCCTTTTCTCTTCTTTCCTACAGCATGCCCAGTCCATTCATGCCCTCGGGACTTGCACTTGCTGTTCCGTTTATCTGGAGTGCATTGCTCCCAGGTGCTCATCGAATTCTGTTCTTCTGGTTGTTCAGTTCTAATGTCACCTCCTCCGGGAGGCTCCTGGGAACTCTGTCCGAGTAAGTCCTTCCATGGCATGAGTCACTTTCTCGAATTATCGTGTGTATTTATTTGATAGAATGCACACTCCAGGAGAACAGGGACCTCATCTGATGGGTTCACCATCACATCCTCAGCACTCACGGCTGTGCCCAGTGTTCCCTGTTTATCAAATAACCAAATAAATGACTCAAGTCGGTTTGCTGCTGGCTGATCCTAGGAGGTCTGGAGCCACAAAGAAATGGGCTTTACTTTGCCAAGTGAGTCCAGTGAATGGAGGTTGCCCAAGTGGAAGGCTGGTGGCCAGGAGATACATGGCTTTGAATAGAAGTGCCCCAGACTGAGGTAGAGCCCTGGGTTCTAGTCCCAGATCAGCCCTAAACAGCTGCATGACTTCAGGCCAGTCAAGTGGCCACACCTGGGAGCTGAGGAGCTGAACCAAATGCCCTCAGCTACTGCTTCTGGCTCTACCCTTCCAGGTCCGTGTCACAGAAGCCCTCTGCCCTTGATTTATCTGGACCATGGCCAGCCTGCAGGACCCAGAGATGCCCATGAGGATCCCTCGGGATGGAGCTCAAAGGCCTTAGCTGAAGGAGTGCTTTGACTGGTTTCTGCTCTGAGCATTGTTAGGCCTCAAGTATGTGAATTTGCTGGACATCAGCCAGTCTTTAATTGACTGTGGGCTGTCAGCATCTGGTCATGACCCCAGGGTAGGGAGGTAGAAAGAGGTTGGATGTGGCTCAGAGGAGGCCAGGATGCTGGTAATGAGTGTGTGTGGAGCCCCGCCTATCCTGGAGCCGAGGAGCAGTCTTTGAGGGCAATGCACTGAGCTCCGAGACCTTACAGGGCTCTTGCCTCTGGACCCTGGCTGCCCTTACCAGTTGCTTGGAGGTTGCAGAGCTCATGTTGATGTTGCTGCAGCCGGCGTGGCAAGGGGAGAGGTACTCGATTCCATTGTCCCCACAGACCGGGTGGAAGATAGAATCTGGGCACGAGCAGTCCCTGCGGCAGGCAGGAGGCTGCGGATGTACAGAACTTGATGTGCTGCCAGCAAAAGAGGAAACGGGGAGTCAAACAAAGCAAGACCACAGAAGAACCCTCCACTCCAGCCCAGTGTGAGTTCCTGGCCTGGTGAGCGTGTCTGTGGATCTCTATTTATTTTGGGCCAGAGCCACCCTAGGATCTGAAATATGCCTGGTGGAGCCAACAGTGAATTGCCACCGTTTAGTGGTCATGGCATCTCTCCATGTCTTCTGCCACTCGGAGCCCAAACTTGCCAGTTATGTGCTGGGAAGATCTGGCTGGTGAATCCTCCACCACAGTAGGCATCAAGACAACCAACCAACCAACCAACCAGAAAGGGCAGCGGCAACGGGCAGGTCACAGACAGTATTCACCTTCCCTCTGCTTCAGCCTGAAAACAGTGGCTAGGACCACTGAGGCAACCCAGGCTTTAGTTTGCTGTCTGTCTCCTGGCTTACTGTAGACCTTGCCCAGGTTACTCCAACGCCTTGAGCTTCAATCAAATGGACATCACTGGTTGGTCTCGGGGTTTCCACTGTCCCCCCCATATCTGATATTCATGACCTTCTTCAGGGAGGGTTGGGAAAGGGGCTGACAGACCACTGTCCAGATATTTCACTAGTATAATAATACGAATGAGAGTACATCTCATGTGCCAGGCACCCTGCCCAGGGATTTAGATGCACAGTCGTCACAATGAGTCTACAGTGAATAACTTGCCTTTTGTGGATTAGAAAACCAAAACAAATAAGGTAAGTAACTTTCTCCAATGAGTATGGAGCACTGGTTTAGAGTTCAGACCTATCTGATGACAAAGCCATGTGCTAAACTCCCAGTGGACATAGCCGGAAGGCCCAAAGGCTTCTCGGCTTTTCTCAATCCACAGTCAGCCTGCAGAAGTGCGGGACAGACCAGGATGGGCTCCCCACCCCAAGCAACCCTCCCTTCCCTCGAACCCCTTCTCTCCTTCACCCACCAGAGACAGAGGAGGTCATTTCAAAGAAAAAAAATAGAGAAAACACCAAGGCTGAAAGCTACAGCGTCTCCAAATGTTGCAACTACATTAGGCAAAGTCAAAAAAGGAAAGCCTGTTGACAGGTGGCACCGAGGAAAAAATAATGAAAATGCCCCTTGCTTGGCATCCTCCCCCCTCACAGGGCTCTGAAGCTCTTCCTGGACTAAAGCCAGTTAACACTGTGACCCGTATTGCTGTCTGCACACCAACAGGCAGACTTTACCTGCTCTCCTCCTCGCCTGCCCTAATTTTTCAAGTCTGCCATCACTGTCATTATTCTTCTCCAGATCTTTTCAAGTCTCCTTTCATCTCTCTTCAGCAGCTCAATGAAGCTGTAATTCTAGCCAGCACAGAACTGATGCTAAACATAGCTTATTTCCTGGTTCCTGCGGCTCACAGCCCTACAAATTCATCCTGAAATCAAACAAATTAGTTTTTGGTGCTTCTTAAGAAAACAGAACTCTAACCCTGATTGCTGGAGGCCCAGTAGGAGCCTTTGATCTCTTCTCATAATGGAGCATACCATTCAAGACCTGATTTTCTAAGTTGCCACATGAGAGATCAGATCAAAAGTGGGCCGGTCGCAGTGGCTCACGCCTGTAATCTCAGCACTCTGGGAGGCCGAGGCAGGCAGACCACTTGAGGTCAGGAGTTCATGACCCGCCTGGCCAACATGGTGAAACCCCGCCTCAACTGAAAATACAAAAATTGGCCGGGTGTGGTGGTGCACACCTGTAATTCCAGCTACTCAGGAGGCTGAGGCATGAGAATCATTTGAACCTGGGAGAATCGCTTGAACCTGGGAGGTGAAGGTTGCAGTGAGCCAAGATCGCACCACTGCACTCTAGCCTGGGCAACAGAGCGAGACTCTGTCTCAAAAAAAAAAAAAAAAAAAATGTACAGCAGAGAAGACAGTTGAGGAAGCAGGAAGGAAAACGTACAACAGCCAGATCTAGGCCCTGGCCTTAGCAGAGGGGATCTCTGTGCCCCTTATTCCCATTACCTAGGCGGGTAGACTTCGGCCACAGTCTGAGTGGAGCACCCCATGAAGAACAGAGGAACACAGAGGATCATGGAGATGGTGATGATGGTGGTGGCTACACGGGGAATGGTTTGCAGAGAGAAAACGAAGCGCTTCATGAGGATTCCTCCAAACAGCATCCCCAGGGCTGCAGCAGGGAGGTTCACAGCACCTGTAGGTGGAGAGAAGGAAGTGATCAGGGTGCATGGGCCTGGGACTGCGTGTGGGCTGAAAACACTGAGCTGGATTGCCAAGAAGGAGGCATGGCTTCAGGAAGGAACATTTGGCATGTTAAATTATAACAGTAATAGCTAACATTAATTGAGCATTTGCTGTTCGCCAGGCACATCTAGAGAAATATATGAGACAGGATTGCCTTGCCTAGACAAAGAATACAGAAGTGGGGTTCTTGCAGCTTAAGAGATGTGGGTTGTATATGCATTTATTAAGTACCTTTGATTCCTTATGGCCTCTCTGCATCCTCACTGTGACCACATGGGGTTAGCAACATGAGAGTGAAGACCCCTATGTACCAGTCAGAGATGGAAGGCCAGAGCCGTAAAGTCAGAGCCAAGGACCAGCCAGGGGGTGCAGGAGAGTCACCCTCAAAACTCATGCACTGATCACCTTGCCAGCTCCATATGGTGAAACTCACCTGTGGGTCGGGCCCAGTGATTTCCTAGGTGGGACCACATCTGTAGGTCTCAACACGGCTGAAAAAATACTAATGCTGGGCCCCACCTGCAGAGATTCTGGTTTCATTGACCTGGGGTAGGGCTGGGCATATTTTGTAAAGCTCTCCAGAGAAGGCTCTGGTGCAGCCTGGGTTGAGACTCACTGAACCACATGCTCTCTAACCAAAGCAAATACATTCAGGTCCCTGGGGAAAGAGAAAACCCAGGAGGCATTCTGTCTGACCTCAAATTCAACCTTCCCTCTTTCCTGTTTTGTCCCTGATGATGTCAGGGCCTTTGGGAAGCTGTCAGACTTCCAGTCCCTTGACGGGGGAAGAAGGCAACCCCCCAACCTCCACCCACTCCTGCCTGGAAGGATGGGAGTCAGTCAGAAATCAGCCAAGAATTTTCTAGATTGCCAACCAGGAAAACTGTCCTTAAAATTCTTTCTCTTGGGCAGTCCTCCGGCTCCTGCCTGTGTCCGGTCTGGCCTGCGGCCATCCCTGGATGGGTGGTTGGAGTGCCTGCCGCCCGGCCCCTGCAGCACCCTCTAGGCTCACCAATGAGGAAGTTGGCGTAGGCCGCTGAGGTGCCATACTGCTTCTCCAGGAACTTGTTGAGGAAGGTGGAGAGGCCGGCAATGACGGAAGAGAAGGTGCACTGGGCCAGGACCACCAGCACGAAGAGCGGGTTCATCAGGAGCCTCAGAAGATGCGGGGAAACCCTGTGAACAGACCACCGTCAAGGACTGGCTTCCGTGGCAGCCAGCCCAGGGCACCCCTGCCTGCCCCCTCCTTCTGGGCAACTATCTTTTCTTCCTTGGGGCAGAATCTGAGCACCAGCATATCCTGTGACCAATCTAGGGACACACAGCCACATGCTCACAGGCTTACAGTACCTAAAGAAACTGGGTGGCGGCAGATAGAAATAGGACTAGCACTGGAAACAGTCTCGTCACATGCCTGCCACCTCCACAACAGGGGAAGAGGGAGAAGAACGTGGGGCCAGACTGCAGGGTGGGGGTGGGGGACTGACCCAGTTGAATTTGGGTCTCTTGGTACCTGCGAAGTAGTAGTCACCAGGATTCCTGGCAGAACCCCTGGGCTGCAGGCACACCTAGGGGATGGGCCAGTTACAGGCCATCTGTTCCTACTGCCTCTTACCACACACAACACCACAGGGGCTGGGATCCCCTTGGCCGCTATCCCCTCGCCCGCACTCAGCCAGCCCACCCAGGGCTGTAGGGTCAGTTACGTTTAATGAAATCCAACAGGGAGCCTCTTGACTTGGCCTCCTCCAACTTTCTTGCTTCGTCTGCTGTGGCAGGAGCCCTCTGAAGACAGTAAAAGGGATGAGCATTCATGGCCCAGGCTCACTGCAGCCACCCTTCCCTGGGACCCTTGAGTTTCTAGAGGCTCAGGGCTGGGCAGAGGTGAGCTGCCCCAGCTGTGTGTGCATGGGAGGGCATCCAGAGAATGCTCTCTTGAAGTAAACAACACCTGCATTTCTGTGAGCCTGGTATTTTGGCCAACAATCAGAACACATCTATGCCAATGCCTCCCACGATACCTGTGAGCATATTATTTCATATCTAACTTTCCCATGACTGATGCCAAAGGTGTCTTCCTGGACCCCACCCCTCAACCCCATCTGTCATGGCCATACTTCTCCTCTATCCTCAGATTCCAGGGGATATTGGCTTCTGGCACACTCTGGTATAGAAGGCCATCTATTTCCAGCCCCACCCTCCTCCCCCTTTCTATCTCCTCTCTGGGATTCTTGCTCCTTCCTGAGCCCTAAGGTGAGTGTTGCTCAAGGCTCTGTCCTAAACCTTTACCTGCACTTTCTTGGTACACTACCCCAGGGAACCTTCCTACCTCATCTGACCTTGTCAGCTCCAGCCTAAGGCCCTGCAGCTCTGAACTGCCTTTCAGATGCCTTTCAGGCCCCTGGGCTCTGACAGCATTAGGATCCTGCCGGGAACTCATCATCCCCAGGAATAGGCTCTCCCATTCACTGAGAGCTTACTCACTGCTGGGCCCTGTGCCCAGTGTTCACGTGCTTTGTCTCATTCCTCACAACTCCTTCCCATATCGCTACTCTAATTGGCTGGAGCACTGTAAAGAAGAGGAAGCTTAGGAAAAAAGAAAGTTGGTGAAGATCACTCAGCTAGTTTATTGATTTTTTAATTCTTCTTTTCCTTTCTTTTTCTTTCTTTCATTCCTTCCCTCCATTTCTTTCTTTTTCTTTCTTTCTTTCTTTTTCTTTCTTTCTCTTTCTCTCTTCTTTTTCTTTCTTTCTTTCTCTTTCTCTCTTTCTTTCTTCTTCTTTCTTTCTTTTTTGAGGCAGGGTCTCACTCTGTCACCCAGGCTGGTGTGCAGCGGTACAGTCATAGCTCACTGCAGCTTTGAACTCCTGGGCTCAAGTGATCCTCTCATCTCAGTCTCCCAAGTAGGTGGAACTACATGCACTCAACACAATGCCCAGCTAAGTTTTTAAAATAAATTTTTTTTGTAGAGGTGGGGGTCTCACTATGTTGCCCAGGCTGGTCTTGAATGCCTTCATTCCTTCCCTACCCACCAATCTCAACCTGGACTTAAGCAGTTCTCCTGCCTTGGCCTCCTAAAGGGCGAGATTGCATACCTGGCCAAGTCAGCTGGTTTATAAATAGCAGAGCTGCATTCAAACCCAGGTCTGCATGACCCCAGCACCTGCATGATGTGCTGCCAACCTCTGAAATTCTTTCCCAAGACAAGCTGAGGTCCTCTCACCCCTGCCCCTCTTCCCACAGCTGGGCCTAGATTTTATATATCTCATGGACAAACATTGAGCTCTATTTTGGAGCTTGGAGCTTAGGCATAAACTTTATCTCCTCCTTCTCCTCCAAGCCAGCTCACTGCTGAGCCCTTTTGGACATCCACCCTAGGAATGTCCACCCTTATCTTTGCCCTATCCCAGCTCTCCAACAACCACTGCTGCATTCCCCATCTCTCACCTAGCTGCCATATTGCTACCCGAGTGGCCACCCGGTCACTGCCGTGCCCCAGAACATCATGGAATTAGAACAAGCTTTAGACCCTTCAGCTTAACATCAAGCCCCTACCCAGACTTCTCTTCCTTGCTCTCATTCTCATCCTTCCCTGATTCCTTTCCCCAGCAGTTATGATGGAAGATGCTTGGAAGGTCTGCTCAAAATACACTCCAATATCAGCCACCCTCACACTCTTCAATGCTAGGAATCCCTTCCTACTCAGTCCTTCAGGTTCAAACACTGATAGCCCTATTAAATGTGACAGTTGACTATACCAGGTCATAGACTTGGCTTTTATTGGCTCTTAATTCTTTAGCTCAATTTAGATAAACTCAGTGTTTCCCAAACTGTTCCCTGGAGGTCTCCTGATCCTTGAGATGCTAACATGGTAAGGGAACATGGAAGAGATACCAACTTTTGGAAATTCACCAGTACCCTCATCTCTCAAAGCCTCTGAGAAGTCCTGCATCATGAAATTTGTTTAGATTTCATCCTGAATTTGCTTAACATGCTGCAGCTTTTTACCTCTATTTATTTTTTACCCCCACATCCCTTTCTTAAACTCCAATAGGTAGAGTCATGGGCTCTTGGAACCTTACCTTTGCTCCTCTGGGCATTGCTCGAGGGAAGAAAAAAAGGGGAAAGAGGTGAGAACCAAGAAGGCTGAAGAAATGAGCAGGCCTAGCCACCAGGCTCCAATCCATCGGGGGGTCACCCGGGATCAAGTTAACTGCAGCTGAAGAGAAACCAAAGGGTGCAAGTGTTTGTTGAATGCATGATCTCACCTTACTGGAAATAGAACCTCTGATCAAGGGGAGTTTTACTGATTTTCCTCCCGCAATGGAGAAGAGGCAAGCCATGAGCTAGATTCTTGGTCAAAACAACGTTCTCTCTCCCAGCTATTGGTCTTCCCAGAGGACCAAGGCCACTGCCATGAAGCAGGGCATCAGAAAATCCCCAGGTGGGAGGGAACAGTACCTTCACCTCCTTATTCAACTCCCAGCCCTTGGCAGGAGTAGTGAAGAAGGGAGCTGACTCTCACAAGGGCATACCATGGGGCAGACCCTAGACCACATGCTTTCCATCTGTTTTCCACTGGGTTCTCCTAGCAAGTCTGTCTACCTCTCACCAGTCAAGAAACTGAGGATAGACAGGGTCAAGTCTCTTGCCTCAGGTTAAGGCTAGTATTTGCCATTTCATTGGTCAATTTCAAATCTATGTCCTTCTGGTACGCAAACCTGCCCTCTTAACCATTAAACTCTACAGCCTAAACCTAAAGAAACAACCATCAGCTGTGTGGGCTGCCTGGCTTCCAAAGGAGCTGCTTCCTCCTGGCAATTCTCCTGCACACAAGTAAAAGTCTGCCATTGTGTTTCTCTGTGTGAAGAAACTATCTAGGCATAAAGGGAAGGAGAAAGTGGCAGAACAGTTCAGTCAAATGGAAAGCATCCCTGGGCACTGCCCTGAGTGTACTGGGTGCTCAGTTGCTGGTATCTTTGGGCAACCAAGAGCCAGGAACCAATTCAGGAAGTGCCAGCAAAAGGACAGAGATGGCTTGATTCTGAGGCATAAGACACACCCTGGCTTCCACTTTCATTTGAAGTACAGCCAAATGACACCATGCGGATGGCACTGCGGTCTGACAGGCCTGGGGACAGGAGTTGAGGCTCTAACAGCATGGTTGCAACTAGCACCTGCCAGATCTCTGTGACCTGACCTGTGTGCAGGGCACTGGTGGGCGTGCTCTTCCTGGGGTCTGGCTCAGTCCTGCCTTTCAGCCACACCTTCAGCCAAGCTGGAACTTCACAACCCACCCACAAGCTCCCCACACTCACCACCCTGCAGCACTTCCCTCTGTCACGGTGCTGACCTTCCCTGGCTTGTGGGAGACTGGGTAGTGTGGGACACACTCACAAAGGCAGGAAGCCAGTGCTGGATTCATCCTGGGCTGGCTCCCTGAATGGTTAACTCAGAACCTAGGCCGGTGTCTAGGCATAGATATCTTCTCATCTCTACCACTTGTTGAAGAACAGAAACTCATACCTGTTGACTTCTTAATATACATGAGGCTTGTTCTGATCTTTACAACTTCATTTTACTACGATTAGCTCCATTTTACAGATGAGGAAACCGAGGCACAGAAAGACAAAGTTATTTGCCTAAGATCACTTGCCTAGTAAGAGGTGGAGCCAGGATGAGACCAAGGCAGTCCCATCCCAGTGCCCACACAGTCAAAAATCATGTTATACCTTCTGGATGTGAGTCATCATCCATGTGTATATTTTATATGGTGTTTCTTTTTTTTCCTCAAAAGAGCTCTTATTAAATCTTTTTTTACAAAAAGAACCAGCAACATCTTAGAATCAAAGAACTGTAGAAATACTTTTGACACTACCACCGAGATGGGCAGCTGTGGTGGCAATACCTGAGGCCCTGCCCTAGGTCTGCAAACTTCTTAAGGGCAGAAAGTGAGTTTGCTTCAGCAGCTTGTTCCCCACAGGGGCCAGCTTGGACCCCAAGAGAGGAGGCACACACTGTTTGCTCCTGGCTGTCCAAGGGATTGCAGGGATGAGTGAGCACGTGAGGAGGTGGCAGAACGCATCTGGAGCTGAAGCTTCATCCTCTGCCCCTGATTGGACGAGGGGACTGGGGTGAGGGCTGCTTCACTGAGCTGGGGATGGGAATGGGTGTCCTCTGCACACACTCACCTGTGTTGACCCTGCCGTAGTCCACAAAGATCTGCAGCATGACGGAGCCCAGCAGGTACCCGAAAGCCGGTCCAAACACAGAGATGGCAAATAAGATGGCTGGAAATGGAAGTAAGGGGAAGGAGGCTGAAAGAAATGGAAGGAGTTTGGCAGCCCTGAGCTCCCAAGCTGAGGGGGAGTCTCGAGATGTCACTCCATCTGTCCCCAAGCCTGAGGCCCACACCTATGGCATCTCCCACCAACAAGACCAAAACCGCTCACGATCCCAAGACATAGAGAACCAAGGCTATTTCTACCTCCAGCCAACTTCCAAAGAGATCTGCCTGCCAGGAAGGAAACAGGCTCAAGGTATTTAAAAATGCCAGGTGATGCTCCCTGTGGGTACGATGCTGGGGGCCCTGGGAGGAGCTTGTGGTGCCACAGAGCCTGTGAGTATGGTCTGTCTGGTTTGGAGTATAGGCCCTGAGGATGCTCAGGGTTTGTTTTATTTGGTTTTGTTTTTGTTTTTTACACGGAGTTTGCTCTTGTTGCCCAGGCTGGAGTGCAATGCCACACTCTTGGCTCACCACAACCTCTGCCTCCTGAGTTCAGGCGATTCTCTGCCTCAGCCTCCCGAGTAACTGGGACCATAGGTGTGCACCACCATACTTGGCTAATTTTGTATTTTTAGTAGAGACGGGGTTTCTCTGTGTTGGTCAGGCTGGTCTCAAACTCCTGACCTCAGGTGATCCACCCACTTCGGCCTCCCAAAGTGCTGGGATTACAGGCATGAGCCACCACACCTGGCCCAAAGTGGCTTGTTCTTAAGGGAAGGATTTGGACATTCACATGGTCATCTGCTACCTGCTTTGCATGGGCTTCTTTGAGGCCAACCTGCCCCTAAGTGGATGTTTCAGTGAAGCATGTGTGTCCTAGCCTGTGCCTGGAGGACTAGCCAGCGACAGTAGCTGCTGTTGGTTTAGGGTCTATCCAGTGCCAAACACCAGCTAAGTGGTTACATATGCCATCTCATGTACCCCACAGCCATCCAGTGCACAGATAATATCAGCCTCATCCTAGAGGTGAGAAACTGGAGCCCTGGGGTTCTGCCACTTCCCTCGGATCACACAGCTGACAATGGAGCTGACATTCAAACCAAGTCTGTCTGATCCCCAGGCCTCTGAACTAATTTGCTGGTTGTTAGCAAAGAGGGTCAGACCTCAGTTTAGTCCCCCAGGGCCTCAGCAAGGGCTACATCAGGACCTCACCCCTCCCCATAGTCCTCTTCAAGCTGGTGACTCACAGATGTACAGGGGCGAGTTGCTGGGCTCTGAGAAGTCGTCCACATAGGAGATCCCAAATGGCTGAATAGGCACTGTCCCGATGCCAGCCAGCAGTTGGGCAACCACCATCAGGCCCCACATGCTGCTGGCCTCCTTCTGGGGGTTCTGGGTGGTGCTGTGGCACTTACTGGGAGGCAGGTCCTGCCAATGCTTCTGGCAGAGCTCGGCCTGCAAGCGGCTGTTGTTTCCTGCAACGAGAGTGCTTGCTGGTCTCCACCGCCCAGACCTCGTGGTTCCACCGCCGGCCTCCAAACCCAGCCTTTCTCCCAGGCCCTTTGGGGAAGGACCAACACTGGCCAGGGGCTGTGCTAGCAAATAGGACATGGTCCCTGAGGACCACGTCCTGCATGGCCAGCAGGAGGGACTCTAGAAACAAAGGTGAGACAGTGGTGGAGTGTGGACTCCCCAGCCCCAGGAGCTGCTGTTCTCAGAGGGGTTCCAGGAGTGTCCATGCCTTCTCCTCCATGGGCACTGGTGGGGAGCTGAGCACAGAGAGGTCAGTACCTTCATCCATGGAGAAAAGGGGCACCCAGCTGGAAAAGGGGGGATCCAAGGTCAAAGCCCAGGCCCGTTGGCCTCCAGCACCCTATGTTCACTCTGGGGCTCTGGGCCCCAGGGTTCTCTTCAGCAGGACAGAGGTCATTCTGTTCTACCGGGATGGTGTCTCCTATAGCCTGGGCTGCATCCCTGGTTGTGACTCCCAGAGCCATCACTTCTTAGCCCAGCACCAACTCACACTGGAAGACCTACTGCCAAAGACATTTAATACCCTTATCATTCCTGGGAAGTCCAGAACTTCTGATGCTGGAGGGGCTTTAAGACTCTCTAGTTCAATCTCTCATATTACAAATGGGGGAGCTGAGGCTGCTTCTTGAGGCCCTTCAGTGAGGGTCCCAGACACCCTGGGTGAGGCCTGTGGGCACTGCGGTTCCTGTGGCTGTGGCCTTGCCAGGCTGGGCCACCGCTTTCATGCCTCTGTTTTTAATTTGGTCCATGCTAAGCAATCAGCATTGTCAGCTCTCCAAGGCCTTGGGGGTTCTTGAGGGCTCCTTTCCGTGAGATCCCTTTTTCCTGTCTCATTCAGGCCAGTGGAAACTGCTGATGTCACCTATCTCACTCACTCAACACTAAGGGGATTCAGTTTAATTCTCACTTGTGCTGCCCTGAGCTAGGTGAGTTTAAGTCCCACAGAGAGGAAAACTGAGAGGCGTAGACGAGCCCTGCTCCTCGCACTGGACTCTGCCGGTGCTGTTGGGCTCAGGGCTGCCCTGGATGATGGGGCTGGGGGAGAGGGGTCTGTGCTTTTCACTGCCCTTTCCCCTCTCCCCAGATGCACACGTCTCATCCAGCCTGGCCCCACTGTGGTCTGCCCTCTACAGTGGTGTCTATGCAGGACACATTTGAAAGTTGCTGTCATGGGAGCTCCCCCATCAGTCAGGGAAGCCTGTCCCAGAAAAAGCAAAGGAAGCCAAGGCGTCTGTTTGGTCAGGGTCATCTAGACCTTCGCTAGTTGTGTTCATGGAAGGAAGCATCCAGGCAAGCAGCCAGGGACTGTGGTCAGGGTCCCTCTGTTCCTCCCTCTCCTCACTCCATGTTCATTATCCTGAATTCAATGCAGAATTCAAATAGAGTGCCCTGACCACATGGTGACATAATATGCAAGCTTTCAGAATTAGGGTGAAAATACAACCTTATTTACTTGGAAAGACAGCCGTAACAGCTTGTTAGAATCAAAAAAGTATTAACTAGTAGTTTGGAGAAGAGTGTGTTCCCTAATTTATAAAACTTTTGTGGACTACTTGAATAGGCAGAGAAAACCTCTGGAAGACGATGGCTCTCTCTGGATGATGGGATTGTGCTGATCTTTTTTATTTGCCTCATTTATTTGTAATTTGTCTGAAATGAACATGTGGTACTTTTGAAATAAAGCAACAAAGTTTTTAAAATAAAAGTTTTTGTAAATAAATATATCCAAAGCTTAACAATGTCTCTCCCATTTCTTCTTTGTCCCATTCTCATTGCCTTTCTTTCTGCTCTAGGCTCTAGGCCTGCAACAGTGGAGCTGAGTCTGCCCACCCCCATTAACCACAACCCACCATCACCTCTCCCCTGTGGAGTGCTGGGCCTCTCTCTGATTTACAGGCTCTACTGTAGAGATCCAAGTCTTCGCACAAGAAATGTCAAACCCCTATTTACTGACTGGGCCAGGCCCTGTGCCAAGGTTGTGATGTCTGTGGTCTCCTGCTCACAGGGGTTATTGCGAGCAGGAGACTACATAAGACCATACCTAACCTGTTGGTTTGGGGGGTAGAGCTGGGATTTGAACCTGCATGTGTCTGACTCAAAGTCCAAACTGAAGTCAAATCTGATGGCAGCTTGAAAAGACAGAACACATATTTTTCAGGGATGTAAGAACATGGCGTGGGGAGATTTCCCCTGGCCCTAGCCACATTCAAACATATGAACTCTCTGCCCTCTGTAGGTGGCTGGGAACTTACACTTACTTCTTCCCAGGAAGGGGGCTGGCTGCTTGGATATGTGCTAAAATCTGGGACAATAAGATGAAATAAACATGGTACAGGGAGTTAAGATATTGGCTTTATCCCTAGGTAAGATAAAAATTGGTTTTATCCCTATGTATTCTTGAGCAAGTTTCTAAATTTCTCTGAGCCTTAGTTTCCCTTGGCATAGAGACCACAAGTGGCCAGATAGAAAGATTCTCTATGTGTCTTTAAAGAGATAGAAGACTGTGGTTCCAAACAGAGGCCCAAGCTTGAGAAGCCAGACCATGCCAGTCCCACAGCAGGTCTAGTGGCTGTGTCTGCCATCTTGAAAGAAGGCTGGTGCAGCTCAGTGATGCTGCAAGGGTCTTGGAAGCACAGAATTGTAAAATACTCCTGCTGAAAGACCACAGGGGCTATCAGGCCCACCCTCCCATTCAGGAATCCTTATATCAAATGGACCATTTCCAACACCCGGAGATGGGTGTGGAGATGGCTGACTCCTGCGGATCCTAGGGTGAGGTCAGGGGGGCTCTGAGCAGGCAAGGCCAACAGAAGTTTGAAGGGCTGGACTGGGAGCCTGGGACCTAGATGTCCATGACCCTGAATTCGTGGCTCCCTATGTTGGTGATTTTGACTTTGAAAGGTCTCAGAATATTCCAGGGAAGGACCAAACACAGCAGAGGGTGAGAGGCTGCTGGTGGATCTGGTGGGCAGAGTGCTGGGCTAACTGATCTCTCCCCCTAGTGCAGTAACCAGGCAGGACACCCAGGGCTGCTGCCCCAGGTGGATAAGGGTTTTTATGCACGGGCTATGCTGGTCTTTGGAGTGAGTGAGGGACAGGTAACAGAGCCCCATGCTCTTCTCAAGACCAAATAGGAATGTAGGGGAAAGAGAGATAAGCCAGCTGCTCAGCTTGAGAAGTGTTCAAGCACTTATACAAATCCCCCTGACCTGGCACGGTCAACTGACTCAACACAGCTGTGCAGTCACTCAAAGAAATCAACATGCACACTTTTCTGCTAACTTCTCTGTGCCAACTTTGACCAAACTGATGCATTCCTGACGGACCAACATATACTTTGCATCCATAAATAAAAGGGCTGCTGCCACATTCCAAATGGGAATTTCTTTCTGAAGATTCAAGAAAATCTTGGGTATACAGTGTATGAAGAATGAACAAAGTCTGAGTTCCCTAAAACCTCAGGTTGCTGTCATTCACAAGTGTGCCTGGCTGAACCATTCTCCTGGGTGTGACAGTGGCTCTCTGTGACATGTTGTCTCATAGGCTGAGGGGTGGCAGGGCCAAGTCTAAGTTATATGGGAGCACGGTTTAAAGCAAATCACAATATTTGGAAAGTGATGCAAAGAATCAGCCTCTGTTCCCAGTTCAGCCACTGAAGGACCATGCCTAGGTCTGAGCGGCTGTCCCCCTCAGCTGCAATATGGGTGATGCCTGCTTCACAGGGGAAAAGGAGAACATGGAGTCCTGGAAAGGACCTGGACCCAGTTTCATTCATTCTTCAGTCACTCAGTTGTTTGGTTGACAGTGACTGTGGGTGGACACTCTGCTTGGGTGGGAGATGTGGGCATGACTGAGAGGCACAGGCACTGCCCGCACAAACCCTTCGGTCCACTGTGGTACCCAGAGCACCAACAAAGCAACCATAATATTGCTTTATCAAGTCAAAACTACAATTAGACATCATTTCATACCCATCATGATGGCTATTATCAAAAAAAACAGAAAATGAGTGTTGGCAAGGGTGTGGAGAAATTAGAACCCTGTGCATAGCTAGTGAGAATTTAAAATGGTGTAGCCAGCATAGGAAGCAGAAGGGTCGTTCCTCAAAAACTTAAAAATAGAATCATCAACACCAGGCACAGTGGCTCGTGCCTGTAATCCCAGTACTTTGCGAGGCCAAGGCGGGCAGATTGCTTAAGCCCAGGAGGTCAAGACCAGCCTGGGTAACACGGCAAAACCCTGTCTCTACTAAAAATATAAAAAATTAGCTGGGCATGGTGATGCGTGCCTATAGTCCCAGCTACTTGGGAGGCTGAGGTGAAAGGTTGGCTTGAACCCAGGAGGCAGAGGCTACAGTGAGCCGAGATCGCACCACTGCCTGGGTGACAGTGAGACCTTGTCTCAAAAAAATAAATAAATAAAAATAGAATCATCAAATGATCTGGCAATTCCACTTCTAAGTATATACCCCCCAAAATGGAAAGCAAGGACTTAAAGAGATATTGGTACCCCCACATTCAGAGCACTGTATTCCTGATAGCCAAAGGTAGAAACAGCCCAAATATTCATCAACAGATGAATGGGTAAACAAAATGTGGTATATGCAATGGAATATTACACAGCTGTCAAAAGGAAGAGAATCCTGACACATGCTGCAGCACAGATGAGCTTTCAGTACATTATGCTAAGTAAAATACGCCAGACACAGAAAGACAAATGCTGTGTGATTTTACTGAGATGAGGGATCTAAGAAGTCAAATTCATAGAAACAGAAAGTAGAATGCTGCTTGCCAGGGTCTGGGGGGAGAAGGGAATGAAGAGTTCATGTTTAACAGATACAGAATTTCAGTTTGAGAGAGGAAAAAGTTCTAGGGGTGGGTGATGATGATGGTTGTACAACATTGTGAATGTACTTAATGCCACTGAACTACATACTTAAAAGTGGTTAAACAGTAAACTTTATGTTATATATATTTTGCCACAATTTAAAAATATTGCCCAGCATTCTTCACAATAGCAAAGACTTGGAACCAATCCAAATGCCCATCAATGTCAGACTGGATAAAAAAAATATGGCACACACATACCATGGAATACTATGCAGCCATAAAAAAAGGATGAGTTCCTGTCCTTTGCAGGGACATGGATGAAGCTGGGAAACCATCATTCTCAGTAAACTAACACAAGAACAAAAAACCAAACACCGCATGTTCTCACTCATAAGTGGGAGTTGAGCAAGGAGAAAACATCACACACTGGGGCCTGTTGAGGCACAGGAGGCTAGGGGGAGGGACAGCAGTAGGAGAAATAGCTAATGTAAACGATGGGGCGGTGGATGCAGCAAACCACCAAGGCATGTGTATAATTAGGTAACAAACCTGTACATTCTGCACATGTACCCCAGAACTTAGAGTATAATTTTAAAACAAATATTGCCCAGGACATGTTAAGCTGGGGCAGGGTGCCAGGGAGCATGTGAGAGAGGCAGCAGATCCAGTGACACAGGAGAGGACATTCTGGGAAAGGTTTCCGGAGAAAGTGGCCTCTGCACTGAGAGTAACTGACAGACATCGAGAGAAGATAAGGGTGGGGGAGTGGGGAGGTGAGGAGGAGAGAAACAGCATGTGGAGGGGCTCAGAGGTAGGGGTGGTACGTTCCACAACATGAATGAAGTTCAGTAAGCTGGCGCCCAAATACAAGCCCTCCAGCGTGAGGCCCTGTTGTCCTTGGAGGGCTCGTGCATGATGAGAAGGGGCCTGGATTGTATCCTAAGGAAAACCCCAGAAGAGTGAAGATCATGAGGGGCTGTGCAATGAACACACTAGAGGGATTAGGAGCAATGTGCAAGGCCCTGTCAACTGAGACAGGTAAGGAGGGGAGTTGACTCTATTAAGAAGCAGCTCGTGCATAGTATGAGGGGCAGGGCTTAGTGGCTGGTGAATGCATAGCCCAGAGGGTGTGTCTGCAGACACACAAGGCCAGGCTGCTGTAGGAGAGCAGGGGCATGACATGAGAACCATCACTGGGGAAATAAAAGGCCAGAGAATGTGTGGGTTTTTTGAATAGTAGTTCTTGATTCTACTGATTCTCATGAATTTACTTAATACGCATTTATTTGAACACTGTTGCTGACTGGACTAGCAAAATCATTTTTTGTAAAACATTTAATGTCATCAAAGATGGTAAAAGCATTGAATGACTTATTAAGTCTTCATAGGGCATGTTGCCTCCTGTACCAAGGCCACAAAAATCCTCATGAAGTTTCATCTCATGCAGTGTTCAGGAGGTGAAACTTTCCAGGGATTGTTTAACTGTTACCACTATTTTTAAAAATATCGGATTACATGTCAGAAACTGGCTTTATTAAAATATGTATTTGAAAATATCAATGGGCCCCCAATTACATCCAAGTCTACTGAGTTCTTGACCTATTCTACATTCCAAACTGATTCGAGATCTTCCAAAGAACTCTCTTCCTTACGCCAACTCTGAATGGAGCCCAAACCCATCCCACATCCCAGATCAAGTTCTGATACATGTAAAAAGGGAGTAGCAGTTAAATGCAACCCCCAAGGTCAGTGCTCTCCTAGAAGCAGCAACCCACTAACAGCACTGGCCTTATGCAGGAACAGGTGTTCATGTCAGAGACAGATGTAGTGTGGGCTTCCCAGACAATCCAGCCTGAGACAGCCTTGGCAGTGGGTGGCCCTGGCTAGCTCACTCTGGTTGGAATAGAGTCTTCTAGAATTTATCTTATTTTTTTCTTTTTCGAGATGGAGTTTCCCTCCTGTCACCAAGGCTGGCGTGCAATGGCGCAATCTCAGCTCACTGCAACCTCTGCCTCCCGAGTTCAAGTGATTCTCCTGCCTCAGCCTCCCGAGTAGCTGGGACTACAGGCATCTGCTGCCGCCACATCCAGCTAATTTTTGTATTTTTAGTAGAGACAGTGTTTCACCATGTTGACCAGGATGGTCTTGAACTCCTGACCTCAGGCGATCCACCTGCCTCAGCCTCCCAAAGTGCTGGGATTACAGGCATTAGCCACCATGCTCGGCCGAGTCTTCTAGAATTTAGAACATTAAGCTCTTCTAGAATTTAGAACATTAAGAAGACACAAATTAAAGAAAAAGAAAAAAACTAAGAGGACAGGGATAGGAGTTCAAGGGGCAGGAAGAAGGGGAAGAAAAGGCCTTGTATGAGGACCATCCCCATGGGCTGCCTCTGATCTAGTGACACTGGTAATGGACAGCCCCTGGCAGACAGGAGGGGGGACTTGGCTCTCTTTGCATCACTCCACCTCTCTCCTCCCTGGAGCAAAAGCTCCAGCCTTTTTCAGGAGCTCAGGTGCACGTTAGGGAAGAAGCAGCAACTTGTCACTGCTTCACAGACACTCTAGCAAAGGCTGGAGCACAGCTACTCCATTTAACTTATGGAAGCACAGCAGGTTAGAGATTGCTAACTCTGACCTTTCCACCATGTCAAATACTGTGGTAAGGTCAGGAACATGCCTACCTTTTCCATAGCCTCCACTGCCTGCCTGCCCAGCCACAGCCACCTGCCCCTATCTTGGAGGGGTCTGGAGGAGGGGAAGGGAGTCTATTCATTAGCTGAATGTCAGTCTGTTTCTCATCTTCCCCCAGGCAGCCTTTTGGAAGGCTCAAGTTCATGAGAGCACATTCTTTTTCCCTTAGGACACCAGAGGCCTGGCTTTGCCAGTCTAGTTTTCACAGGGCTGTGAAATGCTAACTAGAAACAGGCCGGACCTCACCCCTCCTCCAGCTCCCCCAGCCCCACCCCACCAGCACGTGAGTCAACCCTCTGACTCACCCCACCATTTAAATATGCAGAATTTCAGTTCTAAATTCTGGACCCTCAGCAGTTTTAGAAATGTAGGAGTCTCTGTCAGGAAGGTCTGCTTCCCTAGAAAGGGACCCCCAGAGATGGGGAAGGCCAAGGTCTAGGCATTCCAATGTTCAAGGCCACATGTTTCCTCCCTTGGGATGGCCAGGCTGAGGCCAGCCTTCCAGCTGTCAAGGGAATAGTAAGAGGGCTTTGCACCAAGGTTTAGAGCTGGGACAGGGAGAGGACCCTAAAAGGATCAAGCAACACGAGAAGGCCATGGCAAGTGGGGCTTTCCTTTGACTAGTCATTCTCGTCATTGGTAAAGCAGAGAGGAGACTTCTGCCAGGAAGAAGAGGGCTCCTTCAAGTCAAGCTCTTAAGAGACACCTATTTCCTCCCTGCTCAGAAGGAGACATGGCTGTCATCTGGGAGTGTGTGGGTGAGCAGGGTCAAATGGGAAAGAGGTTAGCAAGCCCCAAACTTCAGAAGCGATCCGTAAGAGAGCAACAGAGAAAGGCAGGGGGTGTTTCCAGAGAGTTATCTGGAAGCATGGCCAAGGTGCCAAGCCCTTAAGCTATCAGCACCACTCCTGGAACCTCAGTTAGAATGTTCCATTCTGAAGGACTTACTTCCTCATCCTCCTAAATTCAGCTATTCTACAGTTCCTCCCAAACTCTGGCAACACCCACCGGCAGGCTTGGAACAGGCTGTCCCAAACTCATTCATGACCTGAGATCTCAAAGTTGATTGTAAATTGGGTTGCTTGCAAATCAGAAATGATTGGGTTCCCAGTATAGACCACAAAGCCTAGTTAATCCATAATGTTCCAGTAATAACATGTGTTCCATTCCAACTAAACTAAGCCTCCATTTATAAAATGATTCCTCTGGGCAAATGCACTCAGACACTCAGAGTCTCATCTTGGGAAATTAGAAGAACATAGTCTTCCGCCCCAGCAGAAAAAAAGAGATTATGTTGACAGTCTGGGGCACATTGCGGGGCAATGGAAGAAATTCACATCTTGAAGCCACACAGATCTCTACTGCTTGATAGTCAGAGGCCTCTCTGAATAAAGCTCAGCATCCTCATCTTCAAAACAGATATAATACCTATCTTACAATATTCTTATGAGAATTAAAAATAATGAGTACATTATAATCTGGGACATAGTGATTATACAATGAGATTGATTTTCATCCAAAGACATGGGTAACTGTGTAAAACTCAAATAGATAAGGGAAATGGCAGAAGCTTAGAGACAGGCAATGTTACCCAGGCTTTTAAGAACTTGGAAACCGAGTTCAGAAACTAGAGACCAGTAAGATCAATGCTGGTCACCAGCAATGGATGGATCGTAATAAAGTAGTCACAGGGCAAGTGAATGTGCTTGAAGAGGTTCACATCTGTGCAGGAAAAGGAGCTCAGGGCAGTAGAAGGAGGAACTGCTCTGCTCCTCTCTCAGGACTGGGTTTCCAAGACTAGTTCTGAGGCTGAGGCTGGATGTCCCTTCCCATACGGCCACCTTGGCACTAGAGGGGGCCCTAGGGAAAATGCCTACCTGTGTTGAGGAGGCTGCACTATGAATGAGCTGGGCACAAGATGGTAGGCTATGCATGCCCAACAAGGCAGGGTGTGATATGGCTGGCCAGGGGCTTTCTGTTCCACTGCCCACCCCCAACACACTGGCCCAGCACACGCTCCGGCACCAATAGCTGGCTCGCCTCATGATCAGAGCTGGTTCTTTAGTGGATGGAGGGAAGGAAGACATACCTGAGGGAGCAGGATGCAGCTCAGAGCCATTTAATTTTAACATTCAAAGAAATGTGAGCTTAATTAGTACTCCCCCATGGGTGTGAGGCAGAATTTACTGTTCACAGATTTATTCATTAGGCTGATGAGAAGCTCTTCGAAGGAAAAAAAGAAAGCTGTTAACAGAGCCAACATGAGCTCATCAGAAGCCAGTCTTGCCAAACCAACCTCATTTCCTTTGTTAACGGGGCTCCTGACCCAACAGGAAGCCATAACATGGTGTTACTTGACTGGAAGAAGCCTTTTGACAAAGCCTGTCATGACATGCTGCTAAACAAGATCCGGACACGTGGCTGGGAAGTCCTTGGGGAAAACTGGCTCAAAGCATGCCCAGCTCGGGTGCCCGTAGGCCAGCGTCACCCAGAAAGAAGCCGCTCTAAGTGCTTGCCACTCAACACTTGTCACGGACTTTGGAGAAAGAGGGAAACTGCTCCCAAATGTGTGAGTGACGTGAACGACATGAAGCTGGGAAGATTAGACCATCCAAAGGCTGAAAATTCAAAATTAGACCCATGGCTATAAGGAGGGACTCCAACCAAAGAGAACGATTCTTACGGGGAGAAAATATGAAGCTTGACTGTAGCTTCAAAGAATTCAGCTAGTCAGCAGTTGGAAGGGTGAGACCTGCCTTGGCAAAATGGATGGGGACAAGTCCCTGGTGTTTTCACAAGTTCACAATTCCAGTCTGTTAGGAGGACCCTCAGATTCAGATGGGAGCCTCCCTCTGTCTTCTTCCCACGGAGACCACCCTGACAGCACCACACTGGGCCCGGGAAGCTTAGCCCCCAGAGGGCTGGAAGCCTTACTTTGTGGGGAAGATTGAAGGCCAGCAGCTCGGGAAGCAAAGGCTCCAGGGCTATGCGATGGCGGCTTCCACCACTGGGGACAGATGGGCTGGTTCTGCATGGTTCCGGAAGACTGACCTGAGCCTGACAGAGTGGAGTATAGGAAGCCAGAATTCAGGGAAATCTAAGAAAATGGGACATGAGAGAGAAGGCGGGGCCTGCTCTCACAAACCATGACTGTCCACATCCAGGCAGTCCTGCAGCCCTCATCCTTGGGCTTCAGCTCCATGTGCCTGAGGGCAGTAGTGGGCCTGGCGGAGGGAACTGTCTGGTCCAGAGATTGGCAAACCACAACCTGTGGGCTCCATCGAGTTCCCAGCCTGTGTCTATCAATATGTTTTATGGGGACACAGCCATGCCCACTTGCTTCTATCACTAAGGGAAACTTTCGCGCTGCTACAGCAAAGCTGAATAATTTCAGCACAGACCTATGGTCCACAAGTCTGACATATTTACTACCTGGCCCTTTACAGAAAATGTCTGTTGACCCCTGGTCTAGTTTCATGGTTTTCAAATACATCAGCCACCAGATCTTTCTGCAACCAATGCTTCTAGAGAAGCACAATGCACGAGACAGACAAAAGCCAGTGTCATCAGGACAAGATGATGAGAGGGGAATATGGAGCTTCCCTGCTCAGACCTCACCACACTCCAGCCCTAGGCCAAGAAGAGGCCAGGAAGGGGCTTTCCAGAACATTCCAGAGCACCAGCCAGCCCCCTTGGGTCCTGGTTTGTGGGTCAGTCCTCTGTCACGCTGACTTCTCTTTGCTGTTTCCCTCTTTTAGATTTCTGAGCCTCACATCCTCTCTGACTGTGTCCAGTCTAAGCTCTCAATCCTGAAAAGCCCTTTTGTTGCTGAAAGAAAGAAACTCTCCTTGTTATTTTCAACCTCTTGGTGGGTAGCATGCTACCCAGTTGGGCCCAGTGGTTCCCATTTCAAGGCTTCGGGGCCACAGGAGGTGTCTGTGCATGCAGTCAGTGTCCCAGCTCTACTAAGTGTGGCAGGAAGAGCAGAAGCTCCTCCCCGGCTCCCTTGGGGATGCTTGGGGGGCTAAGGTATCTCGCAGGGAGGATCAACGGTTTCTTTGAACTACATTCCCCTATTTCTACAGGGCTGCCCCTCGTTCTCCAACAGTGTTCCCAGGAGGCCCAAAGCCACGGGAACAGTAGCCAGCTTTCCTTCCCCTCCTGGATACTAACTCCCAAGGAGGCCTTCCTCCTGCTGTAGGTGGGCCCAGACACGGTCTGCCGGCCTTCCTGGAGAAGCAACTTTTGGCAGAGCAGGCTGCAGCTTGCCTCCTGGACCCTTCCCCCAAGCAGGCCTGTCACTCGGCTTCATTCCTGAGCAAGGGAAACGGCCAGGCATGCCTGAGGGGCCACACTCAGGTCCCCCACCAGGCCTCTGCTAGAGACGCAGAAGAACAAGGGGTCCAGTTTCCAGGTGAGCCAAGGGGAGTTGTGGCTTGTTCACAAGACAGATGACAGAAAAGCCTGACAGAGAGTCAGCTACTCTTATGTCACGCTCAGGTCTTCAGAGAGGCTGCCGCCATCACCACGGAGCGCAGAGCTCTCCCCCCAGTTTCCGAGCCTCGCTCTTTCCCCCGGCCTTCCCTACCGCAGTCATTTCTCCATGTTTATTTCTATTCTTTCGTACAGCATGCATTTAAAACATGTTCTACATCAAATCCCATTAAGGTTTGTTCTGCTCATGTGTTCAGGGCTATATTTCTCTCTGTTGAATTAAAAACACCCACGTGTTTTGTGATTTTCTCTCTTGTTTATGTTCTTTCTTTTTGGGTTAAATAGATCCACTGGCCAGGTTGTGTAACTCCCACTGGGATGGTCCACCCCGCCCTCCACCAACACACACACCCTTCTCCTCCTCCCACGCACATGTGCCCACCCCCTCCCCTCCAACCACCTACCACACATGCTTCTCCTCCCAGGCACCTCACCGCATGTCCATAACCCCAAACACGAGAACACACGCTTCCCCCTCACAGGCACCCCACCCCACCTCCACACCCCCCCCCACAGACACATGAACACACGCTTCCCCTCACAGGCACCCCACCCCACCTCCACACCCCCCCCCACAGACACATGAACACACGTTTCCCCTCACAGGCACCCCCCCCCACCTCCACAACCCCCCCCCACAGACACATGAACACACGCTTCCCCCTCACAGGCACCCCACCCCACCTCCACACCCCCCCCACAGACACAAGAACACACGCTTCCCCCTCACAGGCACCCCACCCCACCTCCACACCCCCCCCCACAGACACATGAACACACGCTTCCCCTCACAGGCACCCCACCCCACCGCCATACCCCCCCCACTTCCTCTGACATGTACCCCACCCCACCTCCACAGCCCCACACACATGCACACACACTTCCCCCTCAGAGGCATCCCAGCCCACCTCCACACATTTCCCCCACCACCACCTCTTCCCTCACACCTTCCCCCTCACATACACCGCAACCCTCACCCCCAACTCCACTCACACATCCACATACTTTACTCCCCCTCTGCCTCCCTCCCCAGTCCTTCCCATCCCCACCCCCCCAACATCTCCACGTATGCCTACCTCTCCTCCACACCCACACACCTCCTTGCCACACTCAGCTTCCTACTCATAGACACACCTCCCTCGCATACACACCTATACACAATTACCCACAAGCACACTCAGGCTGCCCGTACCACGGGTGCCCTTCTTGTTCCTCCAGGGTTCCTAGCGCACCCATCTCACACCACAGGTGGGTGTTCACCGCAGAACCGAACGGCTGGGCCCCCTGTCCTGACCAGTTCGCTCAGGATCCTGAGGCTCCCCAACCCTGTGCCTTCCCCACCACCTTCATTTTTTTTTTTTGTATTTTTGGTAGAGACGGGATTGCACTGTGTTGGCCAGGCTGGTCTTGACCTCAGCCCCCACCACCTTCTTTCCCGGGGACATCCTCAGGATTTCGAGCGCAGGTTGGGGATGGCAACTTCATGAATAAAGGACTGAGAAGTGACTCTTCCCTTTGTTTTTCTTGTCTGCTCCAAAAATACAGTCCTCCTCGCCCCTCCTTAACCTTCAGGAAGCTTCCTGCCTGCGGCATCCATTGTCTGTGTATGGGCAGACTTCCCTCTGAACTTGGCTGAAGGATCATTCACAGGTTACACCTAGTCCTACCAGAAGCTGGTTTCCGAAGCTCCTCTTATCTCCTGGGAGAACTGGACTCACGTTGGCCCTTTCCCACGGAGGAAAACCTCTCTGCACCTTCCAGAAGTGGTCTTAGAGGCTTTGGCTAGATAGCTAGTCTTTTCTCTAAAGGCGCCAGGGCACATTTCCGGACCCCACTGACATTTAGAAAATCTAAATATCCTTAAATGTCTGCATGGCCTTTTAAAAATTAGCAGTTAGTTGTTAAAGGTCTCTGTGTTTCCCAAAATATTCAGCCCTTCTTTAACTTTTCTTTCCTAAAACACATTGTTGCTCTTCATTTCCCATGTTCATTTCTGGAGCAGTTTTACTTCAAGAGGAAGGAATCAGTAATCAACACAAGTAATAGGTCTGAGAAACAGATTTCAAATACCACAGCAAGGGCATGCAAACAGAAACACACTGAGCAACTGACATGAGCCAAGCACTCACATTATTTTATTTTATTATGGTTACTTTCTTTGAGACAGGGTCTTTTTTTTTCTTTTTTGAGATGGAGTCTTGCTCTGCTGCCAGGCTGGAGTGCAGTGGCGCGATCTCAGCTCACTACAACCTTCAATCTCTGGTTCAAGTGATTCTCCTGCCTCAGCCTCCCAAGTAGCTGGGATTACAGGCACACACCACCACATCCAGCTAATTTTTGTATTTTTAGTAGAGATGGTGTTTCACCATGTTGGCCAGGATGGTCTCGATCTCCTGACCTTGTGATCTGCCTGCCTTGGCTTCCCAAAGTGTTGGAATTACAGGTGTGAGCCACTTCGCCCAGCCGAGGCAGGGTCTTCATTGCTTCTGCCCAGGCTGGAGTGCAGAAGCATGATCATAACTCACTACTTCAAACTTCTGGGCTCAAGTGATCCTCCTGCCCCAGCATCCCAGGTAGCTGGGACTATAGGCATGTGCCACCATGGGATCTCATTGTGTTGCCAAATCTGGTCTCAAATTCCTGGCCTCAAGCAGCCTTCCTGCCTCAGCCTCCAGAAGTGCTGGGATTATAGCATACCTGGCCTATTTCATTTTAATTTTACTCTCAGAACACACTGAAAGTCAAGGTCCTCTTGCTCCCATTTTACAGGTAAGGAAACTAAAGTTCAGAAAGGTGAGGAAGCTTGCCTAAGAAGACTTGGCAGGTAGGCTGGGCGTGGTGGCTCGCGGCTGTAATCCCAGCACTTTGGGAGGCCAAGGTGGGCGGATCAAAGGTCAGGAGATTGAGACCAGCCTGGCCAACATAGGGAAACCCCATCTCTACTGAAAATGCTAAAATTAGCCGGGCATGGTGGCACACGCCTGTAGTCCCAGCTACTCGGGAGGCTGAGGCAGGAGAGTCGCTTGAACCCAGGAGGCAGAGGTTGTGGTGAGCCGAGATCACGCCACTGCACTCCAGCCTGGGCAACAGAGCAAGACTCTGTCCCCCCTGCCCCCCGCCAAAAAAAAGAAGACTTGGCAGGTAAATGGCTGAGCTAGGATTCAAATGCCGAAGTCCATATGGAGGTGGGGTGCATGTCTACCCATCATATCAGGCTGCACCAACACAGGATCTGGGAAGAGAGTGCAACAGCAACCTAAGCTTCTGCCAACAGAAATCCTATGGACTCACATGTGAGGATGCAGCAGGGACCATGCCGAAGGAGGGGCCCTGCTCCAGAACAGAGCAGAGGATCTATGATGAAGACCAGAGAGAAGCCGCCTTCAGATGCCTCCAGGCCACCCAGCCATAGCCAAGAGCGATCAGGCACTTCACAGGAAGTAAAGTGCTCTCTCCCTGGGGATCGAGACAGTCTGCTACTTTACACAACAGCACATACGTGTTGTCCCTACCAGCATGGGGATAAGAGCCACCACTTAGTAACTGCTGCATGTGACAGCTCCTGGGCTAAATTGTGAACATGCATCTTCTCAGCCCTTACAACCCTATGAGGGCTGTTAAAATAGACACTCGGGGATAAACTGAAACTTAGAGCAGGGAGGAAGTGGCTCAAGCCCACTTGGGAGTCCCAAAGTCCAGATTCAGACTGAGGACTGCCTGTTACCAGTAGACCATTCAGATTCACACCCCCATTCAGAGTGGTACATTTAGTGAAATGCATTTGTTCCTGACGACCATTCGTGATTCAAAACTAAAATTCCCATAAAAATTCATCTGAAGTAGGAGTCACATTTTAAACTATTCCCATGAAGTAAGACTTTATAAATATTTTTATTTGCACATATTAGCATAGCACACTCACATAATACACTGGCACCCAGTGTGCAGCCCCAGCTAGATCCCATGGATGAGGTTCCTGGGCCAGAGTCCTCCTCATCCCACCCCCCTGGCACCAGGAAGATGTCCTGAAGGTAGCTCAGCTCTGACCACTTCCAGCATCTGCTTCTATCCCAGCCAGATTGAGGGAGACTGCCGTGCCCTATTGTTGCAATTAGAATTTGCACAAATGAACAAGAACTACAAAACAGCCCACTCTTCTGGCCTATGGTGCCCCCATGCAGCCCTGAGAGGCAAGCTGTTGTCCTTTTCAGAGCCCCTTCTGTCCTCTGTCAGAGGATTTTGGCTTAGAGCACTGAGGTCAAGGCTGGAACGGCACAGTGTTTTCCTTCTGAGCTGAGAGGGTCATGATGGGCTGAACCGAAACTGACAGATCATTCCTAACAAGGGGCAGAGTGAAGCTGCCTTAACCAGTCTCCCGTGGCTGCTCAGCGTGAGGCAAATGCCACTGGGATGTGGGCCCAGGCCGCGGGAGCCGACTTGCCAGGGTGAGCAGGCCATGATGTGTGGCGCCTGGCAGGAGGCCCTCCCCTCGGCCTGGCCCCAGTGCCCCAGGCTCCCTTGCTGATTTCATTATCCCAGTCTTCATGTGATGAGGAAGAGCAGGGATCATGGCTTTGGAGGATCGTGGCTCCCAAAATCCTCTGACAGAGGACAGAAGGGGCTCTGAAAAGGACAACAGCTTGCAGGGGGGGCACTATAGGCCAGAAGAGTAGGCTGTTTTGTAGTTCTTGTTCATTTGTGCAAATTCTAATTGCGTCAATAGGGTACAGCAGTCTGGGATAGAAGCAGATGCTGGAAGTGCTCCGAGCTGAGCTACCTTTGGGACATCTTCCTGCAGCCGGCCTGGCCACACTGCTTTCTGAGATGGCCAGCAACTCCTGACTAGCTTCAGAGCTGGCCTCAAGCTCTCATTAGATCAAGGGGGAGAAAATGTATGCCAGGACCCTGGGGCTCGGGTCTGTCCTCATCCTCTGCCCACCTGAAGCAGGATTCAGCCCTCACACAGTCCATGCATTTATGAGAAATGACCAGTTCACTGGCGATTTAAAAAGAGGTGGGGGAAAGATTTCCATGACCAGAACCCAGCAGATATTTCATCAATAGACATCCCTGTTCTTGCTTTATTCTTTTCCCATTCCAGGCACTTTGCTCTTTCCATCATTGGCCTTACAATCTTAAGGGATCACCTCCATTATTCTAAGTGGTTCATCTCGTCAACCTGGTCTACATATCTGATTGAAAAAAGAGCCTGGTATCTAAGCAAACCAGAATCGATTATTCCCTCAGCACTTCCCTGGGTGGCTCATTTATCCTCAACTATGATACAGTGGGCTAAGGGTGAGCATCTGTGAACCAGGCCTCTAACAAATGCACATCACAAGCTCCACAGCCCTTAAAACAAGTGCAAATTCATCCTAAGTCAAAACATTAACATAAAGTTAGTTCCAAAGCAGTGATGACCCTGGGTGCTGAGTAAATGTAAATGCAAAACCACTCTGTAGGGCTTTTTCCTAACCCAGACCACATACAATTTCTACCCGAGAAAAAAAGCCCACTGCAAACAGCCTATGCTCAAACATAAGAAGGTAATCCACCATGAACAAGAGGAAGCAGACATAAAACAATGGGAGGATTAACATTCATAATATTTGAGCAAACAGAACAATCTGAAAAAGAGTATAATATGAATAGATTTAAAACAATTGACATCAACAACAACAAAAAAGAAATCATTAGAAAACACTAAGAAACTGTGTCATTAGGGCAGAGAAATTTGAACAATCATTACAAGAACTTTTAGAAATTAGCAAAATATGTAGTACCATTAAAATTTGTAATGTAAAAAATAGTCTGACACCAATTAACAAAGCTGGAGAGAGACTAAGTGAACAGAAAGACAAACTTTAAGGAAATCATGCAGGATGCAGCATAAAGCACAGAAAACTATAGAAGAGAGGTTAAGAGACAAAAAGGCCAGAAATGAAAATGTGAAGCTGATATGTAAAAGGAGTTTTAAAGGAAAGGATGGAGAAAATAGGGTTGTGCAATATCAGGAATATTTTTGGCTGAAAATTTTTCAGAATTAAAGAAAAACTTTAATTTTCAAAAGAGATAGCACATTGAACTTTCTAACAAATAAGTGAAAATTAAGCCATACTCAGATACCTTATGGTAGACATGCAGAACAACAAAGAAAAGAAGAAAACAAATATTAAATAGAACTAGAGAAAAAAAAAAGGATACCTAAGAAAGGATGACAATTAGACTGATAAAGTCTCAGCACCAGAAGACAGAGGCATGGTACCTTCAAAGTGTTGAGAAGAAGTAAGTATTGATTTAAAATCCTGTTTGTAGCTAAACTATAATTCAAAAGCAAGGGTAAAATAGAGGCATTTTCAGACAAAGACTTAGAGATTTCTTACTCATAGACCTACTGAAAGTAACACTAAAGGATATCCTTCAGGAAAAAGAAAAATCAACAGCGTGGGTGAAATGCAAGAGGCAATCAATGGTGAAGAAAGAAAGCAGTAAACTTGTAAGCACATATAAATAAGCACTGACTTATTTATAAATAACAGTATAGTAACAATTTATAATAATGACCATGGTGGAGAGGTTAAAGACAGGTGGAACTAAAATACGGGTCAACAATAAGTGGAAGATGAGAGAGGACGATGGGCAAAAAAGCATCTAGGATCCTTATTTTGCTCTCTTGGAGAATAGGGACATTTATGAACTTCAGTAGTTCTTAAATCATACATCACTGTTAAATATAAGGGTAATAGTGGGCATCCTATGTTCATGGATTGGCAGACTCAACATAGTAAACATGGTCAAATGAGATCATCGTACAAGTGCACTGTCACCTAAGGACAGAAGAATGTACAAATGTCACGAAGTGCTATGATTAAACAGGACAAAATCCACAGACTTCATCATGATTAATGCTTTGACCCTGCCAAGCCCCACTGCAAAAACTTCTCACAGTGTCCCCAGGCAGGTGGAGCTTGGGTCGTTCCTGGCATGAAGCACAGGGAATCACAGCAGGAGGTGAGCCATGCACTGCACACTTTTCTGAACAAACCAGAGTTCAGCTGCTCCACAGCTCTACATACTTCAGTATATTCTGAACTTCGTATGTCCTCTTCCCAGAGTGGTATCCACTGCCCTAGAAGTGTCCCCACTAACTTTGTGAGGTGTTCACCCATTCCTTACCCCCTTGCGGCAGGGGTTGGAGGCCACTCACCAGTGCTGGCCAAGGTGTACTGGTAGGGCTCGGAGAGGAAGTGTGGGAGAGTGAGGATGAAGGCACCTGCAGCCAGGAAGAGACCTCCAATGCCAATCAGCCGTGGACGATGCACCCGGCTGCCAAAGTAGCTGACAAAGATGATGAGGATGGCATTGCTGATCTGCAAAGAGAGCAGAAGGGCTGAGTGAGACACGAAGCACTCTCCTCACCCACTCACAGAGAAGACCTGACCATACCTTGTCCAGGAAAACTGGAGAGGGAGGAGGGTGCCCAGTGTCAGCTGGGTCCCAGGCAGTTACAGTGTTAGCTTCTCCCAGAGAGCTTTGCAAGGGGCAAGCATGAGCAATGTTGGTTTTCCCTCTGTTATCAGAAACATTTCTAGGTTTCCATCTTCTAGACCAGACCAAAGGAATTATCTGGAGACCATGAAAAGCTCAAAACCTAAACTTCAACCATCTTAGAACCAAACCTTTTTTGGAAAAAGCCAAAGAAACATCCAATCCTGGCTGGCTCCTAGGAATACAACATGTTCCCTAGTTAAACTTGAGAGTTTGTACCTCAAGTTTAGGCAAACTCCCAAGTGCTCGTTAAATATTGTTGAACAAATGAATGATTGAGTAAACAGTAGGCTTTTTCAAGAGGAGGACACAGTTTCCCAGAGACCCTCCTACAGGAGTGAGATGGTTTATGATCTATAGAGAAGGGGGGTTGAAGGTGTGTGAGGAGCAGTCTCGCCAAAGGAGGGCTCCAGCCCCTGCCAGAGGTGGATCTAGGGCATCCTGAAACCCGCACCTGGAAAGAGAGCTTTATTCTTATGCTTCCTAGATTTTGTTTATTTCCTTCTTGTTTCCCTATTGCTTTTCTTAAAATGATTGTAAATGTCAGATCATATCAGCTATGCTGAGTGTGGCTGACTTTAGAAAGCGTGGGTGGGGGATGGTGGAGGGCCCCGAAGGGGGAGCTCAGGGAGAAGGGACAGGGGACAGGCTCTTCGGTGCTCTCTAGGGCCTGCACTTGTTTCTCTGTGGGAAGCTGGACCTCCACAGGTATTATGGCTGATGCTGGCTTAAGACCTTGTTCTCAAACTTTTCTTCAGCCACAGAGTCCCTTTGAGAAACTATTTTTCCCTAATATAAAACAACCCCCCCAAATACAGCTGTTCTGGCTGAGAAGAGGGTCTCAAAATCTCAGTCTCCTCAGCCCTAAGCAGCCCCTAAAACGCTACCGTTGACTTGCTGTGAGACTCTTTGGAAACTGTTACAAAGCTCATTGTGACATGCCCCTGTCCTTCAATGTCTCAAACTAAAGGGGCGCAGGGACCACTGGTGGCTGGCATGAAGGGCAGGGAGCCTCTAGGGCTCAGCCCTGGCCTTTCGTAGTGGACAAGATAAGCTGCTGCTTCGAGCCAAGATGCCCATGTCTTCTCTGGTTAACCACCAAGTTCCCTCCTCCTGCTGGCCTTTTATGCCAGCCTGTCAAAGCCTTCACCTCACTTGCTGGGCCCCCAGAAGGCTCTCTGAGACTGGGGAGCTGCAGCCTGCAGGCACATGCTTCCTGGAGGTTCACTGCACACTCCACAACCCAGACAGCCTCACCTTCCTCTTGCACCAGGCTGGGCTCTCTTCTCACATCCCCCCCAGGCTTCACGCATATACACACAGACAGACACATACACAGTTGCACACAAATACTCAGACATACACAGACACGGTTACACACACAGAGGATTAAAGGTCAGAGGAATGAACTATCTGATGGTATTTGTTTCAAATCATGCCCACAGGTATGAGCTGAAGTCAGATTCTTGAAAAGTTCATCTGAGACTGGAAAAGAAGATTTTAATGGGTGGATTATTTTTATTTTTGATTGAACTCCATCCCTGGGAAAATATTAAGCCCTTTCATTGCCTAATCAACCTCCTGTCTTAAGCAGATCCTGCTACAAGTCCCAGCTAGCCCATTGAAGAATCCAGTTGTTCCTGGGGCCACATTTTTGTTCCAATCATAGGGTCAACATGAATGAAAAGTTAACCATGGGAGAGCATAGATTTGGCTACCACTTGGGCTGAGGTGAAAGAGAAGATCTGCCTCACACACCAGCTCTGACTTGTATTAGTAGCAAGGCCTAGAATATTGTGTTGAGAAGGATTCTGAGGCTGTGCATGAACTCAGCAGGAAGGGGGCATGGGTGATTAGCGATGCCTGCCAGGGCCGTGGAAAAGGACCGCGGTAACACAGTGTCAAATATTTGCTTTCCCTGATGTCCATCATGAGTGAGGACAACATGTACCAGGGGCATTACCAAAGTCACAGGCCAACATCGATGAGGGTCATTCTGTGCGATGCAGAGCAGGGACACCAGGGCACTGTCCTGGAGGAGGATGCGACCACACGGTTGGGCAGACCCAGTCACCGGGCATCACCAGGAAGCTCAGGATAGCAACACAAGCAGACAGACAGAGAGAGACGCAGGCGCACACACAGACCGGTACACAGACACACACCTGGCACGGAAAGCAGGGGAGGCACACACGTGAGCCTGGGAGTTCAGAGCAGGTCTCAGGCCAGCAGGAATTACTTAGGCTGCAGGACTGTGCATGTCTATGTGCATGCATGTCATAATGTGAGGAAAGAGCCCATGATAGGAGGCCCACGAAGAGAGGGGCACCAGTGAAGATTCCAGCAACATGTGTGGAGGCTGAGACTGTCTGGAGCCGTGCTTGTGAGCAAGAGACTGGAGGTGCGGTAGAGAAGACAGGAGTTCACAGAGGAGGCCTTAGCTGCAGCCCTCAGACAGCCCTGGGCTCAGACCTTCGCTGAGCCGTGCACATGGCACAGGGCTGACCTGGCTGGAGTACTCAGGATTTCTGATGCAGGTTTCCTTGTCTGAGAAATGTGACTGTGAAGAAAGCCTCCCTCCTAGGACGAGAGAAGGGACTGGCACAGGAAAGTGCTCTTGGGGTCACTGCTATGTGGACCATCAGGGAACGGGGAGGGGTGAAGGGAAAGCCATGTTCCAGCAGGAGAAGGCTGAGGGGAGGAGATATCTGCCTTCTTTTATAGTTCTGTCTCCTTCCTTTCTCTTTCTTTTTTTCCCTTCCTTCCTTCTTCCTTCCTTCCTTCCTTCTTTCTTTCTTTCTTTTGAGATGGAGTCTCTCTCTGTCACCCAGGCTGGAGTGCAGTGGCTCGATCTCGGCTCACTGCAACCTCTGCCTCCTGGGTTCAAGTGCTTCTCCTGCCTCAGCCTCCCAAGTAGCTGGGACTATAGGCGTGCACCACCATGCCTGGCTAATTTTTATATTTCGTAGTAGAAACAGGGTTTCACCATATTGAACAGGCTGGTCTCGAACTCCTGATCTCGTGATTCGCCCACCTTGCCCTCCCAAAGTGCTGGAATTACAAGCGTGAGCCACTGTGCCCGCTCTACAGTTCTGTCTTGGCCAGAAGCTGCCATGGGGCAGGGGCCCAGGCTCTAAGTGACTGCACTGACCTGAATTTCACTAAGTCAAGGGAAAACCTCATGATGCTCCAGAAGAGCAAGCTGGCTCCAGGAAAGGGATCACTGCCTGCCTCCATCCAGGAAGAGCGGCCCTGGGGGAGAAGATGGAAGCCAGCCCAGGAGCGCCGTCTCCACGTTGTGGAGACAGGATGGAGGGTTCTGCTGCCTCCTCTCACTCTCTCTCCCCAGCTTCCAGTGGCTCCTGGCAGGCCCTGCTCTCTGACCTCCCACCTCCTCTGGCTTCTTGGCCCACCCTGTCTTCCTCCAAATGTGATGTGCAGTCACTGAGGGATGGTGGGAAACGCTAGGAGGCCGTAGAGCTCTGATCTCATCTGGGAGTCAAGGCCATTAAGAGTTCTGGCTCTTGTGGCCCTCATAAGACAGGAGATGCCTGGGCCCAGGGCTGCTTACCTACCTGCATGCCTGCAGCTTATCCTCCCTGGATTAGGCATGGGGCAGAGGCCCCACAGGCTGGCAGATTGCACAGAACTCAATTAGAAGCACAGAGTTTGAGGGCAGACAGCCCTGCACACCTGGAGCAAGCCACTTGTACTGCTGAGCCGCACTATCCTTATCTGCGAAGTGGGCATGAACAGTGTACCTGCTGGCAAGGCTGCCGTGAAGAGGCTCCCAGGTCAGGCGTGGGAGGCTTTCAGCTCAGTACCCGGCACAAGTCGGGCCTCAGGAAATCTAGCTGCTCTCACTGCAACCACTGAATCTTTGCTGCTTCATTTGCTGTTACCTGGCAGAAAGAGGCATGCACCTGTGTGCACATCTCAACCTCTTGTTCCTCTGCTTCTCCTGGATCCTGTGGCCAGGGTGGTGCACAAGCAGGATCTGATGGACCAGAACCTCCTGCTCACCTCATTCAGGCTGGAAATGAGACCCGATGAAGAACTGGAGAGCCCAAAGCGCTTCTCAATGGTGGTGAGGCTGCTCTTGAAGTAGGCACTGTACAGGAGCTGGCAGAGCTGCAGGAGGCCTTGGCAGAACACAAACACCTGGGGGAAGAGTGATGAGCCTGTGAGGTCTCTGGACAACAAGCCCTGGTGCCCTCCCAGCCATCCGTTAGGGGGCCCAGCAGGCTGGCCTCTGCTTCCTCACCTGTTATCTAGGAGCACTTCCCAGGGTCTCCGGGATGAAATGCCATCATTGCAACATTGTGTTGCACCCTGCAGGAAGCACTCCCCAAGTGCCATTCCTGTTATTACTGCATTCTTATTACTGTTGTGATCTGTGGCCCAGTGAAACCACAGGGTTTTGAAGATGTTGCAGGTATGACGGCATTGGGGACTCACCCTCAAGGGAAGGACCTAACTGCTCAGCCGAGCATCTTGGATTATTCCCCAACAGCACCACAGTGCTCCACAGGCTGCATGTCTGCCCTCCTCCTGTGCCCTGTGAGGGCTGAAAGCCACTCCCCATCCAATTCAGAGCACTCCCTAGGGATGAACAAGCCTGGGTCACGTGGATCCACCTTCTTGACCTGTCTTCCATTCCCAACACCTGTCCTCCAAGGCCCACCGACCTCGAATGCCTCCAGTAAGGCACCATGATGCAATCCCCAAAGCACCTGGTTTGAATGAATGTCCCCTCCACGTCCTCATTATCACCTCTTATCAGGAATGCCTATGACTGACTGTACTTGCTGCCTGCTCAATGGATGATTAAGGGCCCAGGGAAGGGGCTGAGGCCATTTGTCTCTGAGTCTCATCTGGCCTCATGCCTGGTCCCGGGGTACTTGGTGAGTTTCATGGTGTTTCATGGTGGATGAGGACAGATAACACATCAGGGAGGGCAGGAGGAGGGTTTCATGATGTTCTTATTTGGCTCCAGACTGAGCTCTGGGCCCCCCCACTGGGTTCTCAGCTGTTGGGCTTGCCCTGAACAGGCTCTAAGCCAGGAGTCCCGTCCTGAAGTATCTCTTGGAAGGCGATCCTCTGCGTCAGGTTTTCTTCCAGGGAAGGGTGAGTGTTGTGACGTTTCTCAGTCTTCCAAAGCTCTTTCCCTAAATGAATGGCTGGCATTGCAGGAGAGCAACTGGGGCGCCACCTTCATTTCCATGTCCTTCCAAAGCTGAGCCTTCCTCCATAGGTGCCCTTGCTCCAGGCTGTGGGGTTTCCTTCCTGCCAGGGCAGAACCTTCCCGAGGCCATCTTGGGGTGTCTCACTGCCTATCCGTGTGTCACAGCCTCCAGGTGTGCAGAGGTCTTTACACCCAGAAAACCAGACACCTCTCCAGACTGTCACCTGAGCCTGCATGGCCACCCCACTCCTCCTAGGTGAGAGGAGGAAGCCCACCTGTCTGGGGCTGTGGCAGCACTCCACCCCTGCCACACTAGAGAGGCTCCACTGGGCTTTCTTTCATATTCTGAAATTTTTCTTAATATTTTGTAATAAAAACATTTTTGAAAATGATCTCATCTCGCTCTCTTTTCACAAATGGGGAAACCGAGGTCCAGAGAGGGGTAACCCAAGTGCTCAACCCATGCCCTGCATATAGTAAGCATTTTGGGGCTTAGGTGCAAGTCACCTGAGATGCTTGGAGTGGAAAAGGTCTGGACCTGCCTCTCACTCAACGGAGCAAGCTTAGCCAGAAAGGGTCAGGTCTCTGTCTAGACACAGAGTCTGAGAAGCATTAGTCTTTAGGGAACGGTCAGAGGAGGAGGGTCTGGCGAGGCATCTGAGGTCAAATTGCCTCTTTCCTAGGTCTGGCCTGGACCAAGGAACAATCTGGGCTTGTGTGTGATTTTGCCCCCTCTGTGCCCTCGGTTTTTCCAGCTGTGAGGTAACTGGGCTAAGTCAATGGTTTATAACTTAGCCTTGATTCAAAATTACATGGATGGGGGAGGTGGGAGTGCCTTTGAAATATACAGGCTAGGCCCAGGCTCAGACCTACTGAATCAAAATCAGCGGGAATGAAGCCTCAAATGCGTTATTTGGAAAACTTCTACCAGCAGGGTCTGAGGGGCAACGTGGATTCCAGTCACTGGACTAGAGGACTCATTCTGGCTCTGATCATCCGCGTAAAGGGTAAGATGTGAAGGATTAGAAAAAGAAAAGCAAAACAATCATAGAAATTCCACTGAGGGAAAGACAAGAGCCATGGTATAGGTTATAGGAAAGCAGCATAAGACCGTGACAGTGATAGGGATGGGATTTGTCAATGTCCGGTCACTTTCCATGGACACAGGGCACCAAAGCACACTCGAACCCAGATTGTTCCCTGGTCCAGATCAGACCTAGGAAAAAGACAATTTGACTTCAGATGCCTTGCCAGATCCTCCTCCTTTAACCACTCCCTAAAGACTAATGCCCCCCCAAAGCCTGCCTGTAGACCCCTTCTCTGGACACAATCCATTCTGCACCTGCTCATAGGCAATCCAATTTGCCATAAGATGATGGCCTCCAATCTCAGTTCTTCCCCCAGAACTTTCCCCAGAGCTTTGCAAGCAGGTCCACCCCACTGTCTGCTGGATGTGTCCACCTGGGCACTCCTAAGCCCCTCAAAATAATCGCTTCCCAAATAGGACACATCATCTTCCCCCAAAAACTGCTCCCCTTTTCCTTCATTCTCTATTACCTTCACTCAGTTTCCCAAACCAGAAACCAAGAATCCTTCTTGATGTCCCTCCTCCTCACCCTCTGACGGTTACCCCATCCCTGAGTCCTGTTCTCTCTTCTTGGCATCTCCCACATTGGCGCCCTGCCTCCCCTCCAGGTGTAAGCCTTGGCTCAGACCCTCACCATCCCTCCTCAGATCACTGCAATATCTTCTCACAGGGGCCCCACCTGCCCCTCTCAAATCTCCTACCACACCACCCCAGAGGAGCTTTCTCAAGCACAAACATGAGCAGGGAACACCTGAATTGGCCTCTCTCACAGGTGCCCCACTTTCTATAAGGTAAAAACCAACACCCTAGGTTTGATAGCCAAGGTGCTACAGTCCTGGACCTGGCCTGCCTCCATATTTTCTGCTGAGGCTGATCGTATTTTGCAAAGATGGCCACATCAATCTCTCCAAACCACATACACCTCTTACAGTGACACTCCATCAAGGGGTGGGGGTCTGTGTTCTCTCCCCTGAAGATGGGCCAATCTTAGTTGTTTCCAATGAAGACAAGTGATGATATGTGACTTCCAAGGCTGGGTCCTAAAAGTGGACACAGAATTTGGCTGGCTCTTTCTCTCTTGCGACCTCACACCCTGACATAACATTGTAAGGAAGCCCAGTCTTCCTTGCTCATGGCAAGGCCACATGTTAATATTCTGCTGATAACTTCGGCTCAGATTTTGGTCCTCAGCCAGCGTCAACCACCAGACATGTTACTGAGCAAGACTTCAGATGATTCCAGTCCCAGCTCTCGATGCCAAGCAGAACAGAAATGAGCTATCCCCAATGAGCACTGTACAGATTACAGATTTGTCAGCAACCTAAATGTGGCCATTGTTTTAAGCACCAAGTTTTGGGTTACTTTGGTATGTAGCATTAGATACCTGCAGTACCTACTGCCACCTTACCCTTCAAACACATCGAGGTCATACTCTCTGAGTTCCCTGAAGGCACTGTGTCAGTGCCTTTGCTCATAATCTTCCCCTTCGTTGTCTGGGTAACTTCCTCTGCCCTTCAGGAGCAGCATGGGACCCAGCTGTGTGTCTAGTTCAGGTTGCTTCTGAAAGTCCCAGCACCCTGTGCTGACTCCTGCACAGAGTCATCTGAAGGCTTGGCACGTGGCTGGTGGTAAGAGTGGCATCTAGCAGAGGAGTGAGGGCTGTCATAATAGCTTCGGGAGACAACGAGGGCTGGCTGGGGTAGGGGGGTGTGGAGAGGCACCAAATTAGAGGCTCTTGCAAAGGCTGAGTTGACACAGCTATCACTGATTCAACGTGAAAGAAGAGAAGGGGCTGTGTTTCCAGCCTGAGGTCCAGGAAGAGGGCAAAGCCATGCATGCATGGAAACAGGAGGTCCAGCAGGAGGAGTGTATGAGGAGATCAAGGACAGTGAGTTCAGTTTCAGAGCCCTTGAGTTTCTGAGCATGCAGCTCAGAAAAGACCAGTCTCCCTCTATCCAAATTAGTAATGAATTAACAGGAGTGCTTAATCACCACCAACTTCCCCCAGTTGTCTCATGAGAGGTAGATGGGGATGGTGGGAGAGAAAATTGGTCTCAGATCTTTTCCTGAAAGACACACCTCTAAGTACAGAAATTCCCCCCCCTTTCTCCCTCCAGCTTCTGAGTGAAAGACTCTAGCCAGAGCTGGCTCCTTTGCACATCCCCCACCCCCTCACAGAGTCAACCTCGCCACCTGCAAGCCCGGTCAGGTCTGGGTGCCTCATGAGGGCCCTGGCAGAGGTGTTTGTATATATCTGGGGGCCCTCGGTTTCAGTGGATATGGAAAGGGATCAGATTGATGGTTTCAAGGTAGAAAAGGGCAGGGAGAAAAAGTAGGGAAAAGGGCAGGGAGAAAAGGTAGGGAAAAGGGAAGGAAGTCGATGGATTGTTCTGGCAGGGCCACTCAGGGTCACAGCCATCTGGCCACACATACTGAGCTTACATGATGGGACCATGACCTCAGCTACTCGAACTTGCCAAGTACCTGCTATATGGCCAGCATGAGACAGAGCAAGGAACACTCGACACCGTGCAGATAAAACACAAGCCCATCCTCGAGCAGGACACAGGTTGAAGAGTATATGGAGATGCATTGGTTGGAGTAGGAAAAGGTTTGCTAGTTGGATTGCAACCCATCCTTCCCCATCATTTAGGCAATATAGTGTTACAGGTTTTGATTATTTGAGTTCTGGAGTCAAACAGGCCTAGGTTCAGGTCTTGACTCTGCAAGCCATGGTGTGACCTTTGGCTACTAATCGGGTCTCCTTGAGCAACAGGTTTTCCTATTAGCAAAAGGAAACTGATAACACCTGAGTTGTGAGGCTTGCACCATGGAATGTTGCAGGCCCCTACCACCTGCCCGGCCCACACCCTGCCTGGTGAGTGTTCCACATCCTGGAGGGGATATTCAGTAACTTGAGGCTTCCTCCACTCCCTCCTATTGCCCTCGGAGTAATTTAACTAATTTAACTTCCCGGTTGCTTTCAGTTCTCCTGTGGTCTGAGAACCCTAGAATAGAATTTCCTATAGTGTGTTACGCAGAACAGCACTTGCTTAAGATGCTCTAAGCCAAAAGGATTCCCTGGAGAAAACAAATTGGAAAACATTACATACTAGAATCCTCCTTCATGAATATGTGCAATTGCATTAGCATATTAAAGGTTCTGAGTTCCGAAGTAAAGACCTAGTTAACGTTGTTTAAGCCAACTTTCCCTGAGCTGCTTTAACTATGCAACTCCCCATCCACACACACGTCACCACTACTTTAGAACAGAGGTTAGCACTCTGCAGAATATACTTTATGGAAAGATAACATGCCTTTTAGAAAACACCTTTGGTAGAATTTGAGTCTTGCAATTTCTTCACAAAAGGAAAGGAAAATAAAGATGGATTACGTGAGCTGCATCATCTTCTTTAAAATGGTATACCATCATTTCTATCTCCTCACTCGACTTTTTTTCTTTTTATTTATCTCAGCATGTATTGTTCCCCAAATTACATCATGCATTTGATTTCTCATTTATTGACATCTCCTCCCACCAGAATATAGACTTCATGGTGGAAATACAATGTGTGTTTTTTTAATAAGAAATCAACAGTGCATGAAACAATGCCCAGTTCATAATTGGAGCTCAATCACTGTCAAATGAACAATAGGTCTTTAAAGTACTCCAACTGATAAGCTCAGGCTCCGGAATAAACATCCACCACAGTAGCCATTCTGGGATGCTGCAGATTTGGTCCAATGGTCTGTCTTCAGTCATTTATACATGTCCCTTTGGTGTTGCTTTTGATCCATCCATACTTCACACAACTTACAAAGCACAAAACAGCATTTGCCAGTTCAGCTGCCCTACTTACTCACTTGGCTAAACCCAAACTAAAATAGATTTGCAGTTGGGGGCCATGGCTCACGCCTGTAATCACAGCACTTTGGGAGGCTGAGGCGGGTGGATCACCTGAGGTCGGGAGTTCGAGACCAGCCTGATCAACATGGAGAAACACCATCTCTATTAAAAATACAAAACTAGCCAGGTGTGGTGGCAGACACCTGTAATCCCAGCTACTCAGAAGGCTGAGGCAGGAGAATCACTTGAACCTGGGAGGTGGAGGTTACAGCGAGCCGAGATTGCACCATTGCACTCCAGCCTGGGCAACAAGAGCAAAACTCTGTCTCAAAACAAACAAACAAAGAACAACAACAACAAAAACAAAATGACTTTCTACTGTGGTGGAAATATTTTACATTTTAATTTTGTGGTATTTATACAGGTTTATACATTTGTCAAAACTCAATGAACACAAAGTTTGTGGATTTTATTATATGTAAACTATATACCTCAATAAAGTTGGCTAAAGAAGAAATTCATCTGAAAAAAGATTTGCAACCATGAGGTATTCAGAATCATGTTCTGGGGCTTTGAAGGGAATTCCACAAACAGTTTTTTGTTTTTAATCATGAGCATTGGCAACGTCATTGGAATACCTTTGTTTATTCAAGAGGCCTACTTTGAAAGGTTCAAAACCTAGGTAAATATCTAGGCTTGTGTGTGTGTGTGCTAATCTAAACATCTAGGTTGACAAGGGCTGTGCATGTGTGTTAAAGTAAACACATCACTTGAGACACATCTTACAGAAGGAAGCTGGCACAGAAACCCCATGGAGGGCGAGCAACATTCTTACAGGGCGTGGAGGGCAGGAGACGCTCAGACTTCTAAATGTCAAGGCCGTTCTCATGACGACCCCATTCATTCTTCAATCCTAGCAAACATAAAGAGGAAGAAAGCCGGGGGGACTAGAGAGGCCACGAAGATCTTTAATAAAGAGAGAACTTTTTACCACCTGTGCCAAAGAGCTGAGAAAGGCTGAAAAGCTGCTGAGATGCCAAGTAAAGTTGGGAGTGTAGGGGACCTGGCCCAAGTCACGCTTCAGTAACATAAGTGAGATGACCATGGCGGATAAGCCACAGGACAAAGAGGGGAGGTCCCCCGAAGCTCAGGATGAAGGAGAAAGCGTCAAAGGACAGTCTAGACACGGATTTTTTTGATCTACATGTTCGTGCCTCTCTTTTCCAAGCTAAACATCAGAACTATGATCTAACCAATGTTAGGTCACAGAGGCATCTAACCACGGTTATAGGGACACCAGGCAGAAGGTCTGAAATGTGATCCCCATAAGGTTATTACCTGTTTAATGACTGACTCTGCTGTCCGCCCACTCTGATTTTTTCCACACAAACACCAGGGAAGGAAAACTAGAACATTCAACGGATGTCAGCTGAGTGTGGTGGCTCCTGTCTGTAATCCCAGCACTTTGGGAGGCCTAGGCGGGTGGATCACGAGGTCAGGAGTTCGAGACCATCCAGGACAACATGGTGAAACCCTGTCTCTACTAAAAATACAAAAATTAGCTAGGCATGGTGGTGGGTGCCTGTAATCCCAGCTACTTGGAGGCTGGGGCAGGAGAATCGCGTGAACCAGGGAGTTGGGGTTGCAGTGAGCTGAGATCACACCACTGTTCTCCAGCCTGGCTATAGAGTGAGACTCAGTTGAAAAAGAAGGAAAGAAGGAAGGAAGGAAGGAAGGAAGGAAGGAAGGGAGGGAGGGAGGGAGGGAGAGAGGGAGGGAAAGGCAAAGAAAGAGAGAAAGAAAGAAAGAAAAAGAAAGGAAGGAAGGAAGAAAATTCAACTGATGTCTTACGTCCATATAACCCAAAAGACTGGTTCAGCCCTCCACAGGAAGTGGGGGATCGGACAAGCCTCATTATATCTCTCCACATTGACTTCAACACAGACCTCAAGTCTGATTAGAAACGTGTAGAATCTATTCTCTCTGAAGCCAGCCGGCTACCATGGAGGCTTCATCTGCGTGATAAAACTCTGGTCTCCACAATGGCTTATCACACCCCAGACATTTCCTTTCCATTGTTCCCAGGTCTTTAGATAAACTCAACCAATGTCAATCAGAACATTTTATGTTTACCTGTAAACTGGAAGTCTTCCCCCACCCCACTTCGAGTTGTCCCGCTTTTCTGGACTAAACCAATGTATTTCTTAAATGTATTTGGTTGAAGCCTCATGTCTCCCTAAAATGTATAAAACCAAGCTGCACCCGCCCACCCTTGGCACATGTTCTCAGGCCCTCCTGAGGGCTGTGTCACAGGCCATGGTCACTCATATTGGTAAAATATTTGAAGAGATATATTCGGAGCCAGAGTTTGACTTTTCGTGGACAACAGGATGTTGGGAGGGAGAGTTTGGGGTGCTGAGGGCCATGCTGCCATTCTCTGAAAGAATTAGAGGGAGGGGACATTCAGGTGCTGCTGGCTTTAGTCCCTCCCCAACCTCTGAAAGTCAATTTGGCCTCAGGGGACATTCTGCTCCTCCGCTCTCTAGGCCAAGCTGACCACATCCCAGACAGGTGGGAACACCTGGGACAGGAGAACAGCGTCTGGAGACAGGGAACTTAAGGCCAATTTGTGCTAACTTCCTAAAAGACAAAACACCAAGGTCGGGGGCAGGGAATCTAACGCCAATTAACATAAACTTCCTAAAGCTAAACCAAAAGGGAAAACCCCATCTCCCCCACTCTGAATAACAAAGGATCAAAGGCTACTCTCCTTACAACCCTCCGCCTTCCACCACGTACCAGACGGAAAGGAAGAGTGCCTTGGATTGGCCAGCGGACCCAGCAGAGACCCTCCCTTTATCTGCATAGGGCGCCAACTCGCCTCAGCCTTTAATTAGCTACAGACCAAATCCTTTATCCAGATAAACGGAAGAACCTCAACTGAGATCTTAAAGCCCAGAAAACTTTGTAACTGGGCCTTTGAGCCGCTTGCTAGGGTCCACCCTCACCCTGTGGAGCGGTTTCTTGCTTTAATAAGGCTCACACCTGTAATCCTAGCACTTTGGGAGGCCGTGGCAGGTGGATCACAAGGTCAGGAGTTCGAGACCAGCCTGACCAATATGATGAAACCCCCGTCTCTACTAAAAATACAAAAATTAGCCAGGCGTGGTGGTAGACGCCTGTAGTCCCAGCTACTTGGGAGGCTGAGGCAGGAGAATTGCTTGATCTCAGGAGGCTGAGGTTGCAGTGAGCTGAAATCGCACCATTGTACTCCAGCCTGGGCAACAGAGCGAGACTCCTCAAAAAAAAAAAAAAAAAAAAAATCCTGCTTTCATTGCTTCATTCCTGGGTTTCATTTCTTTGCAACTTTGTTTCTGCATTTTGTTCAATTCTTTGTTGAAAATGCTAAGGACCTAGACAACTCATTGTCAAGACCCTCCCGCCGTAACACACCTCTGAGACTGACACTCTTGAGAAGCAGCAGCAGAACTGCAGAACCACACTGACAACCCCACTGACGAGCAACACTGGGCAGCCATTCAGTCCTCCCATTCCACAGTCAGCTGGAATCCCACCTATGGCATTAAAATCGATTTACATTTCTTTTCACATTTCAATTTGTTTTGAATCAGTGTAACACACACACACACACACGCACACACACACACGTTTAAAATATCAAGTAGCGTGGAAGGACTTAGAATGACAAAGTCCAGCTCTACACTCACCCCAGCTCACCACCAATACTGCAGGTTGGGAACAACCTTCTCTGCTTTTAGCTTTTGGGTTTTCTGTTGATGACATCAACACATCTCAAAATAATACGCTTGTTCTGCAGTTTTTTGACTTATCATTTTAGGGTGTGTGCTATTATAGAAGAGGATTTAGCACACTTACACTTGCAATGCCCCCCTCTTCCTACTCCTCCCAACTTTTAATAGTTCTGTCAATATTTTTATTGCCAGATCACTTTGTGGGAAGCAAACTGGGAGCCAGAGGAGCAGGGCTTCCCTCCTAGGCACAAACCTTCACACCGGCTGATAGTTTCCTTAATTCTAGGAGAGAAGGTTGCTTGTGTTTTCCGAGGGGAAAAGGGTTGTCCTATCTTAATCCCTCTGGTGACCCACTTCTCCTTCTGCCACATTGCCAGTTCTAAACCTGTTGCTTCTCCGGGGCTGTGCCAACCCCGAGGCCTCCCATGCATGCAGCTAGCTGACCGCCTGTCTTCCTCCATTCTATCACATCCATCAACACTTCCTAACCCCTGTCCATCCCGCTGAAATTATCGAAATCTTTCATCCACTCATAGTCTCCCTCCTTCTTCAGCTTTTTGTCTTTGGTTTGTCTCCTTTTTCTGCATTACTTCCATTATAATGAATGCATCAGAGAGGAGGGGAGACAAACAGTCTGCCATTTGTTTATTTATTTATTTATTTATTTATTGATTTATTGATGTGGACTCTCACTCTGCTATTGCCTAGGCTGGAGTTCAGTGGTGTGATCTTGGCTCACTGCAACCTCCACCTCCCAGGTTCAAGCAATTCTCCTGTCTTAGCCTCCTGAATAGCTGAGACTATAGGCTTCCATCACCATGCCTGGCTAATTTTTGTAAATTTTGTATTTTTAATAGAGATGAGTTCTCACCATATTTGTCAGGTCTCGAACTCCTGACCTCAGGTGATCCTCCCATCTCAGCCTCCCAAAGTGCTGGGATTACACGTGTGAGCCACCATGCCCAGCCCAGTCTGCCATCTTGAATCACAAACCAATCTATTTCCTGGTGCTAAACCTAGCAGACAAATAATTCTCCCAGTTTTTCAATGGGAAAAATAAAGGCTTCAAGAGGTATGTATTTGCCAGTGGACTAGGCTGTCAAACCAAAAAGTACACCAAATCCTTCCTCTCCTCCCACTACACTCATGGGTTCTGATACCTCATTTATTTGACTAAGTCTTCCAAAACAGTTGGTGTGCCTCCAACAGATGGCAGGTGGCTTTTGAGAGTGGTACTGGCTCTGGCTATGTGCCCATCTCCACTTTTCCTTTGCACTGTCTCCATTCACACAACTCATTCTTGGTCCTGGTTGGCAGTTCTCTTCAACTAGGAGGTGGGGCTCGGGGTTTAAGAGGCCCTTCTGCAACAGGGATAAGAAGTGAACTCAGAAGGGTGACTCCTGGCTGCTTCCCTGTGTCATTAGACATGCAGGCATCTGCCCAGGCATAGTGACTCATGCCTGTAATCCCAGCACTTTGAGAGGCTGAAGCAGGCAGATCACCTGAGGCCAGGAGTTCGAGACCAGCCTGGACAACATGGTAAAACCCCATCTCCACCATTAAAAGTACAAAAATTAGTCAGGTATGGTGGCAAGGGCCTGTAATTCCAGCTACTCAGGAAGCTGAGGCAGGAGAATCGTTTGAAACCGGGAGGCAGAGGTTGCAGTGAACTAAGATCGCACCACTGGACTCCAGCCTGGGTGCCAGAGAGCAAGACTCCATCTCAGAAAAAAAAAAAAAAAAAAAAAAAAGACATGCAGGTATCTGAAGGTGGGAAGGGCTTCTAGGCTGGCTCCTCTGAGGCACACCTGAAAGATCCTCAGAACTGAAACAGGGAGTAGGATCCTTCTCCCTGCCCCCAACCCCTAAAATGAAGGAAGCAAAGCAAGAGCCCAGTGCATTCTAAAATAAAAGGCCTCCTTCAGCCGTTGGGCTGCTCACCCCCTTCTGTCCCTTCTGCAGGGTGTGTCTGTGGATCCAAACCATGGCCCATTTCCCCAAAGGGGAATGACTCTTTCAAGAAGTGATTCAGGAAATAAAATATTTTCCCATGCAGGAAGAATGCCTGTACAAGATAAAGTTCAGAGATTTGAAATGGCCAGCCTGGGGTCAAAGTTGGTGGTATTCCTCAAGCAAATGACAAAAGGTATCTTCAGTATTATTCATATTATTACGAACTAGAAAAAGCCTTTGATAAGACATGGTCCTGTGGGTCACTGGAGGTATAAAAATCAGAACAATCTAGGAAGAAACATAGATTTCCATCACAGCTTCCTTGTTCCTTAAGAGGGGTGTAGCCAGGCTGTGGAGCTGGGCCTGAGACCCTGCCTGGGAGGGGGAGGCTGCAGGGGGCTGGAGGAGCCAGGCCTCCAACAAATCTCTCACTGCTCAGTGTAACTATTCCCCTTTCTTCTCTCCAGAGTCCCCCTTGCCAGCCTTTACTGTCCACAAGGTTGACCTTACTTTTTGGCAGAGTTCCCCAATATAACTGAGCAAAGGCACCCTGTGAGGCCTCTGAGAATAGCTTCTGGGAGGACTGGCACATGTGTCCTCAGCAGAGGCCACAGGAAACCACAACAGGCACAGAGAAGCAAACTGTAAGGGGGGATTCTCTTCCACCTTTAATACTGCCTGGGGGGACACGGGCTAAGGCAACACTCTGAACCAAGTCCTGACTGAATCAGGTCAGTCCTGACTGACTGACTGGGATTTCTTGACCACTTTTTTAGCTTAGTACACTCAACTTCAACAAAAACCTTACTTGAAGGTCATCATATAAGATACAATTTAAATGGATGCTGGAAATCCAATCTTCATAATCTTGTAGTGTTTGTTGTTATTTTGCATTTTTGCACCTTGTGTTATTACGAGCTTAAAACGGCCTTTGATAAGACAGACTCCTGGGGGGCCCTGGGAAGTACAAAGATCAGGACAATCTGAAAAAGCAGCATACAGATTTCCACTGCAGCGGGCATTGTCTGAAGGAAGACAAGAGCACAGAAAAGGCACATGGACAAACTTCCTGCTCCTAATAACACCAGTCATCCTAAAAAGCTTTGTATTGTGGTTGTGATAGGGACAGGAGGCAGGAAAATTCCAGGTGGGCAGAAAGGGGCAGGTTCCCAGTGAGGGCCCCACCCTCAAGCCTGGAACCATGGCCCAAAGTGAGAACTTACGTTCCTGTTTTTCCCGCTCGAATGCTGCCTTTTCCACGACCACCCATGGCCAGCCCTGCACCCCAATCCTGTGCCCATAAAACCCTAGGTTCAGCCAGCAGAGGGAGGAGAAGCAGCTGGACATCAGAGGCTATGGTTGGACATCGGAGAGAAGTTGGTCTTGACCTCAGAGGGACAGCTTGACAGCATAGCTTCGGAGAGGCATCTGTCCAGGGACAGCTGGACTCCAGGGGAAGACTACCTTCCTGCTCTGTCTCCTTTTCAGCTCCCCTTCCAGCTGAGCCACTTTCATTGGCTTTTAAATCCCCCCCATTTACCATCTTCAATTCGTTCCTGCAACCTTATTCCTCTTGGACGCCAGACAAGAACTCAGGTGTCATGAGTGCAGGTGCAAAAGGCTGTCACACTGACCTTCCACTGGGCTGTTAAGACTCAAGCCATCTGTGGATGGCAGAGCGAAAAGGGCACTGCAACATTCCTTCTGGGGCTTCAGGGGTCATGAGACCCTGCCTCCAGATGCTGTTGTGGGGCCCACGTGGAGTTTTGCTCCTATTTTTGCTCCTGTTGGAGCCTAAAAGCGCTAGCCCCAGCTCTTGTACTTGCTGACCTGTGCTCCCGCTCCCACAGGGGGCGGAACACAGTGGACTCAAGTGAGTAGAGTCCATTCCTGCCAGTGCCGAAGCGGCCAGCTAGGTCCAGCGCCCGTGCACTCCAGTTCTCGCCCATGAAGGGGTAAGGGAAAAATCCTGCTTCAGCTGTTTTGCATTGTGTTTCTTTCCTAATGGTGCCCTGTCCAAAGCTCAGCAGTAGGAATGGAGCATGTGGATAGCTGGAGTGGTGAGGTCTGTGAAAGGAGGTGAAAGGGAAGCTCGCAAGTGAAAGATTGCCCCACGGCAGGGGACAGGGGTCTGGGCTTTAGATATCATAGATTGAAAAAAATTCTGGAAGAGATGAAATGAAAGCATGTGAGACAAAATGAATTTGCCAGATGAGCTGGAAGCCTGGTTTCCCCGAAAAAGAAACACTTCAAAACATAATTATCACTGATATTTATGTAAATATGTGTCCAAATTCTTCTTCAGAAATTCTCTAATTATCATTTTTTAAGCCAGAAGCATTTTCATCAAGTGCCATCTTGTCTTTGGGAAGTTGGCAGTAATTTGTTAGGTTGAAAAAGATCTGCTTTGCATCCATTTAAAGCAGGAATAGGACATTCAGACCTATTCAACATTATTGAAACATCAATATGGAAACTTCACTATTTTATATTCTTCCTACTCTTTGTTCTAATAATAGGATGGGATGTCAATATTTTTTCTCGCATCCTGGAAGAGCTTGAAGATTAAGCCCTTCTCTTCCTGCCTTCAAGGAAAGATAAGCTAGGTTTTCAGAATGAGAAAGTGGGATTGTGGACGTGGTATCAGAAGAGCTAGGACCTTAGGAGCAGACCCCGAGGAATCTAGTCAGGAAGGGAGGGACCCCACAGTCCAAGAAGGCTGGATCGTGGCTGCAGGGGAAGCACGGGGGGCATTTCTTTTCTTCACATCAACTTATTGACTGATTTATTTCTGTAACCCCGTTTGTCACTCTTGATCACTCTGTATCTTCTGTGTCTGGCTCACTATCTGGGATATAATAAATGTTTAATAAATATTTGTTGAATAAAGTTAATCCTCATATCAGCCCTGAGAGGTACATGTAATCCCTTTTGTTTACAGATGAGGACACTGAGGCTCAGGGCAGAGTTGGCAAATAGTAGCAGGAAACTGATGCCAAATCCATCACCTTGCCCACCATGCTGCCTGGGGGGGGAGTGGGGAGGCACTACTGAAATCGTTTTCACCAACACTGCCAGCTGCCTAAGTGCCACATCCAGTGGGCCCTCCAATAATGGCTTCACCTACTTTCTGCAGGGTTCCCCTTGCCATTTGTGATGTCACTTGCCATCCCCATGTTGTAGCTCTCTCCCTGATGGTTCCTTCTTTGAAATCCTTGTGGCAGCCCTCTTCCTTCTCCCCACCTGATGCTGGTGGTGTCCGGGTTCTGTCGTTAGCCCTGTGTCCATCTTCCCACATGCCTCCCGTGGGCACCCTGCTCATACACCTTCGGGGGGATCCTGGGCTTCACACTGAAGTCTCCCAGGCCTCATATCAAACTGCATCCCACACATTCCAACTCTGACTTCACATCAGCTACTCAAATCCACGCCCCTAACCATTGCTGGGACCTCACACTGTCTCCTCCCCATTCCAGTTCTTGCCCAGCTTCTTCCAACTCTAAACCAAGTCCCAAGTCCATTCTGTGCTCTCTACCTGCTTGACCACCTCTAACCCCTAGTCCAGGTCCCAGTCAGCTCTCACCTGGGGGGAGCGGGAAGGTGCTACCAAAATTGTTTTGACCAAGAAAACAATAAATATTTGCTGAATAAAGTTAATCCTCATACCAGCCCGGAGAGGTACATGTGAGCCCTTTTGTTTACAGATGAGGACACTGAGGCTCAGGGCAGAAGTCCACTATCACAACTTCCTACCCATTTCTTACATCCACTCTTTTCTTCTGATCTATTCTTTAACCAACTGCCAGAGTAATCTTTCAAGAACTTTACTGGATATAACACTCATCTTTAAAAAATGCATAAATCATAAGAGTACAGCTTGAAACATTTCACAAGCTAGGTACACTCAAGGGATTGGTACCCAGATCAAGAAAGAGATCCTCATCAGCTTCCCAGAAACCCCAAGAGCCCCTCTCAGTCACCACACTCCTCCATCTCCAGGGGAGCCGGTCTTTGACTTCTAACAGCAAAGATTAGTTTGCCTGTTTTGTACTTTATAGAAATAGAATCATATAGTATGTTAACATGATGTCCCAAAAATGGAGATCAGAGCCTGTCACGGCCTTGTAAAAACGCTCCAGTGGATTCCTCCCACCTCAGATTGAAATTCAGGCAAAGCATCCCCACCCTTTCCGCTGTCACTGAGCTCCCCAGCACCATGACTGCCTCTCCGGTACCAAGCCACCTACATGACTGTTGGAAATAAGCAGTAGAAATGTGTAGCTGAGTGGAAAGTGCACGGCTCTCCTCAGGTGATGTTTTATCTCAGAGTCTTTGGGAGTGGGGGCTGCTCCCTCTGCCCAGGGTGAGCTTCTACTCATCCATCTTCCCGGTGGTAAAGAATGTCCCTCCTGTTACCCGGTCCCTATTGTTCCTTCGGGGCACTGAACCCGAATTGCAATTACAACTGCCAGAGTGTTTTGGGCCCCAAAGCAATTCTGTCACCCAGTGCACACCTGTTATGCCAGCAAGACAGAGGAAGGAAATGACCAGAGAAGCAAGGAGTAATCCTCTCTATAAACAAGGACGAATGAGTTCAGAAGAAAAGAATAAATGTCAGTGAATGACCTCATCAGTTACCTAGGCACTCATAAGCCATAAGTGAGTATAAAATTAACAAATTGGCTTGCAAACTCATTGTGGAAATAGGTATTTTCCTTCTATTGTATCCATTTATCTCCCCCAAAATTTCTGCAGAAATAGTAAGTTATTCAGCAAGCCCTTGTCGATCTTTTAGGGCCAGCTCCATACCAGAGCTTCCAATACAACCATCTCCATTTGGAGAATTGGAGCCAGTTTTGACTCTTGGCCTTTCCAAGATTTTTCTGTAGCAGACAAAAGACTGGAGACTCACTCTTCTGTGCAGTGAGTAGGAGAGGGCATCCTTGGGGCTGGTGGTGAAGAGCCCAAGGAGGTTTCATCAAGAACAAATTAGTGCCCTGGAAGGATGGGGAAGGAGCCATCATCTGGAGAAACCTCTGCCTGGGGGTGGCCTGGGCCCACCCACCACCTTCAGTAGCAGCAGCTCCAAGAAGACCTCCTGACAAACCACAACACACCCAGCCTGTTCAAAGCCACAGTGGGGGGTCTAAGAACAAAGCTTCAAGAGTCTATAATCATACTCAAAACAACAGATGCTCAGAAACAGGGCGGGCAGGCTGCCCACCCCATGAGAGCAGAAGGTAGGACAGATGTGCATGAACCCCTGTAGGCTCTCCCCAGCCTCGGCGCTCCGCTCTGACAGTGGAGCTCCTCTGGGGCTATGGCATTCCAGAGTCACACATGCTACAGACAGGCCAGCTCAGCCTCCGGCTGAACCTCACAACACTCGCAGAGGCAGCAGCTCCCTGCAACAGCCTCCTGCTGGCAGACATGACTTCTGGCATGGGAACATTCCCACACCCCAACCTGGTCACCTTGGCATCCCCCTGCCTGCCAAGACATCTGGGATTCATGACCACAGGCCGTCTTCCAAGGCCGCATATTCCAAAAGTGATAAGCAGCTCCCTGAAAACCGGTCCCGTATACAGAAGGTCTTTGGCAGCCAGGATAAAGTGGTCAAATAAACAAAAGAGAAACCCAGTGTGTAACACAATAGGTTACCTCCACACAGGAAACTTGCCCATTTCCTGACAAACCACAACACACTTCACTGACTGGTCACTCCTCCCAGTTTTTCTGGTGGCAGGTAGAAGGATGGCAGCAGGAGAGGGCTTTGTCCAACATCCAAATCTCTCTGTCATATGGGATACTTGAAGAGAAAGTCCTCCCTAAGTGCTAAGCTACGGGCACAATTCCAGATTCCACTTGACCTCCTGTGGATCCCAGGAGAGTCACATAACCCAGTCTTGGCTTATCAATGATCAAGAACAAAGTACCAAAGGCACAGACCTGAAGGGCCACATCTCCTGGAGATGTCCATCCTCACCACGCCCTGGGGACCTCCTCTTCCCTCCCCAGAGCACCTCTCTCCTCCAGCCCCAAAAGCAGCCCCCAGCATTCTTTGCTATGATCCCCATGACTGGTCTTACACCTCTCTCCAGCCTACTCCCTCTGCCTCTGCAACTCAAAGCCAAATGCTGAGGACATTCTCTGCCTTGAATCTCCTTGCTAGGTATTACAGGTCGAACTGTGCCTCCCAAAAAAGATATGTGGAGGTAGGCCGGGCGCGGTGGCTCACGCCTGTAATCCCAGCACTTTGGAAGGCCGAGGCAGGTGGATCACGAGGTCAAAAGATCGAGACCATCCTGGTCAACATGGTGAAACCCAGTCTCTACTAAAAATCCAAAAAAATTAGCTGGGCATGATGGTGCGCACCTGTAGTCCCAGCTACTCGGGAGGCTGAGTCAGGAAAATTGCTTGAACCCGGGCGGCGGAGGTTGCAGTGAGCCGAGGTCGCGCCACTGCACTCCAGCCTGGCGCCTGGTGACAGAGTGAGACTCTGTCTCAAAAAAAAAAAAAAAAAAAAAAGATATGTGGAGGTTTTAACCCCTGGTACTCATCAATGTGACATTGTTTGGAAATAATAGGGTTTTCACGGATGTAATCAAGTTAACATGAGACCATGCTGAAATCAAGTGGGCTCTAATCTATTGACTGGCATTGTTACAAAAAGGAAATTTGGATACAAAGACACACAGGGAAGAATACCATTGGGCCATCGAGGCAGAACTTGGAGTGAAGTGGCTGCAAGCCAAGGAACACCACAAGTTTCCAACAACCGCTAGAAGCTAAGAGCGTCCTGGAATAGGTTCCCGCTCAGTAGGAACCAACTCTGCCAGCACCTTGCCTGTGGACTTCTAGTCTCCAGAACTGTGAGAGAATGCATCTCTGATGTTTTCAGTCACCAGGTTTGTGGCTTTGTTTGTTTGTTTGTTTTTAATGGCAGCTCTAAGAAATGAATACCCCCGGGCCACAAGTTTGGCCTGAAGGCAAGGGTAAGGGCATGAGCTTTGTTGAGAGACTGGAATTTGAGTGTTGACATTGCCCAGTACTACAGACTGTAACATGACAGGCAAGTTACACTATTTATTTTAAGCCTGAGCATCCTCCCGTGTGAGGCGGTGACAGCAGTAGTGACTGTGAATAGCTGTCTAGGAGTGTTTGGAGGCCAAGGAGGCATTGTAAAGCCCTCGCTCACAGCCTTGTTCACGGTGCTGGGGAGGTGCTGGCTGTCTCATGCCAGGACCGCTCATCAGCAAACCTGTCTTCAGCAAGAGCCACCTCCTGCTCAACATGGGCAGCCTCCAGGACGTGCATAGCTGCAGCAGAAGACATGCCCTGGGATCCCCTTGGGATCCCAGAATACTGCCCCTTCCAGTACAGATGTCTGGTTTCACCTTTCCTAGGCCCACCACACACTTCCTCCTCCAGCTCTGGAGAGAAGAGTCTGCTTATCCTTTTCTGGTTCTCAGGTGACTTAGGAAGCAGTTACTTTATTTTTAAAATTCTTCAGGTTCCTCCAAATGTGCCCACTATTTCCTTAATTCCTCTGTTACTCAGTTTGTGTCTGCTGGGGACAGACGCAGGGACAGCCAGGCCTTCAGAGCCTGCCGCCCATGTCCTGCCTCCCCTCGCTCTCGCTTCTTGACGTGTCTTGCCTTGGGGCTCCACTCCCCCGCCTGGGCATGCTCCTTCTCATTCCCAGGCTCTCCTGTCCACAGAGGCCTTTGGTCCACACCTGGAGGGTTCTGTCTGTTCATGTCCCATGAGCATCTTCCTCAAATGCACAGACCTCTCCTCTGTGTGAGCCACGTAGCTACAGGAAGCCCACGTGAACTGAAGGGGGCCTTCCTTTTCCCTATAAGTCATACCTTTTCCTCTCCTTCCTCTCAAAGCTATCATGAAGAGCGGTGCCCTGCCTTCTCTGCTGATGGCAAATCCTTACAACCACTGGAGTGGGTCTATAGACATTTTCCCTTGACTAATGAATGGCTATTCACTGATTCTGCCAGAACTTTTTTTTTTTTGAGGCAGAGTTTCACTTTTGTTGCCCAGGCTGGAGTGTAATGGCACAATCTCGGCTCACCACAACCTCCGTCTTCCGGGTTCAAGCGATTCTCCTGCCCCAGCCTCCCAAGTAGCTGGGATTACAGGCATGCACCACCACTCTCAGTTATTTTGTTGTATTTTTAGTAGAGATGGGATTTCTCCTTGTTGGTCAGGCTGGTCTTGAACTCCCAACCTCAGGTGATCCACCCACCTTGGCCTCCCAAAGTGCTGGGATTACAGGCGTGAGCCACCGCACCCGGCCTCTGCCGGATCTTATAAAGGACGAGGCTCCAGACTGATTTGCTTTTCCAGATTCACTCTAAACCTGTGCTTCCCAGCGCACATCCCTGGAAGATGCCTCCTCCCACCTGGCACGGCGGCTCAGGAGGGCAGTGGCAGCTGCCACATTGACATTATGCCATGCGTCTATATCTGGATCCTGACTCCTTGTGTATTCTATCCCTTTGCCTAGAGCACTCTCTTGCCGCCTCCCTGGCCTGCTTGCCTGCCTAGCTGGGACTCCACTGGCAGCTCTGTTTGAACACCACCTCTCCAGGATGCCTTTCCCGGTCCTTTCTCTAGTTTACTCCTTTGCTTACAGGCTCCTCCAGGGACCTGCGAGCCTCTCTCTACCATCATACCTGCGATTCTAGGGCAGGCCTGGCTTACATGGATATACACTCCTGAAGATCGCAGTTCGAAACACACACTGTTCAAGACTTATCAGGAAATGGATGCTGGGTCTCCCTGTGATGATTGAAATGGTGCTTCCCTCTGGCAACAGTGCAGACACAGTTTACAATTCGCCTGGCGTGCCAGGGGGACAGATTTCATCAGGGGTTGTGTGTGAGTATGGGTGGATATATTATTGCTAATTTTGCCCAGAAGGAACATTTGAAATTATATGGTAAGCAAATATTTATTGATTGCTATTCTAGACCAAGCACATTCACAGGAGATGAAGGGCCGAGCAGGGCTGCCTCCCCCAGCCCCGCAGGCGCAGTCTGTTACTAACATGAGGCACATGCACACATAGCGGCAGCTACTCTCAGGATGATACGGCCGATGCCAGGGAACGGTACAAGTAGTGGTGCCAGAGGGGCTCAGAACACGGGAGGGTGAGGAGAGGGCCTGGAGAAGTGAGGCTGAAGCTGGGGTTTTGAAGACAAGGAGAATTTCAAAAATGGTTGGAAAAAGGGGTCATCCCTAGGCCTAGGAGACAAGATGAGGAGTGGAAAAATGTAAGGTGATTAGAGGTCTGGAAAAGACTGAGTTAGTCTGAGAGAGTTCCAGATAGGTGAGAAGAGAAAACCAAGTCAGAAAGAAGATTGGTGCCTGAGAGAAGCCACAGAATTTTTTTTTTTTTTTTTTTTTTGAGACGAAGTCTTGCTCTGTCACCCAGGCTGGAGTACAGTGAGGTTATCTTGGCTCACTGCAACCTCTGCCTCCTGGGTTCAAGCAATTCTCCTGCCTCAGCCTCCCGAGTAACTGGATTACAGGTGTGTGCCACCATGTCTGGCTAGTTTTTTGTATTTTTAGTAGAGACAGGGTTTCACCATGTTGGCCAGGCTGGTCTCGAACTCCTGGCCTCATAATCTTCCCACCTCAGCCTCCCAAAGTGTTGGGATTACAGGCATGAGCCACCGTGCCTGGCCCAGAATTTTATCTCCATCTAGCCATCACAGAAGACTTCTCAGCAGAGATAATGCATGTCAGACAATTCAGAAAGAGGAATCTGTAACAGGCTAGAGGCAGAGAGGCTGTGCAAGGTCTTAGGACGAGGAAAAAAAAAACCCTCCAGTCAGGTGGTGGCAGTGGTCAGGGTACATCAGCGGGAGAGACACCCAGGGAAGGCAATGGCCAAAGACTAGGGAGATGTGGGAGATGGCAAGTGCTTATCTGAGTCCAAGAGAAGGGAGGGTGACGTCAGAGAAGCAAGGAACTCAAGAAGCCAGGGGAGCTGGACAAGCGCGGGGAGGCAGCTTGAGGCCGAGGGGCTGGGAGACCAAGTAGAGACAAGTAGGGAGACCCTGGGAGTGTGGGAGCAGATGTAGTCAGGCCGGGGACACAGGCCTGAGTGGTCCTCTCTTCACTTCCACAGAGAGGAGGTCACTGAGGAGAGGGGGCGGGGGGAGGTAGAGATGGGGGGGGGGAGGAACCACAGCAAAGGGAAGAGGCTGATGGGAGGTGTTGAGGAAGAAGCGAGTCACCTTCCGACCACCAAGGGCAATAAGACCACAGTTCTCTCCAGCCTTGTAAACAGATTGTGACAACTTGACTGTCAAACACCTAGGGAAGGGGGTGCAGAGGGCTGACTGGCAAGAGCATTAGGAATAGATCCCTGGGTTTTAGCCTAGGGAAACTCTAACTCTAGGGAAAGGCAGCCTCACTTCTGCCCACTATTCAACCTCACACCCTGGAAGAAAAGATAAGGTCCTTTCTGGTGCACATGGAATCCAAGACCCATCCTCAATTTGAAATGACAACTCAATAGCAACATTTAGGATTTTGAAATAACGCCCCCCTTGGGCTTTATACAACGTTGGAGCTCCCTGAGCAAGACGGTAGCTAAGGAAAATGTCTCGTCGTATTATGTCTGCTACCTTTTGCTCCTTCTCCCCGAGACCAGAGCATCATGCCTTGTTAAACTCTGCACATCTGCACATTTCCCTTGGTAAGATGGAAGGCTTGCCTGAAATACAGCCCCGGGTATACCTGTTACTACAGAAATTCACTTGCTAAATTAGCAAGAAAGCAGGAGGACAAAGGCCTCATCACTTGGCATATGTTCTAACACATCTGACCTCTGACTTCTGAGAGACCAAAGATCTGGACCCCCCACAGGGGTTGCTGGGTCCACGCAGAATCCTTTGTCTAGTTTTTTTTATTATTATTATTTCTTTCTTGTTCAAGATGGAGCCTAACTCTGTCACCCAGACTGGTGTGCAGTGGCGTGATCTCAACTCACTGCAACCTCTGCCTCCCGAGGTCAAACGATTCTCCTGCCTCAGCCCCCAAGTAGCAGGGACTACAGACTCATGCCACCATGCCCAGCTAATTTTTGCATTTTTAGTAGAGACAGGGTCTCACCATGTTGGTGAGGCTGGTCTCAAACTCCTGGCCTCAGGTGATTCACCAGCCTTGGCCTCCCAAACTGCTGGGATTATAGACGTGAGCCACCACGCTCAGCCTTGTCTAGTCTTTAGATGGGAGGAGTCTGCTTTATCACTGGAGGCTGCACCAGGATGGCAGTTGTTCAGGCCTTCTTGATCTTCTGTGGAATCCCTGGCCAGCACAAGGCCTGGGCACCTGTTTGCCCCAGGAGCCTCTATTCCTGCTCTTCTCACTCCATCTTCTCAACTTATTTCTAAACTTTTTCCAACAGAGGGCTGGCTGCTCCTTCTGTGGCCTCACCTCTTTGACTTTTCCCTGTATCTCCCAAGTCATTTTCTCCTCCCTTTCCCCTCTGTCTGCCTTCCTCCTCCCTCTACTCCTCAGATCAGCAAAGACAGGGAAAGGAGAGAAATATATGCAGGGTCCGGGTAAGGAAAGGTGGGAGAAACTGAATGAAAGACGAGAGTGTGTCATCTTCAGTCAATAATGGATATTCAACTCAAATGGTGCCACAGAAAATGCCCAAACCCCTTCTCGGAAAAGCTCTTTCAGGTTCCAGGCTGATAAGAGAGAGGAAAGGAAACTGTTACATGCAGAGGTCAAGGCAGGAGGTCAAGAAAGGCATGCTTGCTCCTCTCCCATCAGAAAGCCGTGTTTAGATGATAGCAACCAGAACCTCTCTTCACCCCACTGCCATGATCCCAAGGAACCAGGCGAACAGACCACAGTGATCACCACCCTTATGAAAGGGGTTGGTCACTCAGGACGTCAAGGTCTTCTCTGCTCCGTGAAATGTTCAGTTAAGGCATGGAAAATAAGGGCAAGAGTAGGCCAAAGGGGACCCCACCAGCCAATTTCTCAAATTCCTCGCTTACCTACAGTATTTAACTTGAACCCATAAACATCATTAGTAAGAACACTCCTGACCTCAGCCTCCCAAAACATTTGCCATTTCCAAACTATCTGGGGGCAAAAGGAGACAGATATGGAACTCAGCCTAGCACAGCAAGCCTGTGCGCTGTGAGCACTCCTGCAGATTCTCCAAATGCCAATATGTGGTGGCCTCTCCTTGCTGAGAAGGCTCCTCCCTCTGCACCCTCCTGCCTCCTGGCCCAGGGGTTCTCAGGGACTGAGGTTCACAGCCCTCAGCTTTTGCCCCAGGCCACAGCAGAAAGCTCTGGGAGGCCTTCCCTGGCAAACCTAGGATACTCCTGAAGTTCCTCCCATCAATTACAGCCCCTACATTAGAAGCTCATGTTCCCTGACAACCATTTGAGTTGAATACCCATTACTTCCCGCCAATCACTTTAATGAATACCTTGGCCACCAGGATGTCACAGACACCTCAGTGACCACTGCGTATGAATCAGAGATGTGCTTGCCTCAGAGCAGATGTTCTTGAACCTTAGGGTACATCAGAATTACCGAGAGGGCTTGCTGGAACAGTTTTCTGGGCCCTACCTCCAGTTTTTCTTTTTTTTTAGCTTACTGCAACCTCTGCCCCCAGGGTTCAAGCGATTCTCCTGCCTCAGCCTCCTGAATAGCTGGGATTACAGGCACGCACCACCATGCCCAGCTAATTTTTGTATTTTTAGTAGAGATGGGGTTTCACCATGTTGGCCAGGATGGTCTCCATCTCTTGACCTCGTGATCCGCCCACCTCGGCCTCTGAGTGCTGAGATTACAGGCATGCTGAGATTACAGGCGTCAGCCACCGTGCTGGGCCAAGCCACTGCGACTGGCCGTTTTTCATTCAGTAGGTCTGCGATGGGGCCCAAGAACTTGCATGTATAATAAACTTCCATGTGATGCTAACGCCACTAGTCCAGGCACCGTACTTTAAGAAGCACCGCCTTAGACTCAAGTAGGTCTTCCGGAGCGCTAACCTAAATCTTTTCTTCGTGGTATGTTTCTTGGAAACAAGGCTAAACCTCTTACGCAAATCTATTCTATAAAACAGGGCAGATAAAGTCTTTCTCTGGGGTAAAATTGATTCAACTCCTTGATTTCTCTGTACTCCCCTTGGCCATCTGCCCATCTGGGCGTAGGAACTCCTCACGGAGGGTCTGGGAACACCGTCGGCGTGGGCCAGGAGCATTCCAGGACTGATCCACTTCCCAACTACTCTGAACATCCCCCTTCCCTCACCTAGAGTTCTCAAAGGCAAGTGCAAGGGAATGTGGTTTCATCATCTACACCTGGTTTGTTTTGGCTGGGATTTCTACCTGCAGGTTTCAAGACTCCTGAATGAAATCATCAATAAGCATCTTTAGATGGGGAAAGATTAGCTAAGCAAATACTTGACACCTACCAGCTGCAGCCCTAGGAGAAGCAGACATGAGCTCACCCACCTTTCCTGCACACGAGTGGATTCATGTCTGCAGCCCAGGGGCCTGTGACCTTACCAATGGGTCTCAGAACATGTACTGGTAAGTAACATAAGGAAGGGACATGGACACACTGGTAATATGCTGGGTGTCTGATCGTTATGGCTCTGGCAGAGTTTATTTATAGGAGAGAAGCAGACCCACTCATGGGATTTTCAAACTGTGGGAAGGCATAGACAGAATGCCCCATTCCAGGCCTCCTTGTGGAAGCTTAACCCAAGCATGCCTTCCTCCTCCTATCAGTGACTTCAACAAAATACCTCTGGCTCCCTGCATCCCTTCTTTTGTGATTTCCTGTTGCTCAATGATGCTCACCACTTCTGGAGCCCTCGGCCTGCTGCTGCCACATTCTGTCTAATACCTGTCTTGACTGTCACTGCCCCTGGCCCCCGTGGCAGTGTTTTTGATGTGGTAACTTGGCTAGGCCCCAGTCTGCAGTTATTCAAACACCAACCTGGTTGCTGTGAAGGGAGTTTGCAGATGTAATTAAAATACACAATCAGTTGACATTGAGTATGGGAGATCATCCTAGATAATCTGGGTGGGCCAGACTCAATCAGTTGGAAAGCCTTTAACTCAATCAGTTAAAGAAGAGATTGAGAGAGGGAGGGAAGGAGAAAGAGAGGGAAAAGAGAGAGAGAGAGAGAGAGAGAAATTTCCTTTGTGGACAGCAGCTTTGGCACTTGTGAGTTCCAGCCTGCCTGGGATCATCCCTTTCTGACTGCCTGCCCTATGAATTTTGGATTTGTTTAGCCAACTCCTCAAATTATGTAAGCCAAAGTTTGTAATAAATCTCTTCGTGTGTGTGTGTGTGTGTGTGTGTGTGTGTTTGTGTGTGTGTCTCTTCTACTGTCTCTGGTTTGGTTGAACCCCGTATTACACAAAATAATGGCCTCCCCAAATGTCTACATCCTAAATCCCCAGAACATGTAAAGAATGCCTTACCTGAGAAAAGGGATTTTGTAGATGTGATTAAGTATTTTAAATTGGGAAATTATTCTGGATTATCTGGGTGGTCTCAATTTAATCACAAGGTTTTTTATTTGTTTGTTTGTTTGTTTTGTTTTTTGAGACAGAGTCTCACTCTTATTGCCCAGGCTGGAGTGCAATGGCACGATCTCTGCTCACTACAACCTCCGCCTTCCAGGTTCAGGCGATTCTCCTGCCTCAGCCTCCTGAGTAGCTGGGACTGCAGGCATGCACCACCACACCTTGCTAATTTTGTATTTTTAGTAGAGACAGGGTTTCATCATGCTGGCCAGGCCGGTCTTGAGCTCCTGGCCTCAGGTGATCTGCCTGCCTCGGCCTCCCAAAGTGCTGGAATTACAGGAGTGGGCCACTGCGCCAGGCCACAAGGGTACTTAAGGAGGCAAGAGTCCAAAAAAAAGGTTGAAAAGGAGAGTGATTTCCAGATGCTGAGATGCTAGTTTTGAGGATGGAGAAAGGGGCCACAAGCCAAGGAATGTAGGTGACTCCAGAAGGTGAAAAAGGCCAGGTTTTTAACAGAGATCCCCCACTAAAGCCTCCAGAAGGAGCACAGCCCTACCAACACCTTAAGAAATCAAGGACCTCTGACCTCCAGAACCGTCAGACAATAAACTTGTGTTATTTTAAGCCACTCCATTTGTGATAATTTGTTACAGCAGCAATAGGAGACTAACAGCAAATTTATCAAATTGGGGGCTTTCCAGTGAAGGAAAACAGGCACTTTCTAGTTGCCAAGCATGACTCAGCCATGAAGAAGACAGAGGTTTACAGTGGAAAACAATGACCATGACACTCAGAGAAAAGTGTAGAGGGTAGGGCGAGCCCAGCTGGCATGCCAGTCCACCTGTTCAAATGCTTCACACATTTCCTATTAGGTTTCTTGTAGATGATCAAGATTTCCCTGTATTCTAGATATTCATACCTAGTCAGCTTTAGACATTGCAAACATCTCTCAGTCTGCCATTCTTTTTGCTTTAAACACTCTTATCTGTTATTAAGGCAGATAAATCATCTTCCTTTAGCTGGCATTCTGTTATATCATCTTTGTCCCTTGATTTTCAATCTTTCTGTGTCATATTGTTTTAGGCGTCTCTTTAGGGAACATGTAATTAAATTTTATCTCTATGTTTTATTCAATCTGAGATTTTCTAGCTTTGAAATAATGAGTAGCCCATTTTCATGTATTATAATTTTTGATAAATCTAGATTTGTATCAACCTGATTATATTTATATTGTGTTCCTATTTGCCATTAAGTTTATTTTTGGCTGTTTTATTTCCTTTTTTTTTTGTGCCATTTTCCACCCCCTTTCCTAGGCTTTTATTGTTTAATTGGGTTTCTTTATTCTTTACTCTCCTCTGTTTTAGAAGCTATATTCAATGTCTTTTGTCTTAATGATTATCTATATATTTTTTAAATTGTGATAAAATGCACCTAACATAAAACTTGCCATCTTAACCTTTTTATTATTATTGCTATTTTTTGAGACAGAGTCTTGCCTGGGCTGGAATGCAGTGGTGTAACCACAGCTCACAGCATCCGTGACCTCCCAGGCTCAAGCAATCCTCCTACCTCAGCTGGCACATGCCACCATGCCTGGCTAATGTTTTTATTTTGTTATTTTTATTTTTTTGTAGAAATGGGGTCTCACTTTGTTGCCCAGTCTGGTCTCAAACTTCTGGGCTTAAGCAATCGTCCCACCTCAGCCTCCCAAAGTGCTGGGATTACAGGTGTGAGTCACCAGTGCCCAGCCTATCTTAAGTTCAGTGGCATTAACAACATTTGCGTGTTGTGCAACCATCACCATAATCCAGCTCTAGAACTCTTTTCACCTTGCAAAACTGAGACTCTATACCCCTTGAACAATAACTCACCATTTCTACTTCCCCCTAGCCCCTGGCAACCACCATTCTGCTGTCTCTATGAATTTTACTATTCTAGTTATCTCATATAAATGGAATCATACAGTATTTTGTTTTTCTGTGACTGGCTTATTTCACTTGGTATAATGTCCTCATGTTTTACCTGTATTGTAGCATGTGTCAGAATTTCCTTTCTAAGGCTGAATAATATTTGATTGTATGTATATACACATTTTGTTTATCCATTTATACATAGATGGACATCTGGGTTGTTTCTACCTTTTGGCTATCGTGAATGGTGCTGCTATAAACATAAGTGCGCAAATATCTCTTTGAGACCCTGCTTTCAATTCTTTTGGATGGATACCCAGAAGCAAAACTGCTAGATCATATCATGACTCTACTTTTAATGTTTTCAGTAACTGCCATACTGTTCTCCAGAGCAGCTGCATCATTTTGCATTCCCAGCAATAGTGCACCAGGGTTCCAATTTCTCCCCATCCATGAAAACACTTGTTATGTTCTGTTGTTTTGTTTTTTATAGCAGCCATTCTAATGGGCGTGATGTCACATTGTGGTTTTGATTTGTATTTCCCTAATGATTTGCAGTGTTGAGCATCTTTTTGTGTGATTTTTGGCCACTTGTTTATAATTTTTAGAGAAATGTCCATTTAAGTCTTTTGCCGATTTTTTAACTGGGTTTGTTGTTGTTGAGTTGTAAGAGCTCTTTATATGTTCTTTTGTTGCCTGTACTTTTGGTGTCAGATCCAGGAAATCCTTGCCAAATCCAATGGTCTAAAGCTTTCTCTGTATCTTCCTCTAAGAGTTTTATAGTGTCAGGTCATACAGTTAGATCCTTTATCCATTTTAAACTAATTTCTATGTAGGGCATAAGGTAAGCATCACTATACCATGTGAATGGTATAAATTCTGTTTCTGATTCTACATGACACAGCCTTGGGATTTTGGTTTCTCAGAGGAATTTTTTTTTTACCCAGCGATCTTCTTAGAGAAACCTCTGCTGACCCTGGAGTAGTGGGCAGGGTTTTATTAGTTCCCTTTTCACCAAGGTGCCTAGCTTTATGAATGGGTCTGAGTTTCAGCTCCCCGTATCGTTGGGTACCTGTGTGAGTACTAAATTCCAGCATCTGTTAGGAGTTGCTTTAGCATCTCCTTACTGGTCTAATCGCAGCACACACATTTCCTCCTTACTCCTTGCTACAGGGTCAACTGGTGTCCTAATTGTTCCTGTGTTCAATTCATTCTTCATTTTCTTCACCTGGAAATTTCACTTTCTTTCTTGCAAGTTCCGCCATGCATTTAAATCTCTGGTGCTGTTCTGTCGTATGTGGTGTTTGCAATAGGAGGGATTTCATGTGAACCCGTCATATTGATGGAAACTATAACTCACAATAGCTTCTGTGGTTCATCTTACCCCACCTAACCACAGCCTTTGGAAGGAAGATAGGGACCTTGTCTGACTTACAGTCATGTTCCCCATACAGAGGTTCTATATGAGAACCATGAAGGCGATTGTTAAAATTCAGAGTCCATAACCCCAGATGCATTAAGTAGAATCCAGTTATGTCCCTATCCCATTCTCTCTCATAAAACCAAATCCTTTTTGCTTTCATATGATGTGTTGTATAACTTTGTACTTATCTGTGCTCTGTCCACTGTCTATCTCACCCATGTGGGCATAGTTCACTCTGTTTTATTCATTATTGGATTTCCAGTGGTTGATTACAGGTGGTAAATAAGAATAAATGAATGAATAAATGGGTCTCCGGTATCCATCCCAACACCACTCTTGACCTGAGAGTTCAGAAAGCCCTGCCGTTTACACTAGCAGAATTTTATCTTTCCAACAGTGTATGGTTGATAAATTCTCACCAATGGCTAGGTGAAAACTCACCCAGGAATGTTCCCCACATCCTCCCAGACATAAAACCCCAGGCTCAGGACCAGACCCCTAGTTAGCACCTAGCAGATCCCATCCAGGCTTCTATCCTCACCACCTCACCCTCAGGTCTACTCTTCCTACATGGCAAGGAGCCGATCAGATACATTTGCTTCTCTAAGATGTGTGGCCAAACCTTAGGGCTGGATTCCTACACTCTCAGTCAGCCCCTGGGAGTGGGCTCCAGAAGAGCAGAGAGAGCAGATTCCTGGACAGAATCACCTCTTGATCTTCCCAGAAAAGAAAAGGTTCCACATTCTTGCCTCCTTTTAAGTCTTAAAGTATTGTTATCTGACTGCTTCCATCTCTGGAAGGCCATGACTCAAATGTGACAATAGATGGAAAAATGCAGTGGGAACAGTGATGGCACCGCAGGCAGGGGTCAGTCCTTCTGGACAACCCCATCCTCCTGGCTGCAATCCCAGATGCATCCTTGGTTCACTCTCAAGTACTCGGAATCAAGAGTTTAAGCCACTTGATTGCCCCACACCCACGCAGGGTGTAAACGCTCATGTGCCATACAGCTGGAGTGTGCATCTAGGCTCACAACTGTGGGTTTGAGAATGTGCAACAAAAGAGGAAACTGAGGAATGAAGACCTTCAGGACCACCATTGCTGAATTTGACTTGGGAAAATACAGCAATAGATATAAATAGGCAGCTCTGCTGTATCTATTGGTATAAAGCAATTAAATAGCAAAGACTGGCTTAACAGTTCGTGGTTTGTGGTGAAGTACATAGAGAAAAAAGTCTTAAGACGAAGACTCCCAGAGAGCCCCAGTTCCAGCTCTGTCACTGTGGAATGTGGCAATTCCCATGGGCTGCCTACCAATGTCCTCCACTGTAAAATGTGGGCAATACATACCTCACAGTGTGACAGGAAGGGTTTAGTCAGGTAGTGTTTCTGAAAGGACTCACACTTGTCCATATTATCTCACTAAATTGGACACATAATGGGTGCTCCCAGCAGAAGGCCTCAAGTGTATTTGCATTCACAACTAAATATCCATACACTGCCCTATGTTTCACCATATGTGTGTCTTAATGAAATGTGCCCATCTTTGCAATAGTAGCTCAGAAAATTATAATTCCTGCTAAAAATGTATTGGTGCTAAGTAAGTTTTCCATTGCTACAAAGATACTACCTGAGACTGGGCAATTTATAAACAAAAGAGGTTTAATTGACTCACAGTTACAGATGACTGGGGAGGCCTCAGGAAACTTACAATCATGGCAGATGGTGAAGGGGAAGCAAGGCATGTCTTCACAAGGAAGCAGGAGAGAGAGAGAGAGAGGAGAGAGAGAGAGGGAGAGACAGAGAATAGATAGAGGGAGAGAGAGAGGAGAAACAGAGAGAGAGAGGAGAGAGAGAGGGACAGAGAGAGGAGAGAGTGAGAGAGAGAGGGAGAGAGAGAGAGGGAGAGGAGGAGAGAGGGAGAGAGAGGAGAGAGGAGAGAGAGGAGAGAGAGGGGGAGAGAGAGGAGACAGGGGGAGAGAGAGAGGGATAGAGAGAAGGACAGAGAGAGAGAGGAGAGAGGCAGAGACAGAAGAGATAGAGGGAGAGAGAGGAGAAACAGAGAGAGAGAGGAGAGAGAGAGAGGGAGAGAGAGAGGGACAGAGAGAGAGGACAGGGAGAGAGAGAGAGGAGAAGGGGGAGATAGGGAGAGAGAGGGAGAGAGAGGGAGAGGGAGAGGGAGAGGGAGGGAGAGGGAGGGAGAGAGAGGGAGAGAGAGGGAGAGAAGAGAGAGAGGGAGAGAGAGGGAGAGAGAGAGAGAGGGAGAGAGAGAAGAGGAAGAGGAAAAGAGAGAGAAAGAGAGAGAGAGCAAGAGAGCAAAGAGGGGGAACTGCCAAATACTTTAAAAGCATCAGATCTCCTGAGAACTCAGTCACTGTCACAAAAACAGCATGGAGAAACTGCCCCTATGATCCAATCAGCCCCTACCAGGTCCCTCCCTGGACATGTGGGGATTATAATTCAAGATGAGATTTGGGTGGGGACACAGAGTCAAACCCTATCAGATAGGAATTCTAAATATTTGTGATTTTAAGGCAACCAAAGCAGGCTTGACTAATGCCCAACCCCAATCCTTATAAACTTTACACATTTACACATTAATTGTTTTTTGTTGTTTTTAGTTTTAAGATAGAGTCTCACTCTGCTGTTGCCCAGGCTGGAGTGCAATGGCACTATCTTGGCTCACTGCAATCTCTACTTCCAGGGTCCAAGTGATTCTCCTGCTTCAGCCTCCCGAGTTGCTGGGACTACAGGCGTGTGCCACCACGCCTGGCTAGTTTTTGTACTTTTAGTAGAGACAGGATTTTACCATATTGGCCAGGCTGGTCTCAAACTCCTGACCTTGTGATCCACCTGCCTCAGCCTCCCAAAGTGTTGGGATTACAGGCATGAGCCACTGCACCCAGACTACACATTAAATTTACACATGCATTCAGTGGGCCCATGATGTCCAGGACTCTGAGGACTGAAGAAGGAAGTTTGAGCTGCTGTGAGGAAGACTTCAACTGTGTGGAAGGCAGCGTCCTGTTATTAAGGGCAATTTGAAAATGAAATTGGCAACCACAGCCCTGCGAGTTCACTTTCCAAATCAGGGACAAGTTCCAGAGGTGGAGTAGCTGATGTATGAAAGGCTGGTTCTTTGTTAACAGACTGGCAAGTCTGGGATGGCTGGGGTATGTGGGGTGTAGCCCTGGGAGCACAGGCTGGGACCCATAAGACCCGTTCCCACTAGCACTGGGCCAGATGCCCTGTGTGAGGGTCTCTGTTAGCCCTCTGGCAACAAAGCTAGGGAATGTTGTCCCCAGTGAGCCCCTTTCGGCTTCCTCTGGAGAGATGTTGTCCATTTAGAGGCTGGAGGGTGGAGTCAATGACGTGTCCAGGAAACTCCATGAAAGCTCACACAGTTGGGGAGAAGTGAGAGCTGGGGTGTGAGAACAGAGGCAGGCAGGGTGAGAAGGAGGAGTGTGAGAGAGAACGTGGGCACAGTCCTGGGGTTTGATGAGGGCATCACAAACTTTCAAGGCCCAGTGCAGGGGGCATCATGGGAGGGTGTCTGCTGGTTCTCCGGGCCCTGGACCACTTTCCAGCCACTGCCGCAAAGTCTGAGGCACTCACAGGAGTGCTGACCAGGCTCCTGGCAGTGACCAGAACCAGCAAGGAAACCTTTGTGATCTGGGATATCAGGAAACCTTTGAGATCAGGGGCCACACATGTCCCAGCAATGCTCACCTTCAGAGCCTAGTTTGGCTTTCAGAGGAGGGTGGCTCTAACTACCTGCTTTTCTATTTCAACCCTGCTGAGCAGTCCACAGTTAGAGGGGCTTCTGGGAGAGGGGGAGACAGTGTTCTACTAGAAACAATGAAGCAAGTGACCAGGAAGTAGTGGGTTCTGGTAGCTTCACTCTGGGGAATACACATGGAAGGGCAGGTAGAGATTTCAGCTCCACACAGGAGAAACCTGGTAAATGCCTGGGGTGCTGCAACTTTCTGGGTCTGCCTTGTGCTACAGTGAGCTCCCCATCAGAGCTCTGCAAGCAGAGGCAAGGACATCGAGAGGATTCCTGCGTCTTTGAGCAGATGAGATTTCTCATCACTGTCTAGTCTGAAATTCAATAATTCCATAAGCCAGGAAGCATCATCTTTCAACAGCTCAGCGTTATCATCATTTATAGAGACTCTATACAATAAGATGTTTAAAAACACTATAAAATCCATGACCAATAATGAAGGCAGGAAGCTAGGTGGGAGGACTTCTACACAGAAACAAGAGAGAGAAATGAGCCCCACCGCTGCACAAAAGCCCAGCAGCAACTGGCATCCTGGCTCTCACTTGCCTACTCACTCAAAGCCCCCATTTCTTCTTCCCACAGGTCCCTGAGGTTCGTTTCCATACTTGAACACCATTCCTGACTTTCCTCGGCACCTCCCCCTGCACCACAGTCAGAAAGTGCAAGTTTGTTCTTGTAAAATGTCACAGCAAGGGAGGCAGTGAGGTGACCAACTCATTCCAATTTCCCCACAACTTTCCCAGTTTCAAAACTGAAAGTCTGGTGTCCTAAGCACCTCAGTCCTGGGCAAATGAAGACATCTGGTCACCTTGGGAGGCAGGGAACTTACAGGCAATTTTTTTCTAAGAAACCTGGGAGACTTTTAGGGAGCCAGGTATAAACACCAACACCTAGTAAAGAGCCTCACCCAGTAGATACTCAATAAATGCTTACGGTAGATACTCAATAGATGCTCACTGAACGAGTGAGGTCCTGGCTCCATATCAGGCTCGGCTCCCAGACACATACCCCAAATGCACTGTGAATCAAAGGTACAGCAGGAAGTTTTCAAAGGGGCCTGTGGCACAAGTGAAGAATGACTTTTAAAACAGTCTGAGAAAGAGATCAATTTAATCCCATTCTGCAGTCTCTCTGGTAGCCAAATGAGCAGCGGGAGTGTGAGTCTGGAAGCTGCTTTCTCCCCACCCTTTCCTTCCACTGCTGCCCCTTTGCCCCAGGCCCACAGGGCCTCACTGTGCTCCCTAGCTGGCTCCAGTCTGGTGGTGTCCCATGGGGCCTGGCCCAGGAATTTCCTGATGTCCACACCTCATACACCTGTCCCACTTAAATTATCTAGGTACCGTTCCTTCTGCACCTGACAAGCTGGCTGGTTGAGCCAACCAGATAAACTAGTTTCAATGTAAGGTCTGCCTGTGTTGTATTCCCAAACTCAATTCACCGCACCTGGGAGTTCATGCCTGGGAGACCCGAGTTAGACACACGCACCTTCCTAGAGCATCAATGTTACTCCAAGATTTGGAGAGAAATACGACATATTATTTGGAAACATATAGATTGTGGAGGACAATATATCATTCATTTGATTTTGAGATGAAATATAAAAATATATCAAAGAAATGTAATACTCAGGAATCAAGCCACATCCCCAGACATCTCCCCCTCACCCCTCTTGTCCTAACCCTGCTTGCAAACCTCTTCATTCCCTTCTAGAACTCAGGGCCTCTTGGTGGGGCAGTTTGACAAACAGTAGCTCAAGGTAGCCCTCTCTGATGGCACAGGCATTTTAGCTGAGGCTGTCTGTGTTCTAGGCCAGCGTTTCTCAAGGGTGTTGGATGGAGTGGTTTTCAGAACATAAACAAGATGACTGATGTTTGGGTAAACAAAATGAAATTTGTCATCAGGACTCTCAGGTTCCTACAGGTAACTCGCCACATTTTTGAAGGTAAGGGGCCGCCCTGGTGGGGGGGTGGGAGGCAGTACCAAATGCTGAGCAGACTGAGTGTTTCAAAGGTCCCAAGCACTGCTCTGGCTGTGCTTTTAGGCTGTGCCTGGCTGGGCCTCCTGTGTATCCCTATAAGCTTCCATAGCTTTTCCCCTCAGCACATCAGGGCAAAGAGGCTAGAAAGACAGGCTCAGGATGAGGGCTGCTGGCTGCAGAGTCTCATCCCATCCTTCAATCCCTCATTGCAGTCTCAGACTTCTGCTTCAGTTTCATCTCCACCTCGGGGCAAATTTAATCCATCCCAAACAGTAAGACACACCCAGGTAATCAAAGTCATCTCAACTGAAAGGGCTGGGGATTGATCAAATATAATCCGGGGTGCTTTTGCCAGGTTTCATAACAGGTCTCCTAGAAGAGTCCAGACCTAACTGGCCCTGCTCCTAGTCTCATCTCAGTCAGCAACTTAACATCATGAGATAAAAATCTGAGAGTCTGAAAGGACCTCAGAGATCACTGAGCTCAGGCCCAAATGCTGATGGTAGAGAGAATCCAGAGCTGAGAGGCATTTTGTGGTCATGGGAAGGAGAGGAGTCAGATGACCAGGTGGGAATACCTGCCTTGCCAGTTATTGGATATGCGGCCTTTGATAAGCCTTGGTTTCCTCATTTGTGACATGTAGATGCTGATACCTCTCTTGCAGGGCTGTCACTAAGATTAGAAAAAGTTAGGAATATAGACTTAAAAATCAAGTTCAAGGGAAAAAACATACCAATCAGCTAAAGCCAGAATAAAAGCTGGAGCACATAAATACGTAAGATCCCACTCTCTTACCAAAAGCAAGCTTTAAACCTGTTCTTAAATCTTCCTAAAAGCCAAAGTAGAAGGGAAACTGAACAGGTTATAAAATTTGGTATCCATAAGATAAACACATACCATTGCCTGATAAAACCAAGCTTTTGTCCAACTTCAGGACTTGCTCTACATTACTCACAATAGCTAAGATATGGAATCAACCTCAGTGTCCATCAGTGGATGAATAGGTAAGGAATATGTGGCATGTATACACATGGAATAGTATTCATCCTTTAAAAAGGTGGAAATCTTGTCAGTTGCTACAACATGGATGAATCTAGGGGACATTACGCTAAGTGAAATATGCCAGGCACAGAAAGACAAATACCTCATGATCTCACTTAAACACAGAATCTTATAAAGTTGAACTCATAAAGTAAAGAGTAGAATGATGGTTACCAGAGGCAGAGGTGGGGAGGGAGGGAGGAAATGGGAAGTGGTTGATCCAAGGTACAAAGTTTCAGATAGATGGGAGGAACAGATTTTGAGATCTGTTGCACAGCAGAGTGACTGCAGTCAACAATAATGCATTATATATTTCAAAATAACAAAGAGTAAATTTCCAATGTCTCACCATAAAAAATGATAGATAAGCAAGGTCGAAATACATTAATTAGCTTGATTTAATCATGCCACATTGCACACATAGATTAAAACATCACATTGTACCCCATAATGTATATAATTATGCCAATCAAAAAACTTGTCAATCAAAAATAATTTTTTAAAGAAAATAAAGATGGATGGGCTTATCAAATAAAAATAAAGACTTGCTCTAGCTTCAGTAATTAAGACAGGCTGCTACATAGATCAATGAAACAAAATAGAAAACCTAGAATAGATCCACACAAGTACAGCCAACTGATTTTTTGACAAAGGTGCAATGGCAATTCAATAAAGGATAGTCTTTAAAAAAAAAAAATGGCGAAAACAACTTGACAGCCATAGGCAAAAAAAAAAAAGGAAAGAACCTTAACCTAAACCTTACACCCTTCAAAAATTAACTCAAAATGGAAAATAAGTTTAAATGTAAATGAGAAAACTTTTAGAATGAAATATAAAAGAAATCATTCAGAAACTAAGGTTTGGTGAAGAGTTCTTATGACACCAAAAGCAGGATCCAGAAAATTGAAAATTGATAAATTAAAATTCATCAAAATTAAACATTTTCTCTGTAAAATACCTTGTTAAGAGGATGAAAAAATAAGCTATAGTCTAGAAGAAAATCTTTTCAGACTGCATACCCAACAAAGGACTTGTATCTAACACATATAAAGAATCTCAAAATTCGACAGTTAAAAAAAAAAGATTACAGTTAGAAGATGGGCAAAATATAAGAAAAAACATTTCAGCTGGGTGAGTGATTCACGTCTGTAATCCCAGGACTTTGGGAGGCCAAGGCGGGCAGGTCACCTGAGGTCAGGAGTTCGAGACCAGTCTGACTAACATGGAGAAAACCCCGTCTCTACTAAAAGTACAAAATTAGCCTTGAGGTGTCATTGCAGGTTCCTGTAATCCCAGCTACTCAGGAGGCTGAAGCAGGAGAATCGCTTGAAACTGGGAGGTGGAGGTTGCAGTGAGCCAAGATGGCGCCATTGCACTCCAGCCTGGGGGAAACAAGAACGAAACTCTCAAAAAAAAAAAAAAAATTGTTTTCAATGAAAGGAAATACAAATGGTAAATAAGCACATGAAAAGATGTTCAATATTACTAGCCGTTAGGGAAATGCAAAACAAGACCATCTATTAGAATCACTAAAATAAAAATGTGTGACAGTACCAAATACCGATGAGGTGTCACAGCAACTGGGTCTCTCACATATTGCTGGTGAAAATGTAAACTGGTATGATCACTCCAAAAAACAGTTCAGCAGTTTCTTAAAAATATCTCACCATGCAACTAACATATGACCCAGCAAACACACTCGAGCATTTACCCTAGAGAAATGAGAATGTCCACACAAAAACCTTTACACAATTGTTTACAACAGATTTATTTGTGATAGCCCCCAAGTGGAAACAACACAAATGTCCTTCGATAAGTGAACGTTTAAACAAATTATGGCACGTTCATACCATGGAATACTACTCAGCAATAAAAAGGAGCAAAGTATTGATACACAAAACAACTTGGATGGATCTCAAGGACATAATGCTGAATTGAAAAAAGCCAGTTTCAAAAGGTCACAGATTGTATGACTCCATTTATATAACATTCTCAATGATAAAATTATACAGGTGGAGGATGGATTAGCGGTTGTCAGGGGTTAAAGATGGTAGTCACAGAAGGGAGGGGATGTGACTATAAACAGGTCAGCACGGGAGAAATCCTCGTGGTAATGCAATGGCACAGAACTACACGCACACTTGATAGCAATGTCAGTGTTGTGCTCTTGCTATTATACTGTGATTATATAAGAGGCAACCACTGGCAGAAACTGGGTGATGGCTACGCAGGACCTGTAAGTACCTTTTTTCCTATGAACCTATAATTGTAAAAAAAGAAAAAGTTTTTTTTTAAAAAAAGTTGAAATCAATCATTTTATCTGGCACTAGGAACTCAGCTGACTTTATGGTAGCTCATGAGGCCCCGGTTCTGCAGTGACAACCATCTGTGTTGATCCTGTGGGACACAGGCAGGGGCAGATTCACACAGCTGTGTCTTCATGTCCTTCCTCAACAGAAACAGAATGGGATGGTCAAGCACATGTTAGTGAACTTAACTTCAGAACAGGGGCCAGACTAGCCCAGCCCTGCACAAGCTTTCCGATAGGCTCATTTGCCCTGGGATGGCTGTTTCTCAGTTCCACCATCACTGGCTCTCAGGCTCTGGCACATAAGTGGAGCTCTCTGCAGGCCAGCACTGCCACAGGCAGAAAGGGGATTGAAGTGAGTGCTGGGGCCGGTTAAAGACATGGGACCAGATAGAACTAAGTGGGGGGTGGAGAAGAGGGAGAATGAAGATGGGTGAGACCAAGGGACCCCCTCCATTCCTCTTCATTCATCCTGGCCTATTACACAAGCAAGACAAAAGAAGACGAAGTGCCCATCTCAACATTCCAATGTCACTTCTGGAGCTCTCAGAATGAAAAAAACAGGTAGTCACTGTCGCAACAAAAAACAACGACCAGAAAGAGGTGAAATGAGCTATGTACACTGCAAAACATACAACTCTTCCATTTGTTCTGTGTGAGTACCACCAGAAGATAAACCGAAAGCTAAGGAGAGCTCTGAGCATCATCCAAGAAGAGGAGGTCTAAGTGACCCGTGGCCCACATGTCCCTACCTGTTCCCGTCGTTCTCTCTTCCCTTCTCGCTACAAGCAGGGGAAGCAGGCCTCTCAGGAGGCAGATGCCTGGGGACAGAACAACGCTGTCCTAATGTTAGAGAAACATCACCCCTGGGGGAGGAGTGGGCATATCTTAGCTTACTGGGTGGGAGAAGGAATTCTTTGGCTCAGGGGATTCTGTTGAGAGTGTTTTCCTGAGCATGAATCTGGTTGCTGAGATAGTGTGCTTTGCTCTGGAAACTCCTTAGTTCGGCAAGCCCACGATGCCGCCCCATCGCTGGGGGACAGAAGCCTAGGGAAGTGATGGACACAGGCCAACACAAAGTAATTCTTTTCCATTTTTTGGTCCTCCCAGGCCAGAACTCTCCAGGACCACAGAAGCCAAGCTGTGAGGTTTGCCTTTCCCTTCTTCCCACTATTCTCCTGCCCCATCTCCACTGGGATGTTCCCTCCCTGATTGAATATACATTACTTCACTACACTGGAGCTTTGGGTGTGTGATTTCCTGATATCTGGGAGCAGTCACCAACCACTTCTATAAGATAACCTCAGTTTGGTCCCAAAGGCAAGTTTTATTTTAAGGCGAAACAGCTTCCTGAGGCTGCCAGGATAAGTCAGATGCAAAATCTGCCTCTCACCCCCACCCTCAGAATCACCGAATGAACCTGTTTTTAATTTAGCATTCTGGACACCGAATGCTGCAGTGATTGTGCAGCAGATCTCTGCTTCTTAAGATTCCTCTAAGCCAAAGGCAACAGAGACTCTAGATTAAATCTGGTTTACTACTGCAGGGGGAGGCACATAACATCCTTCTGAGAGCTGCCACACTCTGGAGATGAGAGTTATGAAGAAGGAAAGGATATGAGCCCATTAGCCACTGGGAGCACCCATCCTGCAGCCACTGCCGCTCCCCCTGGTCACAGCTGGGATGTGTATGTCTCCAGGGCCCAGAGAAACCACTGGCCATTGGGACCAAGCACATCCCTGCTAAACCAGTGTTAAGCAGCATAGTGTTGACGTGAGGGCCGGCTTGAACACGGGTTCGGGTCTTTGACTCTGAAGTCTCACATACCTGGTTCCTCTATACTCCACCCCCTGTTGGTTATGCGACCAACTTCACAAATCCTTGTTATTAATGAGGACAATAATAGTATCCACCTGATAGGGTTGTAATGAGGATTAAATATGGATAAAATATTTCCAAGGTTCCTGGTACACTCATACACTCAAATACTGCTAGCCGCTCTTACTATTATTTTAACCAGCCATATTATTATTAAATGTAGTATTTCTTAATAACTATGCCTCACGGAATTGGCGGAACAATAGTTCCTAAATGTTTGAACATGCACGAATCCTATTTGTTGAAGCAAGAACTGATCTCAGATGGGTACCAATCCCAAGAGCACAGCATGGTTTACAAAGCTCTCTTCCTATGCCTCATTCCACATAATCCTCACTGAGTGCCATGAGCTGGATATTGGTCAATTACTAACTTTTTCAGGTAAGGACCCTGAGGCCCCAGAAAGGTGAGAGAGGCTTCCCTGAGTCATCCCATTAGTAGGTGGCTGGGATGGGACCTTGGATCTGAGTCTTCTGGCTTTATCTGCTTCCCCTAAACTACATAGTACGTGGATTTTTGCAGGAATGTCCAAAGTCAATTGGTTAGTCTGTCCCAGCAACAAGGAACCTAGACAAATGACAGGCCCTCTGGTTGAGTGTCCCTGTTCCCACCATGTCACACATGTCCCAAGATATGTGCAACCCACCCCCTCACCGTGATGTGGCAGAACTGTTACAAGCCCTCTCCTTGGGAGGAAATCTCCCTTCAAATAGCAGAGCTCCAGGTTATTGCCCAGGAGGGAAAGGCACAAGTGACTCTAATGGAATTCGAGATTCAAGATTTCCCTTAAGCTATGCAGAGATAGCTGGTAAGTGAAGTTAAGACTAAATGGTTTCAGGCTAAGTGAAGTTAAGTGGAAGTCGCTCTAAACTCTGGTTTTACAATAACTATGGAATAAAGGAAGTGATGACTAACAGAATCTCATTTTTAGAGTCAAGAAAAACTCTTCACTGGTATGAGTACTTAACTCCTTTAGGAGGCCAATTGGCCTGAGCCCAGCCCTCAGTACGTGTGGCTAAATCATCGACACATGAGAAATCATCTTGTTTATATAGATCTCCAAAGAAACTGCTGCCATAAACACTTATTTTAGGGACCTAAGGTGGGTCTACAAGGATCGGTCTCCTTGAGCCTTGCCCTCACTGTCAGGAGTCTGCTCTGGAACACCGTCCCTCCTGCCCTTCTTGATGAAAATGAAGGGAGATTGCCCCACCCTGGTTCCTGCAGAGGCCCCTTTCTTGAGACCATCTAATCCTAGTCCCCACCCTTTCCTCTCAATTCCTAATTTATAAATACCAAAGGTTCCAAAATTCTCTGATCATACTTCTCCAAAATGGTGGAACCAAAACTGCACACAATGTTTCCATCCAGGTCTGGCCAAAAATGAGGAGATTATTTTAAACTATCTCAAAATTTCTGTTGCTTATTCATATCCAACTACAAAATCAATTCAGCCTGTATTTATTGTGGTGCAGAAGGAGCAGAAGCAAGAGTGGAGATCCCATTTGAGTAAGTATACAGGTGAGATACACTCTGACCTCTAGATCCCTTTCTGTTGAACACATATAACCAATCCACGGAGACCCCCATCGTCCCTTTGAGTAATCTAGCTTCCCCTTAATTGCACCACTGGAGGCTTTACCCAGTTCCATCTGGTTGTATGGTTGTAGGAAAGAGCCTCTCTGCACCATGATCCCACCCTGACCAGAAGGGGCTTTGATGCAGTCTCAGCAGTCTCCCACACCCTCACCGCAGCAGCTTTGCCCTCTCAGGAGGTACCTTCCATTGTTACTTCTGCCCAGCCAGAATGGGCAAAAGAGCCTGAGTGTGGATTGAATCAATCCAGGTCCTCCTGGACTTGTGAGGGAGTGGAAAGCATTTCTGACCCCCTGGGGAAGGTGCTGTCATCCTAACAGCTGTCAACACCCTATCTATCTTCTCACCCGTTCCCTATAACTTGCCTGGTGAGTGGCACCTGCTTAGACCTTACTGAACTGTGAGAGCTGTGGTCTTCCTGGGACCATTTCCAGACCAAGGAAGCCAATCCAAGAAGGCGGGTTGGTTGCCAGCCTGGGGAAGCTGCCCGCTTAGAGGGAATTCTCCACTTCACCGCGAGCAGCACAGCCAGGTGGCAGAGCCCCCCCGCGCTGGCAGGAGAAGAAAGCCTGGGGAAAGAGAACATTCCTTCTGACACGCACCCCAGGGCAAGGGCGCTCGGACGAGGCCCAGCCTGTCCCCCAAGGCGCCCGTGTCTCCCCACCCGCCCCCCGCACCTCGAAGCCCATCCCACTGACGAAGTAACCGCTCGCCGGAGGCCGAAAAAGGGTTCCTCGAGATGATCTTTTTCATTCAGCGAGCGGGACAATTCTCTAGTTCAGAACTCTGCCTAGAGTTGCCCCAGTAAGCAGGTACTTCCATTGTCCCATTACCTACTCCGATGAGGGCGTGTGAACACCACACACACGCGCAACACACACTCCCGTGCACACACGCGCGCTCGCACACACACACTGGCAGACACACGCCCAGCACGCGTCGCCCGGGGAGGAGATTGGAGCGCGGCACGGGAGGGAGCCTGGGGTCCCCGGCGCCTCCTGGCTCCGGTTGACAGACGCGGGTTTTCCGGAGAAGGTGCGCCAGACGCGCCTCCTGCCGGGACGATCCCGCGGACTCCGCTCACCTTAATGTTGCCGAAGACGGAGCGGGCACAGCGGCCGGCTCTGCTAGAAGAGGCGTCGCTGCCCTGGGGCTCGCCAAGCTCGGGCAGGAGCCCCATGGCTGCGGGCGGATGGCGGGGAGTGGAGCGGAGCGGCTTGGGGCGGCGGGCCCCGGGGCTGGGGCGCCTCGCGCTGGAGCGGCCGGGCCGGTGAGAGGCGAGCGCGGCGGCGGTGGCCGGAGGAGGTTCGTGGCGCGGAGACTGAGCCAGGAGTGCGCGCCCAGAAGTTTTATAAGTGGCCGCCGCCGATGATGAAACGCGCTCTCCCTCCTCCCTCTTTTTCCTCGGGTGTCAAAGGCTCTGCAAGCCCCCGCCCCGCCGCCGCCGCCGCCGCCGCCCCCCTCAGACAGGTGTGACGCCGCAGCGACCCGCGAGGCCTGACCGCCCCGAAGATCCCGCCTGCCGGGAGGCGGAGGGGGGGGAGGGAGGTGGCGGGCCCGGGGAGGGGAGGTGACGGCTGGAGGGGGCAGGAGGCTGCAAGGGGGGAGGCTCCTGGGGAAGAGAGGGTGGGCGAAGCGAGGGTGGGTGACTGGTCGGGATGGAGAAGAGGTCGGCAGGGCCGGGGGGCAGGAAGGCTGGGGTAGGAGGGGGCCCGAGGTGGGCGCTGGAAGGGCCATCGGGAGCCGGGGGTGGGGGTGGAGGGGGAGCCCCGGCGCAGCTCCCGACGCTCTGGGGAGATTTACGGAGCCAGTCTCTGCTTGTTTGCACTCGCACAAAACCTGGGCCCTCAGTTCCGGTGATGGCTCTGAGACTCGCTGCAGCTGTTTGTGTTGAGGACTGATTTATATTTAAACTGCTCTTAGCGCTGGAGAGAGGGCCGGGTAACAAGGTGAAAAGGTGGGGGCTGGGCCCGAACTCTCTGGACCTGAGCCAAGGTAAACTCCAGTGGCTGTCAAGTGTCAGTATGGCTGGGTCTGGCCTGGAGTGCTGTGGGGAGGGGCAAGGGACGTGAGGGGTGTGGACAAACGGGACGCACCCCCGCTTACCTCTTTCTCAGTGCTGGAATGAACAGAGGGTTTATTTTTTCTCCAAGATGTTTTACCACCGGGATTCCAAGCGCGGAGAAGAGACAGTGAGGCTTCTCAAGGGAAGGGTAAGAGGTTCTTCCAAAAGCCTCTGCAGTGAGGAATCCAGCTCTGGAGGCATTTTTCCAGCTCCTTCATTCCTGTAGTTCTGTGCCTGCGGGAGGGAACCTCTCCAAGCCCACCCTGAATTCAGGAAAAGATGCCGTCAATTCCCAGGAGGCTTTGGCTAAGACAAAGGCCACAGGATAGATGGACCACATGGACTTCTTATTTCTACCCAGGACCTGATACCTTTCTGGGCCTGGTCTGACCTGGGTCTGGGGGATTTTCTCCACCTGCAACCCAAGGTCCCTGGACACAGCAGCATTCCAAAGCTGCTGAACAGTGGGCAGCCTCTGGCCGCTTCACTCAGCCACAGAGCACAGTGCATTCAGACAGGCTTCCCACAGCCCGGCAGCAGCCCTAGCCCCAGCCCCAGCCCCAGGTCAGGCATGAACTCCAGGTCCCATCTGTCCACTGGGAGAACATGCAACGCAAGGACAGATACCAGCATGGAGCACTTGGTATGTGCTGGGCGTGCCAGGCCCTCTGCTGAGCACCCACATGTATGATTTCATGAAGCCCCAACATTAGCCCTACAGGTCTAGGTGCCGTTACAGTCTGGACTCCACAGAGAAGGATGCTAGAGTGGTCTGCTGAAAAAGCTGTCTGGAAGCCACGCAGCTAGCAAGTGGTGGAGCTGGACCCTAAATTCAGCCTTGCCTGACTCCAAAGCCCAGACTGGAAGTACTATGCCTTCTGATCAGTTGTCTGGTCCAATAGCCCCATTTTGCAAGTTGGACCGAACGGGGACCAGAAAACCCCCAGGCCAAGGTCACAGGCACTTTAGGGCTACCATGGCTGGAGCTTCTTCTCAAACCCTGAGGCCAAACTATGATCCTCTGGTAGAACCCCTGTGAGGATCAGCCTCTCCAGCCCTCACCTATTCCTATTCCATTAACCTGGCCCTCTGCCTCCCATCGGTGCCAGCATCATCTCCAAAGGAAAAGCCTATTGAGAAATGCTCACAGATGCTTATCTTCCTTCATTGACCTTTACTGGGTGGAGTTCAGCTGAATGTAATGGAGAGTCAATCAAAATGACTTAAATGAGATTTATTGGTCTCTCATAATAAGAAGGTTGCTAGTAGGTAGTCCAGGGGTCAGGACACAGGCCTTTCAAGATTCCTTAGCCTGTGGTTCCCACCCCCATGACTGGCTCATTGTCACAAGATGGCTGCTCCATCTCCAGCCTCCTCTCCTAATTCCAGGAAAGATGCAGAAGACAGGAAACAGGAAGGAGCTATGCTTACATCAAGGGAGAAAATCTGTCCCTTGCATGCACAGCTGATTTTCCTTAAGTCTTCTTGGCCAAACCTGGGTCACATAACTACACCCTGCAAAGGATGCTAAGAAGTATAGTTAACACTATTGCTGTTCTCCAAACACAACTGGGATTTTATTAGGGAAAAGGGCAAAAATATATTGTGTTTTACATTTTCAACGCCTACAAATGAAATAACCCATTTCAAGAGCACCCCAGACTTTCCATCCTTAAATTTCAGCAAATATTTCCTAGCTCTGAAAAAATACCAAAAAAAAAAAAAAAAAAAAAATGCTGGACATGGTGGCTCATGCCTCTAATCCTAGCACTTTGGGAGGCCGAGGTAGGCAGATCACTTGAGATCAGAAGTTCAAGACCAGCCTGGCCAGCATGGTGAAACCCTATCTCTACTAAAAATAAAAAATTAGCCAGGTGTGGTAGCATGCGTCTTACTTAGTCCCAGTTACTTGGGAGGCTGAGGCAGGAGAATCACTTGAACCTGGGAGGCAGAGGCTACAGTGAGCCATGATCATGCCACTGCACTCCAGCCTGGACAACAGAGTAAGACTCTGTTTCAAAAAAAAAAAAAAAAAATCGAAACCACAAGAACATCTCCTAGTCTCAAAGACTCTATGCTGTCAGGGTGGGAAACAAGAAGAGAAAGCATGGCTGTGACGTAGGAAGAAAGCTACTGGGCACAGCTGCTATGAGAGCATGAACATGGGGTCCTAATTCACCTTGGGCAGCAGGAAGACTTCCTGGAGGAGGTGACTGTCAAGCTGAGTCTTAAGAATTAGTAGGATTGAGAGGATTAGGGTAAAGAGGGTAAACCTACTTCACGGTTCCAGTCTGGTTAGTTTCATTCTGGCTGGAGCTCAAGACCAAGCACAGTGGGTATGTGTGAAGCAAAGAGGCTGGGACTTTAGGCTTTCTCCCCTACACAATGAGGGGGCTGTTCTGAACAAGAGTAACCTGGGCTAATTTGCATTTTGCATGGACCTCTCTGGCAGCCAGAATGGAACTGGGAAGTCTGTGGAAGGAATCCCAGGAGCTATGATAAAGGCTTGCATGGCAGCAGTGGGATGGTGTGGTAGGAAGGAGAGAAAAGCTCAAAAAATGTCAAAGGGAGGTGGCACCCACATGTCGGTGAGGAGAGATGTTAGCGATGACTCCCAGGATCTGACCTGGGCAACTAGCATTGGTGATGCCCACTCCTGACAGAGGGGTCCAGAAGGAGCAGCCACTACTGAAGGAAGCCAGTGAGTCTCCTGGTCGCATTTTGAATTCAAATTTCCCAGACTACACCCCAGTAAAGCTGTTCAGGAGGCAGATGGCTATATGGGTCCAGCACTCAGGGTGGACACTGGGTTAGAGATACAGGCTTGGAAATCCCACGTGGAGGTGGTGGTTAAGCCTCAAGAAGGGATGAGTCTCCTAGGGAGACTGTTGATGAGAAGTAGGTCCAGGATGGGCCACAGCAAGATCAGGGGTGGCACAAGGGATGGAGCCAGAGTGGAGGAAAGTAAACCAGGGGAGGAGGTGTTGATAGCGCTGAGGGTACTCTTTCTTTCTTTCTTTCTTTTTTTTTTTTGAGACGGAGTCTTGCTCTGTCACCAGGCTGGAGTGCAGTGGCACCATCTCAGATCACTCCAACTTCCGTCTCCTGGGTTCAAGCGATTCCCCCGCCTCAGCCTCCTGAGTAGCTGGGACTACAGGTATGTGCCACCACGCCTGGCCAATTTTTGTATTTTTGGTAGAGACGGGGTTTCACCATAGTCAGCATGATCTCGATCTCCTGACCTCATGATCCGCCCACCTCGGCCTCTCAAAGTGCTGGGATTACAGGCGTGAGCCACTGCGCCCGGCCAACGCTGAGGGTACTCTTTCTAAAGGGAGGAGGGCAGGAAGATGGCCAGGCTGCTGAGGAGGTGAGAGAAGGCCTGAGGAGTGGCCACCAGGCTGGCAATGCTGGCATTCAGGAACTTGGCAAGAGTGACTGCAGTGGGTGATATGGGCAGGAGGAACTGGAAAGGAGAAAGTACAAGTAGAAACCATCAACAATTTTCTCAAGGTTTTTGGAGGAAAGGAGAAAGACAGGGAGCAGCTGAGCAGCTCCGGGCTCTCCTCTCTGCCTGAATTGTCAATTGTCTCCAGCTGTCTTGGGCCTCCAGCTGGGGCACTTGCAAATTCATTCCCACCTCTGGGCTTTTGCTCGTGCTGTTCCCCCTGTCTGCACTGCCAGCCTCGCAATGCTTGACTTCTACTCTTCAAGGAGTGGCTCATGTTGTTATTGCCTGTTCTGGCCCCATAACAACAGTAGAGTCATGTCTTGCAGCGGTACAGTCCTGGAACGCACAGACCTGGTAGTCAGACAAAGTTGCTGACTACCTTTAATAGCTTGCTTAATAACCCTTTGGATCCGCGGTGTCTTCTCTTCATGATGAGCTGTTAGGAAGTGCGTAGGAGACGATGCATGGAGTGCCTGGAGCAGGGTAAGGTCTCAGTGCTGGGAAGCTGCCGTTGCTGTGGAGGTTAGTGGTATTGATATTAGTAAACTGCACTCAGCTGTGAGCTCTTCGAGGGCAAAGGTTCTGTGTCAATTCTCTTTATATCCCCCATTTGACCTAACATATTCTGTTGCTCAAAAATGTTTATTAAGTGCTATTAAGCAGAAATGAATTCTAAAATGGCCCTTGTGACTAGAAAAGGCCTCGTTGCTCCTAGACTTCCATGCCATTGTTCTGTCTGCCCGAATCCCACTTCTTCTGCCCCCTGGGGGCCTCTGGTTGTCTCTGGGTCTCAGCCTTGTCTCTTCTCACTGGTGGCTGGCCATGAACTTGGTGAGCCACACTGCCTACTCCTGTAGCAGCTGATGAAGCTTCCTTGACAATTTAGATGCCCAAGTGTGATCATGGATTAACTCTCGACAGTGACTGCATCAGAGGGCATGTTTGCAGCAAGTGTTCCACTGCTTTGTCACTGTCACTGGTGGAGCAGTTTGTTTCTCTGCAAGCCACTCTGACCACTATTGTAATTTTTATTAACAGTGACAACAGTCTGTGCCTGGTGCCTGGTGCCTGGTTCTAGTATAAGTTTGATTCTTCTTCTTCTTCTTTTTTTTTTTTTTTTTTTTTGAGACAGAGTCTTGCTCTGTTGCCCAGGCTGAAGTGCAGTCTCTGCTCACTGCAACCTCCGCCTCCTGGATTCAAGTGTTTTTCCTGCTTCAGCTTCCTGAGTAGCTGGGATTATGGGTGCCTACCACTATACTCAGCTAATTTTTTTGTATTTTTAGTAGAGACGGGGTTTCACCATGTTGGCCAGGCTGGTCTCAAACTCCTGACCTCAAGTGATCCACCCACCTCGACCACCCAAAGTGCTGGGATTGTAGGTGCGAGCCACCACGCCCGGCCAAGATTGATTCTTTCAATCCTCAAAACCACCCAATGAGGGAGGTTATTTTCATTTGTTCCATTTTACATGAATTTCAGCAAATATTTCCTAGCACTGAGGAAATACAAAAATAAAAAACAAGCCACAAGAACATCTCCTGACCTCAAAAACTCTACAGTCTCAGGGTGGGAAGCAAGAAAAGAAAGGGTGGCTATCATGTAGGAAGAAAGCTATTGTGCACAGCTTCTATGGGAGCATGGAAGAGAGGCCTTAATTCACCTTGGGCGGCAGGAAGCCTTCCTGGAGGAGGTGACTGTCAAGCTGGGTCCTAAGAACTAGTAGGTCTGAGAAGATTAGAAACTGAGGCACAGAGAAGTAAAATAACTTGGTCAGGCCACATGCGTAGTAAGTGACAGAGCCAGGAGTAAAACCCAGGCAGCCCAGGTACAGAATCTAAGCTGCTGGGAAACTCTTGCTCAAAGGGGCTGAGCCACAGCATGTGGGCAGACCAGGTCCAGCGCACACCCACAGCGCGACCTTTTAGGGTTAGAAGCCCATGTTAGTGCCTTACCCATCCCTGCCCCTCAGAAAGCCCTCCTTTTCTCTTCCCAGTGATGCCACCTTAGCAACCCAGGCGACACCCAGCCTGGTGAGTTCTTCCTACATGAAGGCCTGAGCGCAGGCTGGGGCCACTGGTGGGCCCTCACTAGATCCAGCCCCAAGAACCTCTTGTCTGCTCCTGCTGACTGCACATTCCACTCCTCCAGCATGGCCTTCCACGGCACCTATTGTGTCCCATTCTACCTCCCACCCTCTCCTCTCACTCAGGACCTGAGGCAGACTTTGCCCTCCTGCCCCCTGCCTGAGAAAACGCAGTGTGGCAAGGGAGGGGCACCACAGCACCAGAGTGTCCTCCTGGGACCCCAGCTGCTCTGCATTTTCCCTGGAGTCCACCCCTCTGGACACAGTGCCTAGCACAGGATGGTGAGGTTTCCATTGTCTTCCATGAATGAGTTGCTCAAGGCCTAGTCTGGCTATTCCAGCTCCTGGTCCCACCCAGTAGAAGTTGTTCGAAGTTTTTTTGGGAACATGAAAAACCCCAATGGGCCTCACCGTGCACCCCTCCCCTGTCCAGTCCCTCAGCAGCTTCCTCCCTGGGGGTGGGAGCCCCAGCCTGGCCCTGTCTGCATGCCATCCACCTAGATTCAGATCATACCCTTCCCCCACAGGTGCTTTTCACAGCCCGTGTGCCTGCTTATCAGCACTGCTGTGTGATAACCAGCCACTCCTGGGGAGCAGGGATTCCATCTCTGCCTCTGGATTTTGCCAGGATCGCTCAACACATGTTCAGTGAGCACCTATAAAGTTCTCAGTCCTGTGCTGGGTCAGAGGAAGCGAATTCGATGTTGCCAAGCGAATAGAGAACCCTACTTTGTCTCTGCCCTGATGCTTGTTTTTAAACTGCTTGCTAATTTTTATTTTATATTCTTTCAAAAATAACTGTGTTTTTGACTCTACTGAGGGAGATAAAATATTTGTTTCATTCACCTATCATTCCATATATCACTATTTAAATTTTACTGAATTTTCTACTTTTTCCGATTTTTCCCATAAGCACGTTTTTACTGAGAAAAATCATGGCATACCATTAGTATCCTACCTTTTACAGTAAGCATCGTTCCGTGCTGCCAGGAGCTCTTGTTTATCATCTCTTGAATGGCCACATGGGCAACCAGGAATTACTAAGACACTTAAACCCTCTGCTGGTGTTGAAAGCTGAGGATGTCTCTAACTTTCCTCCTTTACAATGAGTGGCTTGATGGATAATGTTTTGCAAATAGTTCTTTGCCTTAGGACTGACTGGCAGTGGTATCATTACTAAGCCCAGCGGGTTTTAAGACTTCTAGATATTTTTCTCTATGATATACAAACTAATTCCTCACACTAATTGAAACCAATTCCTGCGTTTCCATCCCTTAGGCCCCTTCTTCCTCACAGTGACACGACTCCTGGCCCCTATAGAGCAAGGGGAGCCCCCCTAGGAGAATGGCATGACAATACCAGCTGTAGAGCTTCACCCCACTCCCTCCCCAGACCTTGGGGACTCCCCGGGACCTTCCTTGTCCTCAGCAGTCCAGGCAAAGCTCTGGAGCTCTGAGAGCCTCATCCCTTTCACTGCCCCAGCCAACTTGGGGCTCACCTACAGATGCAGTGGGGTGCGTCTGCCTTGACCCGGCACCCCCACCATCCCCAGTTCTGGAGAAGGAACTCAGCACCCAGGATTATAGGCCAGAGACCTTATGTGAGTGCCTTCCCAGCAAGAGCTGGATTCCTCACTGGCATAACTGAAGTGTTAGATTTTAGGTCCAAAGCCAGGCTGTTCTCTTAGTCTGTCCCAGCACTGCCAGCTTATTAGCTGTGTGACCTCAGGCAAGTCACCTAACTTCTCTGTGCAGCTCTTAATTCTTGGAGGTGCTGTGAGGAGTGAATTGGTCTCACAGCCCTCAATAATGGCCACCATTATTACTATTGTATTTTTCTTCTGAATTTAGCAGTGCTTCCCTCATGGTCCCCTGTTCTTCCCCCGGTCATTCCCCACTTTTCTCTACAGAAGGCCCTACTTCCTCTGGGGCCTGGGTGGCTCTACAGCTAGTATAGTATTTACAGCTTGTGGGAAGAGCCTCGGGACCCTGTCTCCCCTCTTCTCCCTGAAACTTTCCCTCTGTGTGCATCTATGCCAGCCCTGGAACTCCGCCTCTCTCCTTGGGAGCCCAAACCCTGAGAGCTGCTAAGAGGCTGCAGCAGGAAACACACACACACACACAAACACACACATGCACGCACACACACGCGCATGCACATACTCACACAGGCGCACACACAGGCACATGCACACACATACAGGCACACACACAGGTACACACATGGACACGCACACATACACACGTGCACACACACACCCAGGCACACATACATACACACACGCACATGCACACGCAGGCACATACACACTCTTGGCAGGCAGGCTTCCTTAATGCTGTCTTGGCATTTTCTGGTTAGAAGTGCTCTCCTTGTGTCTTCACTTTGCTTATAGCAGGGCCAGCTCATGGAAGCCCTAACGAGGAGATTCCCTGTGCATCCTTATTTGTTTTCTGGATTCCCACAATGCCTGTATCCTTTGTATAACCACTCTGGGGCTCATGTACCCTGCCCTGGGTCCTGCCCCTGGTCTGGGCTCACGCGCTCCCACCTGCCCTGGCCTCACTTTTGGGAGGGGATCTCTTTTCTCCTCAGTCTTGCTACTTGGGCCCCCTTCTCTCCTCTCTCTTTATTTGCCCAGGTCTGTGGCTTCCTCATTTATTGAAAGGCCCCAGGCTCCCTATTTCCTGCCTTCCTGCACCTCAGCCCCTGTCCACACAGCCCAAGGAATACGTATTGAGCCCTGTTTTTCTCTCACCTGGAAAAGGGAACGGGTGCCCTGCATTGCGGTGCACACGCCCTCTCTGCACTGTTTGGACTGACCCATATCAGGTAGATTGTGAGCCTTCAGGGCAGGGACCAAGTACAAACACAAGTGCAGATAGCAGGATGCCACTGTCGGAGACACAGCAGGGCTGATCTGTCAGAAGAGGCTGCCTCGCCCACCACGCCTGCGTGAGGGGCTGATGGGAGACACATGTAGTGCATACCTTATTTTCCAATTGAACAAAGCGGGGGCCGAGGGCACTGAGGGTGGACAGTGGCTCCTGGGTCCTGGACCACAGCCTCTCCCTGTGCTTGGCCCCTGCCCCAGGCCAGCCTGGCTCTCCCAGTTCTGCCTTCTCTGCTGTAAACATCAAGGCCAATAAAAGCTCAGTGAGACCCTTTACCTGGGTCCTGGTCTGCAACACACCCTGGGCCCAGTATGGTGCTCTGAGTCACCTGGTGAAGTCACTAGAAGTCAGCCTCCTCCCTGTTCCTGGTCACAGGGAGGGAGTGCCTGGAGGTGTGGCTCCATTGCAGGGCATTCAGGAAGAGAATGCTTACTGCTTCCCTGTGCAGGCAGCAGGTGAGGAGGCTGAGGAGAATGACCAGGGAGGACTCTGACCTGAGGACAGTGAGCCCACGGCTCTCTCACACCAGGGTGTGGAGACTAAATGCATGCAGGAGCTCCTAGCCTCACCAGCTCTGAGCACCTCCCTCCAGTGACAGTATTAGGAGTGATGGTCAGCAAGGTAGACATCTGCTGTTGACCGCTCCCCAAATCTGTCCCTCTTCTAGTGAAAGTTCCGCCACCTTCCTTCGGGGTCCCAGCCCTCCCCACTCTCAGGTTCTGAGGCCCAGGTAAGCTGACGCCCACTGGGGCAGGAGGGCATGGGGCCTAGGTAAGCTGACGCCCACTGGTGCAGGAGGGCATTGCTCCTTGGGCCCCCTGCTGGAGCAACCAGGACAGTGTGGTCTCTCCCAGGGCCAGGGTCAAGGCAGAGGGCCACCTCCCTCAGTGTCAAGGTCTAGGGAGCCCTGGAGAGAACCTGCCCTAGGATGTGGCCACCGGGAGGAGCAGGAGTGTGGGCCACAGGTCACCAAAGCCCACGGCCACATCCTTTAGGCTCTAGGTCTCAATGGGCCATTGCATCTGGTCTTTGCAGTTCTGTGAGCCAATAAATTCTTTTTATAGCTTAAGCTTTGTTGAGCTGGATTTCCTGTTGCTGGCATATGAAGAGTTCTGTTGACTCCAATAAACCAAGTTTTCAACAACACCGGGCAATTCACACAGTGGCCTCAGAGCCAGCATCTCACTTAACTGTGCAGCTCCCTTACAAGTTGGGTCTGGTTGTTGTAATCTGTGTTTCAAAGAACAGGAACCAAGGCTTGGTGACTAAGGGCTTCCCCGGTCCCTGCGAAAGATTAGTGTGACCTGGCACCCTCACTGTGAGAGGTCATTGTGACTGGGCACCTGGGACTTAGGAACATAGACCTTGTTGTCCTGCTGGGTCTCAAGGAGCTATTGTCCCTGCTGGGATCAGGCCCTGTTGGCTAAAAAGGTACTCAGGGTGGAGGTGAGACCACCCTGCACATTGGGGAGATGGTGGATATGCCATCCCAGTTGACACCACCTTTGGGGGGTTCTTCCCAGTCGAACTCAGCTGTCTGTAAGGTTTGTGGGGAAGATTCACACTAAGGGCAATGGAAAGGACATTTTCATCAGATCAGTGCAATAGATAACCCATATTTTAAGATTTCTCTGCTGATCAGCCACCTTCTGGCACTCCTTTGCTCCTGCTGGCATTATGAGCAAAAATGATGGTCCATGGAATTTCAATTGGCTAAGTCTCTCGACAGAAACAACTTAGGGTAATCTTAAACTTTGTTGGCAAAAATGAGGACTCCTTCGAAATCCCAAACTTGCCTATTTGCATGCACAATTGGAGCAAAGAAAATACTGAGCCTCCCAGAGAAAATGGGAAGGAAGCCTATTTCTCAGTTGGCCCTTTGAAAGTTCTAAATGGAATGCCTACCTAAGGGAAAATAATTCCAAACTGAGTGAGTGCCTTAATGAAACAAAGAGATTAATGCTTGCAAGACTGAAATTAAAGCTGTTAAAACACCTTTGAAAGACCCTTCTTCCACTAGCCCCTTTGCTCACCTCTGCCTGACTTCTGCACCTTTTTCAACATCTCTGCTCTATTGTTTACTTCCTCCTTCTCTTTCACTCTTCCAGCTGATTATCTTGAAAATGTTTCTAAGTTTTCTCTAGGCTCATCTGCGTGCTTCTTTGTAAAATTGTGTGATAAATTCCTACGATTTATGTTACCTTGGCATGCATTTTAATCCTCCTCTAGCACACCCAAACACCTTCTTGAGAAAACTTCTCTCTGTGCTTGAGATGTAAACTTGTACCCTGTTTTATCTAAAATTTAGTAAGGGCTTTGGCCACGGGGGGACAGATAAATTTCAGCCTGTTCCATTTACAGAAACACGGTTTGAATCCAACTGTCCTTTTAAACTAGTGAGTTTTTAAATTAAAGCTGTAAATTCTTTGTGTCTTTTTGTATTGTTGTGCATACATGTGTATACATATCTGTTTGTATATTGTCTATGGTACCAAATTGGTTTATAAATAAATGAGTACTCATAAATTAAGCAAATAAGCCCAAATGCTTTTCAAGTTCATGTAACTTAGTAATCTTTTGGTGGGTGGCATGAGTCTAATATTGTTGGTTTGGTGAGAATCACTATGTCTTCTGAGTTACTAGAAAAAATGTGCATGTATTTAACTTTAGGGTTCTAGCTTTTATCATACTTGACTTGCAGGCAGTCATGTAAATTTGGCTGATGAAAAAATTTAGCCTAAGATGGTAGCTAGATTTGTCTAGTGTCTCAAGTTTTCAAAATATAATTGTTAAAAGTGAACGAATTGAATGAAAGTAAATGAAATAGAAGTTTGTAAGTGAACTGTTGATAATGGTTATGTTTCATATGTTTACATGAGAAGATATCTCAAATGTCATTAGTTATGATATCCTTAGGCTTTCCTAAACTAAGTTACATGATGGATGTACATTGACTGTCTAGATTATTTTCAGTTAAGATGTTATGCTGAGACATTGCTTCTGAATATTATGGGTTTTGGTTCATATATGTTTGGTTTCTTATTTCTGAGAAACATAAGTGGGTCTGCTAGTAAAAATGTCCTGTTCTATATTAAAGAGTTGATTCTGTTAGAAAGCATGTATTCCTGGAAATTGTAAAATGTGTATTCATGGATAATTGGTACATGATTGATGGTTAAAAGTTGCTTACTTTCTAGATTTTTCCTGAAAATTAGGGTTGCCAAGAGTTAACACTGTAATTAATGTGTGTGATTAAACCACTATTGATGAGAAAGACAATTCTATGCAAGAATATGAGGAGGGTAAGATGTGTATTTGGTAAGGAAGATTGAAGTGAAAAGGATTTTATATGAGAAAAAAATCTTGTATGGTAAATTTCTGTTCTAATTAAAATGACTGGTTATTCATGAGAGAGGAAGTATAGGACAAAGCAGAAAGTCCAAGCATGTTGTTAATGGTCTAAGTAAATCATGGTAATGTTTATGAAAAGACAATTTATAAAAGGAGTTTTCTGTGTGATCAAGTGAGTTACAGTTAGAAGGCAATTGTGTATGAGCCTTTCTAGAGATTGAACTTTGATGTTAAAAACACACTGATACAGAACTTAAAATGGTGGTCTCCTTTGTTAGAACAACAAGGTGTTTCATAAAATGTTGATTTGCTTTTAATAAAATTGTAAGAAGTTTTGATTTTTTGGTTCTGAGATCTGTTTCTTAGCAGTCATCCTCTAAACTACAAACAGTTTCTATTTCTGCCACATTTCTTCCTGAGCTCTATCTAATTTCCCTGGTTTGAGGTTGGAAATGCAACTCTCTTTCTTTCTATTTTTGAAAAGGTCTATCTTTTTGCTTGGCTGGGTTGATCACCCTCTCCTTCAACATTTTTGCCAAGTCCTGTAACCTTTTCCCTGGTTTTAGTACAGCCGTTATGATTTGTCACTTTTTTTTTTTTTTTTTTTTTTTTTGAGACAAAGACTTACTCTGTCACTCAGGCCAGAGTGCAGTGACACAATCTTGGCTCACTGCAACCTTTGCCTTCTGGGTTCAAGTGATTCTCCTGCCTCGGCCTCCCAAGTAGCTGGGATTACAGGCATATGCCACCATACCTGGTTAATTTGTTTATCCTGAAGGTCTAGGAAAGCAATGTTTCCTGGTACAACTTGATTCTGTACTTTTTTTTTTTGAGATGCAGACTCACTGTTGCTCACACTGAAGTGCAGTGGTGTGATTTTGGCTCACTGAAACCTCTGCCTCCCAGGTTCAAGCAATTCTCTTGCCTCAGCCTCCCAAGTAGCTGGTATTACAGGTGTCTGTCACCATGCCTGGCTAACTTTTGTACTTGTAATAGAGATGGAGTTTCACCATGTTAGCCAGGCTGGTCTTGAACTCCTGACCTCAGGTGATTCACTTGCCTTGGTCTTCAAAAGTGCTGGGATTACAGGCATGAGCCACCATGCCTGGCCTGATTTTGTACTTTTGACTTTTCCTGATACGTCTGAATTTTTCCGTGTAACCAGGAAATTTCTTATGTTATTACTAAGAGCCAGGCATTCTCCTGTACAAGGCATCAGTTTTCTTGCTTACATTTCTCTGTAACATAGTGTATATTCATAACCCTGGATGCACTCTTCCTGTGCCTGATTAAATTCAAGTATTCTTTTTATTAGGCTTAACTTCCAGGTTATCTAAAGGAACTTGTTATAAATAAAAGCAATCACGCTACAGGCAGTTTTCTTTTTTCTTTGCCTTTTAGGTAACTGGCCTAGGAAACAGATTCTATGCTTTACCAAGATAATTTCATGTGTTTCATGTTATCTTTATTGTTTTTAATTATTTAGGAAAATTGAACTTTAAAAGTGTTAAGGTTTTTATATCCATGTAACTTTCTGTAGTGCTTTTGAAGTCTTTTGATTACTATTCTAGTTAAATGAATAACTACTATTATTTTTTTTTTTTTTTTTGAGATGAAGTCTCGCACTGTCACCTGGGCTGAAGTGCAATGGTGTGATCTCAGCTCACTGCAACCTCCACCTCCTGGGCTCATGCAATTCTCCTGCCTCAGCCTCCCGAGCAGCTGGGACCACAGGTATGCACCACCACCCCAGCTAATTTTTTGTACTTTTAGTAGAGACAGGGTTTCACTATGTTGGCCAGACTGGTCTCGAACCGCTGACCTCGTGATTCACCTACCTCAGCCTCCCAAAGTGCTGGGATTACAGGCATAAGCCACCACACCCGGCCATGGATAACTAGTACTTAGCAGCGAGCTACAATTCTATTCAATCAAGTACCTTAGACTTTTTGACATGTTTGGTAGATTTCCCCAGGATCAAAATCCAAAATTAAATCTTTTTAACCTAAAGATTTAACTTTGGGATTTTCCAGGTGGGCTCCTGGAGAGCTGCAAAGAATGTATTTCTCATCTTGTATAAGGATTAAATGATTAGGCTTATTGATAAATCATAGGGAAAGCATTATCAATTAAGAAATGGGGTTCAACTTCCTTTAAGTTATATTCGTGCAAATGTGGTATTAAAATGCGTTCCAAAATTGCGTGAGATTTCTAAAACTCTGATATGTCATGACAGGTATTATCAATTATGATTAGACTATTACATTAAATTTTTATATACACAAATATAACTAAATCTCCTTGTCCACTGTGAACTTTCATCAGATGTTTGAGCATGGCTGTTCTAGCTTTTTGTCACCCACAGTTATTGTTTTAAATTTTTCTCTGGAAGAATTTGCAACGATTTATAGTCCAAAATTGCTTTTCCTGGAACTGCTAATCAAAATTGAGCAAAATGAAAGCAAAACTGATTACATGAAATTAAGTAGTTGATAACTGATAAAGTTGATTTTTTTCCTCTAGTGCTTACATCAGGAGACAAGGGTGTTTTATGACTTGTATTTAAAACATTGTTAGTTCTTTACTTATGTGTTCTATTTTTCAGATTTAAGGAAATTTTCTTTCATAAACTATTTATAGTTTGCAATAATTTAGTGACACATTTTTTCACGAGCAAAAGTGGAAGCATTTGCTTTTTATCCCTACTTGATTCCCCCAAAATTCAGAAATTATTTGTGAGTATTCTTATTTTTGCTAAGTTCAGTAAAAATCTACTCTCTCTTTATAAGGAAGATAAAATTTGAAACCTTGGTTATATTATAAAGATTTTGGTAGAAATGTCGTATTTAAAAATGTGAATAAAATACCTGGCTTCAAGAGTTCCTGACCTTACAGTGAATGCATAAAAATTGTCACTTCCTGGCAGACCCAAGAATCTGAAGATTGTAAGCAAAATCTAAAGCCTCCCTTGGTCTGGCTTCTTAGCCTTAAGAGGTTTTTAAATCTGAGACTTCTATATGATCAATGTGGAGAGAAAAAGTTATGTTTCTTGGGGGGAAAAAACACTAAAGTATACCTCTTATTAGATTGTAGGCCTATCCATTGTTTTCAAGTTCTTGTTATCAATCTGCAGACTGGACTAGATCCTGAATTCTTCTAATTTCCTCCAATACTTGGCTATGACTAAATGTTGATAAAGCTCCTGGCTCTCTTCCTCCATGCAAAACTAGGGATGCTCCAAGGACACTCAAGGGACATTTTTCCCTACTCAAAATTAACCAACTAGGAGAATTGGAAATTAAAATTGGAGACAAACTAATCACAGCTGTGGTCAACACTGGAGCTATCTTGTCCATCCTTAACCCTGATATGCTTTCAGTGAGGTCTCCCCAGAGTTCTGAATTCATCCACATGGTCAGGGTGGATCATTCAGCCTATGAAGGTCCCTAAATCTCTACCTATCCCTTTCCAAACAGACCCTTCACTGTCAGTCATTGTCTTTTGCTTGTCCTGTTGGTCCCCATACACTTCCTGGGAAGGACTTCTAAGAAAGTTACCAGGCTCATATTTCCTTCTTCCCAAAAGGGGAAATAATGCTGAAGTTATCCTCATCAGGAGATTTTTGCCACAGAAATGGCTTTCACCCCAATTTCCATCTTTTCAGTTAGCCTCACCAATGCTACCTGCCACCCTGCTTTCCACAAACTAGCTAAGAGTCTTTGGGCACAATCCAACACCAAAGATAACCCTTCAGATTGTGAAGATAATAGTTGTGTGGAAACTCTCAAGGACATTCTCATTTACCTGGGAGTGATGGGGGAGATCAACTTTAGTGAAGAAACTAGATGGGGAAAGACTTGGGTTTGGGGTTGAACTAGACCCTGCTTGGAATGAATATATATGGTTAGAAACCTTTCCCACATTATTAACAGAATTGCTTGCTCTGCTACCTGAACCATAAGGACAAAACAAAGGTCCTTTAGATTCCCTTGCTTATGTGGTCCTAGAAAACCATACTGCTTTAGACTATCACCTCATCACACTGGGTGGTATTTGTGCTGTCACCAACCCTTCTTGCTGAACCTGAATAAATACTCTCAGTCATGTTGATTTAGAAACATCTAAGAGCCTAAATCTGGTGAAATCTCTGAAAGGGACATCTTCAGAAGGCCTTCTGGCTGGACTTAGTGAATTAGATTTCCAATTTCCAGATATTTTCAGCTGGCTTTGCCCTGGTATAGGATCCCTTCTGCTTTCCATCCTACAAGTCTTAATGATCCTCTTCACATTTGAGCTAAGCATTTGACTCCTCTTTAAAATTGTTCTAGCCTGCTTTAACCCCCACCAGGATTGTGCTGACTTGACACCATGAGACTTTAAACCTGCTACATCCAGACCAGAACCAACTTAACCCAAGAGACTTTATCACATTTGACAGGTACCTGAGTGCCTCTTATAAGTAAGTGGCTCTAATTGCTCAATTGGTCACTGTCTTGCTGTTAGAATTCCTGCCCAGGACTAGATGAACCTGGAGCAGATAGCCAACCACTGCAGGGCCACAGTGGAATGCAACCAACCTATTCAATCATCAGCATATCTGCCAACAGGTTTTGATCAAAATGGGGGAATGTGAACAAATGTGAACCTGGAATAGCCAGTTCTTCAAGATGGATCCCAAGTGGCTAATGGGGCCTAAATCTGAAATAGAGCTAAGTGGCCATTTGCTGACAAGAGGTCATACTATTCTGAGTTCCCTGAAAACCTGTATCTCTGTCTAACTCTGGGACTTTTGGGTCTCGACTGTATCAACCAATCAGGGCTCAGCTATATTGACCAAACAGAACTCATCTATGTTGACCAATCAGAACTCATCTATGTTGACCAATCAAAACTAAGCAAGTGTGAACCCTTCATTTGCCTAAATAGACCTGATTGGGAACCTAGGCAAGCACTTTCTCTATAAAAGCCAAACCCAGTTGGGTGTGGTAGCTCCCACCTGTAATCCCAGCACTTTGGGAGGCTGAGGTAAGAGAATCACTTGAGGCTAGGAGTTCAAGACCAGTCTGGGCAACATAGTGAGATCTCATGTATAAAAAAAAAAGGGCCTGGTTGCACATGCTCATAATCCTAGCTACTTGGGAGGCTGATGCAGGAGGACTGCTTGAGCCCAGGAGTTCAAACCTGCAGTGAGCCATGATCATGCCACTGCACTCCAAACTGGGTGACAGAGACCCCATCTCAAAAATAAATAAATAAACAAATAAATACCAATTCTTCATTTGTTCTCTGTAGTGCAGCTTTATTTTACACTTTAGGCTATGTCTCCCGAATTTGCAAACTGTTCACTGGAATAAAGTCTCTTTCCTCTAAATTCCTTTTCAGAGACCTTTTGTTTATACCTCTACTCTAAAACATTCCTGGATAACTTGTTTATTTGTCCCTCTCACAAATATTTGTTGATCACCTGCTATGAACACAACACAATTCTTGTTCACAAAGGAGATACAGAGGACATGTGAGAGACCAGCACACCCCAGCAACTCATACCACGGCTCAGCAGTCTCAAAGGGGAGCGTGTGCACGCTGGTGGGAACACAGGACCATTTACTGGGCAGTGGGCAGAATATAGCACAATGTTTATTTAGAGGTATTTGCTGCCATCTCATAATTTTTAATTTATACTTTTTTTTTATTGCATTTTAGGTTTGGGGGTACATGTGAAGAACATGGAAGATTGTTGCATAGGTACACACATGGCAGTGTGATTTGCTGCCTTCCTCCCCATCACCTGTATCTGGCATTTCTCCCCATGCTATCCCTCCCCAACTCCCCACCCCCCACTATCCCTCCCCTTTTTCCCCCTGACAGACCCCAGTGTGTGATACTCCCCTCCCTGTGTCCATGTGTTCGCATTGTTCAACACCCGCCTATGAGTGAGAACATGCGGTGTTTGATTTTCTGTTCCTGTGTCAGTTTGCTGAGAATGATGGTTTCCAGGTTCATCCATGTCCCTACAAAGGACACGAACTCATCGTTTTTGATGGCTGCATAATATTCCATGGTGTATATGTGCCACATTTTCCCTGTCCAGTCTATCATCGATGGGCATTTGGGTTGGTTCCAGGTCTTTGCTATTGTAAACTGTGCTGCAATGAACATTCGTGTGCATGTGTCCTTATAGTAGAACGATTTATAGTCTTTTGGATATATACCCAGTAATGGGATTGCTGGGTCAAATGGAATTTCTATTTCTAGGTCCTTGAGGAATCGCCACACCGTCTTCCACAATGGTTGAACTAATTTACACTCCCACCAACAGTGTAAAAGCGTTCCTATTTCTCCACATCCTCTCCAGCATCTGTTGTCTCCAGATTTTTTAATGATCGCCATTCTAACTGGCGTGAGATGGTATCTCAATGTAGTTTTGATTTGCATTTCTCTAATGACCAGTGATGATGAGCATTTTTTCATATGTTTGTTGGCTTCACGTATGTCTTCTTTTGTAAAGTGTCTGTTCATATCCTTCGCCTACTTTTGAATGGGCTTGTTTGTTTTCTTCTTGTAAATGTGTTTCAGTTCTTTGTAGATTCTGGTTATCAGCCCTTTGTCAGATGGGTAGACTGCAAAAATTTTTTCCCATTCTGTTGGTTGCCGATTCACTCTAATGACTGTTTCTTTTGCTGTGCAGAAGCTGTGGAGTTTGATTAGGCCCCATTTGTCTATTTTGGCTTTTGTTGCCACTGCTTTTGGTGTTTTGGTCATGAAGTCCTTGCCTACGCCTATGTCCTGAATGGTTTTGCCTAGATTTTCTTCTAGGGTTTTTATGGTGTTAGGTCTTATGTTTAAGTCTTTAATCCATCTGGAGTTAATTTTAGTGTAAGGTGTCAGGAAGGGGTCCAGCTTCAACTGGCTAATTTATACTTTTTATACATTTTATAATATGCATAATATATTGCTATAGTAATAGCCATATAAAACATACATGACAAATCTTTGGTTGGTGTATAATCAGAAAAGTTTAGGCCAGGTGTGGTGGCTCACGCCTGTAATCCCAGCACTTTAGGAGCCCGAGGTGGGCGAATCACCCGAGGTCAGGACTTCAAGACCAGCCTAGCCAACATGGTGAAACCCTGTCTCTACTAAAAATACAAAAATTAGACAGGTGTGGTGGCAGACACCTGTAATTCCAGCTACTGGGGAGGCTGAGGCAGGAGAATTGCTTGAACTTGGGGGCAGAGGTTGCAGCGAGCCGAGATTGTGCCACTGCACTCCAGCCTGGGTGACAGAGCTAGACTCTGTCTCAAAAAAAAAAAAAAAAAGTTTAGGAGACCCACCAATTTTATTTATGACTCCATTTACATAAAACTGTAAAATAAAAATTCAAGGTTATTTGGAGATTAAAATGAGAAAACAAAGAAAGACAATTTTAAGAATTCAGGGGCCAGGGATGCTCAAGGAGGACTCTCAGAGAAGGTGGGACCTGAGTTAGGGTGGGTGGGTTTTATCCAGACAGAGAGAAGAAGTTATCAAAAGCAACAAGAAACAGTCATCAACAGAGGCTCAACTTTGGTGACGTACTGGGCATAACTCAGGGAATGCGATCACAACACTGGCCTGGGACATGGCCCCAAACACAAGGCCTTCAGTTTCTGATCCTCTGCCTCTTCCACCACTAGACCCCTCTATGCTTCTTCCCAGACCCAACCTCCCACTGCCCTGCCCCTCCAGCCCCTTCCCAGCCCCCTGGATCCCTGGGTCCATGGCCCATCCCCCTACTCACCCTCTGCCCCCTCTGCTCTTGCCCCTTTTGCCTTTGTCTCTGCTGGAACCCAGCTGCCTCAAGCGCCCGCTCCCTGTGTGCTCCTGAGCAGAGGCTGCTCTTTCTCCAGCACTCAGGGCCAGGAAGTGGGTGGGGTGTGGGCTTTCCCCTGGCTCTCCGAGGGCCCCTTTCCACACTGTTTCTTGATCTCTGTCTGTGAGGCTCCACACCCACCCTTCCCCCGTCTGCCATGAATTCCTTCCCAGGTCCCTCTCCCTCCTCCTTCCAGGCTGAGACTCTAAGGTAGAGCACTTCCTCTAGCCTCCACTCACCCCACTGCCACACTGGGCGATGTCCACGTCCACAGGGACCACCATCACCTGCCCACACTGTCAGTCCCTTGACTTCTTCCGCTTTAGAGGCCATCACCTCCATGCCACATCAGTCATCTGCACCCACACCCAGGGGCCCGCCCTCACCGGGAGACACCCCACCTCTGAAATACCCACACTCTGCTCTCTGGCCTCATTCCACCTGAAGCTGGCCTTGAACTTCATAGAGCCATGCAGCACTTTGGCCCCTTCCATTCGCCCATCTGTTTGTCCCTTCTATTTTCACTTCCTCTCTGGCCTACAGAGAATTTGGTGGAAAGACAGCCCCACTTCTTGACTAAGGGCAGCCCCTTGAGCTGTGCTCTGGATCCATTCTCCTCGTTCTCCTTTCTCTCTCTCTTTCTTTTTCCTCTTCCCCAAGCAAATTTGTTTATGTCTTCATGTTAATAACCAAACAATCCTCCACCCCTTGGCTCCCTCTCGCACTGTCCTGTTTCTTGTTGTTGTTGCTGTCGTTGTTTTTGAGACAGAGTCTCATTCTGTCACCCCGGCTGGAGTGCAGTGGCTCGGCTCACTGCAACCTCTGCCTCCGGGCTTCAAGTGATTCTTGTGCCTCAGCCTCCTGAGTAGCTGGGACTACAGGTTTGAGCCACCATGGCCAGCTAATTTTTGTGTTTTTAGTAGAGACATGGTTTCACCATCTTAGTCAGGCTGGTCTCAAACTCCTGACCTCAAGTCATCCATCTGCCTCAGTCTCCAAAGTGTTAGGATTACAGGCATTAGCCACCACACCTGGCCCAACTATTCTGCTTTTTTGTCCTCCTTCTATTGTCAGTCTTCCTAAAATTGTCTCTACCTTTCTCGCTTACTATTCTCTGCTCAGACTACTGCATACTGGCTCGGAGATTCCCCATGACAATGGAGTTGCTGTTGACAAAATCACCAGGAACCTTCTGATCAATAGATCCATGGATACCTGTCCCTACCCATTGCAGCTCATGCATCCTGGATCATCCTCCTGTGGAAGCTTTCTCCCCACTTGGTACACATCATGCCTCTCCTGCATCTTCGCCCCCAAGCTGGCTGCTTCTCATGCTCCCTCCCAGCACCCTCATCACGCACCACCTGACCATGGGTGTCCCTGGGCTCTGGTCCTCTCCTCTTCTACTCCACATCCCATGACTCTGCCAGCAGCCACCTACTGCTAGTGACTCACAGCCATCTTTCTCTAACCCAGAGTCTCTCTGACCTCCAAACCTTATGCCTAGGCCTCTGGACCTCTCACCTGGGCAACCCACAGATGCCTGAAACTCAGCTGAGTGCACCCATCTTCCTCCCCCAAACTCCTCATCCTCTTGCTCATGTGTTTCCAACCAACAACTCAGAGGCAGAAATCTTGGTGTCTTGCTTGACTTCTCTCCCATGCCTCCCAGCCAAGCAATTGTAACAGCAGCAAATGATAGTGGTAACAACCATGGCATTGTTCGTCCAAAGCTGGGACAATTCATTCTCTGGAACTGATCTAGAATATCGAGATGTGAGTCTCACTGTTCTGTCTGTGAAGATGCTCCCTTGTGAGTATTATGTGACCCAGAGGGGAGTGGCCCATATGGGACCCCTGTGTACCTCACGACACCCCCAATCACTCTCCTTTCTGTCTTTTAGAAATTTGTTCCAGGCCCAGCACGGTGGCTCACGCCTGTAATCCCAGCACTTTGGGAGGCCAAGGTGGGTGGACCATGAGATCAGGAGTTTAAGACCAGCCTGGGCAGCATGGTGAAATCCCGTCTCTACTAAAAATACAAAAATATTAGCTGGATGTGGTGGCAGGCACCTGTAGTCCCAGCTACTCAGGAGGCTGAGGCACAAAAATTGCTTGAACCCAGGAAGCAAGAGATTGCAGTGAGCTGAGATCATACCACTGCACTCCAGCCTGGGCGACAGAGTGAGACTCTGTCTCAAAAACAACAACAAAAAAACCCCAACCAAGCAAAAAACCTCATTCCATTGAAGTCTGCACTTCCCCCAGATGTTAGCAAATCTACATTTTCCTGCTTCTTATAAACTTCCACAGACTCTGCTGTGGGGTTTGAGTCTTCGCTGTTCTCTCTTTGTGCAGAAGCTTCATTAGGGTGGAAGGGAGAAATCAGCTTCTGATGATGGAAGAGGGTGGAAAGCTGTCAGAATATCTACTCCAGCTGCAGTTTGCTTCTCTCCCCTTTTGCTGTGCCTGAAGACCCAAAATATATTAGGGGTAGTTCTTGTGACAAAGGTAATCCTTTCCAAATTAAGGATATTCATACCCTCAAGTCACCTAACTTTGATCTTACTGTGCAACCAGGCCATCTGTCTTTTCTCTGACCTTGGTTTAGCTTGCAAAGCTCTCCTTCTACCAGTCCGTTAGAGAAAGAATCATGGCTTGTATGGAAGGTGGGCCCATCTGGTCTCTAGAGGAGCACATCTTGGATTCCAGTTGTTTCTGCTGCTCTGTGTTCCTCGCTTCCATGGAATTTCAATAAAAGTTGGTGAAGAGAGAGGCCTGTGGGCAGCAGCAGGGCCTTGGTGAGTTCAGACTTGGACCACTCGCTGAACCTGGGATCTGGGTATTCTGCTCTGGAAAGTCTGTGTGGAAATACTTGCCTGGCCTGGAGCAGGTGGCTGTGGAGAGAAGAAAACAGGGTGCCCATGGGGAGCATTGGTGCTCACACTTGGGTGTGCATCAGAAACCTTGAAGCTTGTTCAAACACATGGCATGAGGTCCTGCCTTGGGGTTTCTGATTCCGTAGGATTGGGGTAGGGCCTGAGATTCTACATTCATTTCTTTTTTTGGAGACAGGGTCTCACTCTATCTCCCAGGCTGGAGTGCAGTGGCATGATCTTGGTTCACTGCAACGTGAGCCTCCTCAGTTCTAGTGATTCTTGTGCTTCAGGCTCCCGAGTAGCTGGAACTACAGGTGTGCATCACAACGGCGGCTAATTTTTGTTTGTTAGTAAAGATGGGGTTTCACCATGTTGGCCAGGCTGGTCTTGAACTCCAGCCTCAAGCGATCCACCCGCCTCAGCCTCTCAAAGTGCTGGAATTATAGGCATGAGCCATTGCACCCAGCCTCTGCATTCCTTTCTAACAAGTCCCCACGTATAGCTGCTGCTGCTGGTCCAGTGACCATGCTTTCAGAACATCTGTTTTAGAGTAAATCACCTTGTCCTGCCCACCCCCCTCCCCACCTCAATGAATACAGCAGGCTCATACTCAAGAGGGCCTACTTAAACCTGAGCTGGAGGGATGGTATTGGCTTACCTGGCAATGGCGAGTCACTTGACACCGGCTTGCTTCTGTGCCTCGACTCATTCTTGGCTCATTTTCTAACTTATTCTTGGTCATTGTTGCTGTGGCTGAAGATCAGAAAAAAGGAATTAATGGTATGCAAGGCATGGGTAAGTGGCAGCAATGGCCATCAGAAGGGCAATCTCCCTGCACCACCCTCTTCTTCCTCAGCGTCAGACATTCCTTTCATGATTGTTCTATTTCTCTACGCCCCATTCATGTGTGTTTTGCAGGACACAAAGCCACACTTCTGCAAAGTCCTAAAAGTGTTGTGAATGACATCCAGAACACTTTGTCATTTTCCTCTGTGCTCCCTGAGCTCCCCCCAGTACCCACATTGCTAACTGAGAGTCAGAAGAACTTTCCACACAGGAAAGATGCCAGCCCTGGAGAGGAAATGGAACAAAAAACATTTGCTGATGTAGGAGCATGAGGACAGCCTCCAAACTGAGGTCAGCATCGCGCCCCAGGGGCACAGCCTCAGAGCCACCCCGGCTCCTTCCTCCATGCCCTTCATCTGCCCCAGGGACTAAATAGACGGCTTTTACCTTGAGTTCCTTGCCAAATGTCTGCCCTGTTTTCCATAGTCGGCTAGGGCTGATCATATCTGCACAGGAAGAAGGGGGCTCATTCTCAGAGGGCTAAAGGCATATATATGCGTGACTGTGTGAAGCAGTGGAAGAAGGGGTTGTGTTTCTTTGGACAAAGCCTAAAAGTATTATATATATATTTATATATATATATGTGTGTGTGTGTGTGTGTGTGTGTAAACACTGTGACAAAATATTCACTTCCTTACCAAGACCTGGATCAGATTTAATCATTCAAAATAGCTACACTTTAATAAAGTTGTTGGCGTGGGGCCTGGATCACTGCCTGGCCCTCCGAAGGTGCTCATAAATATTGATTGAATGAATGAATGTATTCATCCCAGGATTATCAGATTTGAGAGGCTCTGATATGATCCTGCCTACTCTCATTTAAACTGAGTTTTTTCCTATTTCTTTTAATTTTTCATTTTTTAAAGTTCTCAGATGAAGCATTAAACAAACCCTCTTCACCCTGCAGCTGGCTGCCAGGGGACAGTGGAGTGGTCACTCAGCAATGCACAAATTTCAAAATTCCCCAGGCATGGGCTTCCTGTCCATTTGGAACCCAGTCAGCCCTCCACTCCATTGCATCCTGATATGGTCTGCCTCTGTATCCCTAGCCAAATCTTATCTTGAATTGCAATCCCCACATGTCAGGGGAGGGACCTCATGGGAGGTGATTAGATCATGGAGGCAGTCCCCCTCATGCTGTTCTCATGGTAGTGAGTGAATTCTCATGAGATCTGATGGTTTTATAAGGGGCTTTTTTCCCTTTGTTTAGCACCCATTCTCTCTCCTGCCACCCTGTGAAGAGGTCCTTCTGCCATGATTGTAAGTTTCCTGAGGCCTCCCCAGCCACGCGGAACTGCGAGTCTGTTAAACCTCTTTCCTTTATAAATTACCCAGTCTCTGGTATTTCTTCATAGCAGTATGAGAATGGACTAATACACCCCCAGTCCTACCCCCACCTTCTGATGGCTCCCCCAATGGGATGCAAGCATCCAGGGCTACCTGCCTTTCTCTGGATGTTTATATGTCCAGGAATCTGCAAGCTGTTCTGTAACGACTGTGAAGGCATCCCTCCCCTTGTAGATTTCTGCATCTAGGGTCCTCTGCCAGTCTCTAGGCCTCAGGAGATTTGGGGCTTGAAGAACAACCAAAGATGGGCCAAGGATGGAGACCAGGGGTCAATAAAGAGCAGATGAAAGATGTTTTAAAAAGATTGATTTCAGCACCAATATGTAAAAGCCAACCTGCCTTGTCAGGGCCACAGGTTGGAAAGATGCACTTCCAGCTATGCTTCTTTTCATGCCTGATTCACCTTGTTTATTGATCTCTCTATGCCAGCTCCAAGGGGGATGCCACAGAAGTTGAGGGATAGGCCATTTCCTTAAGGAACTCACCTTCTCCCTGGGGAGGTAAAGCCATCTTACTTAAAATAGCTAAATAATATGATGATGTGGCATAGGCTGAACAAATAACTCTGCAATATATCATGATATAATAAGTATTGTTTATATTCATGTCACATTTTTCTAGTTTACATTAAAATAAACTCATAACTATTCACAAAAATACTACAATTTGTTTGTGTATGTAAAACCGTGTCAATTACCCTCCCACTGCCCTGCCCCCATGGGACGTACTCTTTTTTGTGGGGATGTTGTTACAGGCCAATGGCCATGGAAGGATTTCCCATGTGTTGCTCTAGCAGATGACTGTTGTCTCCCAGCCAGGCAGAGCAGAGCGGGGGCACAGCTCATGCTAGATGGGGTTGGGCTGCGCTGCCTGTCTGGATTACATGGCCCAAAGGCACAGCCCCAGGTTTCCCTCTTTTTTCCCCCTTGAGACAGAGTCTCTCGCTCTGTCGCCCAGGCTGGAGTGCAGTGGCACAATCTTGTCTCACTGCTGCCTCTGCCTCCTGGGTTCAAGTGATTCTCATGCTTCAACTTCCTGAGTAGCTGGGACAATAGGCACATGCCACCATGCCTGGCTAATTTTTTGTGTTTTTAGTGAGATGCGGGTTTTCACCATGTTGGTCAGGCTGGTCTTGAACTCTTGACCTCAAATGATCCATCCATCTCAGCCTCCCGAAGTGCTGGGATTGCAGACGTGAGCCATTGCGTGCTGCCTCTTACTGAGCTCTGATGCCAAGGTTATTTCTCAGGGCAGAGCCCTAGAAAATGGTAAAGTGGACAGGCAGTCCATTCGTCAAGTCTACCAAGGCTGGGGTCCGCCTCCTGCCCTCCCGTTCTGACCCTTTGCCTGCACAAATGAAAGGCAGTGCAACTCCTTTATTCTCTGCTAGCTCTTTCCACATCAGATCTAGCTCATGGCCCAGCTTCCTTGGGGAAAGAAGATAAATACGAAGCTCCCAGCAGGTTTCTGAGTCAACCAGCCAAGGCTGCTGTGGAGGGAAATTATGGCTGCTGACCCACTCCTAGCTGAGGAGTGGAAGCCACAGCAGACTCCCTGAACAAAAGGAAGGAGCTCACATCCGTGACCCCCTCCCAGGGCTGACCAGGTATGAAAACATTCCCCCAGAAACCCTGTACAGACAAACAGGACAGAGTGTGCTACAAACATTGTATTTTGAAGCAATATCCACCCCAAAGAATTTCACAAGCAGGTGAGTAAACAAATCAGTCAAACATTTGACACTTCACAGGATCAATGAACAAGGTTAATCTAAGTTCTCAAATGTTGAACATTTTTCAATAAATATTGATTTTGTTTACATATCTTCAATCCACAAGTATTAATAAGTCTTAGAAGTATTATTGAAGACTGAGAATCAATACATTTTATTTATTATTTGACAGATGTGTACCAAGGTGCCATTAACCTGAATAATGTTATATAAAAGTCCAGCTCTGCCCTTTCAGAAATGGTCACAGTATCATCCTTGCTTGCATGCAATGTCAAAATCTGGATGCTCTCTGCAGTGAAGACACATGCTGTCTTCCCTGGGCTTGCCTTCTTCCTTTCAAAAAATGTATTTATGGGCAAAGAAGAGAAAGAAAACCACAAGCAACTATGGAAGTGTGAGCTCAAAGTACCATCCAGCTAGAAGCTGTCCTATAAGTCCCTGCAATGACCACTAGGGGCCTGAGGGCTGGGTATCAATGGGGTTGACCAGAGGTAATCCCACTCTCTAGAACCAGACACAAGGGCGTTACTGCCAGGAGAAGCCCCAGTCTGCGTTCTAGTGTAGACAATTGACAAACTTAGCTCATTGGTATGGGAGTTGCTAGTTCCTCGCAGAGCTTATGACGTGTGAAGGCTCATGCCAGTGGGTGTAGGCACTAGGTTAGTGCCACCAGATCAAACACTGATGCCCAGTTCAATGTGAATTTTAGATAAACAACCATTTCTTAGCATAAGCATTCCATACTTAGCAAGTATTCCATACTTGGGATATACCTATGCTAAAAAATTATTTATTGTTTATCTGGTATTGTTTATTAAATTGAGCTGAGTGCCTTGTCTATTTTCACTTGCTAAATCTGGCGACTGTACACTAGGTGGCTTGGGGTCATTCTGGGACACATCCAGGGTGCTGGTAACAAGCATCCAGCCTGGCCAGGCCTCCCCAGACAGTGGGGGAAGGGTAGTACCACTGGTCAGGTGGCCACTTGAGTGACCTCCCAGATAATGGGCCCATTTGATCACGCCGAGAGTGAGATGTCATGGTGCTGGGATTTCATTTCAGACACAGGAAGCATTTCAGTTGGATAAAAATAAACACCAGCCAAATTTAATGTGAAGATTAAGGTTGGTAAAGTGAGTCTAGAGGCTTTACATCAAATGTGTAATCAGTTCTTGGTTTGAGGCTGCAGATGTCAAACATTGAATAAAAGAAGGACTTGAAAGAGAGGATTCTCACTATTAACTTGATTTCCCCTGTGAATTGGGAAAGACTATCATTATTTTACCTGAAATGCAGAACATACTCATTCCAGCTGGAAGAATGTCAAGGACCCAGCAGGACACATCTTGTTAACACAGGCTGGAAACACAGACAGTGCCCTGGGAGGGTGGGCTGGGACAGCCAGCAGGGGCAAGCCTCAGGCAGAGCTGAACAGTCTATAAGGGCCATGAGACGGGCGGTCTGTGGGGGGAGGGGAGAGCGCAAGGATACACAGCACCTATAAGAGGTGGGAGTGTGTGTGTGTGTGTGTGCGCGCATGTGCACATGTGAGAATGTGAGTGTGTGAGTGGGTGTGAAAGAGAACAAGAGAGCTTGTGTGTGAGCATGTGAGTGTGTGTGTGTGTGTAGAGAGACAGAGAAAACGAGAGTGTGGTGAGCATGTGAGTGTCAGTGTATGAGAGAGTGTGAGTGTGTGAGAGAGCGTGTGTGTGTGTGTGTGGGTGGGTGTGTGTGGTGTTGGAGGCACTCTGGAGCATGCAGAGTCCATCATGAGTATGCAGCAGGGTCCAAGCATGCTCAGACTTGGGGGGCGGAGAGATCTGGGGATCAATAACCCAGGGGGAAAGCTGGGTCTGCTGCCATGGCCTGTGCACAGCAGGGACCCTCCTGGGAGCAGGCAGGGACTGTCTGAAGGGTTGAAGTCTCAGGCTCAGAAACAGGGGTTTATTACCCTGGGAGAAGCCTGTCAGATGATTGGGGCCCAATAGGAAGTGGTTGGGGCCTGTCTGGTTGGCTGGGGCCTGCCTGACACCTGACCAGGCATGAAGGGACAGTGAGGGCAGGAATGAAGTGGCCAGGGAAGGCCAGGAAGGCATCTCTGGGTGGACAGAGCTGCTGGGAGCTATGCTGTCTGGCATAGGCTGTTATTATATAGGATGGAAATTTAGCTCCCACCTCTACCTGCTGTTGGCCAATCAGCCAGATGTCTCCCATCAATACTAGGGTTGACAGCTGGCTCTCGCACCAACCTCTGTGTTACTTTGTATGAATCATGTCTTTTCTCAGAAGCTGCTTTCTCATCAGCCCAGATGACAGGACCCAGAGAGTTAGAGTTTGGTGTGCTTGGGGAAGTCACAGCCTCTCTACTGGATGGGCTGGCTGATCACAGCAATTGGCATGGATCGGCAGGCAGTCCCTGCACCTAGGATGTCTCCACGCAGGATCGCCTGCCTTGGCCCTGCACCCTCACGACGGTGCCTGAGACTCGGCCACACATCACACCAGTCCTGCCTCATCTTTCTCAGTGTTTAATCAAGGGAGTCTGAAAGTGAAAATGACTGGCAAGAAAAGTGAAACTGCCTCTCCTCCCTCCCTGGGGGAAGGGACAAGGAGCAAGCAGCAAGCATGAGTGGCGGAGGCAAAGGTTACCTTGTGCCCCTTGAAATGAAAACCCAGAGGAACTTTGCAACTTCCTCATTCCTAGTCTCATCAGCTGTTCCTGAATGGCTCTGGTTCCTGGAACACAGCAGGCCCCAAAGGCTGTCATGAGAGCACTGTCAGCCAGGTGACCCTGGTGGCCTGCCCCACCCATTCTGCATGAGGGCCAGCTGAGCTGCTGTAGGCAAAGAGTGGCTGCACAGAGCAGCCATGTGCAAAATCACATAAACACTTGGGCATGCGTGGCCACGCACAGGATCACACACGCTTGTGCACATGTATCCATCCTCAGGTGTACACAGCTGGAGACACCCTCCCCCACAGCTCTCCAGCACCACACACACACACAGCTCTTCCCAGGTACAAGCTCACACAGACACACACAAACTTGCTTTCCCTGCAGCCCTGCCTGCGTAGCATCTCTCCTGGCTCAAACACACAGGCGCCCATGGCCACGGAACATACCACACTCTTGCACATACACCTTTTCCTGTCCACACACATGCCCAGTTGCCCAGTTCACAGACACACAGCCAGCTGTGGAGCTTCACTGCTGACATCAACCCACAGGGCTGCTGCTGTGACTCGATGTCAGCAGTGAAGCTCCACAGCTGGCAGTGTGTCCTCTGGACAGGAACACCAGCTTCTCCTCCACTCCAGTCTGGAAAGGGCCTCCACCACCTCCCCGTAGGAGAGCAGTGTCCCATAACTGCATTTTGTTCAGTTTGCCCCAAAGGCAAACTTGAGTGCAAAAGAGCACTTGAGATCCAGGCCCTTCAAAGCTCAAGCCAACCATTTGCCCGCTGCTTTTCCCATGTGGGTTTAAATGGAGAGTGGCTACCTGGGCTCTGTGTATTGACAAAGTTTTCATTTCTGTGCTGGAGAGGCTCTTTCAAGCTGCAATAAACACAGGCACACTCAAGTTACTTTGAGTCACGAATGTTTATTGTAAAGGAGAAAGGAGAGACAGACAGATAGGCAGGACACCATCAATGCAGTTAGGACTCGTGGTTCAGGATTCATTCAAAGGCAGCCTTAACAATGACAATAGCAGGCAGCTGTTGAGCTCTTTCTCTTCCTGGGTGCTAGGCATGGCCCCAGAAGCTCTGTGTGCCTTATGCTGGATGCTCACAGCAGCCTTATGGAATAGATTATCATCATCATCATCATCATCATCCTGATTTGAGGAGGAGGAGGACATCGCAGCTTAGAGAGGTTTGTAACTTGCCCAAGTCCCACAGCTCAAGTTCAGGGCTGGGGTGCAAACCTAGCTGTCAGGAGCCCATCAATGTACCCCAGGAAAACGCTCTGCAGAGGAGACCGCTCCATCTTGCTACTGCCCAGACACTGGCATCCACGGCTCCCCCCCCGGGGGATCTATGATTCTCCTGACACAGCTTCCCTCTGGCTCTCTCTCTGCTTCCTGCTTTTCTCTCTGCGTCTCACTCTCTGTGTCCCCCATTCAAAACTCCCTGAGAAGACCTTCAGGGTCAGTTGGATTCCAGCCAGTGTGGAACTACTCTGAGGTAAAGGACATAAAACACTTGCCTAACTAAACCCGCGTGCCAGGGGCTGCCTCACCAGCTAGTGGCTGCCTTCGGGTGGGACAGTCAGGTGCTGTCCGGGCAACAGGTCACAGTCCATATAGGAGCCTGTGGGTGGAACAGACAGCTGCAGACCCCGGAATGTCTGGTGTGCTTTCAAATGCGGTTACTGGATATCTGTACTGAACATATTTCTTATGTTCCTGACTTTGTAAGATTTATCTAGTACATATAATTGAACTTTTAAAAATCGGTGCGGATTGTATGACTCCCAGGATATCATTCTGAATTCCAACTGGATCAGGCTAGAAAAGTTGGAAGTATGGAGAGCTAGTTTGTGGTGACAACCAGGAAATTCCCTAAACATCTTTTAAAAGTACATTCCTGCTTGGTTATTTGCCCTCGTGTTCATGTGGAGGCAACAATGAGAAGGAAAAGTCCCTGGCAGTGGACTCCAGGGAACTTCGGCTTCGTGGTGGAAGATGCAAATGCAGGCAGGCCCTGGCAGATATGGCTCCCTGCTCCCTGGAACTTCCAGGCACACTGCTGAGAACCATCTGCCCTGGGGGGGGCTTCCAGGGACTCCTCAGACACGTGAGCCCCAGGCCAGCTCCCTCATTACCTCCCTTCCCGGGAGCCGCCTCCACGGATAGAGGACAGAAGATGGATTCTCCGGCCGCTCCAGCCCCACAACACCCACAAACACAGGCTGCTAATCCACTCCTGGAACTGTCAGGAAAAGCCCATTTTCATTTGATCCTTCGCACAGATAGATTAGAGGCCATAGACCCTGACGTCTGAGCATTGTTCAGCTTCTGTTAGAAAACATCCATATTTAGGGCGATCGGGAGAAGCACGAAGGAGGGAGCAAAGGTTGAAAACACTGACAGAAAAGACTCGACCAGGACTGGACATTCACACCCAAAGCTAAAGTCTCAAGTCTGAGCGCCAACTTACGTCAAAAAGGATTCCCTGTGGACCTGAAACACACAAGCCAGCAGCTACTGGGGAGTGAATCCTTTTCCAGGATCATCAGCTCCTTTTGGGCTCATCCCCCACACGCTGACTGAGCTTGGGTGGCTGACCTTTTGTTTTCTTATACGTGGGAGGCAATTGAGAGCAAGGCTGTGGGGCTGGAATTCAAACCCCTCTCCCCACGGTCTCAGGGTGTGTCCATGTGGGGCTGCCAGATACACAAGAAAGGAGAGAAGAGCTGGGGACGTTGACTGTGGATTTCAGGAAACCTGGGTCCTCCCTTTTTCCTAAATCAGGACGCAGTCAAATAAGGAGATTGCCTCAGACCATGTGCTGCAGCTTGACAGTTACATGACAATAGACCAAAACCCACAGTTACTCCAGGCAAGCCTAGATTTTTAAGGGGAGTGTATGCGGGTGGCCTTATTTTACTGAGAAAAACTTTGTTTTGTTTATATTTTTCCCCTTACTTTGCAGAAGAAATAAGATCCTTTCACCATGGTTGCACATTATTTCTGCTTCATCACTTGACTTGGAAACTCTTCCAAAAGGGTTGATCTTCACAGTGTTGACATGTCCGTCTTGGTCTCCTGACCTTTAGCCTATATTGTTGGCCAAAGCTGTTTAAAGGGCCCCCTGTGGTCTGAAAGGAAGCTGGGGTCAGGTGATTCTCGGAGAGGCAAGAGGACACCACCCCATCTCATGACTAATCAAAACTCAGCTCAGAACAGGAGGATCTAGGGCTGAGCAGCTGCAGCAGAGATGATCCCTGAGTGGAGAAGTGAGTCTGGCCCTGGCCTGCAGCCTCTCGGAGTTCTGTGCCCTCACAAGGGTGATCTGAGCATCTGTGGCTCGGAGTTGATCACTTGACACAAGCAGATCTCCCAACCCGAAAAAGCCAGCATGTCCATACAAGACATCCAGAGCACGAGGAAGGAGGAGGGAGTTTGGGCTGGGCCCTGGGCCCTGGGTGCCTGCTCAGCCATATTCAGAGAATATAGCCTTCTTCTCTCTTCTGCCAGTGGAAAAAGGAGAGAAGAAGCTACATTTTTCCTCTCGATCAATGTGACTAGGACCCTTCCAGTGACCTCCTGCTTGTGCAACATGGTGTGTTCCTGAGGGTCTCTGCTTAGGGACAGCCTAAGGTGCTATGGGGACTCGTCTTGAGCTACCAGGTCTTTCAGGCTGAGGGAACCAACTGGAAATCTCCAGGACCAGGGAGGCAGGGGCTGGACCACAGGGACTGGATGTTCGAAGCAAAGGTGTGTGCAGAGGGGTCTGAGTGGGAGAAGAGTGAGCAGCATGGTTCTCTGGGCTTGCTGACATCTGCTGGGTTCCATCCAGCGCTACTGTATTAGTTTCCCGGGGCTGCCATAACAAAGTACCACCAACTGCATGGCTTCAAGCAAAAATGTATTGTCTCACAGTACTGCAGGCTGGAAGTCCAGAATTGGGGTGTTGGCAGGATCCATTTCTTTTGGGCCCTCTCTATTTGACTGGTTGATGATCACTTTCTTCCTATGTCTTCATGTTATCGTCCTTCTGTGTGTGTCTGTGTCCAAAATTCTTCTACTTATATGGACAGCAGCCATGCTGGATTAGAACCCACCCTAATGACCTCATTTTAACCTAATTACCTCTGTAAAGACCCTATCTTCAAATATGGTCACATTCTAAGGTGTACTACAGGTTAGGACTTCGATGTTTGCATTTCGGGGAAACACAATTCGGCCTGTAACATCTGCCTAGAGCAGAAAGCATCTTATCCCAAACGAGCAGCTTTGCAGCCCTGCTGCCAGCCGAAGCCGTGTCACCCACAAAGGCACAGTCCTATACTGCTCACAAAGCATTTTCACTTGTGATTTCTCCTTCAATCTCTCTGACCCCCTGAGGTCAGCAGAGAAGACATTCTTGTCCCATTTTCAGATAAGAAGAAAGAGTTCCTGAGAGGTAAAGTATGTGGCCTCGAGTCCCACTGCCGGGAAGTGAGAGAGCTGAGCTGAGACATAGTGTCTCAGTCTGTTTTCTCTTGAGATAACAGAGTACCAGGCTGGGTAATTCATAAAGAAAAGAAGTTTATTTCTTATGGTTCTGGAGGCTGGGAAGTCCAAGAGCATGATGCCAGCATCTGATGAGGGGCATCCCATGGCACAAGGACAGAAGGTGGAAGTGGGCATGTGAGACAGAGAGAGGAAACTGGCTGAATTCATCTTTTTCATCAGGAGCCCATAACTGTGATAGTCAGCATTAATCCATTCACCCTCATGACTTAATCTCTTAAAGGTCCTGCCTCTCAATATACTTGCTTTTGGGATTATGCTTCCAACACACAAATCTTGTGGACACAATCAGGCTATAGCACCCAGTCTCCTCACTCCTCCCACAGAGCTCTTTCAAATTCACTGGGTCTGGACCAGAATATTCCCTCCCACCCCCAGTGAGGGAAGAAAATGTTTCATCTGAGCGCTTCCCATCCAAATCAAGTGTGCGGACACTCTGCTTGTCCTGTTTAATTTGCCAGAGCTTTATTACATAGCATTTATTTGTTAAATAAATTTGCTGCTCTCTGATGTTAGCCCCAGTCTGCTGCTGTGGGCCAGGCACTCTGCTAGGCACTTCATCTGCATTATGTCTCATAGTAATCCAGTGAAATCATTTTGTGGATGAGAAAGTGGGAACATAAGGAGGTAAAATAAAGCAGCTAGTCAGTGCTGAGGGGGGTAAACTGAACTCAGATAAGAATAAGTTAGAATCCCTTATTCTTTGCAGGTATTCTTATTCCTATTCTAAGAATAAGTTAGAATCCCTTGTTCTTTGCCTTCAATAAATTTATTGATTCAATAAGTGTCTATTAAAGATAGCTTTATGCTAAGCACTGTTGAAGGCTATTCCAGATGCTTAGGATGAATCGGTCTGCAAAACACACACTGGTCCCTAGCCTTGGGGAGCTTATATTCTACCAGGAGGAGACAAATAATAAATATAATAAGTAAGTAAATTACATTACATATTAGAAAGTGAAAAGTGCTGTGGAAAATGCAGGTGCAAGGCAGGGCTGATCAGAAATGCCGAGGGTGAGGGAAAGTTGCAAAGGGTGGTTAGGAAGTCCTCATGGAGAAGGTGACATTTAAGTAGTGGATTAGGAGCCCAGAAACCTGCATTCCTTTATCAACTCCAGCTTAGTTTCTCAGTGTACTTGAAAAATGACTTCAACCAGGCTCGGTGGCTCATGCCTGTAATCCTAGCACTTTGGGAGGCTGAGGTGGGTGGACCACTTGAGCCCAGGAGTTGGAGACCAGCCTTGCTATGTAAAGACATAGCGAGACCCTGTCTTTAAAAGTCAAAAAGTTATATGAATCTGGTAGTGTGTGCCTGTGGTCTCGGTTGAGAGGCTGAGGCAGGTGGAATTCTTGAGCCCAGGAGGTGGAGGCGGCAGTGAGCCATGATCAGTCTACTTCCCTCCAGCCTGGGCAAGGGAGACCCTGTCTCCAGAAAGAAAGCCAGGACCTAAGGGAGGTATCCAAGGAGCAAGGGTACCCAGAGACAGAGCCTGGCCTCCCATACTTGCGGATTGTCTCTCTAGAAATGCACTCTCCTCCATAACTCTGCTCCCCAGAAGGAGTCACAGAGTCCCTGATCCCTGGAAAGGAGGCCTTCCAGGGCAGAGCTGTGCCATTCCATCTTAATGTTTCTGGTGCCCGCAGAGTGCCTGGCCCTGGTGTCAGCTTGTACATGCTTATTGAACCACATGGCTGGGAGAACAAAGGGAAACTTTTCCCTTCTACAGTTAGGAACCCTCTTCTACTTTCTTCCCAGAAGGCACACCAGAGGCCCTGAGTCACATGAATAGGATTTGCGGTCCTTTACCATCAGCTGGAGGGCGCTTTCCCAGTCCGTAATGACCACTCCCAGGGACTGGGAGAGTTTCCTTTCCCTGGCTCTCACCTCTGGCCTGTGATTCCTCAGAGAAGGAAAAAGCAAAATGACGTCTGATTCAGTAACGCCTTTCAAGAACTTTCCCTCAGCTTTCCACCCAGTAATCTTGCCAGTTAGCTCTTATCATCCCCTACTTTATAGATGAGGAAAGGGGGGGCTCCAGAGAGAAGACAGGAGCCGGTTTGAACCTACCACCTCTGACGCCACTGCAGCCTCCCTGCAAGGAGGAAGTTCTGTTGAAGAGGGAGCGGCACCCTTGGTGGCATTGTACAAGGGCTTGAGGGACTCTGCCCCTCACTTAGGGGTCCCCTCGCTGGGCACTGCCCTTGCACAGGCCTCTTTTCACCCCTGCAAACCTATGTAAGACATTGTGTCCTAGGTGGACTATCACCCCTCTGACCCACCTGCCAAGCATCCCATGCTGGCCTGTTCTCTCATGTGAACCCCACATCATAAGGGCCCTAAACGGCCTCCCCTCCCACCCCAGCTGTGTGCAGGACTGCATGGAAGCTCCTTCTGAAGACCCCAGTTCTGCTAAAACATTCCTTTGTCTTCTTGTCCAATAAGCATGGGTGGGCACCGCCACGGTGTCTGGCCAGCACAGACATCACCCACTGTCCCAGCCCTCCTGCAGCCAGAGTAAGTCAACAAATCACCCCCAAGAGAGTCACTGTGGCCATGAGGAGTGCTGCAGAGAAGCCCAGGGCCTAGGACAGAGGGACCAGCCCTCCAGGGGGACCATATGGGCATCCAGGGGAGTGAGGGGAGAGCTGGGGCTGAGGGATGTCCCAGGCAGAGGAGAGAGGGGACAGAGGCATAATGGAAAGAGAGGCTTGTGTGCTGAGGGAAGGCCAGGAAGACCAGAGGATGTCTGGAGGAAAGCAGAACAGGAATCTGCGAGCCGTGGACACCAGCAGAGAAGCCGGCCAGTGGCTGGGCCCAGGCATGGGGGAGCAGGCTGTGGTGTGGGGTCCAGCAGCGGCCTTGTTGTGTGTGTGTTGGGGAGGAGTCGGGGCTTGGAGGCCGCATGGCAGATCCCAAGAGCTCTGCCTGTCAGACAGGAGGCTGCTGGTGCCCCACCCAGTTTATCTCACAGTTTATCTGCGGTGAAGAATTTCTGCCTCCATCAAAAACTCTCGGTGGACTGTGGCCCGGGCCTTTGGTGTGCTGGGAGTTTTTGACCGAGGCGGAAAGGCGGAGCCCTGGAATGACCTCTGTCTCCTGCAAGGCTCAGGAGCTGAAGCTCATTCTTTCCAGTGCCAAAGCCCTGCTGAAGGTGAGGGCGGGCAAGACCCAGAGCCGGGCAGGGCTGCTCAGAAGCATCCACTTCCCTTAGGATGGTTCCCACAAAGGCCTGGACTCTCCCCAGAGTCTCCTCCATCCTCCCTGGCATCCTTTCCTGATAAGGAGAGGAAGGCCTCTGAGGCCAGGGTCAGCTACAAGCACACAGCCAGGAAAGTGCCAGCTCATTGCTTCCTGGGCAGAGCCCTGCCAAGAGTCCTGGAAGCCGGAGCCTTTCAGGAAACTTTGCCATTGGTTTTGGAAACCCAGCCAGCCTCCGCATAAGAGCCGGGCACACATGCCTGCGTTGAGAGGGAAGTTGCTGTGGGTGGAGGGGGCGGAGCCTGGGGGTAAAGCTACCAGGCAGGGTCCTGGGTGTGGGGAGGGCACCAGTCTCAGAGGGACCTCACCCTTGAGCACCACTCACTCTCAAGCCTCTGGGGCCTGGTCCATAAGATGAAAACCACAGCCACTCTGCCAACGCCCATGGAGAGGTCTGAGACAGTAGGAGGAAGGAAGGTGCTTTCCAACTGTGAAGGGAGACTCCCCTAGTCCCGTTATCCTGGAGAGAGACACTGAGGTGAGCCAGGGACCACAGGCATCAACGTGAAGCTCCTCCCTGCCTGGGGCCCTCAGAGACCCGCGGCGCCAGGAGTCAGGCGAGGGCTGATGGAGACTTCCTCCACACCAGTGCCCTTGATTCTGAACCCCAGTGCCTGGGTTCTCCACAGATTGACTGTGAGCACTGAATGCCCCTGTCACGCCAAGACTTGGGCTTGCATTTGGGCTGGTGGTTCTTAGCTGGATCCATCGAGCATCTTCCGTGGGGGCAGGGTATGCACACACGAGCATTCCGGGAGTTGAGACTCTCCCCGGGGTGAGGGAGGCACAGAGAGCCCGGCCTCAGGGCCCTGGGGGGATCCGTGTGTGGGTGTGAGGACACCACTTAGAACAATTCCCAGGCGGTTTCCACTGCCCTCTGCACTCTGTTGGTTTGCTTCCGTGGACTCTTTCTTGTGGTCAGTGAGTTCTCAGGGGTGTGGGCCAAGCTTCATTCTCCTTAGAACTCAGAGTGTGGGTCACAGAGCAGGGCTTCTGCATCTGTTAGGAGGATGAACAGAACAAACTCATGAGGAACTCTCAACCCAAGCCTCTTCCACCTTTGTCTCCAGCACCTAGCGCAGCACCTGCCATGTAGCAAGTGCTCAATAAATACCTGCTTGTTATTTGCTCCCCCAGTAAACCCTGCTCCACAGACAGGCTATTACTACCGGACATTTCCCAAATATGCCTCTTGTTTTCCAGCTTCCTAGCCCTGTTCCTTCTGCCTCGGGGAAAGCCCCTCTTCTTCCCAAGCCCCTCTTACCAATGAGCATTTGGAGCATCCTTCATGGACCTCCTCTTCTGGGCTGACTTCTCTGACCTGTCCAACCCAGACCCAACACCACCCCGAGTAAAGACCCCCAAAGACATTCCTCGGTCTCACTCGACAACTTCCTGAATCTCAGTGTTCACTCACACCCCTCAGCCCCAGCCCTTTCCCAGGCCCTCACCGCAGTCTTAGCACCTAACTAGTGTACCAGTATACGTGCCAGCAGGTGATGGCCAGCAGTTTGCAGAGACGCATAGGCATGCATGTGCCCGCTCTGACATGCAGGGGTACATAGTGTCAGTGCACACACGCACACGCTGATTTTCAGGAGACATCAGGCTGGCTAATAGAAGTGAGAGGCACTCGACAAGTCACCTGCCTCCAGTAGAAAGTAAGTGGTGATTTTAGAAGAGCACAGAGCTGGCTCTAGGAAGCCTAGGCAGGTGGCCTTGGAAAAATCACCTCACTGAGCCTCGGTTCCCCCATCTGTAAAATGAAGGCATGGGACCAGGTGAGCTCTAAGGTCTCTCTCAGTACCAGAGGTCTGACACAGGGAAATGGGGTGATGGCATCATAAGAATGGAACTCCCCAGGCCAGGCACAGTGGCTCACACCTGTAATCCCAGCACTTTGGGAGACCAAGGCGGGCGGATCACCTGAGGTCAGGAGTTCGAAACCAGCCTGGCTAACGCGGTGAAACTCCATCTCTACTAAAAATACAAAATTAACTGGGCGTGGTGGCAGGTGCCTATAATCTCAGCTACTTGGGAGGCCGAGGCAGGAGAATTGCTTGAACCTGAGAGGCGGAGGTTGCAGTGAGACGAGATTGGCCCATTGCATTCCAGCCAGGGCAACAGAGTGAGACTCGGTCTCCAAAAACAAAAAACAAAATAAAACAAACACTGGGATTCCCAGTGACTGTGTGGAGAAGGGAAGGAGAGAAGAGGCTTGGCGCACCTGTGAAAGGTGGCCAGCGGTGTCTCTGTGCTCCAGGCTCCCTGGGCCCTTCCATCCTGCTAGTCCCGGGCCAGGCCCCCGCTGAGAATCACCCAGCAGCTGAAGAGACAGCCAGCAGATAGTTGTTGGAGACACCTCCCTGTCAGGACTTTGCCTCGTTTTACCTTGTCTGTTACAGATCTCCTGGGGTGTGGTGAGTAGGGGCCCGTGATCAGCTGTCCCACTGCATTTCAGGCAGATTTCCTGAGGAGCAAGCCCTGGAGTCGGTTCCCAATTTCAGAGAAGAGAGAACAAATGGATTCCAGGGAAGGGCTTCTCTTTCAAGAACATTAAAGTCAGCCGCTATTTCTGCAGCCTGCAGACCACCTCCCTCCCCTAGCAGCTGCTCCCCTGGGGGGGGGCGGCACCCCTCACCCTGTCCTTGGAAGCCGGGTCCCAGAATGGCCCTCTCAGTTCCAACCGGCAGCAATTCCAGCTGGGATTCTCCATCTTGGACTTGCTCCCGGGAATTTCTGGAAGCCTCCAATGGTGCAAACAGATTGTTTTCATTATGATTATTCTGGGTTTAGCCTACCGGCCCTGTATCCCCGAGATTATGGTAGCTTTCTTAGCACCGCGGGGGGCCAGGGGCCTTTCTTTCCTTCTGCTCACCACCTGAATTAGTCTTTATTTTCCTCAGTCCAACCCCAGCCCCTGTCTTGAGAGGCCTCCAGCCTTCCACACACCCTCCTTGCCTCCTCTAGGCTATGTCTGAGGAAGCTGAAGAGTCTGGGGACAGCAGAGAAGCCTCCAACGCCCTGCCCTCTGCCCCAACCTGTGACCCTGATGAAATCCTCTCTCTCTCTCTCCAAGCCTCCTCCCAAAGGGCTTCGGGGGCTCTGCCAACATTTGCTTTGAATGTATTTTACCGTGAAGATTTTCCTATTCAAAATTGTAATAAAAACAACATAGCCACGCAGATGTGTTACGTATAAATTTTAGTATAATAAAAGCTACCAACACATTAACTTGGACCACTGCACGAATTAGGTTTTTTTTGTTTGTTTGTTTTTGAGCAGCACTTAGAATAAAACTTCTATTTAATTAGAGGTGGTCCTGGGAATAATCCGGAGAGCTGATTAAAAATAAAATTAGGCTGAGCACAGCGGCTCCCACCTGTAATCCCAGCACTATGGGAGGCCAAGGCAGGCGGATCACCTGAGGTCAGGAGCTCGAGACCAATGTGATGTACATGGTGAAACCCCATCTCTACTAAAAATGCAAAAATTAGCAGAGCGTGATGGTGGGTGCCTGTAATCCCAGCTACTTGGGAGGCTGAGACAGAAGAATTGCTTGAACCTGGGAGGCAGAGATTGCAGTGAGCTGAGATCACACCACTGCACTCCAGCCTGGGTGACAGAGCAAGACCCTGTCTCAAATAAATAAATAAATAATAAATAAAAGCATCTTACCAATTGTAAGTACTTCACCATGTGAAACAGGATTTCTTGATATTGCACAATTGAGGTAGATGGCAGTGGTTCTCAAGGGGGTGGTTTTGCCCCCATACCCCCGCCCCCAGGGACATTTGACAGTGTCTGGAGATAGCTTTGGTTTTTACCACTGAAGCTGTTACTAATTGCATGAAGTGGGTAGCAAGCAGGGATGCTGCTACCCATCCTTCAGGGCACAGAGCGGCCCCATGACAGAGAATTATCTGACCCCAAATGGTAATAGTACCAAGGCTGAGCACCCCGATATATGTGACTGGCTGAGCTGGTTGTTATTCAAGGCACTCCTGAGAGCCTGACCCCTCCGTGTGTCCACTCAGCCACCCCCTCAGCTTCAGGGAGACACAGCCCCTCAGGCTCACCTTCTGCATGGACAGAGGAGGTCGGTTTCTCCTACCACTAGAGTGTGCGCTGCACAGTGGCAGAGGTTTTGGTCTGCTCTGTGCCTGGTCCAAAGCAGATGCTCATTAAATACCCTTTGAATGAAAGTGAAACTTACTCCCAATGTCTTCCAGGGCCTGGAGGTTCTCCCTGTATTTGAAGGGTGGGAAGCGGTTAGGCTCTCCTGGGGAATCCTGGGAAGCTCTCTTCTCTGCTGCCCTGTTGCTCTTGGCTCAGCTGGACACGTCAGCTGTGCACAGAAGACTCGCTACTTCACAGGAACTTCTAGATATCACAGGCACCTTTCCTTCTCCAAGTCCTCTGGTCAGGGAGGGTCAGCCTGGACCTCTCCAGGAGCTGGCCTTGAGGCTTCCCATCTTTGAATGCTCCTCCCAGCATCCTATGTGCTGTGGAAGTCCACTCCTCACCTCAAGAGCCTCAGTCTGGTGGGCTCGGGGCTGGTGCTCAGGGACACATTAATCCACAGTGTCTAAGGCTAAGCAATACAAATTTCTAAGGTGCCTTCCCTTTCTGGGGCACAGGACAGGGCACTGGCAAGTCATGGGCAGAATCTACCTGTGCCTTTTGGAGCCTTCTAGGGTGACCGTCTTGACACAGCTGCCATGGTGACCATGCGGCGGCCTCTCTCCCCCAGTGTGCCAGGCCCCTGCTAGGCACCGCTAGCATAACAGTCAATGTGCTCATGGCTGACCCCACTGAAGTTCACAATTAGCCATTGCAGGGAAGGGTCATGTAGAGTTCTAAGCCCCCAAAGGCAAGTAGCCCAGCCCCGTAATGTTAGCCTCCTGGCAAAATTTGCTTCTTTACTCTTGGCCATCCAGGAACTATTAGTGGACAATGACTGGCGTGGTGGCAACTGTCAGAGTGGTGGGTTTAGCACACAGTCTTTACTCTGCTAGACCATGAGCTCTCTCAGGGCAAATGTTGTCCCATTGGTCCCTGAACTCCAAGAGGGAGCCTGTGAGTGTGTGCGGAAGGTCCTCGTACTGTGGTGCCAGGATGGCTGGTGCCCTACCAGGTGCTGGCACTGCCCTACCCTGGCCGAGGGTGGCTGTCACCATGAAGGCATACATGTTGGTCCACTCAGCTTTCCACCCTGGCCTCACTACTCCCAGACCTCAGACACATCGCTAATCTCTCCAAGCCTAGACTTCCTCAACTATCATGTCACCTACCTACTTTGTCAGCAGTGAGGACTACACTGGATTATCTGTGTGAGGTGCTTAGAACAGTGCCAGGCACATAGTAAGTCCTCAGCAAATGCTAGACACCACCAGTATTGCATTCCTGCCGAGTCCAGCAGCCTGCAGGTCAGCCCTGGCCAAAGGAGGACACTGGTCTGTCCCCCCCAGTTAGAAGGCCCTTTTATTTCTTTGAGTCCAGAGCCCCGACATGGTCTCTTAACGGAGGAGCATGGAAGCACCCCACCATGGGAGACAGGTGGTGCTGCTGAGTGTCGAGAGGAAAGCCCCATGCCACAATGTCAGGAGAATCTGAAACTGGAAGATCTGCCGCCTCCCTACACTGACAGATCCTACTCACAGGTCATGCCTGGGAGCGTGGAGCTGCTGTAGGCTCAGCCCTGAGCTCTGACTTAGGAGACAAGCCGCTCCTCAGTTGTCACAGCTGCTATTCAACCTGCAGAAGTCTTGGGGGAGGGGAGAATGGACTTCCCTGCCAGGACATCCAAGAGGAAAGGGTGCTGTTTACATTGCAGCAGGCCCTATTGTTTCAAAGGACACAGCGTTTCCCTGCTGTGGACATGTGGACACTTCCCACGACAATGGCAGGATTGGCTCAGAATTCCTCACGTCTCGCAGTGGAGGCTAGGCTAGCTGGGCAGCGTGTCTATAACAAAAGTCCTCACCAAATGAGCCATGTAGCGGAGCCTAAAAATTACCTTCCAGGATCAAATGTGAGAATTTTGGTCCAAATATGGCAACTGAGCTTCTATATTTGCTTCCAGGCGGGGCTCCTGCAGGATGAGAACAGGCTTCATCAAGCTGCTGGAGTCAGAAGAGCAGCTGAGAGGGCCTCCTCCCTTCAGGAGACTCCGAAGAGAGCCGAGAGCCACACTCCGAGGTGGAGCCTAGGAAGAAGGAGACCAAGACTTCTGGTTTTCTGCAAGCTTATGTCTTTTCCCACCACCAAGTCACGGGTGTGGAGAAGGCACTGAGGCCTTTTCTGGAGGCTTGCTTTGCTGCATCAGACAGTGAGGCTGAGAGAAACTACTGGAGAGGTTATTGTAGGGTCTATCTTTGACATCTCCATGCCTTCCCTGAGAGGAACCACCCCTCCATTCAGCCTGATCCTCCCACGACCTTCCCCATCACCACCTTTTGGTGCTCAGGATGAAACCCTGATGCCTCTCTCACTCTCACACCCCTATCTTATCCATTAGCAGTTCCTGCTGCCCCTTCCTGCAGCAGCCTCCCAGAACCGGCCCATCTCTCACCCTGTCCATGACAGCCTTCCCAGCCCAGGTGCTCTTTCCCCCACCTGGGCTACTGCCATGGCCTCCTCCCTGGTCTGCTTAAAAGCAATCATTTTAACATGCAAATCCAACGTCATCACTGGCCTAGAATACTCCAGAATCCAGAGGGCCCTTCCCATCTCACACAGGGTAAACTCCAAAGTCCTTTCTATGGCCTGTACAATCTGTACCCCCATCCCCAGCAATCTGACCTTGGACCCCATATCATAACTTTGCCCCTCGCTTTTCCATCTCCAAGTGCACTGGGCTCTGTCAGCCATGGGGCCTGTGCTACTGCCCCAGACTCCACTCCCAGACATAGCATGGCACTCTCCCTCACTTCCTTCAAGTCCCCAATTAGGTATCCCCTCATCAGAGAGGACTTCCCCTGAGCACCCAACAAAATTCCTGGTGCTCACTGCACAGCACACACTAGCTTCTTGTACTACTCACTCATAGCATTGCCGAACCACGAGCTATGTGTCTGCTGCTTGTTTATTGCTTGTATCAGTGCCTCGATAGCTGGATAATATGTGGTTCCTGGCTGTGTCCCCTGTGCCTAGACATCCACGGAAAGAACTCAAGCAATGCGTGAGAAAATGTGATGATTACATAAATGATGTCAAGAGGGCAGCTCCAGATACTTATGTTTCAGTCTCCTGCTTGCATCTTATTGGGTTGGGTACCTCCAGTCCCCACATAGGCCAGCACCAATTGGCATGGTCTAGTGGGGAATGCTCAGCCCATGCAGATGGTGGGGATTCTCTGGACCAATCCCAGGTCTGCCTTTTAGCTCTCCATCTCTCAGGAGTTTAGAGAGGTCTAGCCAGGCAATTGCAAGCAAAAGAAAGCACCCAGTAAGGGTTCCTAGTTGCAGATGGGGGCTCACCATGGAGAGACCACAGGCTCTCGTGCTGGGGCCCCAGGCCATCCCAGTTCTCTGGTTCCAGGTGCCATTGGGAGCCATCAGACAACAGGTGAAGCAGTTTTTCACATTTAATATTGTGTCACTGGTGTGGATATTGGCATTGGGGTTGCAGTATTGTTGGGTTGCTGTGTGTGTGTAAGTGGGAGGGTTCAGGGAAGTCCTGTGTGAGGCAGAGGAATGCCTTCAGCAGCCTTTGGCTGGGGTGGGGCTAGTCTGGGGAAAGCATCCCAGAAAGGAGGATCGAGGAACGTGCTCACAACTTCAATAGATGACGATGGACGTGGGAGGGCATTCTAGGGAAAATAAAACACAACAAGAAACAATAGAACTGTTTCTTGGGCAAGGGCTGGGAAGCTGGAAAACAATTACCCAGATTGGCCAGAGTATAGGATTCATGCTGTAGGGGCAGGGCAAGAAGAGACTCTGGAGCACCTACTATGTGCCAGGCCCTGTGCTCAGTGGGCCTGATATCCCTACCCCATCACAGCCTGCACAGGGAAGTTGGTATCAGTAACTCTTTCTCCCCCTCTCACTGTTTTACACACACACACACACACACACACACACACACACACAGTGAAGAGGATGAGATGACTTAGTGGCCTCTGTCAAGGCTTTGAAACTGTTTCTCCCAACAGAATACAGGTAGTGGAGCTACGAGACCCACAGGGCAGCTCACAGGCTGCACTGGCTTCTGTCTCTGCACTTTGCTAGGGGCATCTCCCACCTTGAAACCAATCCTTTCAGGGGGGTCCTTGTCCCTTCCTAGAAAGCAGCCAACTACTTCCATCAGAAATGTTTAGAGACTCTCAGATATACTGTTAGTGGGAAAAGCAGGATGTGGAACAGTGTGTGAGCAGCCTGGTACTTTGTGTGATATTAAAAGTCACTGCAACAATGATGTGTGGGTTTTCTCTGGAAGGAAAAAAAAATACGTGAGGTGGGGGATGGATGGATATTGAATTCTACTGTGTTTTATTACACACATTTGGAACTGTGTAGCAGGCTCATGTTTTATTTAATTAAAATAAGTAATTCATTAATTTTTTTAAGTTTTTTTTTTCAATTCCCAGGCTATGAGGAGCCAGATTGTTTACTTCATGAGCAAGTCCCCAAGTGTTGTGGCCCACAGGCCTTCCTTACCATCGGGCATCTGCCAAGTGCTGTGGTCGCAGGCACACCACGGCTCCAGCCAACGGTGCACAGAGCATGTGGGCTGGAAGGCACATGGCTGCGTATGGAGGCCGGAGTCTGGACAGCCAGGCTATATCTGGGCCCCTCCAGGAGCTGCAGCCCAAGTGGGCTAAAGTCTATACAGCTGCTCAGATCTCCTATCATTATCTTGGAGAATCAAGGGCCCAGGAGAGGAAGTCTCATTTACCATACCTCAGCCCGGTGCCTACCCTCAGCTGTATTAGAATGAAAACAGGAAAGGCCTGGGGCTGCGAGCAGACATCCTGCCACACCTGGGAATATCCCTACCGCCGCTGCCCCAGCCTGGAGGCTTCATTCACTAGAGGAAATCGGGTGCTATTAGGTGCCAAGAGGGACGCCAGGCCACCAAAAGTGGCTGAACATTCTCCCACAGGGATAATGAAACATAATGCACTAGAAACTGCAGGGGGAGAAAATGCTACGGTGGTTGGTTGGATCAAAAGGAGCATGGGGTGAGTAACCCATCACAGGAGACTACACTCACTTCCCATTGACAGACTGCCGTATGAGGGGAGTCCAGAGCTTTGAAGGATCGTTCAGCTATTCTGATTGTGAAGTTATAATTTCAGAGGCAGTTAATGGGATTGGGGGAGGTATGACTCAAGTTATAAATCCATTGGGGCTAAAACCTCAGGGAGCCTGAAGAGCCATGCCTGAGACTGTTCCTTGGCTTCTAGCGGGAATCAAAGAGGCAGAGGCTGAGAGAGATCCTTGCCAGCTCAGCAGCCCTCAAACGCTGGAGAGGACGGGTGGATCCAAGCACAAGCCCTACTTTCTGGCTGAGTGGCCTACTTCTTGGCAATCTTGGGTATTCCACAGGCTCTGAAAGGACATTCTTCTATCATGAAAATTTTGAAATAATTGGAGCTACAAGACACCATCAGTGACAAATCTGGCAAGAAAACTCCTGCCATGAGTCCTGAGGGTCAAGCTGCCAAATACCAGTGTTCTCACTCACTTTGTCAGTATTAAACAATGACTAACCCCAGTGAATAGAGATAATTAGATCAGTTTCAGGGGACTGCTTTTATTACATTAAAATCCAATTTCAGAATAGCTAATAAGCCAACTATATACCTCACTATAGTTATCAATAAAATATTAACCTCAGCCAATCTTGGACAGGGAAGGGGGTGTTTAGTTACAATTGATACCAAAGGCCAAAAGCCTTGTCAAAAACCTTTCCCAGCCACAGACTTGGAGAAAGGAGTTAGATGCCCCTTTTTTTCCTGCTGGTTCATCCTTTCAAGAGGGCCCTGTTTTCACTTTAAGACATTTCTGGTCCCTTCTGTGACAGAAGTTATGCTTGTTTTGTCCTGCCATGTGACCTTTTGAGAACAGTGGGGTGGCGCTATTTCCAACCTCTGGCAGGAGTATCAGGGGCCCCTTGACCAAGGCCTGTCTTCCCAATAGGGTGGTCAAGTGTCCCAGTTTACTCAGGACTAAGGGGGATCCCAGTGTGTGGGACTTTCAGAGCTAAAACCAGAAAAGTTCAGGGCAAACTGGGACAAATTGCTTAACCTACTTCCTAATCACTCAGTCCTATCATAGCTGCCTCCTCCCCTTGGATCCACGAGGAATGGGGACTAGGGAGGGACAGTGTGGTCTCTACAAGAATAAGTCAAATAATAATTTCTCCCACGTGATGTTCCTCTTGCCCCAGACTCTGCGCCAAGGACTTTTCATGCATTATCTCATCTCACATTTTCCAGAAATGCTTTCCCCATGAGTCCCAGAGAAGTTAAGCAACTTGTCCATTGTCACTCAGCCAACAGGTGAGAGACAGAAATGGGGGACAAGGTCAATGTGATGTCAAAGCCTCACACTTCACCCAGGAGACATACAAATATAAACCAAATAACCATTCTACATTCTCAGATATTAGTTGTCTTTAAAAATCTTTAAAACTTAAAAAAAAAAACTTGAAAACTTATCTTTAAAATTTTTGACTGAGAAGCTCTAAAAGTTTTTTTTAAAAAGCATTGTACTCACTCAAAATTACATGTAAAGTATTTTATCACAGTCTAAACTGCTCCAATTTCTGAATATATGGTAAACATTAAATGAAACTGTCACATCACTCTTTAGAGTATATGCAAGGTTGGGAATGCAAAAAATGATATAAACCCTATGGAGGTGAATTTGGTAATATCTAACAAAATCACATAAGCATTTTCCCCTTTACCCAGCAGTTCCTGTTTCTAGGAATCTGTTGCAAGGATACACTGGCAAATAATGTAAAATGACATATCATAAGGCTATTCACTGAAGCACCATAATAGCAAAAGACTGATCATACACATTTTGAGCAATAGGAGACTGCCTTAGTAAACCACAGCATGTTCACACAATGGAGTGCGATGAGCTTAAAAAGGAATAAGGAAAATCTCTGTATATGTTTTGGATATAATCTGCAGGGCATATGTTATTAAGTGAAAACAGCAAGGTGTAGAATCATGTGTGCAGTATGCTACCTTTTATGTAAGGGCTGTGGGAATATAAAGATTCATATTTGCCTATATTTTAAAATGAAAGTAGTAATATTTGAAGAGTAAATGAAAATGGCTTCCCATATGGGAAGGGAGTGCAAAGAAATTAGGAGAAGAGAATGGAAGCTGAATTTCTCTGGCTGTACCTTGCTTTATAGTTTTGACTTTAGAATCATATAAATATTTTACAGTTAACAAAATTAAAGCAAAAGAAAATATCCCTAAAAATAAAATACAAAACAAAACAAATGAACCTAACTGGATATCATGTTGGTGGCTTAACTTTACAAATTATTAAAGTGATTTTACAGAGAATTATTAAAATGTATTTTGTATTTTAAAATACGGCAATCTGGTGAATATTCCAAATAAGACATATAGTAAATGAACTGCAAAGAATTCTTAAATTGATTACTTAATCATATTGTGGTACTAATATTAGTAATGTTATGTTGCAACTATTATGTATTAGGATAAAATGAATAATTATGTTAGTAAAAATCAATATTTTCAGCATAAAGAGATACAAGTACAAAATTCAAAGTTAAGTCAAATCCCATATTCTAAAATTTTAATGTAAAATACTAATATTGACTCACAATATGTTTTCTATTTCAAAACAAATGTCTATTTCCTGACTCAGTCTTCTGAAAAGACCTGGAATCAATGACCAGCCCAACAGCAATGAACACTCCTAGCTCCCAGATTATGGTCTCTAAATGCCATCTCCCAAGGAAGGATTCCTTGGGAAAATGTCTGAAGGTCTGAAGCGGAAAATGTACAGGGGAAGCCCACAGCACTTTATCAAACTGAAAGGCAAGGATGTTATCCAAGACCACTGAGGCCATGTCAAAAGATTACAGGAGCCAAGTCAAAGTGGCTCCCACTGGCCAGAGATGGGACAATTTGAGTATTGAAAAGAATAATGACCACAATGAAGGGAAATATATCAAATTTATTTTAAAACAACTAAGTCCATACACAATATGAAAACACAAAACACTGTTAGTCTTATGCCATGGGCCCTGAATACCCTTTCATGCATGCTCAGTATGTAAAGAATGCAAGGCCCTATCCACTGTTTACCCAGGCCATGTAGCCATCTATCAGGGTTATGTTTGCAGAAAGCAATCTTGAAGAATGAGCAATGTCTCCCTGCAGGACAAAGGGGAATCTCTCCCATCTCCCAAGTTTGCTCAGTGTTTCTCAGCTGCTATGTAACCCTGCTTCCTGTACAGCATTTACCTGGGTCATGCCATGTTGCCCTTAGGGAGTCAGGAAACAGGGGAATTGATGTAAATATGAAGTTCATGCTGCTTGCTGTACTATGAGTAATAAAGTTCTTTGTCTTTGACCCAGGAATTGCATGTCTTCTGCTGACATCCACAAAACTGGCAGGACAACTTGGCGGCTTTTAGAAAGAAAAGATCCTGGATACTGACACCCATCTCACGGTCACCTTTGACAATTATCAGGACACCAGCTCATTATTTTGAAAACTGGTAAAAGGTAAGCATTTCTCTGTAATTCCTGCACAAATTATATTTCAGGGTAACCAAATAGTTGATGTAGAAAAGTCTCTTACAGAATAATGTTAGCTAATAAATTCAGGAGTGGATAGATTTTGAAAATCACCATTTTACACACCCTAATATAATAATAGATCTAGGCAATTCTCATTAGTGGCTGTCTTTTTAAAACTACCAGCTGGAATGTTGATTAAAAAAAAACTCTACAAGGAATGTCTCAAAAAAAAACAGAAACAGCAGACATTATGTAACTCCCAGTGTGATAAAATAAGACTGAAATCACACCATTGTTCAGATATTCTTATAGAAACTTTATCAAGAGTTTGATGAAGCCTCCAGATCTAACTACCATTGACAAGAAAGATAGGGAACAGAGGAATATGTTAAAGACTCCAAGAGGGAGGTAATCAACAAACTCCAGAATATGGAAAATTCTACAGCAGGGGTCCCTAACCCCTGGACCTTTTAAGAACCAGGCCATACAGCAGAAAGTGAGTGGCAGGTGACATGAACAAGCTGGGCCCAGAGGGACACCATGCCATACAGCAGGCGGGTGAGTGAATGAAGCTTCATCTGTACTTACAACTGCTCCCCATAGCTCCCATTACCACTGTGATGATCAGCAGCAGCATTAGAGTCTCACAGGAACACAAGCCCCATTGTGAACTGCGCATGCGAGTGTTCTAGGTTGTGTGCTTCTTATAAGAATCTAATGCCTGATGATCTGTCACTGTCTCCCATCACCCCCAGATGGGACTGCCTAGTTTCAGGAAAACAAGCTCAACGAACTCCCTCTGATTCTACATTATGGCGAATTGTATAATTATTTCATTATATGTTACAACGTAACAATAGAAATAAAGTGCACCATAAATGTAATGGGCTTGAATCACCCTCAAACTATCCCCACCCCCTCCTGCCTCACAGTCCGTGGAAAAATTGTCTTCCATGAAACGGGTTCCTGGTGCCAAAAAGTTGGGACCAATCTTCTATAGGACAGACAACTTGGTTTCTTCAACAAATAAGTGACCAGAAAAAAACAAAAAGTGGGAGTCTGAAAGAGACCTAAGAAAAATGTCAGCAAAATGCAATCAATGTGTGAACTGCGTTTGGATCCTGATTTAAACAAATCAACTGCAAGTAGCCATCAGTGAGACAACTAGGGAATTTAAACTGGAGATATTTGATGATATTAAGGAATGACTGTTAACTTTTAGGTGTTATAACAGCATGTGGTTATGTTTTTGAAGAAAGAGTTCTTACTTCTTAGAGGTACGGAAGTATTTACAGATGAAATTATACGTGTCTGGAATTTGCTTTAAGTAATCCAGTGGTCAGAGGCAAGGGAAAGAGTGGGAGAGGGAACTGGAGATGAAACAAGATTTATCATATGTTAATAATTTTTAAAACTGGTCATGGACACATGGGAGATTTTCTTGATTATTTTCTCTACTTGTGTGATTGAAAATTTCCATAGTAGAAAGATATTTTTAAACAAATTGGTACTATTCCTGAGCTTCTTAAATAATACACCTAATGAAATCCACATACATAGCAACTATGTAGTTGGCAGAATTAAAACAGTACATCAAATCAGAGAAGAAGGAATTAATCCTGTTGAAGCAAAGCTGACTTTCTAAAGATTGTGGGCATTCCATTCATAAACAGCATTTTGGAACATTTTGTCCCATGCCCATACCTAAGTAGATGGTCTGCTTTTAATTTATATTTTGGAAATTGTTAGCATAAGGGAAGGTTAAAATATTACTATTGTCAATCACATGAAAGACAACAGATACTTGGATGCCAAGAGAGTTGGTTTACCTGGGAGAGACTGGAACCCAGTACACGGGTGCTAAGCAGGCGTATGCCCTTTCAGGCACTATCTAGGCTTCCTCTGTCCCATCTCTGAATCCACTAGGTGCCCCCACTCTGCCTCCGAGCCTGCACTGTGAACTGGTGTCCCTCTGGTCCCAGCTTGCTCATGTCGGCCCTCCCCATCTCCTTGGCTGGTTTGACTTTCTCTCTCCAGCTCCTGTCTCAGCCTGCAGCCATGGGCATGCGGCACAGTGTGGAAGGGGCCAGACTCCTGACCCTGCTGTAAATCTCCTGCGAGGAGGAGCTTAGCTCCTTACTTTCCCTTCTCTGGGTCTTCAGGTAGCCTTCCTTCACCAGCTCTATCCAGGAAGGTAAGCAGCCTCCTGTGTGCTTCTGGGGACCTGGCTCCTGTGCCCTCCTGGCCTCCAGGGAAGCTGGCCAGGCTGGAACCCACCACCTAGGTTCTCCCCACCTTTTGCAGGTGCTGCCCTGGATGGAAGGCAAGTGAGGAGGTGCACACAGAATGGGAGGGGCAGAGTGGAAGGTTAGCAGCAGAGAACATGTAGTGGAACAAAAAGCATGGGCTTATATACCCCCAGAGTAGGTACAGGCACAATCTGAACACACTTGAAGAATGAAAAGGTGAGTGAGTTCAAAATGTGATCAGCCTGAGGTAGGGGAGAGGCAGCCAGGGAAGGGAGTCAGTGAGTTACTGATTCAATCTTCTAGAAAACAGAGGCTGTGAGTCAGATGCTGGCTGAGCAGCTGGGGTCTGCAGTGCCTGGAACATGACCCTACAGCTGAAGGCTCCCTATTTAGGAGATGTCACAGCTTGATACCTAAAGGACAGTCATCAGCACATCAGCCTGGGAAATCCTAATTGGGGTTCAGGGCCTGGGGGACCCTCCTCAGTGCTCAGGGCCTGAGAGAGCAGGTTCTAGAGCTCAGCATTCCTAAGGGTTGGTCCTAAGAGCTCCATGACTTGTAGGAAGCTACTTGCTAGTGTTTGAGGGTTTCCAATCCTTCCTAATAACAGGACCATAGACCCCTTTCCCAGGACTCCAGTTCCCACGCAGGAAAGGTTGACTGCCAATGCAGTGAGATCAGTCCAGGTGAGAGGAAAGGAAAAGCCTTCCGTGGACTCTTGCTGTCACCGGCAGCTGAGCCAGCCTCTCCCCTGCAGAAAGGAGGAGCACCCCCCCCAGGTGAGGAACTGTGACGCAAAAGTTGTCAAAGCACCTTCCTAAGTGGCTCTGATGCCCCTGTTCCCTGGCCTCTCTCAGCTGGGCTTCCCAAGCTGTGGCAGCAAGAACAAGGAGAGTGAGTGCCAGAGGAACACCAGGTTCCCAGGAGGATCTCCTGTGAGTCCAGCCAACCCAACACATTCCACTCCAAGGCAAATGGAACCTGATGTGAACTCCTAGTATCCCTTTGACCTCAGCCCACTTCTGGTTTCTCTAGGGCAGGGTGGGGACATGGCCTAGGAGTCAGATTTAAGAACAGGCCAGCATAAGCACAAACATTTTGATCAGACTGGCAAATGGGCACGCTGTGGCTTGCACTGGTCCTGCGGACCTGCCTCCCCCTACCCCACTGGATCCTGCACATACTCTGCCATGGCCACTCAACCGTTTGTCATCCGTAAGGGTGCGTCACATGTGTCTCGTCATGAGTTCCGTAACTCAGCAACAGCACAGGGCCTGCCACAGAGGCACAGATGACAGAAGTTGAGTCAGTAGAGGAAGAGAGGAGTGGATGACGCTTGTAGCCTTGGGGAGCCCTCTGGGAAGTGCCCTGCTCATTTGGCCCTTGGCAGCATAACTGCAAAAGAAGGTGGCATTTGGCCGAACCTAGAGGGTTGCAAAGCCAGACTTCCCAGGAAAAAAGTTCCAAGTGCTGAAATTCCTCAGTCTGAGAAGCAGAGGCTACCCAGGGACTGGAATCAGCTTTCCCAGGATGTGCTCAGTTTCCATCCAGATTTGTGACGAGCAAGGGCCTCAGATGTGCCTTGGCTCTCTAGATGGCCCATGCAGCCAGAGTGGGCATTGGGAGTTCACTTAGCAGAGGCCACAGTAGCTCAGGCCCCTCTACCTGCCCTGGGGATTCCATTTCAGAACCTCCTGCAGTCAGGAAGCCTGTGGCAGAGGGCAGGGTGGGAGAAACAGGACTTTATACCATACAACCTGAGTGGCACACTGGAATCACACTGGAAGAGATGTTTTAAAATACTAATATTCTTGTCCCACCCTAGACCAATTGAATCAGAAGCAGTGGGGTGGGGCCCAGGTGTTGATAAGTTTTTGAAGTTTGCCAAGGGATTACAGTGTGCAGCCAAGACAGAGAATCCCCTGCCTAGCTCTAACTGGCTCTAACTTCTCATGAAATAAAATGCAAAAAAGTAGCGAGAAGGAGGTGCGTGAAGGTGAGCCTCTGGCTATGGCATCTATGGTGACTGACTTAAGCTTCCTTGTCATGTCTCCTGGACCTCGCATTAGAGCATTACCTGCTGACCGGTCCTTGTCCCCAAGATAAAATGCAAACTCCTGAGACTGGCACAGAACGGAATGCCCACTGCCCAGAAAACAACCTTGAGTTGTGCAGAGTTTGTTCTGGGAGTACTGCTGGGTCTCAGCTCCTAATGGTGTCAGAGGAGGAGGGAGAGTGGGTGGCAGGGAGTAGACTGTGAGGGTAAGAACCCAGTCTTTGGGATCAGTTTGGTTTCAAATCAGACACTATGACCTTGAAAAAAATAACCTCTCTGAGCCTCTTTTTCATCTGTAAACTGAGGCCAATGATTCTGGCTGCCTCAGGCATTGAAGGTGAGAGATTTAAGGAGAAGTCCTCAGTTTTGCTTGGTAGCAGGAAGGGCTTGATGAAAGGGAACTGCAGCAATGGGGAGTTCTCTGGGGGAAAAGCGGTGTTGGCCATTCGGTCTGCCTTCCCTGTGAGTGGCCAACAGAATTTTGATTCCCACGAGGCTTATGGTGAGGGTGGAAGGTGGTAAAGCTCACCCGAAGAGATTTGCTTGCCATAAAACTGCCCCACCTGATTCCACTTAAGGCTGAGTAAGAAGTCTGCCCGAGTAAGGGAAAGTATGGGACATTTATGGAACCCACTGAGTCATAGCCTGGGCTTTTGCAACACCTGGGACCTAGAGGCTACCAGAGTAACACCACAAATGTCACCTCCCCATCCTGAGGGGTGTCAGAGGACTCAAAGGTAGATCCTGCTGTTCTGTGGGAAGAGCTCATGCTTTGAAGGCTGACAGATCCATGTGCAAATTCAGGCTTGGCTTCTTCCTAGCTCTATGTCCTGGAACAAAACTGAGCATCTCTGGGCCTCAGTTTGCCCATCTTTAAAGTGGAGGTAATAATACCAACCTCACAGAGCAGCACTGATGACAAGGGATGGCACATATAATGCACCCAGCACAGAACAGGGCATACAACAGATGCTCAGCTCCCACCAGGACTCTTTTCCTTCCACCTGTGCTGGGCATAAGAGAACCACAGTTCTTGGCCAGACTGCTAGCCAAGGATGCTGACTCACATAGGATGGTCATGTGGTATAGGTGTGGTAAGAAGTGGGTGACAGTGTTCGGTTTATCAGAACTGTTTGAAAGCAAACCCTTTGAGTTTCTCACTTCTGCCCCTAAATAAATCAATAAAGTCTGATGCAACATGTATTCTTCAGAAATTGGGCTATAGCCTTCCTGAGAAGATGCCCCTGATTGCCTGCCACAACCCCAGAGTGAGGTGAGCCCTCTCTTCCAAGGGCCTGCTGCTCTAATTTGTGCCCCATGGCCATTTGCATGTCTGTCTCCCCCGCTGCATGATGAGTGCTGGGAGGACAGGTCTGTGTCTCATTCATCATGGTGTGCCTGGAACCCAGCACAAGGATCCTGCCAGTGTCATCTCTCGGCCCCCAAACATAGAGCAAGAATATTCAAACACCAGAATGGACCCTGTCCTCCAGATGGCATAGGCAGACACCCTCAGCTCTGCTAGCCAAGGACCATCTAGAGTTGACCCTCCATCAAAATATCAGCCAACTTAGTTGCTGGGCAGGCAGGCCTCATCAGGGTCTCTCCAGCCTCCCCAGATTGCTGACCCGCCTGTAAGAACAGGCTGGGTGCCCAGCACTCCTTTGAGGCTGGCCTGTGTACAGTGGCAAGGCTCTGTCATCTCAGAGAAGGAACAGGACTTTGGGCTGCACAAGAACATACTTCCTGGAGGGGGAGGGTGACCTCGCAATGGGGGGAGGGCAGCTACCTTTACCTGTTCCCAACAACTCATATAAGGCTTCCTTCTGGCTGAACTACTGCACTCCCCAGAACCTACTCCATTGAGTCCCCTTAGCCTGGACAAGCAGGCTCTTGAAATGAGAAGTGTTTAAGGGCTTTGAACTGCAGAGTGATATGTTCTGACTTGGTTTTAATAGGATCTGTCTGGCTGCTGTTGTTGAGAATAAACTGAAGGGAATAGGCTGGAAGTGTGAGACCACTTAGGGGGTTACTTGATACTGACACTTACTGTGCATTTCACATGAACCAAGGCTTAATCCTCAGCCCTAAAATTTATGAAGTAGGTATAATTATAATCAATCTCTTTTTATACATCAGAAAACAGAGTCAAAAAGATTAGGTTACTGCCCAAGTATAAACAGCCAGTAACCGGTAGAGTCAAGCTTTGAACCCAGGCACTCTGGCTCTAGAGTCCATGTATTTAATCAGCTCACTCCATAGCATGCATAAGAGGTCATCTGACTCTAGAGGTATTTCAAAGGAAGAATCAACATGGTCTAATAATAATGTGGTATAAATATCCAGAAAGAAACCAAGAATGATCCTAAGGTGTATTTCTCACCATTTCTATTCAATATAATACTGGTGGCCTGGGCAATGTGGCAAGAAAAAGAAATAAAAGGGTATAGATTAGAAAGGAAGAAGTAAAACTCTCTTTGTTTGCAGACAACATGTTTGTGTACCCTGAAAATCCTAAGGGATCTATAAAAAAGTTGTTGGAAGTAATAAGAGAATTTAGAAAGGTTGCAGGATACAGTCAATATATATTAAAACTATATATTTTATTTCTATATACTAGCCATGAATAATTGGAAAATGAGATTTTTGGAAAAACAATTAGGTAGAATCAATAAATATGAAATCCTTAGAGACAAATTTAACAACGTAGGTAACAAAGTATGTAGAAGCCCTGAAAACTAGAAAACATTAAGACAACCTAAAGAAACAAAAAGATATAACATGTTCATGGATTGGAAGACTATACTTTTAAGATGTTAATTGTCACCCAGTTTTATCTATGTATCTCCAATCAAAATTCCACCTGGTTTTTCTTATAGGAGTAGGCAAACTAACATTAAAATGTATACAGAAATGCTAAAGAACTATACTAGCCAAATAATTTTGAAATAGAACACATTTGGTAAACTTACATTATATTTGATTTTCAGATGTACTGAAAAGCTATAGTAATCAAGAAAGTATGGTATAGGCATAAGATAAATGAAATAGATTAGATAGTGTAGAAATAAAATTAAACATATGGTCACTGATATTCCACAAAGATGCAAACTCAGTGGGAAAAAGGATATCATGTTTTCAACAAATGATTCAGGAACAACTGACTATTTGTAAAGAAAAGTTTTAAGGAATCTCAATTCTTACGTCATACCATACACAAAAACTAACTTGAAATGGACCATATACCTACAGGTAAAAGCCAAAACTATAAAGTTTCTAGAAGAAAATATAGGAGTAGACATTTGTACACTTAGGGCAGGCAACAATTTCTTAGGACATAAAAGGTACTGACCATAACAGAAAAACTGATCATTTAGATTTCATCAAAATTAAAAACTTATCTTTAAAATACATGATTGAGAAAAGGAAAACAACAAGCCACAAGCCAAGAGAAATATTACAATATCTATAATAGGCAAAGGATTTATATATAAAATATATAAATAACTCTTACAATTCAATAATAAGATGAGAAACAACCTATTTTTAATGGGCAAAAGATTTTAACAGATACTTCACAAAAGAAAATGTACAGTGACTGGAAAGCACATGAAAAGATACTCAACATCATCAGTAATCAGGGAAATATGAATTAAGACCACAACTGGATACCACTAAACATCCAATGGAATCATTAAAATTTAAAAACCAGTAACAGTGAAGGTTGGCAGGAATATGGAGCAACCAGAACTCTCATACATTGTTCATACATTGTGTGTGTGCAAAAGGACAAAACAGTGTACACATTTCCTGAAGTTAAACACATACTAGCCGTATAACTCAGAAATCCCATTCCTAGGTTTTGAGAAAGGAAAATGTGTCCACAAAAAGACTTGTACACAAATATTCAAAATAGCTTTATTCATAATAGCCCCCAAACTGAAAACAACCCAGATATACCTCAGTAGATAAATGAATAAACAAAGTACAGTATGTGCCTATTCCACAGTATAGTAAAATACCATGGAATATTACTTAGCAACCAAAATGAATGAACTACCAATTCTCTGCAACAGTATGGTCAGCAAAAGAAGCCAGAGGCAAAAGAATACAGACTGATTTCATTTGTATGGACTCCTAGAAAGGACAAAATTAATCTATAGTCACAGAAAGCAGATCAGCAGTTGCCTGGGACTGGGGCTGGGGAGCAATTGGCTGCAAAGGAATCTGAAGGAAATTTCTAGGTGTGATGCAAATGTTCTTGGTGTTGATTTGGGTTGTGGTTATCCGAGTGCATACAGTTAAAAAAGTTCATTCAAATGTACACTTAAAATACTTTAAAATGTACACTTAAAATTTTATTATCTGTATAGTAGAAATGCATTGTTAGGTGATCTCATCATTGTGTGAACATCACAGAGTTCATTTACACAAACCTAGTTGGTACAGCCTATGACACACTAGGCTCTATGGGATAGCCTACTGCTTCTAGACTACAAACCTGTACAGCATGTTACTGTGCTGAATACTGTAGGCCAGCAGTCCCCTTCCATGGACTAGGGGCAGAGGGATGGTTTCTGGATGAAACTGTTCCACCTCAGATCATCAGGCATTAGATTCTCATAAGGAGAACCTAGATCCTTCGCATGTGTCGTTCACAACAGGGATTGCACTCCTATGAGAATCTAATGCCTCTGCTAATCTGACAGGAGGCAGAGCTCAGGAGTAATGCTCCCTCACCTGCTGCTCACCTCCTGCTGTGTGGCCCTGTTCCTAATAGGCTACAGACCAGTAAAGGCCCATGGCCCAGGGGTTGGGAGCCCTGCAATTGTAATGCTATGCTAAGTATATGTATATCTAATTGGCAATTGTAATGCTATGCTAAGTATATGTATATCTAATAGGCAATTGTAATGCTATGCTAAGTATGTCTATATCTAAACAAAAAAGGTATAGTAAAAATGCAGTATAAGAATTAAAAATGATGTATCTTTGTAGGGTACTTACCATCAATGGAGCCTGCAGGACTAGAAGCTTCTCTGGGTGAGTCAGTGAGTGAGTGGTGAGTGATGTGAAGGCCTTGGACATTACAGTACACCACAGTAGATGTTCTAAGCACTGTACACTTAGGCTACACTAAATTTATTTTTAAAATATTTTTCTTTCTTCAATAATAAATTATCCTTCACTTACTGTAAATTTTTTACTTTAAAACTTTAAAATTTTTTTAGCTCTGACCCTTTTGTGATTATACTTAGTTTAAAACACGAACACGTTGTACATCTGTAAAAATATTTTCTTTTATACCCTTATTTTACAAGTTTTTTCTATTTTTAAAATTTATTTTTTGTTTTTACTTTTTAAACCTTGTTGATAAAAATGAAGACACAAACTCGCATATTGGCCTAGGCCTGCATAGACACTACATACATTATATCTTATCACATTAGCAAAAAAGAAGCCCCATGTAGCTCTGCTCTGACCCGTATCTGTTCTGGATGTGACCTCATGAGCACACACATGTCCCTGCCTTCTGTCCTCCTGTTCTGCTGCTCCTGACATTCTCTGGCTGTGGAAGGCAAGGGCAGCCGCCAGCCACTGGGTGAGGGTATGCTGTTTGCCTCTCTGTGGCTGCCTAATGGACAGAGATGCAGGATGTCTGCCTAGAGTGGGGCCCAAGGAGGCCTGGCCAACAGACTCCTGATGTAATCTCTATGGCCATTCTTCTCAAGGACTGTCTAAGATTCTTCAGATGGGAGTGCATAACACCCAGGACTTTCTCTTTGGATATACTGTCTGTCCCAATATCCAAGGCCTCTCTGGAAGCACAGTTCCTGTCCTTTGTCCTATAAGCGATAAGGATGACTTTTTAGTACAAGCGATAACAGTGGGCAGGGAATAATGATGCTCTCGTATGCTCCGGGTCTAGACTACATTCCCAGGAAAGAGGAGGAGGCCAGGGAGGGTCACAGAGGCAACAAGCAGGGAGGACCCATAGGGGTCATCTGGTCCTGAATTTTCCAAGTGTGATAGATGAGATCACTATAGATAGTATAGAATTCTTATTATTTTAAATATGTGTTTGTTTATTTTGTAGACACTCTATGTCTGGTTTTCATTTATCAAAGTCATATATGAAGTTTTCTTTTTAATAGGCTTTTAAAAAGAAGAGTGTTAAGCAAATAATGGAACCAATTTTATGCAAATATAGCAAAAATGACAGATAGTATGCAAACAACTGAAATTTAGAGAACATTGAGAGACCAACTCCCCATCTGTCAGATAAGGGCATAGGGGCTTCCCAAGATCACACGGATATATATATATTTTTTGTCTTTTTTGGCTTCAACACTTATCTCTCACAATTCTAGAGACTGGAAAGTTCCAGATCAAGGTGCCAGCAGACCCAGTGTCTGGCCTGGGCTCCCTTCCTGGAATTTGGTCAGCTGCCTTTTTGCTGTTAGCGTTAACCCAGAGACACCTTGGAGCCATGATCTATAAAGGCAGTAGGCAAAGAGGACCTGCAAGGCAGTGCTGGGCTGAGCAAGGGTGTAAGAGGAGGGGCCCAGACCCAGCTGGGATCTGTCAACATCAGGGCTCCCTCCAAGATCCCCAGAGTATCTCCCAGGGTTGCCTTGCCCTTTGCCTTGGCACCCTGGCTGTTCTCTGGCAAGCATGCTTTAGCTACAGAAGAAAAAGGCACTCATCCTTAAGCATCTCTCTCTTGTCCCCACCCCTGGCATTGCTGGGCCAAACCTTAGACTGGCAGGAGCAGGAAAGGGGCGCCTTGCTGTGTATGCCAGGAGCACATCCCTGATCTTGCATCAGGACCCTGGGTAAGTGTGCCAACACCAGTTGGAGAGCACTTGTGTCCCCAGTTCCAGCCCAGGCCCCAACAGACACTTGTCCATTGAGTCCTCTTGAGACTCCTTTGAGGTCAAGGTCTGTACCACGACCCCTTTCAGAGCTGAGAAAAATGAGTCTCAGAAACGTTACGAACTTGTACAAAGTGCAAGTATAGCCAGTAGGTTATGGAGCAGAGATCTGAACCCTATGCTGCCTAATGTTAAAGGCTGCCTCCCTCCAGCCTTCTCCCACTGCATCTTGGAGCCTGGAGTACAGCATAACCAGGACCATTCCCCGTGTGGGGCCAGCACCCTCCTCCGCCTTTCACTGGCTTCTCATAGGGCCAGTCTAGCCTGGAGGAGCATTTGCTGTACCTGCTTATCCCAAGGGCTAGGAGCTATGTCCTTTTACAAATAAGGAAACTGAGGCTCAGAATAATGAAAGAATTAGTCCAGGGTCATCTATCTGGGAAGTCCCCCAATCTTTTGAATCCCTATGTGGGGCAGGGAGCCTTGTTCAGGCTGGCAAAAGAAGCAGTGCTGCCTTGGAAGTACTCACTCACTGCTGCCTGAGTGTCTGAGGTCCAGACCCTAGGAGACCATCTCAGATCAACACCACTTTTCTGGGTTTATCTTCTAAAGGATCCCAACTTCTAACAAAATAAATAGCATCCCCATGCAGGGGGCCTCTGAAGGCAGTAAGAATTCCTAAACCACTGGGCCACCCAGGGAGAAGCTCCTGTTTCCACGAGGCAGCAAAGAGACCATCTTGGGGTCACCCTGGCCTGAATTGGCATTCCAGCTGAGACACGCACCCATTGTGTGCCTGCAGTCATGTTAATTGACCACTCTTTGTCAAACTACCTACCTATCATATTGGAATAATAACATCAACCTCAGAGGGTGGTTAGAAAATATGTAACTGCTCTAGCACAGCTCCTGGAACATGGTATGTGGTCAATAAATCAACAGGAACAGCAGTCATTGTAGCAATTGCACTAGGGTTAGTCATTCTTTTTTTTTTTTTTTTTTTTTTTTGGCTTCCACCGCTTCTAGACCTTACACTTCACTCTCTCTTAATTGGTATCCTAGCTGTCTCTGAATAAACTTTTTAGGGGGGGGGTCTACAGTAGCCCCCCCCTTATCTTATATGTTCCAAGACACAGTGGATGCCTGAAACTGCAAATAGCACTGAATGCTATCCAATATGTTTTTTCTTGAACATACCTGTCTATCCTAAAGTTTAATTTATAAATCAGGCACAGTAAGAGATTAACAAAAATAACCAATAATAAAATAGAAAAATTATATCAATATACTATAATAAAAGTTATGTGAATGTGGTCTCTCTCAAAATATCTTACTGTACTGTACTCACCCTTCTTCTTGTGATGATGTGAGGTGATAAAATGCCTGTGTGATGAGATGAAGTGAGGTGGATGATGGAGGCATTGTGATGTGAATGGAAAATTCCAGAAGTAAGTCCTGAGTTTTAAATTGTGTACCATGCTGAGTAATGTGATGAAATCTCACACCTGCTCTGTTTCTCCCAGATCGCCGTTAGTCACCCAGTAGCCCTCTGGGTTATCAAATAACCTTTATCTTAACGCCTCAAAGTGCAAGACTCCTGATACAATATTTGTGGACCGTGGTTGATTGCAGGTGATTGGGACTTTTGTGTAAGTGTGTGTGTGTTGGGAGTGGGAGGGTTACTGTGTGTCTTTGCTTTGCTCTATCTCTTCCTGAAGCACAATCCCCCTCCCTTTTTATTTGCCTAAATTTTTTCCATCCTTCATGGCACAGCTCTTTATGGACCTTCCTTAGGGAAGAAATTGAGTTGGAATGAAGCAACCAAGGACCTGGACATTAGTCAGGCAGCAGATAAGGGACTAAAAACCAGGGCCTAAAGCTCTGGGAGAACATAAGACTTGGGGATAAGGTACCTGCCCAATTACTTATGTACTCATCACCCACCCACCAGCCTACTCACATCTCACCCAGTCACCTAGAAAATCACCCACTTGCCCATCTACCTACCCACCTGCACCATACCCACACACTGCCTCCTCATCCAGCTGTACGTATTTGGGATGGGCTATCTGCTCAAGCAAGTGGAGTCATAATATTGTCTGTGCTCTCTTTGCTTTTCTCTTTTTGGCGACCTCCTTTAGATAGATTTAGAAGTTTTCATCTCCTTCTCCTTTGTCAGCTTATGCACAGTAACGCTATGTTATTTTAATTGTTCTTTTGAATGTAGAGCATACGTGTAAGATTTGTCACAGTCTGTTTTCAAAGTGATGTCATACCCCCCTCATGAATAGGTTAAGACCATGCAATAATATATTTACATTTTTCATCTAGGCCTTTGTGCTATTTTTGTCATACATTTTATTTCTCTATATGTTATAAACTCCACACTACATTGTTTTTATTTTTGCTTTCAAAATCTTTTAAAAGGATTAATTTTAAAAATAGTTTTTATATTTACCCACATGGTTATTATTTCTGATATTCTTCATTACTTTAAATCTAGATTTCTAACTTGTATCATTTTTCTGCATGTCAAAGGACTTCTTTTAGTATTTCTTGTAGTGTAGGTCTGTGGTGATTCATTCTTTTTGGAATTTTATATCTGAAAAAGTCTTAATTTTACCACTTTTGGAAGATATTTTTACTAGGTAAAAGAGTCTAGGGTGTCAATTCTTCTCTCTCAGTGCTTTAAAAATGTTGTTAGACAATTTTTGGTTTACATTTATTCCAACAAGAAATCTACTGTCTATTTTTCCCTCTAGCTACTTTTCAGATTTTCTCTTTATCTCTTGTTTTGTATAATTTGATTAGGAAGAATTTTGGTGTAGTTTTCTTCTTGTTTTTGGTGCCTGGGGTTTGTTGTTGTTTCTTGAATATCTGGGCTTATAGTTTTTATCTAATTTAGAAATTTTTTTTCTTATAATTTTTGTCTTCACCCCTTTTTCCTCTTCAAGCACTCCAGTTGTGTATATATTAGGGTTCCTGAAGTTGTCCCACAGCTCACTAATTCTCTTTATTTTATTATTACTTTTTGGAGTATTTTCCTCTTTGTAGTTCACTGTGGATGATTTTTATTTTTCTGTCTTTAAATTTACTAATCTTCTCTTCTACCATATCTAATCTGCCATTTATAACATCCAATGTATTTTTTATCTTAGGTATTATAGTTTTCACAACTACCTCTTTGTAGTTCACTGTGGATGATTTTTATTTTTCTGTCTTCAAATTTACTAATCTTCTCTTCTACCATATCTAATCTGCCATTTATAACATCCAATGTACTTTTTATCTTAGGTATTATAGTTTTCACAACTATGAATTCAACTTAGATCTTCTTATATCTTCTGCATCTCTACTTAATACATTTAATTGTTCATCTATCTTCCTGAACATATATAGTTCTAATAACTGTGTTAAGGTCCCAGCCTACTAATTCTATCATCTATGTAATTTCTGGGCCAGTTTCTATTGATTAATTTTTCTCTTCATTATGGATCATATATCTTTCTGCCCCACCGCCCCACTTTTTTTTTTAAAGAGACAGTCTTCTTGCTGTGTCACCCAAACTGGAGTGCAGTGGTGTGATCATGGCTCACTGCAGCCTTGACCTCCTGGGCTCAAACAGTCCTCCCACCTCAACCTCTTGGGTTGCTAGGACTACAGATGCATATCACAGTTCTTTATTGCCTAATATTCAATGTCTTAAAAACCATTGTTTTGTATACATGTTCAGTTTTCCAGTTGTTTTGGAAAAGTAAACCTGGCCTATTAATCCATCTTGTTCAGGACTGGCTAATTTTTAAAATTTTTGTAGATACAGGTCCTTCTATGCTGCCCAGGCTGGTCTTGAATACTTGGCCTCAAGAAGTCCTCCAGCCTCAGCCTCCCTGAGTGTTGAGACTAAGGTGTGAGCACCATGCCTGGCCCTGCTTCTTTTCATATCTGGTAATCTTTGAGAGTATGCCACACATTTAAATTTTACTTTATTGGGGGATCAGATGTTTTTGTAATCTGTAAATATTCTTGTCCATTGTTATGGAGCATGATTAAGTTACTTAGAGCCTGTTTAATTCTTTTAGGACTTGCTTTTGGGCTTTTGTTGTTATATAGGACCAGAATAGTGTTTAGTCTGGAGCTAGTTTTTCCCCATTACTGAGGCAAACTTTTCTACGTATTCTACCAGATGCCCTGTGAATTATGAAATTTTCCACTCCAGATGGTGAGAACAGGCATTATTTCTTTCCCAGTGTGAGCCACAGGGATTTTCCCTCTAATTCTTTTCAGGTGATACGTTTCCCTGACTTGTGAAATTTCTTCATACACATGTACTTGTCAGTACTCAATTGAATTCTTCAGGGACCTTTTGCAGATTTCTAGAGTTTTCTCTCTGTGCAAATCTTCCTCTCTGATAATCTCCCTTGCAAACTCAAGCTGCTTTGGCCTCCCAGCTCCATCTTCTCTAAGTGGAGATGATTTCTAAGCTCTCCCTAGGTTCCTCTCTAGGCATTAACCTGGGGCATGATAGGGCTCACTTCATTTACTTTCCATCTCTTGCATTGGGATCACAGTTCTTTATTGCCTAATGTTCAATGTCTTAAAAACCATTGTTTTGTATACATGTTCAGTTTTCCAGTTGTTTTGGATAAAAGTAAACCTGGCCTATTAATCCATCTTGTTCAGGATTGGAAGTCTCAAGTGTTCACCTTTTAATATTGTAAGTTTGAAATCACTATTAGTCATCCAAGTGAAGACGAACACCCCAAGATTTTATGAGTCAAAGACTTTGTGGGGGAGTCAACATGTTCAGTCCATTATGAGTTGCCTGTTTCCTTGGAACTTCCTGCCAACATCATGGCTGCTGACAGACAAGAGAAGAACCCAGGATGTTCTGTGCTTGGAGGAATGTGGGGTCCAGGCTTGCTTCCCACTTCTTTACACTGCCACTCTGCTGATTGTTTTGTTTTAAACAGTCAAGGCCTTTTTGTTGTTGTTGTTGTTCAGGCTTGTGGTAGCTTATAAAATGTAATTCCTTCAAACACTTACTGGGTTGCTAATCTCTTTGTTTTCAGTTCCATGTATTAATCATAACCAAGTTCTTTCCTGGTCATAGTTCTCAAATCTCAACATTTGCTTTCTCACCCCCTTCTTTGCATTTCTCTCAATGTAAAGCTGAAGGGAGAGAATAAAGGGGGATGCCAGAAGGGAGAGACACCTTATTCCCATCTACAATGAGCTTGGTGTGAGCTGATGGACAACTCCAGGAGGAGGGGAAAAAGCTGTTTAGCATCATAATCTAGACTGCAAGTGTGTACTTGATCATCCCATAGCCAAATCCTTCAGAAATGGATTCTTCCCTCTGGCTTTCCAATATTTATGGCATAGCCAAGAAGTCACCAGAGTAATTTTGTTTGCATTTAATCTGGTGAAGCCAGACTCAAGGAAGAGCCCAAGCAAGTCCCTTGGTGACATGATGAGATCTATCTGGAAACCTTTTACTGCTTGGGTGGCATCACAAGACACGACGAGCTTACAAGAACCACCTGAAGGCAAACTTCTTCAACGGAGGGGGCCACTGTCCCAGGGAGAGCCGGGGGCATCCTACCTCTCCTCTGGCACTTGGAGCAACACTGCATGTGTCCCTGACCACACAGAATCTCCCAGCAACACCAATGGAATGTGGATGTGTGCCTTAGTCCATTTGTACTGCTATGCCAAAATATACTCAAGACTGGGTAATTTATAAATGACAGAAATGTACTTCTCACAGTTCTGGAGGCTGGGAAGTCCAAGATCAAGGTGCCTGCAAAATCAGTGTCTTGGGAGGACTGTTCTTTGCTTGCAAGGTGATGCCTTGTTGCTTCTGAGTCCTCCAGAGGGGACAAATGCTGGAGGAACACATGGCTGAAGAAACAGAAGGCACAAAGGGCCAAGCTAGTTTCCACCAGCCCTTTCATAAGGTTGCTAATCCCATTCACTGGATCTCTGAGAGTCACAGGGGCTCTGCCTTCATAACTTAATCATCTCCTAAAGGCCCCACCTCTTAACACTACTACATTGGCAATGATGTTCTAACATGTGAATCTGGGGGGGACACGTTCAGATCATAGCAATGACTATCGTTGGGGTGTGGCTGGTTTTAACATGTTGCATTGGGAGAAAGCTTTTGTAATACAGACAAGAGTTTGCACTCGGGGTACTCCTGAGAGAAAAAGGAGACACCCGCAGCTTTACTTCTGTGATATGGCGGGAGTCAGGAAATCAGTAAACACAATCTCCAAATGTTCCTGGAGAATGATCTGTCATCCATCCCTTACATGGCACCAAGCCCTGACTGAGGTCTCAAATATGAGTGAGGGGTAAGATATAAGCCTCCTGTGTAAAAGGGCTTTCTTTAACAAAGTCCCACTAGGTCATGCTGGGACTGACTTCAGACTCAGACCCAGGGTGATTCCCCACTTGGCGAGTGGGTAGTCACTGGGGAGGTTGCCCTATCCCTCTAGTTCCTGGGACCATGGCCCTTTTCCTGCAGTAACTGCCTCCCTGCAAATCATACAGACCCACACACAGACACACACACACACGCCTATTTGAAAAGAATTCAATTTTCTAAATTATTTGGGGTTTACAAAAACACTCAACCAAAGTCATAACTTAACTATTTAGAAATGAGGAAAGTGACATCAGCAAAATAGTAGGCTAGGAAGCTACAGACCCTATTTTCCCCACAGAGATACTGAGTTATCAACAATATATGAACCAGAATACCTCTGTGAGAACTCCAGAGACCAGTTGAAAAGCTACAGCAACTGTGCCATTGTAAAACCAAAAAGGGATTCCAGTGAAAAGCATAGGAAAATTTGCAGTGTTTGATTGGCTATTCATGCCCTTCCCCCTGCATAGCACAGAGCAACCAGGAGGAACCCCCACCTCCCTGCCATAAAGAGCTCCTCCCTTGGAATAAAAACAAAAGATCAAGGCAGGGAGCAGGAGGGTATGGTGGCTCATACCTGTAATCCTGGCCCTTTGGGAAGCCAAGGCAGGCGAATCTTTTGAGGTCAGGAGTTCGAGACCAGCCTGACCAACATGCCTGACCAACATGGTGAAACACCGTCTCTACAAAAAATACAAAAAAATTAGCCAGGTATGGTGGCATACTCCTGTTGTCTCAGCTACTTGAGAGGCTGAGGCAGGAGAATCGCTTGAACCCTGGAGGCAGAGGTTACAATGAACCAAGATCGTACCACTGCACTCCAGCCTGGGTGACACAGTGAGCCTCCATCTCAAAAAGGAAAAAAAAATATATCAGAACATGAGTCCAATATTATAACTTTTCTGGGCCTGCCCAAGGGACTGGTTTCTGTCTCACCTGACTTGGAGTACTGACAAACTGGAGCAAGGTTTTGGAAGCCACTGTAAACAGAGGCAAGCGTCACATTAGAGCTGTAGTTCTACAGGCAGATACCAGGAAAAGTAAGAGATCAGAAATGATTTGAGAGGTCCTAAAAGCTCCAGCGGGGCTGAATGATGAAGACTTTCCTCTGCGCGATGCTTATACAAAGCCTAGAAGAAGTGTTTGGTTTTTTACTGTCCAAAGCTCAGCAAAGAAGTACTGGACACACAAAGAAACAGGGAAACATGGCCCAATCAAAGTAACAAAATAAAACTCCCCCCAGAAGCCTAGAGGAATGCAACTCTATAAGCTGCCCAACAAAGAATTTATAATTACTGTCATATACAGAACATTTACCCAACAAGAACAGAATATACATTCTTCTCAAGTGTACATTGAACATTCTCCAACATAGATCACATTATAGGCCACAAAAAAAAAACTTAACAAATTCAAGAAGATTGAAATCACACAAGGTATCTTTTTAAAACACAACGGAATGAAACTAGAAATCAATAGAACAAGGAAAACAGTAAGTCCACAAATGCGGAAATTAAACAACACACTCTTAAACAATCAATGGGTCAAAGACAAGATCAAAAGAGAAATTAGAAACTATTAAAAATAAGAACACAACATACCAACACTTATGGAATGAAGTGAAAGTGCTATAAGGGAATTTTATAGCTGTAAACATATATATTAAAAAGAAGAAAGATCTCAATTCAACAAGCCTAATTATACACCTCAAGAAATGAAAATGAAGAACACACTAACCCAAAAGCTAGAAGAGGAAGAAAATGATAAATAGAAGAGATAGATGACTTAGAGAATAGAAAAAAAATCAATAAAATGAAGAGCTGGTTTTGGAAAGATCAACAAAATTGACAAACCTTAGCTAGATTAAGAAAAAGAAGACTCAAATGTGTTTATTAAAAAAAAAATTGTAACTGATTTTTATTTCAATTTTTATATATGTAGGAGGTATGAGTGCAGATTTTTACATATATATAATGCATAATGGTGATGTCTGGGTTTTTAGTGTACCCCATAACCTGAATAGTGAACACTGTATCCAACAGGTAGTTTTTCAACCCTCATCTCCCTCTTTGGAGTCTCCAGCGTCTATTATTCCACTCTGCATATCTGCGTGTGCCCCCTGTTTAGCTCCCACTTATCCGTGAGAATGTGAGGTATGTGACTTTCTGTTTCTGAGTTATTTCAGTTAGGATAATGGCATCCAGTTATATTTATGTAGCTGCAAAAGACGTGATTTTATTCTTTTTATGGCTGAACAGTATTCTATAATATGTAACACCACATTTACTTTATCTAATCCTCCACTGATAGACACTTAGGTTGATATCTTCGCTGCAATAGACATGAGGGCAGGTATCTTTTTGATACAACGATTTCTTTCCCTTTGGGTATATATCCAGTAGTGAGATTGCTGGATTGAATGGTAGTTCTATTTTTGGTTCTTTAAAAAAATCTCCATACTGTTTTCCACAAAGGTTGTCTCTGGTGATATTTTGTATTTCTGTGGTATCAGTTGGAATATCTCCTTTCCAATTCTTGATTGTGTTTATTTGGATTTTCTGTCTTCTTTTCTTGGTTAGTCTAGTGGTTTATCAATTTGTTTATCTTTTTGAAGAACCAAATTTTCATTTTGTTGATACTTTGTATTGTTTTTTGGTCTGTATTTTATTTAGTTCTGCTCTGATCTTTGTTATTTTTTTCTTCTGCTATCTTTGGATTTGTACTTGTTCCTCTAGTTCCTTGTGGTGCAATGTTTTGTTGTTAATTCATGCTCTTTCTACCCATTTGATGTAGGCATTTAATCTCATAAAATACCCTCTTAGCACTGGTTTTGCTGTGTCCCAGAGGTTTTGGTATATTGTATTTTCATTTTCATTTGTTTCCATTTTTAAAATTTCCATCATAATTTCTTAATTGACCTAGTGACAATTCAGGAGCATGCTGTTTAATTTTCATGTAGTTGTATAGTTTCTGAAGTTCCTCTTGGTATTGATTTCTAACTTTATCCCACTGCGGTCTGAGGAGATACTTGATATAATCATGATTTTTAAAAAATTTCTTAAGACTTGTTTTGTGGCCTAACATGTGGTCTATCTTGCAGAATGTTAAACAGGCTGATGAAAAGAATGTATATTCTGTCCTTATTAGGTAGAATGTTCTGTAAATGACTGTTAAGTCTATTTGGTCTCATGTCTAATTTAAGTCCAATGTTTCCTTGTTAATTCTCTGTCTTTATGATCTGTCTAGTGCTATGAGTGGAATACTGAAGTCCCCTACCATTATTTTATTGCTGTTTATCTCTTTCGTTAGATCTAATAGCACTTGTTTAGTGAATTTGGGTGGTCTGATGTTGAAGATATATATATCCAACATATAAATATATATATGATTGTTATATCATCTTGCTGAATTGATATCTTTATCATTATGTCACAATCTTTGTCTTTTATTGCCATTTTAAATTTAAAGTCTGTTTTATGTGATGTAAGTATATCTACTCCTGCTTGCTTTGGTTTCCATTTGTGTGGAATATCTTTTTCCACCCCTTTACTTTGTCTTTATGGGTAGGGTGAGTTTCTTGTAGGCAGTATATAGTTGCATTATGATTTTTAAAAAATACATTCTGCCCACTTCTATCTTTTAAGGAGAGCATTTAATCTGTTTACATTCAAGGTTAATCTTGATATACGAGGCTTTCTTTTTGCAATATTGTTAATTGTTTTCAAGTGGTTTTATAAATTCCTGTTTCATTTCTTTACACTTTTTGTCTTTGTGGTTTAATGAAATTTGGCCATGTTGCCATTTGATTCCTTTCTCTTCCTCCTTATTGTAAGTGCTTTATAAGAACTGTTTTATATTGTGTGTTTTCATAATGATGAACATTAACCTTTAATTTCTATGTTTCAGATTCCTTTAAGCATTTCTTGTAGGGCCTTTCTAGTGCTGACAAATTCCCTCAGCAGTTGCTTGTCTGGAAAAGATTTTATTTCTCCTTCATTTATGAAGCTTATTCTGGCAGGGTATGAAGTTCTTTGCTGATTTTTTTTTCTTTCAGCACTTTGAAAATGCCATCCCATTCTTTTCCAGCCTGTGAGGTTTCTGCTGAAAAGTCCATTGTGAGTCTGATAAGGTTTTCCTTATAGGCAACTAGGTGCTTTTCTTTTTGTAATTTAAAATTATTTCTTTCACTTTAACTCTAGACATTCTGAATATAATATTCCATGGTGAAATCCTTTTTGCAATGTATTGGATAGGGATTGCTGGGTCTTGTGTATCTGCATGTCTGTCTCGTTAGACTTGTGAAGTTTTCATCAATCACTTCCTTAAATAGATTTCCTAAACTTTTTGATCTCTCATCCCCCTTTGGAATACCAATAATTCATTAGTTTCTTCACTGCATGCAGTCACAGACATCTCAAAGGCCTTGTTCATTCTTTTTTATTCTTTTCTTCCTTATTTTTCTCTGAGTAGATTATTTCAAAATATTTGTCTTCAAGTTGTGAGGTTCTTTTTTCTGGTCTAGTTTATTACTGAAGCTTTTAAGTGTATTTTGTATTTCCTTCAATGAATTTTTTAATTCCAAAATTTCCACTTTTTTAAAAGAGATATTTTGTTGGTAAATTTCTCATTTATACCCTGAATTGATATTCTGATGAATATTGATTTTCATATTTCTCTTGCATCCCATTAAGCTTCTTTGAAATCAATAGTTTGAATTATTTACCTGGCATTTTGCAGAATTTTTTTACTGAGATCTATTGCTGGACAATTGTTGTAATCCTTTGGTGCTATCATATTTCCCTGCTTTTTCATGTTTCCTGTGTCCTTCCATTGATATCTGCACATCTGGTGTGACAGTCTCTTGCTCTAACTTTTGAAATTGCTTTCATAGGGGGAGAAATTTTGTATGAATTTCTGAACATGTATGTATGTAGTTGGCTGAGTATGATGATACTCTGGCTTTGATTTTGGGTGCCTGTGATAGTGTGATCTTAGTATGACTTCTTTGGCGGTACACAAGGTCCATGATATCTGTGACTTTCTTGGTGGCTTCAAGTACAGTGATTAGTTGAGGTTGCGGTGAAGTTTTCTGGGGACTTGGACGCCAACTGAACTAGTCTTCACTCAACAGCAGTAGCAGTGGGGTGAATGTGCCTGTTTTTAGGCTCCAGAGCAGCTTGCACTGGCTCCTGTGTTAGTGGGTTCTAGAGGGGCTGATTCCTGGGCCTCCAGGTGGCTTGCTTAGAAGTTAGGAGTGAGAGTGGTGGGCGGGGTGTGTGGGTGGGTTCTCAGTCCCATGGGTAGCTGGTGTTATGAGGATGGTAACAGCAATGGTGGTGGAACATCCCACTGGGGATCCAAGCAGTCTGTGTTGGTGTTGCTGAAAGCTGCTATGGGTTGGGTAGGCTAGTCCCCAGGTCCACAGCCTCCTGTAGCTGGACAGTGGATATTGTCCTGAATGTTCTTAGGAGAGCTTCGTCTCTCCTGTCCCTTTCTCAGCTGGGTGGCAGCTGCAGCGCATCACCTGGAACTTGGCTCAAGGATGGGGCACAGCCCATTGTTAAACACAAAATGGTGCCAGCTGTGAGTTTCTGAACGGCTAGGGCGGAGACCCCCCTCAGGTGAGTACCATGGGCTAGCAGCTGTGGGGAGTGTAGCCCACTCAAGTCTCAGTCTCACAGCAGCCTATAGCAGGGTGGTGGGTACTCTCCTAGGCGCATGCCGGAGAGCTTGGTTTTCTTGTTTCTCTTCAGATAGGTGGCAGCTGCAGCTTCATCAACTTGAACTCAGCCCAACGGCAGGGCACAGCCCATTATTAAGCTCTCAAAATGGTGCCAGCTGTGTGCTTGTGAGCAGAGAGGGCGGGGCTCCTCTCAGGCAAACAGTATAAATAAGAAGCTGTGGAAAGCGCAGTCCGCTCGTGTCTGTCTTACAGCCGCCTATTGTAGGACAGTGGGTTTTGTCCTAGATGTGCATCGGGAGGGGCTGGGTTTCCCTGACTGTCTTTGGCCAGGCAATGGGTACAACCAGGTAAGCCCGAACTCAGCCTGAGGGCGAGGCACAGCCCAGTGTTAAACCCTCAAGGTGGCGCCTTGGGCCTGAGACCGGAGAAGGCGGGGTCCCTCCCAGGCAGGCAGCTGTAGGGAGTGCAGTCTGCTCACATTCCATTCTCAAAACAGCCTCAGTAGGGTGATAGAGACCCTCCCAAGGGTGCGTGGGAGTGCCCAGTCTCCCCTGCACCCACCTTGGAGCAGTGCAGTGGCAACAGCCCTGTCTGTAGATCCCCCCGTATCTAAGGTCTCAAAATGGCGCCTGGCTGACGCTGCTCTGGGCTCAGATGTCTGGAGAGTTCCCTCTCGGGAGCAACATCTCTGAAATCCTTAGGCAGCTTCTTATGTTACGCCCAAGTCCCTAGTGGGTTTCTCCTGAGGCCAAGATGGTAAAAGCCAAGCCTTGGGGTTTCTGACTTATTGCTTTCCTGCATCCAGGAGCCTCTCACGATTCTGCAGTCCTCGGCCCAGCAAGCTGCCTGCCTCCAACACTCTCCTTACTTCTGGTGATTCCCCTCTCGTCTCTGGTGAAGCCTAGCATTCTCTTCTAGATGCTCTGTTTGAAATGTGAGTATTTTACTATTCTGGTTCCTCTTCTTAGAGGAGGCACATACTTCCTGCGTCTAGAAGCCGTCTTGATCCCTCTCCTGTAAGTACATTTTTAAAATTCAAAATCTGTTTCTGATGGAAACTTTGTGATATTAAGAATGATGAAATTGGGGGGGGGGTGGGGGGAAAGGCATTTCCCAGAAACCTACAGAAGACATCATAGTAAGTGATGAAACCGTGGAAGTGTTCCCACTAATCTAAAGAACAATGCAAGGATGAAAGTTACCATTGCTAATGTTAAAGATTGTCCTGAATGCGTTTGCCACGAGAGAAAAGAGAACATATCTTATCTGTTGGCAACATAACCATATACATAGAAAAATCCATAAAATCAACTGTTAAATTGTTAGAATAAGTAAGAGAATAGCCAGAGAGTTTAGTATCAAATTAAAAAGTCAGTTATTTTCTTTTATACTAGCAAAAACAATTTTAGGGCTATAACTTTAAATCCCCATTCATTTTTTCAAAAATCTATAAAACTTCTTTTTCTAGGTTCGTAATGTATTAATATAACAATAACTAATAATAAAATTTGGAATTATTAAAGACATATAAAACAAACAATAAAATTTTGGAGAACATTCAGAAGTTCATTTTAATGGAAAATTGTGTTGTAATACTGAATAGGATGACTCTAATTGTTAACATGTCAATTCTCAAAAATGTAATTATTATCTGCAATTACAATAGAAGATGTTTAAAGAAATTTTATAAGAGATTCCAGAATTTACCTGAAGGAGAAAATGTGCAAGAATAGCCAAAATTATTTGAAAAGAAAAGAAAAAAGCAATGAGAAGAATATATTCTATAATAATAAAAAGTATGCTACCAAACTATAATTATAACTACATGCTACTGATTTGGGTATAAATAAACTAAATACAAAATAGATAATAAAACTCATACATGTATGGAAATTGAGTATATTAACAGTGGCATTGCAGATGAGTTTTTAAAATGATGAAATATTCAGTCAATGATTTGGCGACAATTAGCTATCTATTGTAGAAGGACAAAACAGAATATACTTACCTTTTTCTCCTCACAAATATAAATTGTGGGTAGATTAAAAAGCTAAATATAAAACAAATAAAACATGTATAAAAGTACAAGGAAAGCCGGGCGTGGTGGCTCACGCCTATAGTCCCAGTACTTTGGGAGGCTGAGGTGGGCGGATCACCTGAGATCGGGAGTTTGAGACCAGCCTGACCAACATGGAGATACCCCATCTCTACTAAAAATAAAAAAATTAGCCAGGCATGGTGGCTCATTCCTGTAATCCCAGCTACTCAGGAGGCTGAGGCAGGAGAATCGCTTGAACCCGGGAGGCGAAGGTTGTGGTGAGCCAAGATCGCACTATTGTACTCCAGCCTGGGTAACAAGAGCAAAGCTCCATCTCAAAAAAAAAAAAAGTACTGGGAGAAAAGTTAGGCTGTGTTTATAATTAGCAGAGAAGGAGGAGTTCTTAGGATATAATGCAAAAACTACAAAAGAAAAAAACTGAAAAATTTGACCATAACAAAACTAAACTGAAAAAAACCTAATCATAGATTGAAAATATTTGCATAAGTACAAATACATGCTAGACAATAAATAACATTCAGAATATATAATTAACCACAATGAAAAGACAAAAGAGATAAGTCACCCAATAGAAAAAAATGCAAAGTTTATGAATAGAAAATTCCAGGAAAGCATATTTAGGTAAGCCTATAATTTTGAAGTGAGGAGCCTTACTCTTTTATTAGAATATCTATGATCCCAAAAGTGTCCCAAGAGGGTGAAGCAAACTCCTACCATTGTTGTTGTTTTCTTTCTGTCCTCCTGACACTTGGCCTAAGATTTTAGTGCACTTATAGGAATCAGGGTAACTGAAGCCCTAGTGTTTGTTTCCTACCCAGAGAACCAGAATGGGGAATCCCGGGGAAACAGGGAGTATAAGGGAGATTATAGAGAGGTAGGAACTTGGGAAATCAACCCCATAGAGTTGTTTATGAAATCTTGGGCTCGCCTCTATCTGTGCATGCACAGATTTGATCCTAAACAGCATACGAAAAAATTTGAGAACAAAATTAGGAGACAGACTGCTTCCCGGGACCCAGACTGCCCACTGGGTGGCATACATGCAGGACAAATCTGAATAGCACTGCAAAGATTTTGTAAATAGAACTGATTTGAAACCACAAACTACAGAAGCCTGGTCAGAATTTGCAGCCTGAACTCAATTGAGTTGACTGCCCCTAAAAACCAAATATCAACATTTTCCAGATAATTTAAATAAGACTCAGAATTCCATAATATAATATTGAAAATGGCTAGGACATAATCCAAAATCACTTGGCATACAAAAAACTAGGGGTATCTCAACTCTCATGGGAAAAGGCAGTCAACAGATGCTAACATCAATATGATATAACTGTTAAGATTATCTGACAAAGACCTTGAAATAGCTATTATAAAATGCTATAAAAGTAAGGATAAACACTCTTAAAATGAATGGAAGATAGTCTCAACAACAACAGCAAAATGGCAGATATAAAGAACCACATGGATATTTTAGAGCTAAACAATATAAGAACCAACAATACAGTAACAGAACTAAGCACTGTTCTGGTTTTAGTAACAGAATGGAGAGGGTGGAGAGAAAAGCAGAAAACTTGAAGATAGGTCAGTGGAAATTATCCAAACTGAAAAACAGAGAAAAATCAGAAAAGAAAATATGGAAAGAAAGAACAGAGGCTGGGTGAGGTGGCTTACTTTTCTAATCCTAGCACTTTGGGAAGCCAAGGTTGGAGTATCACTTGAGACCAAGGGTTCAAGACCAGCCTGGGCAACAAATGCTGCATGATTCCAGTTGTATGAGGAACCTAGAGTAGTCAAAATTATAGAGGCAGAAAGTAGAACAGTGGTTTCCAGGGGTGGAAGAAAGGAGAGAATGGTGGAGAGTTATTTAATGGACGTAGATTTTCAGCTTTGCAAGATGAAAAGAGTTCTGGAGATGGATGGTTGTGCTGGTTGCACAATAATATGAATTACATAATGCCACTTAACTGTACACTTAAAACTGGTTAAGACAGTAAATTTTATGTTATGTGTATCTTGCCATAATAAAATTTTTTAAAATAATATGTTGACGGAAAACATGAAACAAGATTATATGGAAAATCTCAATCTATGGAAAAAATAATACAATTAATAAGAGTTTAGCAAATTTGCTGGGTCCAAACTCAGTAAAAAAAAAAAAAAAAATCAATTACATTTCTCTACCAAAGTTAGTTGCTAGATACAAGATCAATGTACAAAAATCAACTGTATCTCTATATATTAGCAATAAATAATCTGAAAGATGACATTATGAAAATAATTACAGGATGCTAAGGCGGGAGGAGTGCTTGAGTCTGGGAAGTTGAGGCTGCAGTGAGCCATGATTGTATCATGGCACTCCAGCCTGGGCTATAAAGTGAGATCCTGTCTCAAAAAACAAAAACAAAAACAAAACTCAGGGTAGATGACAGATGTAAATATTAAGAACTAAAACTATAAAATTCTTAGAAGGAAGCACAGAAGTAAATCCTTGCAATCATGGGTTAGACAATGATTTCTTATATATAATGCAAAAGCACAATTATTAAAAGAGATTTATAAGTTGGACTTCATCAAATTTTAAAATTTTTGTCTTCAAAGAACATTATCAAGTAAGTAGGAAAGCAAACAGATTCAGAAAAATATTTGCAAATCATATATCTGATAAGAATCTACTATCCAGAATATATAAAGAACTCTTAAATCTCAGACTAAAAAGACAATCCAATTTAAAAATGGGCAAAGGATTTGAAGAGACATTTCTTGAAGAAAGATATACAAATGCCTCAAAGCATACGAAAAAGATGCTCATCATTATTAGCCATTGCAGAAATGTAGAGCATTTTGTTTTATTGTATTTGGGCTCTGGGGTACATGTGCATGTCCTGCATCCTGCAGGATTGTTGCATAAGTACATACATGCCATGGTGGTTTGCTGTCTTCATCCCCCCCGCCTCCCTCCTCCTTCCCACCCCTCCACTGTCCCCTCCCTCCCCTCCCCTCCACCCCTGCACCTAGCCCTGTGAGTGTTGTTCCCTTCCCTGTGCCCAAGTGTTCTCGTTGTTCACCACCCGCCTATGAGTGAAAACATGCGGTGTCTGGTTTTCTGTTCTTGTGTCAGTTTACTGAGAATGATGGTTTCTAGGTTCATCCGTGTCTCTAAAAGGACATGAACTCATCATTTTATGGCTGCATAGTATTCCATGGTGTATATGTGCCACATTTTTTTTGTCCAGTCTACCGTCGATGGGCATTTGGGTTGGTTACAGGTCTTTGCTATTGTAAACAGTGCTGCAATGAACATATGTGTGCATGCGTCTTTATGACAGAACGATTTATAATCCTTTGGGTGTATACCCAGTAATGGGATTGCTGGGTCAAGTGGAATTTCTATTTCTAGATCCTTGAGGAATTGCCACACTGTCTTCCACGATGGTTAAACTAATTTACACTCCCAACAACAGTGTAAAAGTGTTCCTTTTTTCTCCACATCCTCTCTAGCATCTGTTGTCTCCAGATTTTTTAATGATCGCCATTCTAACTGGCGTGAGATGGTATCTCAATGTGGTTTTGATTTGCATTTCGCTAATGACCAGTGATGATGAGCATTTTTTCATATGTTTATTGGCTGCATATTTGTCTTCTTTTGAAAAGTGTCTGTTCACATCCTTCGCTCACTTTTGAATGGGTTTGCTTGTTTCCTGTAAATGTGCTTTAGTCGTTTGTAGATTCTGGATTTTAGCCCTTTGTCTGATGGGTAGATTGCAAAAGTTTTTTCCTATTCTGTTGGTTGCTGGTTCACTCTAATGATTGTTTCTTTTGTGGTGCAGAGCTCTTAAGTTCAATTAGGTCCCATTTTGTCTATTTGGGCTTTTGTTGCCATTGCTTTTAGTGTTTTAGTCATGAAGTCCTCGCCTGTGCCTATGTCCTGAATGGTTTTGCCTAGGTTTTCTTCTAGGGTTTTTATGGTGTTAGTTCTTATGTTTAAATCTTTAATCCATCTGGAGTTAATTTTTGTATAAGGTGTAAGGAAGGGGTCCAGTTTCAGCTTACTGCATATGGCTAGCCAGTTTTTCCAACACCATTTATTACACAGGAAATCCTTTCCCCATTGCTTGTTTTTGTCTGGTTTGTCAAAGATCAGATGGTTATAGATGTGTGATATTGCTTCCAAGGCCTCTGTTCTGTTCCATTGGTCTATATCTCTGTTTTGGTACCTGTACCATGCTGTTGTGATTACTGTAGCCTTGTAGTATAGTTTGAAGTCTGGTAGCGTGATGCCTCCAGCTTTGTTGTTTTTGCTTAGGATTGTCTTGGCTACGCAGGCTCTCTTTGGTTCCATATGAAGTTTAAGGTGGTTTTTTCCAGTTCTGTGAAGAAGGTCATTGGTAGCTTGATGGGGATAGCATTGAATCTATAAATTACCTTGGGCAATATGGCCATTTTCTTAATACTGATTCTTCCTAACCATGAGCATGGACTGTTTTTCCATCTGTTTGTGTCCTCTCTTATTTCCTTGATCAGTGATTTGTAGTTCTCCTTGAAGAGATCTTTTACCTCCTTTGTGTTAGTTGTATTCCTAGGTATTTTATTCTCTTTGTAGCAATTGTAAATGGGAGTTCGCTCATGATTTGGCTCTCTGTTTGTCTGTTATTGGTGTATAGGAATGCTTGTGATTTCTGCACATTTATTTTGTATCCTGAGACTTTGCCGAAGTTGCTTATCAGCTTAAGGAGCTTTTGGGCTGAGATGATGGGGTCTTCTAAATATACGATGAAGTCATCTTCAAATAGGGACAGTTTGACGACTTCTTTTCCTAACTGAATGCCCTTTATTTCTTTTTCTTGCCTAAATGCTCTGGCTAGAACTTCCAATACTATATTGAACAGGAGTGGTGAGAGAGGGCATCCTTGTCTAATGCCAATTTTTAAAGGGAATGCTTCTAATTTTTGCCCATTCAGTATGATATTGGCTGTGGGTTTGTCATAAATAGCTTTTATTGTTTTGAGATATGTTCCATCGATACCTGGTTTATTAAGAGTTTTTAGCATAAAAGTTGTTGAATTTTGTCAAAGGCCTTCTCTGCGTCTTTTGAGATAATCATGTGCTTTTTTTCTTTGGTTCTGTTTATGTGGTGAATATAGATTTGCGTAAGTTGAACCAGCCTTGCATCCCCGGTATGAAGCCTATTTGATCGTGGTGGATAAGCTTTTTGATGTGCTGTTGGATTCAGTTTGCCAGTATTTTACTGAAGATTTTTGCATCGATGTTCATCATGGATATTGGCCTGAAGTTTTCTTTTTTAGTTGTGTCTCTGCCGGGTTTTGGTATCAGGATGATGTTGGTCTCATAGAGAGTTAGGGAGGATTCCTTCTTTTTGTATTGCTTGCAATAGTTTCAGCAGGAATGGCACCAGCTCCTCTTTGTACATCTGGTAGAATTAAGCTGTGAACCCGTCTAGACCTGGACTTTTTTTGGTCAGTAGGCTATTAATTGCTGCCTCAACTTCAGCCCTTGTTATTGGTCTATTCAGGGTTTCAGCTTCTTCTTGGCTTACTCTTGGGAGTGTGCAAGTGTCCAGGAATTTATCCATTTCTTCCAGATTTACTAGTTTATGTGCATAGAGTTGTTTGTAGTAATCTCTGATGGTAGTTTGTATTTCTGAGGAATTGGTGGTGATCTCCCCTTTATTGTTTTTTATTGCATCTATTGGATTCTTTTCTCTTTTTTTAAATTAGTCTAACTAGTGGTCTATTTTGTTGATCTTTTCAAAAAACCAGCTCCTGAATTTATTGATATTTTGAAGGGTTTTTTGTGTCTCTATTTCCTTCAGTTCTGCTCTGATCTTAGTTATTTCTTGTCTTCTGCTTGCTTTTGAGTTTTTTTTGATCTTGCTCCTCTAGCTCTTTCAATTTTGACAATAGGGTGTTGATTTTAGATCTTTCCTTGTTTCTCATGTGGGCATTTATGGCTATAAATTTCCCTCTAGACATTGCTTTAAATGTGTCCCGTAGGATCTGGTATGTTGTGTCTTCATTCTCGTTGTTTTCAAAGAAGATTTTTATTTCTGCCTTCATTTCATCGTTTATCCATTCATCATTCAGGAGCAAGTTGTTCAGTTTCCATGTGATTGTCCAGTTTTGAGGGCTTTTCTTAATCCTGAGTTCTAATTTGATTGCGCTGTGATCTGAGAGACTGTTTATTATTTCTGTTCTTTTGCATTTGCTGAGGAGTGGTTTACTTGCAATTATGTGGTCAGTTTTGGAGTATGTGCAATGTGGTGCTGAGAAGAATGCGTATTCGGTGGATTTGGGGTGGAGTGTCCTGTAAACGTCTATTAGGTCCGCTTGGTCCAAATCTGCATTCAAGTCCTGGATATCCTTGTTGACTTTGTCTCATTAATCTGTCCAGTATTGTCAGTGGAGTGTTAAAGTCTCCCACTGTTATTGTGTGGGAGTCTAAGTCTCTTTGTAGGTCTTTAAGAACTTGCTTTATGTATCTGGGTGCTCCTGCATTGGGTGCATAAATATTTAGGATAGTTAGCTCTTCTTGTTGCATTGATCCTTTTATCATTATATAATGCCCTTCTTTGTCTCTTTTGATCTTTGTTGGTTTAAAGTCCATTTTATCAGAGACTAGGATTGCTACCCCTGCTTTTTTTTGCTTTCCATTTGCTTGGTAAATCTTCTTGCATCCCTTTATTTTGAGTCTGTCTGAGTCTTTGCATGTGAGATGGGTCTCCTGAATACAGCACACCAATGGGTCTTGACTTTTTATCCAGTTTGCCAGTCTGTGTCTTTTGATTGGGGCATTTAGGCCATTTACATTCAACATTAATATTGTTATGTTTGAATTTGATCCTGCCATTTTGTTACTGGCTGGTTGTTTTGCCTGTCAATTGACATGGCTCCTTCATTGTGTCGTTATTCTTTACTATTTGGTACATTTTTGCAGTGGCTGGTACTGGTTGTTCCTTTCCCCTGTTTAGTACTTCTTTCAGTAGCTCCTGTAAGGCAGGTCTTGTAGCAACAAAATCTCTCAGCAATTGCTTGTCCATAAAAGATTTTATTTCTCCTTCACTTATGAAGCTTAGTTTAGCTGGATATGAAATTCTGGGTTGAAAGTTCTTTTCTTTAAGGATATTGAATATTGGTCCCCACTCCCTTCTAGCTTGCAGGGTTTCTGCCAAGAGATCCACTGTGAGTCCGATGGTCTTTCCTTTGTGGGTGACTCAACCTTTCTCTCTGGCTGCCCTTAGGATTTTTTCCTTCATTTCAACCCTGGTGAATCTGACAACTATGTGCCTTGGGGTTGCTTTCTTGAGGAATATCTTTGTGGTGTTCTCTCTATTGCCTGGATTTGAATGTCGGCCTGCCTTGTTAGGTTGGAAAAGTTCTCTTGGATAACATCTTGAAGAGCATTTTCCAACTTGGATTCATTTTCCCCATGTAGGCCGATCAAGTGTAGATTAGGTTTTTTCACATAATCTCATAGTTCTTGGAGGCTTTGTTCATTTCTTTTCACTCTTTTTTCTCTAACCTTGCCTTCTCATTTTATGTCATTGATTTAATCTTCTATCTCTGATATCCTTTCTTCTGCTTGGATCGATTTGGCTGCTGAAACTTATGTATGCCTCACAAAGTTCTCACGGTGTGTTTTTCAGCTCCATCAAGTCGTTTATGTTCTCTAAGCTGGTTTTTCTAGTTAGCATTTCGTCTAACCTTTTTTCAAGGTTCTTAGTTTCTTTGCATTGGGTTAGACCATGGTCTTTTAACTCAGAGAAGGTTGTTATTACCCACCTTCTGAAGCCTGCTTCTGTCATTTCGTCAGATTCATTCTCTGTCTTTTGTTGTTCCCTTGATGGTGAGGAGTTGTGATCCCTGGGAGGAGAAGAGGTGTTCTGTTCTTTGATGGTTTCATCCTTTTTGTGCTGTTTTTTCCCGTCTTCAAGATTTATCTCCGTTTAATCTTTGAAGTTGGTGATTTTAGGAGGAGTCTCTGAGTGGACGTTTTTCCTATTGAGATTGGAGCTGTATCTTTTTTGGCCTGCAGAGGGCGTTGCTGGGCTCTCTCTGGTTCAGTCAGATTGCTGGGTGGGTGGTCCTTTCCTGGAGTTTGTTTGCAGGTGAGATTGGCCCCGCCTTCCCAATGGCATCTCTCCTTCCCCAGCTGGATCTTCCTGGCTGGGGTCAAGCTGGTGTATTTGCTGCCAAGCTCTCTAGCAAGGGCTTCAGTTTGAGTTCTGTGGAGGTGGGGCCTGCCAGGCCTTATGGTCTGTTTCCCTGCTTTCAACTCTGCCTCCCTCTGTGGGACGGTCTGTCCAGCTGGCATTAGTCCAAACTCCCGCCGAGGTCCCTGCAACAACTTGCTACGCCCAGCAGTAGCTGCGGCTCAGATTTGCACTGACTACCCATGGCACCTCACCATCTGGCAGGGCTCTCGTGGACCGCGGGTTGCAGGAGGGATGAGGTAAGCACAGGATCCAAAACGGAGCACCAAGAGGGTTAAGTCCCCGATTCCGAGCCAACTGCACGTTTCAGGTGGGGATGCGCCCCCCCCCCACCTTGTCTTGATTTGCCCCCATGGGCGGCTCTCACCCTGTAGCTCCTTCCCTGGGCCTAAATTCAGTGCCCTATCAGTCCCACAGAAATGGACCTAGCACTTCGTTTGGAATCATGAAGTCCTCTAGCCCTCTGAGTCTCATTCACTGGGAGCTGCATTCCAGTGCTGGCTTCTCTCACTGCAATCTCCACCTCCCAGGCTCAAGCAATCCTCTCGTCTCAGCCTCCTAAGAAGCTTGGACCACAGGCATGCAACACCATGCCTGGCTAATTTTTTTGATTTTTTTTTTTTGTAGAGATGGGGTTTCACTGTGTTGCCTAGACTGGTCTCAAACTCCTGGGCTCAAGGGATTCTCCTGCCTCAGTCTCCCAAAGTGCTGGGATTTTAGGGGGAAATGTAAATCAACCCCACAATAAGATACCACTTCATACCCCCTATCATATGGCTATGATTTAAAAAAAAAAAAAAAAAAAAAAGACAGCCAATAATAGGCATTGGCAAGGATATGAAGAAACTGGAAACCTTATGTATAGTGAGAATGTAAAATGGTGCAGCCACTTTGGAAAACAATTTGAAAATCCCTCAAAATGCCAAGAGTTACCACATGAGCGAGAAATTCTATTCCTAGATGTCTACCCTAAAGAAATAAAGACGTATGTCCACAGAAGAACTTGTACGTAAATGCCTATAGTAGCATTATTCATAATAGCTGAAAACACAAACAACCAAAATGTCCATCGAATGATAAATGGATAAACAAAATGTAGTAGATCCATACAGAGGAATATTACTCAGCTATAAAAAAGAATGAATTACTGATACATGTGACGAGTGACAAATGGATGGACCTTAAAAGCATTATGCTAAGGAAAAGAAGGTAGTTATATATTGCATCAGTGATTCCCCAACCTCTGGCACCAAGGACAGGTTTCATGGAAGTCAGATTTTCCACAGATGGTGCAGTAGGTGGTGGGGTGGTTTCAGGATTCAAGCAAATTACATTTATTGTGCACCTTATTTCTAATATTATTACATTGTAACATAAATAATTATACAACTCACCATAATGTAGAATCAGTGGGAGCCCTGAGCATATATTCCAGCAACTAGACATTCCCAGTCTGGGGGTGATGGGAGACAGTGACAGACCATCAGGCATTAGATCTCATAAGGAGCACACAACCTAGATCCCTCGCATGTGCAGTTTGCAATAGGGATCATGCTCCTATGAGAATCTAATGCCACCACTGATCTGACAGGAGGCAGAGCTCAGGTAGGAATGCGACTGATGGGAGCAGCTATAAATACAGATGAAGCTTTGTTCCTTCCTGCTGTGTGGCCCGGTTCCTAGCATGCCATTGGACCAGTATCAGTTTGTGGCCCAAAGGTTGGGGACCCCTGTAGGGTATGATCCCATTGATATGAAACTGTGGATAAAGATTTTTATAGCACAAAAATCACTACATAACAGCAAAGACTGATATAACTACCTTAAGGAAAGAAATTTGTTCAGCAAAAGATGCCATCAAGGCAATGAAATGGCATCACAGTATAGCAGAAAATATCTGTAGTACGTGTAACTGGCAAAGGGATTGCATATCTGATAGAGAATTCCTATAATTCATGAAGGAAAAGGCAGACAAATTTTTTGAAAAAAAGGAGCAAAAGGGGCGAATGGGCATTGAAAAGAGGATATTGAAACAACAGAAGGAGAGACAAAAAGGTTTTTGACCTCATTAGTAAACACAATGAGATACTACTCTACTCCCACCTGACTGGTTGAAATATAAAAGTTTCACAGAATCACCAATGCATGGTAGAATATGAACAGATCAAGCCGCAGGACAGAAGACATGCTAAACAAACAATGGTGATAACTTAGGATGGGGAGATCAGGCCACACTGTAGTAACTCATGTGCTTACAGCCAGTCTGCCTAACTGTAGAGAGCCATGTTATCCCATGTGAATATAGATGCAAATGTAATCAGCACTTCAGGAACTGGCCTAGTTTCTGGAAACAACATCTGAAGACTGAAGGGGAGAGTCCTGAAATCCCTTCCCATGGGTTCTCCCCAGAGCCCTTGAGTCAGCCTCCATTCAGGGCGTGGAAATTCCCCTGACATGAGTACTCGGAAGGGTTCCCTCCTTCTTTGCCCCAGGCACTGAGATGGGCCCTTCACAGTGGCAGGCAGGGAGGACCAGGTAGCCTTTTATTAACTGCTGAAACACAATTCATTCTCTGAGCAAAACTCCTGCTCAAAATGTGTGATGAGTTGATGATTGATACTAATTGTAATATAATGAGAGAAAGGCTGGCAATGATTATTTTTGGTGTGCTAAGGCAATCTACAAAGAAACCAGTGGCACCCATTGTTTTGCATTTTAATTTAAACAAATGGGCAATTTGGAACATTCTTATATTTTCCTATAAGTGTGTGTAGAAGGGTCAGGGGTATCTAAACACTGGTAGAGGTTTCCTACTTTTGGAAGCTAGGGAAAAATGTGGGCTTCCTAGTAGGGACCTGGACCAGTAAGAGGCAGGAATTTCTAGAATAGGCAGGAGAGCAGAAAAAGCCTTCCCACGGCACAGGGTGTGATAGGCACTCAATGAATGGCAGTGACGATGATGGTAGTGTTGTGATGATGCTGATCAATGTTAGGGGGTGTGGGAAGAGAAGAGAGCTTGGTAGAAATGATAGTAGCAATCGTTAATGGTGACAGTGATCAACAAAGTTGATCATGACAATGATGACTTGTTATAGGAGTGGAGGCAAGTGAGTGCAGGTGGTTGGTAGAGATGGTGATGGAAAAATCTTTACCCTTGGTGGGAAAATTGTGACTGGGTCCATCAAGGCCACAATGGCTAGAACGAAGAAACCCAGAGAGACCTGTACCACCCCATCAGGGAGCTGAGTATAGGCTCTGTCTTAGTTCAGGCCTCACAGTTGTTCAGTGTCATTCACACTGACACCCATCCCCTAGGGTGTCCCTCTGCTTGCATGGTCCATAACCCTCCAAACTGCAGTCTCCCATAGCTAGGCATCCAACTAACTTAGCTAGGAGGCTTGCAGAAAAATCTGGAGAGTGACGGGGACCCTTGGCACTAGGGTCCTCTGACACTTGCCTGGGGGAGAAACAAGAATGTCTAGTGCTTCTTCAGTGTCCCACCATGAGTCTCAGACTTCATAGTCCACAGGGCCTTGGAGGAAGGGAGTCTGAGACTCCAGGCCCTGGCTGGGCCCTGCCGCACAAAGCCATTACCTCACTGCGCAAGGACACCTTTATAATCAACTGCATGGCCTGGCACAGCATGAACCTAGCGCAGCCCTCCTGGGCTACATGGAATTGACCTGCTAATCCCACAGAAGCACACTGCCGCAGCCCAAAGGAGAAGGGGTTCAGTCTCAGAGCTTGGTGCTGGCAGATGTGACATTCAGGAGCTGGGATTGCCAGGCTGCCCTGCAGGCCTGGCACTGTGAGGCTGTGTCAGCTCTGGGGAGAGCTGGGGGTCCTGAGTGAGCATAATGAGGAGCTCTGCACCATCCTTCAAGGCCTGGCCACACTGCCCAGGAAGTATCATTGATCTGCTCACCTGGGTCCTGTTCCACCTCTGTGATAAGACCTGGTCAGTCTCTCTCACACCTCTCTTTTCTGGGTTGTAGCAACAGAAGTCAGTAACATGTAACATGTATGGTGTTTTATGGCTTACCAAGGTCCTCCCATCACTGAGCTCCTGGACTGGGCTGCCCACATCCCAGGGTCCTCCCCCAACTCCATGCCCAGAGCACTTTTTGACATTAGTTTTTGCTCAAAGATTTGGGAGGAGAACAAATTTATATGACATTTTAGGACAAAGTTATATGACATCTGTATTTAACAGATGTAATATAAAGTAAAAGCAAACTTCCTTGAAGCAGGAGGCTTTGAGAATTCTCAAGCTTGCCAGGGACTCTTAGCAGCATATCTTTTCACCCCCAAGGGCTCACCCCTCAAGGTTCTTGGGCTGCTTCCAAGGAAAAGTATGACAGCACTGTTTGACACCATGACACCAAAACCTGTTAATAATCCAGATGACTTGCACCACTATATCCATTCTTCCAGTGAGGACGCTTGGGGTGGTCATGGGATTTGCCCGAGGTCCCAGAGCCAGCAGAGTCATGACTGGTCTGCAAGCCTCCTCATCCAGCCTCCTTCCAGGCTTCCGGCTGGCCTCCAGCAGCGCAGATCCTCACCACCTCCACCCATGGCCAAGTCCCACAGCCAGCTCAGGAGCTGTCACATCCACTATCTTCAGGCCAAGGTTATGGTAAGGGTCAGTGCCAAAGGGCAGCTTGATGGCCTCAAGCTCCCTATCTCCATAACACCTCCCAGTTAATCTCAGATATAAATCATATGTGACAACAGATGTTTTCTCAGTGTTATGAAAGGCATGAGATACCTTTAGAATACCTGGCTACTTTTGTGGATCTGTGCTTCTCCGTGAGTCAAAGAGTTTGCTGCTATGTGAACCTAGTTTCATGACCAGTCCGCCAGTCCCTCTCCATTCTGATGCCACCCCAGACCATCTGTGCTGATATGGGTAGGTGAGATCATTCCATTTTTTTTTGTCCTCAGAGCACTGTGCATTTTTCAGTGGTGTTTATTACTTGTTATAATTAATTACCCCTTACTTTGAACAAGTGGGTGCATCAGGGGGTCGTGGCCATGGCCCCTTCATGGAATCCTGCGGGTCAACATGCCCAAGCCTCCCACTTAGGGGAGAGGGCTGTTGAATCCCTCTCTATTGACAATCCACATGATAGTAGAGAAAACCAGCCATCTATATTAAACTGCAAATCCTACAGTCACAGATATAAATAGACAACCAAGGATTCTTAGATCCTTGAGTAAAACCAACAGCCCCCCAAAAAAGAATCAAGATGAATAGAAAAGTGAACCCAGGAGAAAGACAGATAGTTTAGGAAGTAACTCTTTTAAAAATCTCTTGTGTATCTTTAGTGAGATTCTAGGTTTTTCTTCCACAGACAAGAAAAAAAGAAATGAGAAATTAATAAAATGTTCTTAGAAATTAAAAATGTAATTGTCAATATTTAAAAAGCAATCAAAGAATGGAAAGACATACATGAGAACAGTGGTTCTCAAAATGTGATCCCCAGCCAGTAGCATCAGCATCACCTGGGAACTTACTAAAATAAAAATGTCTGCAGTTCCATCCCAGATTATTGCATCAGACACTCTGGGGTTGGGGCCCAGTGGTCTGTATTTTAATAAGCCCTCCAGGTGATTCTGTTGCTCACTCAAGTTTGAGGACCACTGATCTACTTGGAAGGGAAAAAGGAGTCCTTGAGAAGGCAAGAGGGAGTGAGGGCTAGAGAAAAGATAGAGAGGCAAGCCTTTCTAAGACCAGGGACACCTTCCCATTCTAGCAGGAGAAAAGGTAAAAATAATAAAAACAGGTACAGATGGGTTTATAGATTTGATAGTAGAAAGGAAAAGACGTTTCCTTCTTAGGTCTTCTACACTATCCACAATAATAAGGTGAGGCTGAAAGTGAGGCAGGGGAGGAGAACTGTAAGAAAATGTTTGAGGAGAGAGATATAAAGTGTATTGAAATTGCCTAACAAAATGAGAGCCAATTTGAAGTTTGAGGTCTTGAATTAAAAATGAAACCAACACCAAATAGGCTAATCAATCAATCCTTGGCAAAAAGAATACAACTTGAGGGATCACACTACCTGACTTCAAAATATACTACAAAGCTATAGTAACCAAAGTAGCATAGTACTGGCATAAAAACAGATGCATAGACCAATGGAGCAGAATAGAGAACCCAGAAACAAATCTATGTATTTATGGCCAACTTGCTTTGGACAAAAGTGCCAAGAACTTTCATTGGGGAAAGGACAGTCTTTTCAATAAAGGTGCTGGAAAAGCAAGATTCATATGCAGAAGAATGAAACTAGACCCCTTTCTTTCACCATATATAAAAGTAAACTAAAAATGAATTAAAGACTAAGATGTAAGACCTGAAACTGTAAAACTACTAGAAAAACGTATGAGAAATGCTTCAGGACATTGGTCTGGGCAAAGATTTTATAGAGATCTCAAAAACACAGGCAACAAAAGCAAAAATAGACAAATGGGATGACATCAAAGTAAAAAGCTTCTGTACAGCAAAGGAAGCAATCAACAGAGTGAAGAGACAGTCCAAAGAATAGCAGAAAATATTTGCAAACTATTTATCTGACAAGAGACTAATATCCAGAATATACACAGAATACAAACAACTCTACAGCAAAAAAACAAATAATTCAACTTAAAAAAATGGGTGAATGATCTGAATAGATACTTCACAAACGAAAACATATAAATAGACAAGTATATGAAAAAAAAGTTCAATATCACTAATCATCAGGGAAATGCAAATCAAAACCACAATGAGATCTCATCCCAATTTGCATGGCTATTATCAAAAAGACTAAAAACAACAAATGCTGGTGAGGATGTGGAAAAGGGGAACTCTTATAATCTCTTGGTGGTAATGTAAATTAGTAAAGCAATTATGGAAAACAGTATGGAGGTTCCTCAAAAAATGAAAAATAGAACTACCATATGGTCCAGCAATCCCACTACTATTTATCCGAAAGAAAGAAAATCGGTGTCGAAGACATCTCTGCAGTGTCGTGTTTACTGCAGCATTATTCACAATAGTCAAAATATGGCATCAACCTAGGTCTTTTCATCAATAGATGAGGATAAAGAAAACGTGGAATATATACACACAGCAAAATACTATGCAGCCATTAAAAAAATGAAATCCTGTCATTTGCAGCAACGTGAATGAGCCTGGAGGACATTATGTTAAGTGAAATAAGTCAGCCATAGAAAGATAAACACTGTATGTTCTCACTCATACGTGTAAGCTGAAAAAGTTGATCTCACAGAAGTCGAGAGTACAGTAGTGGTTACTGGGAAGGATGGGAGGTGGGGGAGGAAAGGTAGAGTTGGTTAAGGGATATAGAAGACGGCTAGACAAGAGAAATATGTTCTAGTGTTCTACAGTATTGTAGGGTGACTACAGTTGACAACAACTTGTGAAATATTTTCAAATAGCTAGAAGAGAGGATATTGAATGTTCCCAACACAAAGAAATGATTAACACTGAGGTAATAAATTTATTAATTACCCTGATTTGACCATTACACATTATACACATGTATAGATATATCAACACTATATAAATATGTGCAATTGTGTGTTAATTAAAAATAATTTTTAAAAAAACCACAAACCATAAACCTTAAAGAAGCACTATAAACCACAATTAAGCACACACTGAAACTAGTGAAAACCAAAGACAAAGAGAAAAATCCTAAATGCAGACAGAGAAACAAAAAGATACACCACCTTCAAAGGATCAGTAAGAAGACCCAACTGTTTACTTCTTTTTTTAAATATATATATATATATATATTTTTTTTTGTGCTTCAGGTTTTGGGGTACACGTGAAGAACATGCAGGATTGTTGCATAGGTACATACATGGCAATGTGGTTTGCTGCCTTCCACCCCATCACCTATATCTGGCATTTCTCCCCATGTTATCCCTCCCCAACTCCCCACCCACTGCTGTCCTCCCCTAGTTTCCCCCCCACAGACCTCAGTGTGTGATGCTCCCCCTCCCTGTGTCTATGTGTTTTCATTATTCAACACCCACCTATGAGTGAGAACATGCGGTGTTTGGTTTTCTGTTCTTGTGTCAGTTCGCTGAGAATGATGATTTCCAGGTTCATCTGTGTCCCTACAAAGGACACGAACTCATCGTTTTTTATGGCTGGATAGTATTCCATGGTGTATATGTGCCACATTTTCCCTGTCCAGTCTATCATCGATGGGCATTTGGGTTGGTTCCAAGTCTTTGCTATTGTCAACTGTGCTGCAATGAACATTCGAGTGCATGTGTCCTTATAATAGAATAATTCATAATCCTTTGGATATATACCCAGTAATGGGATTGCTGGGTCAAATGGAATTTCTATTTCTAGCTCCTTGAGGAGTTGCCACACTGTCTTCCACAATGGTTGAACTAATTTACATTCCCACCAACAGTATAAAAGTGTTCCTATTTCTCCACATCCTCTCCAGCATCTGTTGTCTCCAGGTTTTTTAATGATCGCCATTCTGACTGGTGTGAGATGGTATCTCAGTGTAGTTTTGATTTGCATTTCTCTAATGAGCAGTGATGATGAGCATTTTTTCATATGTTTGTTGCCCTCATATGTGTCTTCTTTTGAAAAGTGTCTGTTCATGTCCTTTGCCCACTATTGAATGGGTTTGTTTTTTCTTGTAAATCTGTTTTAGTTCTTCGTAGATTCTGGATATTAGCCCTTTGTCAGATGGGTAGATTGCAAAAATTTTTTCCCATTCTGTTGGCTTCCAGTTCACTCTAATGATTGTTTCTTTTGCTGTGCAGAAGCTCTGGAGTTTAATTAGATCCCATTTGTCTATTTTGGCTTTTGTTGCCAATGCTTTTGGTGTTTTAGTCATGAAGTCCTTGCCTATGCCTATGTCCTGAATGGTTTTGCCTAGGTTTTCTTCTAGGGTTTTTATGGTGTTAGGTCTTATGTTTAAGTCTTTAATCCATCTGGAGTTATTTTACTGTAAGGTGTCAGGAAGGGGTCCAGTTTCTGCTTTCGGAACATGGCTAGCCAGTTTTCCCAACACCATTTATTAAACAGGGAATCCTTTCCCCCATTGCTTGTTTTTGTCCGGTTTGTCAAAGATTGGATGGTTGTAGATGTGTTGCCTCCAAGATCTCTGTTCTGTTCCATTGGACTATATCTCTTCTTTGGTATGAGTATCATGTTTTTTTGATTACTGTAGCCTTGTAGTATAGTTTGAAGTCAGGTAGTATGATGCCTCCAGCTTTGTTCTTTTTGCTTAGAACTGACTTGGCTATGCAGGTTCTCTTTTTGTTCCATATGAAGTTTAAGGTGGTTTTTTCCAGATCTGTGAAAAAGGTCATTGGTAGCTTGATGGGGATAGCATTGAATCTATAAATTACTTTGGGCAGTATGGCCATTTTCACGATACTGATTCTTCCTAACCATCAGCATGGAATGTTTCTCCATCTGTTTGTATCCTCTCTTATTCTGTTGAGCAGTGCTTTGTAGTTCTCCTTGAAGAGGTCCTTTACGTCCTTTGTTAGTTGTATTCCTACGTATTTTATTCTCTTTGTAGCTATTGTGAATGGCAGTTCCTTCTTGATTTGGCTCTCTTTAAGTCTGTTATTGGTGTGTAGGAATGCTTGTGATTTCTGCACAGTGATTTTGTATCCTGAGACTTTGCTGAAGTTGCTTATCAGTTTCAGGAGATTTTGGGCTGAGATGATGGGATCTTCTAAATATACAATCATGTTGTCTGCAAATAGAGACAATTTGCCTTCCTCCTTTCCTAATTGAATACACTTTATTTCTTTTTCTGGCCTGATTGCTCTGGCTAGAACTTCCAATGCTATATTGAATAGGAGTGGTGACGGAGGGCATCCTTGTCTAGTGCCAGATTTCAAAGGGAATGCTTCCAGTTTTTGCCCATTCAGAATGATACTGGCTGTTGGTTTGTCATAAATAGCTTTTATTATTTTGAGATACATTCCATCAGTACCTAATTTATTGAGGGTTTTTAGCATAAAGGGCTGTTGAATTTTGTCAAAGGCCTTCTCTGCATCTATTGAGATACTCGTGTGGTTTTTGTCTTTGGTTCTGTTTATGTGGTGAATTATGTTTATAGACTTGCATATGTTGAACCAGCCTTGCGTCCCCCGGGATGAAGCCTACTTGATCGTGATGGATAAGTTTTTTGATGTGCTCTTGCAATCGGTTTGCCAGTATTTCATTGAAGATTTTTGCATCTATGTTCATCATGGATATTGGCCTGAAGTTTTCTTTTCTTGCTGAGTCTCTGCCAGGTTTTGGTATCAGGATGATGTTGGTCTCACAAAATGATTTGGGAAGGATTCCCTCTTTTTGGATTGTTTGGAATAGTTTCAGAAGGCGTGTCAGCTCCTCTTTGTATGTCTGGTAGAATTCAGCTGTGAACTCATCTGTCTCTGGGCCTTTTTTGGTTTGTAGGCTATTAATTGCTGCAACTTCAGCCCTTGTTATTGATCTATTCAGGGTTTCGACTTCTTCCTGGTTTAGGCTTGGGAGGATGCAAGTGTCCGGTAATTTATCCATTTCTTTGAGGTTTACTGGTTTATGTGCATAGAGTTATTTGTAGTAATTGCTGATGATGATTTGTATTTCTGTGAAATCTGTGGTGATATCCCCCTTTATTGTTTTTTATTGCATCTGATTATTCTCTTTCTTTTTTATTAATCTGGCTAGTGGTCTATTTTGTTGATCTTTTCAAAAAACCAGCTCCTAGATTTATTGAAGGGTTTTTTATGTCTTTATCTCCTTCAGTTCTGCTCTGATCTTAGTTATTTCTTGTCTTCTGCTAGGTTTTGAGTTTTTTTTTAATCTTGCTCCTCTAGCTCTTTCAATTTTGACGATAGGGTGCCGATTTTAGATCTTTTCTTGCTTCTCATGTGGGCATTTATTGCTATATATTTTCTTCTAGACACTGCTTTAAATGTGTCCCAGAGATTCTGGTATATTGTATCTTCGTTCTCATTGGTTTTGAAGAACATCTTTATTTCTGCCTTCATTTCATTGTTTATCCAGTCAACATTCAAGAGCCAGTTATTCAGTTTCCATAAAGTTGTGCGGCTCTGAGTTCTGAGTTCTAATTTGATTGCACTGTGGTCTGAGAGACTGTTATGATTTCCATTCTTTTGCATTTGCTGAGGAGTGATTTAATTCCTATTATGTGGTCAATTTTAGAGTAGGTGTGGTGTGGTGCTGAGAAGAATGCATATTCTGTGGATTTGGGGTGGAGAGTTCTGTAACTGTCTATCAGGTTTGCTTGGTCCAGGTCTGAGTTCAAGTCCTGGATATCCTTGTTAATTTCTGTCTCATTGATCTGTCTAATATTGACAGTGGAGTGTTAAAGTCTCCCACTATTATTGTGTGGGAGTCTAAGTCTCTTTGTAAGTCATTAAGAACTTGCTTCATGTATCTGGGTGCTCCTATATTGTGTGCATATATTTTTAGGATCATTAGCTTTTCTTGTTGCATTGATCCTTTTACCATTATGTAATGTCCTTCTTTGTCTCTTTTGATCTTTGTTGGTTTAAAGTCTATTTTATCAGAGGCTAGGATTGCAACTGCTGCTTTTTTTTTTTCCCCCCTCTCCATTTGCTTGGTAAATCTACCTCCATCCCTTTATTTTGAGCCTATGTGTATCCTTGCATGTGAGATGGGTTTCCTGGATACAGCACACTGATAGTTTTTGACTTTTTATCCAATTTGCCAGTCTGTGTCTTTTAATTGGGGCATTTAGCCCATTTACATTTAGGGTTAATATTGTTATGTGTGAATTTGATCCTGCCATTTTGATGCTAGCTGGTTGTTTTCCTGTTAGTTGATGCAGTTTCTTCATTGTGTCAATGCTCTTTACCATTTGGTATGTTTTTGGAGTGGCTGATACTGGTCATTCCTTTCTATGTTTAATGCCTCTTTCAGGAGCTCTTGTAAAGCAGGCCTGGTGGTGATGCAATCTCTGAGTAATTCCTTGTTTGTAAAGGATTTTATTTCTCCTTGGCTTTTGCAACTTAGTTTGGCTGGATATGAAATTCTAGGTTGAAAGTTCTTTTCTTTAAGGATGTTGAATATTGGTCCCCACTCTCTTCTGGCTTGTAGGGTTTCTGCTGAGAGATTTGCTGTGAATCTGATGGGCTTCCCTTTGTGGGTAACCTGACCTTTCTCTCTGGCTGCCCTTAGCATTTTCTCCTTTGTTTCAACCCTGGTGAATCTGATTATGTGCCTTGGGGTTGCTCTTCTTGAGGAATATCTTTGTGGTGTTCTGTGTATTTCCTGGACTTAAATATTGACCTGCCTTGCTAGGTTGGGGAAGTTGTCCTGGATAATATCCTGAAGAGTGTTTTCCAGCTTGGATTCATTCTCTCTATCACATTCAGATACACCTATCAAACATAGATTAGGTCTTTTCACATAATCCCATATTTCTTGGAGGCTTTGTTTCTTTTTACCCTTTTTTTTCTAATCTTGCCTTCTCATTTTATTTCATTGAGTTGATCTTCAATCTCTGATATCCTTTCTTCTGCTTGGTCGATTTGGCTATTGAAACTTGTGTATGCTTCACAAAGTTCTCATGTTGTGTTTTTCAGCTCCGTCAGTTCATTTATATTCCTCTCTAAGCTGTTTATTCTCATTAGCATTTTGTCAAACCTTTTTTCGAGGTTCTTAGTTTCTTTGCATTGGGTTAGAACACGTTCTTTTAGCTCAGAGAAGTTTCTTATTACCCACCTTCTGAAGCCTGTTTCTGTCAATTCATCAGACTCATTCTCCATCCAGCCCTGCTCCCTCGCTAGTGAGGAGTTGTGATCCCTTGGAGGAGGAGAGGCGTTCTGGTTTTGGGTGTTTTCATCATTTTTGCACTGGTTTCTTCCCATCTTTGTGGATTTATTTACCTGTGGTCTTCGTAGTTGGTGACTTTCAGATGGGGTCTCTGAGTAGACGTCCTGTTTGTTGATGATGAAGTTATTTCTTTCTGTTTCTTAGTTTTCCTTCCCCCACAGAGCTGGACTGTCCTGAGTTCAACTGTGCTTGCTGTGAAACTCTCAATCCAGCGTGTTTCAGATTGACAGGAGACTTTGATTTTTTTATTGTGAATTGAGAATGATGTCTTCAAAATGATGAAAGAAAATATCAACCTAGAAATCTATACTTTGTAAAAGTATCTTAAAACTTGGGGAGAAATCAATACCTTTTACAACAAATAAGAAGTGAGGTTGGACACAGTGGCTCATGCCTGTAATCCCAGCTCTTTGGGAGGCCAAGGTGGGCAGATTGCTTGAGCTTAGGAAATTAGAGACCAGCTTGGGCAATGTGGAAAAACCCCATCTCTACCAAAAATACAAGAAGTTAGCTGGGTGTGATGGTGGGTAGCTGTGGTACCAGTTACTCAGGAGGCTGAGGCAGGAGGATTGCTTGAACCCAGGAGGTTGCAATGAGCCAAGATTGCACCACTGCTCTCCAGCCTGGGTGACAAGAGTGAGACTCCATCTCAAAAAAAAAAAAAATGTCAACAGGAACAGACCTACAATAAAGGAAACATAGGCAGAGAAGGAAAATCACTCTAGATAGAAGTATGTAGAGAAAGATAAACTGAATTTGCTTAATGAAATGGTAAATTTGTGGGCATACTTAAATATATATTAACTATATGAAACTTTTTTTAAAAAAGTAAAACTGTTTGTGACCACGCTGGGCAACATGGTGAAACCCTGTCTCTGTGAAATACAAAACAAATTAGCCAAGCATTATGGCACATGCCTGTAGTCTCAGCTACTTGGGAGGCTGAGGTAGGAGGATGGCTTGAGCCCAAGAGGTCGAAGCTGTGGTGAGCCATGATTGTGGCACTGCACTCTAGCCTGGGTAACAGAGTGAGACCCCATCTAAAAAAAAAAAAAGTGAAACCAGCAGCCCAGGTGTATACTTTTCTCCAGAAATGTTAATCTGCCTGTACTGACTAGTACAGAGAAGGCAGGCAGTTGGGGTTGCCAGGAGTAAATTTGGCCAGGTGAGTATTTATAAAAGATGAAGACATGAGAGACTTCAGTGCATTTGCAATGAAGTGAATATTGTAAGGGACTAAAGCTGATCAAGATGGGAAAAAAAAGAGAAGCTTAAATAGATACGAAAAGTGGTGAGATCAAGTGGTTGGCAGTTTGAGAAGGGCAAGAATAAAAAAGGCCGAAGTAATCCAAGAAGAAACTGAAATCACTGCAATAAGGAGTTACATTCTCAGTGAAAGGATAGACTAGGAGAAATAACCCATCCTGGCAAAGGGAGGCAAGGAAATGTGTCTATTTTGGCTTGTGGGCTCTTATGGTCAAATCACAGGCCAGTAGTCACATGGGTTGGAGTTTGAATTTAGACCAACCATGTGGGTGTGTCCCAGAGAAACTACCAGCTGATAAATTAGCATTAGAAGTGGTTCTGGGTTGGTTACCCACCTTGGGAGTAAATGGAAAACCTACCTGGAGGCACATATGCCAGCCGTGCCACAAGGAATTTTTACAAATAAGGCGGAGGGGAATGTGAGGTCACAGTCAAACTTACAGACCATGTGAGAAAAGAAGCCACCGTGAATGAGAGTCACTGAAAGCACAAGCAGCTTTAGAATTCCAAGAACTTGGGCAGGCGTGGTGGCTTATTCCTGTAATCCCAGCACTTTGGGAGGCTGAGGCAGGCAGATCACGAGGTCAGGAGTTTGAGACCAGCCTGACCAACATGGTGAAACTTCATCTCTACTAAAAATACAAAAATTAGTTGGACGTGGTGGCGCGTGCCTGTAATCCCAGCTACTCAGGAGGCTGAGGCAGGAGAATCACTTGAACCCAGGAGGCGGAGGTTGAAGTGAGTGCCACTGCACTCCAGCCTGGGCGACAGAGGGAGACTCTGTCCTCAAAAAGAAAAAAAAAAAAAGAATTCCAAGAACTTTAAGAAATGTAATTAACAGACCTAGATGACTTAAAAAGCATGTTTACAATGATTAAAGGAACAATAAATGCCATAAAAACCTAAGCAATTACTGAGATTAAAAAGATAAGTTTTGAAAGAAAACTTTTACGAATGAAAAATGCAGACATTGAACTTTAAACCCAAATGCATTAAACAGCAGAAAGACCAAACTGAAAAAAAATAACTGATGAATCAAAAGGTAGGTCAGAAAAAGTAAACCTAGACTGCAGTACAGGAAGTTCAAAAGAGGAAAAGTATTTTTTAAAAAGAGGTTAAGAGACACGGAAGATAAAATAGAAAGGAGGAATATTAGCTTTCAGAAATATTTGTCTTCTCTCTCTCATTGTTAGAGTTCAATTAACCCAAAAATAAACTCTGATTCTAAACCCACAGCTTGACATTTTCTCTCAGACAACAGGAAGTGAATCAAATGCTAATTGTAGCAATGCACTAGTTATAAAATAATATTTTCCTTAGATCTTCAAAAACAATTTCAGAGCAACTTCCTGGTATCCTGTGCCTAGATAAGAAAGTGTATTTGTAACAAAGGCACTGTGTACTTTATAATTTCACTGCAAAAAAAACTTTTTAACTTAAAAATAAATCAAGGAACCTAATTCCCAAGGTGAGAAAGAATAAGGTAAGTGTCATCTGTCATGAAATAACCTTCACGGTTGTTGGTGCCCCCTTTCATGGTAGGTCAGCCAACAGCATTAAGCCTTCAGAATGACATTCTAGGTGATGTTCGTGCTGGTGAGATAGAGCAAGGAGGTGGTGCTTAGTACATGGGTTACTTCCTTAGTGGCTCATGGTCACAGGCTGCAGCCCAACCCCAGCCGGCGCCCTGTGGTCTCAGGTCTGGTTCCAGAGGTCAAGGCCATTGGGCTGAAGTTGTTACCACCCCTAGAAAAGCGACTCTGAGACTCTGGCTGGATCATGTACATGTACAAGCGTAGGTTGAGTAAATAAACACTACAAGCCTGTGCACTGCCGTAGGGTCACAGCTGGGGGAAAGGCACTCCCTCCATGGGGCTGGTGCAAAAACTCCCAACACATGGCCATCTCGCCCTGTACGTAAACACTGAGGGTATGTCCATGTCCTTATTTCTTCTGGGAATGTGCATCTTAGAAACCAACCCTGTCTCTGGCAGATCTTTCTCCAAGTCTTTTAAATACATTAGATTTTTTCTCTGTCAGTAGAAACTCTTTCAGTAATGAATTCCGTATGTACATATTTCTGGGTAAGCCGTGGTAGGATTACCTTTCTTTGGTCAGTAAAATTACTCTCTCACTCCCGGAAATCATTATATTTAATAAAGCCTAAGTGCTAGACGAAGTCACAAAGAAGGGGGCAGAGTGGTCCTTCTGCCCTTGGGGAGCTTACAGCGTAAACCAGGCAAAACAAAAACAAAACAAAAAACTCTTTTTCACATGATTTTATGGATCCACACTTGTTGAAGGAAAACCTTTCTCATGGACAATATTATGAATGTCTTTTAAAAAATGCTTGATAGACACTCAAAACAGGAAAATGAAGGAAACTCTGGCAGCCAGTGTAGCCTCTAGGAAAATGGGACAGGAGGCCAAACAGGATGTTACTGCCGACGTCTGGGAAAGGGAGTGGAGAGGGTAAGGGAGACTGGTCCCATCAACCCTGCAGACACGCTCAGGAGGACTGGGGGCAGGACAAAGCTTGTCAGAGAGACCCAAGCCCTACTCCTGGAAGACTCAGGAAAAACAACATAAAGAATGAAGGTGGCTTCCTAGGTGACCTTGGTAGAGGGCAGAGAAGGGAGAGGATGAGTTTAGCTGAGGTGGTTGTGTGACATCCAGGGGACTGTGTCAGGAACATATGTCCAGAGGTCCTGGACCAGAGACCAGGTGTGGGGTACTGGGGACAGAGCAGGTATCTGAGCACAGATAGAGTCACTGAGGGACAGTGAGGGGAGAAGACTGGGATAGGAACCTTAAACCCCTTCTATTTTGGGAAGTGGGAGAGAGATGGAAGCCTGTGCATAAAGTGAGAGGAAGAAAAGCCCCGAGAGAGAAGTGTTGAAGGAAGAGAGGGTTTGAAGCAGGGTGATGTGGTCGGTAGTCAGGAGGATCACTGAGAAAAGGTCACTGAATCTGGCAGCTGTAGTCTGGAGCCTGCAGAGGGAGCAGCTCCAGGAAGTGAGGGCACTGGCCCCAGGTCAGGGGAATGGAGCGGGGGAGGGCCCTCATGGCCTCACTCTTATGTAGACAAGAAGGGAGTGACCAAAGATGGGACTATCACGGGTAGAAAAGACCATAAATAGAACAAGGTCTGGGGAATCCAAGGTGGAAGGGGACAGCAGTATTCACAGGAGGGACAGACAGATGAAAACATTCTTCTGAAAGAGGGGAGGGCTGACTAGGAGCCCTGGATAGACGGGGCTGCTGGCTAGAGCTGAGACAAGGCAGGGCTAAAGGGGAAGGGGCAGGGGGAGAGGAGATGCGGGGGCCAGGCAGGGTCGGAGGGTGAGGGAGAGGACAAGGACGACAGTGATGACAGTCTGTGGGATCGAATACCAACTGGACAGATCACAGCAGAAACTCAAGAGGGCCCCTGGCCTTACCTGCTGCTTAGAAAATGAACCTGAGGTCATGCCGGGGTCAGCCCTCCTTTTCCTAGAGCCGTGGAGACTTTGAGGTCTGCAGGGGCAACCACCCAGCTACTGGTGGCTTCCTTCTTCAAACACCCCACAGTCCCCAGCCAAGCAAGTCCCTCTGGCTTCTTGGTTTGTTTCTGAGGCTTCCTCTCCTCACCCACAACTTCCAGGGCAGTGAGGTGATGCTTCCTGTGCAATCCCTCCTGAATTCCTGCCCAGCCTTGTGAGAGTCTCTAGCTGTCCAGGAGAGTCAAACTGTGCCATGCTTGCCCACTGTGATGACCCAGACAGGCCTTTGGATTGCCCCATCTTGGGATGGCAATGACAACTGTGAGGAGAATGGGCTGGAGCTGGGGAGGTGGAGGCATCCCTGTGAGGAAGGATCGTGTGGTCCAGAGGGATGGTGATGGAGTGAAGAGAACACGGGAATGTGGAGGCAAGTGTGTAAGTGTGGCTTTCGTATGGGTTGAGGGAAGGAGAGAAAGCAAGGCTGGTCTCATACCAAGGGGCACTGGATGTTGTCATCTGGATGAGAGGCTTCTGAATAAGAAGTGCACTAGGTGAGCGTGTGACTCCCAGGTGTGTTTTCTCCAAGCCTGGGAAACCTCAGGGAAGAAAGCAGATTCTGAGAGGGGATGGAGGGTGAACAGGGCCTCTGAATGACAGGATGGAGGCATGAGAGGGGACACTTCTCAGGTCCAGTCTCTGCTGGGGCTTCCCTGAGAGATTTGGGGCCAAAGTCTCAGCCCAGTTCTGGGGTGGCTGTGGGAGGCCCACCCTGGTGGGACCACCTTGGGCCCAGCCTCAACTCCCAGCTCCTGCCCTGGAAGCAGTGATAGTCATCTGGACCTGAAGAACTGGCCAGACCTCTCTCACTAATCTGAAAAAAGGAATCCCTCCGCCTGACCTAACATGATATAGTTTTCCACAAGAGCATTTTTGTTTGTTTGTTTTTACTTCTGGGAAATAAAGCATTTGTTTTCCAAGAAACTGATTGTTGGATTAAAAGACTGGGCTTTGCAAAAAAAGTTTTAAGAAAATAAAACTTTTCCAGTTGATGCCAGAAGTGATTTCCTTACCCTCAGGATGAGGCCCACTCCAGGGTGTGTGCAAAGCTGCAGTCACACCCTGAGACCGGGAGTCTGAGGTTCAGGATGCAATCTCTCACCACACTATTGTGTCCAGTGAGAAAGCCATAACCAAGGACAGACGTGATGGCTACTTGCACGAACAGATACTCATGCATGTCCCATTATCACACACAGACTCTAGCAGCCCTCCCACCTTAGAGGTGCCAGCTCAAACAGTTCGCTCTTGGGGCAGGAGGCCTGCCTCCTCTCCAGGGATCACCTGTGTCTCTGGAGATGCCCCCCGCTATGTGCTTAGCCTTCCTGGTTTTACCAGCCCCTTGAGGAATGCTCTCTGGGGCTGAAACCCTGGCAGTGGCCACAGCTTCAGAGCCTCTCCTCCCACACACACTGTGCCATAACGGGCTGGTTATGTGTCTCAAACCCCCACCTTACTCCTCCCCCGCCATCCCCACCAGACTGTGAGGACAAGACAGCCTCCTTGGCTTCTTCATTCCCAGGGCCTGGCAGAGCTGCTCAACTGTTCTAGTTTAAAGAACGGACTGATGACTGAATTCTCAACCAGCTATCAAACCCTTTTTGGTATAGTATAAACTTACTGTTCCTAAGTGGTAAGGAGACACTGCCAACTTGCATCTCTCTAAAAACCCCTCTGACACCCCAAAGGCTGGCAGAAAGGTAAAGCCATGATAGGACTGTACACCTTTCCACCGCTGCACCCACGGGGCCACAGGCTTGGTGCTGAAGCTGGCAGGGGGAGCAGCTGGCTTAGCAGCCATCTGCCCCTTCTGTCCTGCAAGTGACCTGCTAGCTATGGTCCAGTGTGAAAAGATGTGATGAGTGGGGTCAGATTGCCTGTCTTGGGAATTTGGTGTGAAAATAAGCACCCAACTGCCAGGTCACAGCAGATATGCAGTGTACATATAGTGGCTTAGAAAGGCCGAACTGGTGTGATGGTTAATACTGAGTGTCAACTTGATTGGACCGAAGGATACAAAGTATTGACCTGGGTGTGTCTGTGAGGGTGTTGCCAAAGGAGATTAACATTGGAGTCAGTGGGCTGGGGAAGGCGGACCCACCCTTCATCTGGGTGGGCACCATCTAATCAGCAGCCAGCACAGCTAGAATATAAGCAGGCAGAAAAAAAAAAAAAAAAAACCTGGAAAGACTAGATGGGCCTAGCCTCCCAGCCTGCATCTTCCTCCCATGCTGGATGCTTCCTGCCCTCAAACATCAGGGTCCAAGTTCTTCAGTTTGGGGGAATCAGACTGGCTTTCCTTGCTCCTCAGCTTTCAGACTGCCTATTGTGGGACCTTGTGACCATGCAAGTTAATACTTAATAAACTCCCCTTTATATATACATATATATGTATGTATGTATATCCTATTAGTTCACAAGGGGTGTGTGTGTGTGTATATATATATATATATATATATATATGTATATCCTCTTAGTTCTGTCCCTCTAGAGAACCCTGACTAATACAACTGGCCATATGTAAGCTTAAGTTACAAACTACAAATAAGAAGAGGAAGGCGCCAGCTGGTAGCCAGAGAGAAACAAAGTGGAGAATTTAAGAGCCTGGGGATCAAGAACAGCTTTGTGGGAGTGAGTTTTGTAGGTGAGGAGGAGATACCCACATGGACACGAAATGGGATATGGTACAAGTGTGTGATGAGTATAGAGTGTGTGTAGGCAGTCTGGCTGCTGTGCAGGGACACCAAACATGCTCTGTACCTGCCTGAACTCTGGAAACCTCCACCTCACCATGGCTGGTTTCCCAAATCATGGCTTCACTACAGGTCTTGTCATCTCTCAGAACTATGCCACCTGTGGACTTCAACCCAAATCCTACTCTAGCCACAAGTGACTAATCCCATTCCAACCACTTTCTCCCTTAGTCCCACATCTACTCTGCAGGCCTCCAGGTCCTCAATGTCTTGACCTAACTACCACATCGAGCTGGAGCTCATGGCTGTCCATCTGAACTACATCTCACCAACAGCCTAAAACTCTCTTGCCCCACTATCCTCACACCTGTCCAGAAAAGCTCCAATCCTCCATGAACCCCACAGCCAGCCTTCTCTTTTGTAGCAGACTGTTAGCTGGCCCCCAAACCCATTCTCCTCTTCTTCCATAGTCATAGTTTTAGTGGGGGAACATGGCTGCCTGCTAGACTCCTTTTTCAGAAGTCCTTGCAGCTAGGTGCCTGAGTTCTTGACAGTAAAATGTGAGCAGAGGTGACGTGTACAACATCTCTGTTACTTGTCTAAAAGGAAATGACTAGCTTTTCACTTCTGCTCCTGCCCCCTTCCAGAAGCCGGGATGTGGCAGAGACTCAGCACTGGCCATGCAGCCACATTATCATGGCCTGTGGGATGGAGGACAAGATGGAAGGGAATTGGGACCTTGGATGGTTCTGGAACATGAACCACCCACCAGCCTGGGCCACTCTCCTCCCTTTGGACTGTCAGATAAGAGAGAAATAAACATTCATCTTACTTAGTCCACTCTTTGTTATAGCAGATTCTATTGCAGCCAAATTCATGGAGAAAAATGCCATAACCAATCAGGGCAGTGCCACTATAAATTCCTATCTCCAGCCTCAGCTGACCTCACTTGCACTGTTCTTGGTCAGCTCCCTTTCAGATTTCCCTTAGCAAAACCTTCCCAGTCTGATGAGCCTCACAGGCTGCTATCCAATACCTCTCGCTCTGAACCAACAATATTGTCTCCTATGTCACTAAATGCTGAGCCTACTAAGTAGGCTCTCCTAACGCATCCCGCCCACTCCTGCAATTCTTTCCTCTCATCCCATGGTACAGGTGTCCTTCTCTGTGTGCTCTGGTCAGACTCCCTAGATTAGAATCCCAGCTCCACTATGGACTACCTGTGCAGTCTATCTCAACCTCCATTTCCTCAACTGTAAAATGGAAATTAGCAACAAGTGTTGTCAGATTAAATGAGATAATGCATGTAAAGCAATTAGTATGAGGCCTGTATAGTAGGCAGTGGCCACCTGCTGCTGACACTGCTAAAACAGATGTGACTGCATCACTACCTGATGAAAGCCTTTCACTGGATCTCCGTAGCCTCCGGAACAAAGTCTAAACTTTTTAATATGTTAGGCTCTCACGGCATATTTGCCCTTTACTCTTTGAATCTTCTGCCACCCTCTGCTTTAAACACTATGCTCCAATAATATTAAAATCCCCACAAATCTAATGTCAAATTCCACTCATTTGACAGACATATATATTAAAACGCCCACTATTGGAGTGCTGGTGACAATTCCACAAATTAATTTCCCTTCCTGGGGAATCCCAATTACCTCCTAAAAACATGCCAACATGAAAAAGAGCCTATTTTCAATCCTGTGTCTAGGAAGTGATACGGAATTCAGTTTCCTTATTTATAAAATAAAATAGGGAATCCTCCTTTCATCTCTAAAATGTGATGGTATGCTAAGGTGGTCATGGGAAAAAAACTAATCTTTATGTCCACTTTAAGTCTCAATACATTGTTTAAATGCACTTGAAGCACTACATCCTGTGAAAGGGAATGAAGTGCCTTTAAGAGGGACATAAGGACAAGAGCCAGAAGGTGAGGCTGGCAGCAAAGGGATTCTAAAGAATAAAAGGTCCAGAGTGGACAAAGAGGAAAATGGAGAAGGGGAAGCCCCTCAGTGGGGAGCCAGTCCAGGTTTCCACAAAGCCCTGCAGTGCCAAGTTCCTGTCTCTTCCTCTTCCTGCCTTCCCAGAAGAGGTGAGAAGAACCCTGAAGGGAGTACTTACCACAAGGCAAGTCTGCTCTGCTGGCCAAGAATGCTTGTCAGGTCAAATAAAGCTGCCTCCATCCTTTTAGCTGAGTTATCTGTGGGTCATTCTAGGGACTGGGGCAGGAGGAAGAGCAAAGGCCAGAGGGACACTGCCTAGAGATCCCAACACAAAACTTAAACACAGATTTATCAAGCACTGCACTTCCTGATAAAGAGATTATGGGTAAGTCAAACCCATTCTGGCTTGAGCCACATTGGGCTACAGGAATTCTTTCAGGATATTAATTCTAGTGTTTTTTTAGAATGAGGGCCCATGACCAATTTGTCATAGCATCTCCAGGACGGTATCCTGTTCTCTAAATTAGGCAGACAATGTCTAAAGTGTTCTTCAGATGCCTATTAACTAATGCTGTGACCAAATAGTATCAATTAAAAAATCAGAAAACTTAGTATGAATGCAAATGTTGTCTAAAAGGCATATGAAATATAGTACAATAAATCTATATATCATTAAATAAATGTTTAAGCCCCTTTAATAAGACTTTCAATGGAGACACACACCAAATCTCTGGCTTACCTCCAAAGGCCCTAAATAGTCATATCATGAAGCTAGAAAAAGGTACCTGGCGGCAGATACTGTATGCCAAATACTGAAGAGAACATAAATAACTTCGCAAGCTCAAATCTATAAGGTGGTGGCAGAATTATGAACAGGTGGAAAACAGTGGGCCAGAGGCCAAAGTAACAGCACTCACAGTGGAATACAGCAGTAGAGTTTTCTGGACAAAGCCTTAGAGGCTAAAGGTGAGGTGGTAGTAATTCCTACAAGGCTTTCATTTCAAATAATGGCGGGACTCACCAACTTAAACACCAAGCTGACTGGACACTCCCTACATTTACTAAGACTCTTCACAATCACTGCACTTTCTCTATCTGACAGAACTTTTGAAGCATTAAATATATCGCTGAAGGAAGCCAGATACCAGCAATTTCTGCACAGGGGCAGACATTGCTAGCTGCTCACCAATAGCCATCGCCCCTTCCTTACCAAAGAAGCCCAATTTTGTCCACGACAAGAATTTGTGATCAACTCAAAACTCAGTTTCCTCCGATGTGCATCAACTGATGAATGAATAGTTTATTTCCATACAATGGAATATTTTTCAGCAATAAAAAAGAATGAAGCACTGAAACATGATACAACATGAAGGAATCTTGAAAATCTTGCATTAAGTGAAAGAAGCCAAACACAAAAGACCACATGTTGTATGATTCCATTGATATGAATGGTCCAGAACAGGCAAATCTATACAGACAAAAAGTAGATTCGTGGTTGCCTAGGGCTGAGGGTGAGAGTGGAATTGGGAGTGACTGCTAATGGGTATGGGGTTTCTTTTTAGGGGAAAAAAAATAAATTAGATTGTGGTAATGATTATACAACTCTGTGACTACACTAAAAAATCACTGAGAATTATACACCTTAAATGGGTGATACTAGAATTATATCTCAATAAAGCTGGGGTGTTTTGTTTGTTTGTTTGTTTTTGTTTTGTTTTGTTTAAGAAGCCTTTACTCATCCCTGCATGTAGGCTAGGATAATTTTTTTTGTGTGTTTTAGGTTTTGCGATACATGTGAAGAACATGCAGGATTGTTGCATAGGTACATACATGGCAATGTGGTTTGCTGCCTTCCTCCCCATCACCTATATCTGGCATTTCTCCCCATGTTATCCCTTGCCAACTCCCCACCCCCCTGTTGTCCCTCCCCTAGTTCCCCCCTACATACCTCAGTGTGTGATGCTCGCCTCCCTGTGTCCATGTGTTCTCATTGTTGAACACCCACCTATGAGTGAGAACATGCGGTGTTTGATTTTCTGTTCTTGTGTCAGTTTACTGAGAATGATGGTTTCCAGGTTTATCCATGTCCCTACAGAGGACACGAACTCGTTTTTGATGGCTGCATAGTATTCCGTGGTGTATATGTGCCACATTTTCCCTGTCCAGTCTATCATTGATGGGCATTTGGGTTGGTTCCAAGTCTTTGCTATTGTAAACAGTGCTGCAGTGAACATTCGTGTGCATGTGTCCTTATAATAGAATAATTTATAATCCTTTGGATATATACCCAGTAATGGGATTGCTGGGTTAAATGGAATTTCTATTTCTAGGTCCTTGAGGAATCGCCACACTGTCTTCCACAATGGTTGAACTAATTTACACTCCCACCAACAGTATAAAAGTGTTCCTATTTCTCCACATCCTCTCTGGCATCTGTTGTCTCCGGATTTTTTAATGATTACCATTCTAACTGGCGTGAGATGGTATTTCAATGCAGTTTTGATTTGCATTTCTCTAATGACCAGTGATGAGCATTTTTTCGTATGTTTGTTGGCCTCATATATGTCTTCTTTTGTAAAGTGTTTGTTCATATCCTTCACCCATTTTTGAATGGGTTTGTTTGTCTGTTTCTTATAAATCTGTTTAAGATCTTTGTAGATTCTGGATATTAGCTCTTTGTCAGATGAGCAGATTGCAAAAATTTTTTCCCATTCTGTTGGTTGCCGGTTCACTCTAATGATTGTTTCTTTTGCTGTGCAGAAGCTCTGGAGTTTAATTAGATCCCGTTTGTCTATTTTGGCTTTTGTTGCCAGTGCTTTTGGTGTTTTAGTCATGAAGTCCTTGCCTATGCCTATGTCCTGAATGGTTTTGCCTAGGTTTTCTTCTAGAGTTTTTACGGTGTTAGGTCTTATGTTTAAGTCTTTAATCTATCTGGAGTTAATTTTAGTGTAAGGTGTCAGGAAGGGGTCCAGTTTCTGCTTTCTGCACGTGACTAGCCAGTTTTCCCAACACCATTTATTAAACAGGGAATCCTTTCCCCATTGCTTGTTTTTGTGAGGTTTGTCAAAGATCAGATGGTTGTAGATGTGTGGCATTGCCTCCGAGGCCTCTGTTCTGTTCCATTGGTCTATATCTCTGTTTTGGTACCAGTACCATGCTGTTTTGATTACTGTAGCCTTGTAGTATAGTTTGAAGTCAGGTAGTGTGATGCCTCCAGCTTTGTTCTTTTTGCTTAGAATTGACTTGACTATGCGGGCTCTCTTTGGTTCCATATGAAGTTTAAGGTGGTTTTTTCCAGATCTGTGAAGAAGGTCATTGGTAGCTTGATGGGGATAGCATTGAATCTATAAATTATTTTGGGCAGTATGGCCATTTTCACGATACTGATTCTTCCTAACCATCAGCATGGAATGTTTCCCCATCTGTTTGTGTCCTGTCTTATTTTGTTGAGCAGTGGTTTGTAGTTCTCCTTGAAGAGGTCCTTTACATCCTTTGTTAGTTGTATTCCTAGGTATTTTATTCTCTTTGTAGCTATTGTGAATGGCAGTTCCTTCTTGATTTGGCTCTCTTTAAGTCTGTTATTGGTGTATAGGAATGCTTGTGATTTCTGCACAGTGATTTTGTATCCTGAGACTTTGCTGAAGTTGCTTATCAGTTTCAGGAGATTTTGGACTGAGATGATGGGGTCTTCTAAATATACAATCATGTTATCTGCAAATAGAAACAATTTGACTTCCTCCTTTCCTAATTAAATACCCTTTATTTCTTTTTCTGGCCTGCTTGCTCTGGCTAGAACTTCCAATACTATATTGAATAGGAGTGGTGACAGAGGGCATCCTTGTCTAGTGCCAGATTTCAAAGGGAATGCTTCCAGTTTTTGCCCATTCAGTATGATATTGGCTGTGGGTTTGTCATAAATAGCTTTTATTATCTTGAGATACATTCCATCAATACCTAGTTTATTGAGAGTTTTTAGCATAAAGGGCTGTTGAATTTTGTCAAAGGCCTTCTCTGCATCTATTGAGATACTCGTGGTTTTTGTCTTTGGTTCTGTTTATGCGGTGAATTACATTTACAGACTTGCGTATGTTGAACCAGCCTTGCGTCCCCGGGGATGAAGCCTACTTGATTGTGATGGATAAGCTTTTGGATGTGCTGTTGCAATCGATTTGCCAGTATTTTATTGAAGATTTTTGCGTCTATGTTCATCATGGATACTGGTCTGAAGTTTTATTTTCTTGTTGAGTCTCTGCCGGGTTTTGGTATCAGGATGATGTTGGTCTCATAAAATGATTTGGGAAGGATTCCCTCTTTTCGGATTGTTTGGAATAGTTTCAGAAGGAGTGGTACCAGCTGCTCTTTGTATGTCTGGTATAATTCGGCTGTGAACGCATCTTGAGCTGGCTTTTTTTGGTTTTTAGGCTATTAATTGCTGCCTCAACTTCAGCCTTTGTTATTGGTCTATTCAGGGTTTCGACTTCTTCCTGGTTTAGGCTTGGGAGGATGCAAGTGTCCAGGAATTTATCCATTTCTTCCATATTTACTGGTTTATGTACATAGAGTTGTTTGTAGTAATCTCTGATGGTGCTTTGTATTTCTGTGGAATTGGTGGTGATATCCCTCTTATTGTTTTTTATTGCATCTATTTGATTATTCTCTCTTTTCTTTTTTTATTAATCTGGCTAGCGGTCTATTTTGTTGATCTTTTCAAAAAACCAGCTCCTGGATTTATTGATTTTTTTGAAGGGGTTTTTGTGTCTCTATCTCCTTCAGTTCTGCTCTAATTTTAGTTATTTCTTGTCTTCTGCTTGCTTTTGAGTTTTTTTGATCTTGCTCCTCTAGCTCTTTCAATTTTGATGATAGGGTGTTGATTTTAGATCTTTCCTTGCTTCTCATGTAGGCATTTATTGCTATATATTTTCCTCTAGACACTGCTTTAAATGTGTCCCAGAGATTCTGGTACGTTGTGTCTTAGTTCTCGTTGTTTTCAAAGAACATCTTTATTTCTGCCTTCATTTCATTGTTTATCCAGTCAACATTCATTTGTGAAACATTTCATTGTTTATCCAGTCAAACATTTCATTGTTTATCCAGTCAAGAGCCAGTTGTTCAGTGTCCATGAACTTGTGTAGTTCTGAGTTAGTTTCCGAGTTCTGAGTTCTAACTTGATTGCACTGTGGTCTGAGAAACTGTTTATGATTTCCATTCCTTTGCATTTGCTGAGGAGTGATTTACTTCCAATTATGTGGTCAATTTTAGAGTAGGTGTGGTGTGGTGCTGAGAAGAATGTATATTCTGTGGATTTGGAGTGGAGAGTTCTGTAAATGTCTATTAGGTTTGCTTGGTCCAGGTTTAAGTTCAAGTCCTGGATATCCTTGTTAATTTTCTATCTCGTTGATCTGTCTAATATTGACAGTGGAGTGTTAGTCTCCCACTATTATTGTGTGGGGAGTCTAAGTCTCTTTGTAAGTCATTAAGAACTTGCTTTATGTATCTGGGCGCTCCTGTATTGGGTGCATATGTATTTAGGATCATTAGCTCTTCTTATTGCATTGATCCTTTTACCATTATGTAATGTCCTTCTTTGTCTCTTTTGATCTTTGTTGGTTTAAAGTCTATTTTATCAGAGACTAGGATTGCAACTGCTGCTTTTTTTTGCTCTCCATTTGCTTGGTAAATCTTCCTCCATCCCTTTATTTTGAGCCTACGTGTATCCTTGCATGTGAGATGAGTTTCCTGGATGCAGCACACCAATGGGTTTTGACTTTTTATCCAATTTGCCAGTCTGTGTCTTTTGATTTGGGCATTTAGCCCATTTACATTTAAGGTTAATATTTTTATTTATGAATTTGATCCTGCCATTTTGGTGCTAGCTGGTTGTTTTGCCTGTTAGTTGATGCAGTTTCTTCATTGTGTCGATGCTCTTTACCATTTGGTATGTTTTTGGAGTGGCTGATACTGGTCGTTCCTTTCTATGTTTAATGCCTCTTTCAGGAGCTCTTGTAAAGCAGGCCTGGTGGTGATGAAATCTCTGAGTAATTCCTTGTTTGTAAAGGATTTTATTTCTCCTTGGCTTATGAAACTTAGTTTGATTGGATATGAAATTCTAGGTTGAAAGTTCTTTTCTTTAAGGATGTTGAATATTGGTCCCCACTCTCTTCTGGCTTGTAGGGTTTCTGCTGAGAGATTTGCTGTGAGCCTGATGGGCTTCCCTTTGTGGGCAACCTGACCTGTCCTCTCTGGCTGCCCTTAGCATTTTCTCCTTCATTTCAACCCTGGCGAATCTGATGATTATGTGCCTTGGGGTTGCTCTTCTTGAGGAATATCTTTGTGGTGTTCTATGTATTTCCTGGACTTAAATATTGACCTGCCTTGCTAGGTTGGGGAAGTTGTCCTGGATAATATCCTGAAGAGTGTTTTCCAGCTTGGATTCATTCTCTCTATCACATTCAGATACACCTATCAAACATAGATTAGGTCTTTTCACATAATCCCATATTTCTTGGAGGCTTTGTTAGTTTCTTTTTATTCTTTTTTCTCTAATCTTGCCTTCTCATTTTATTTCATTGAGTTGATCTTCAATCTCTGATACCCTTTCTTCTGCTTAGTCAATTCAGCTATTGAAACTTGCATATGCCTCACAAAGTTCTCATGTTGTGTTTTTCAGCTCCATCAGTTCATTTATATTCCTCTCTAAGCTGTTTATTCTCGTTAGAATTTCGTCAAACTTTTTTTCGAGGTTCTTAGTTTCTTTGCATTGGGTTAGAACATGTTCTTTTAGCTCAGAGAAGTTTCTTATTACCCACCTTCTGAAGCCTGTTTCTGTCAATTCATCAGACTCATTCTTCATCCAGTCTTGTTCCCTTGCTGGTGAGGAGGTCTGATCCCTTGGAGGAGGAGAGGCGTTCTGGTTTTGGGTGTTTTCATCCTTTTTACACTGGTTTTTCCCATCTGTGTATTTATCTCCCTGTGGTCTTTGTAGTTGGTGACTTTCAGATGGGGTCTCTGAATGGACGTCCTGTTTGTTGATGATGAAGTTATTTCTTTCTGTTTCTTAGTTTTCCTTCTAACAGTCAGGCCCCTCTGCTGTAGGACTGCTGAGATCTACTCCAAGCCCTGCTTGCCTGGGGGATCTCCTGCAGCAGCTGCAGAAGAGTAAGGGTTGCTGGCAGTTTCTTCTTCTGCTGTCTTTGTCCCAAAAGGATACCTGCCACATGTCAGCCTGAGCTCTCCTTTATGAGGTGACTCTTTGAATATATGGGGGTTGAGGAGCTGCTTGAGGAGACAGTCTGTCCTTTATAGGAGCTCAAGTGCTGAGCTGTGAGCTCTGCTGTTCCGTTCAGAGCTGCTGGGTAGGTACGTTTAAGTCTGCTGCAGCGGAACTCATAACCGCCTTTTTCCCCAGGTGCTCTATCCTGGGAAGGTGGGGCTTTATTTGTAAGTTTCTGTCACGCTGCTGCCTTTTTTTCAGAGATGCCCTGCCCAGCGAGGAGGTAGCCTAGTGACAGTCTGCCAGCAGAGGTGTTGCTGAACTGCCGTGGCTCTGCCCAGCTGCTGTGTGAACTTCCTTGCAGTTTTGTTTATAGGGGTATAGTTAGAACTGCCTTGGTAGTGGCGGTCTGTCTCTGTAATGGCGGTCTGTCTCTGTAATGGCGGTCTGCCTCTGTAATGGCAGTCTGCCTCTGTAGTGGTGGACTCCCTCGGTAGTGGTGGACTGCCTCGGTAATGGCGGATGCCCTTCCCCCCACAGAGGTGGACTGTCCTGGGTCTAGCTGTGCTTACTGAGAAACTCTCAATCCAGAGTGTTTTAGATTGCTGGTCTTTGTAGGGGTGGGACTGGCCGTGCCTGATCACCTGGCTTCCTGTTTCAGTCCACTTTTTTTTTCCAGCTGCACAGGGAACTCTGTCTCCCTGGCATTCCAGTCACCAGTTGAAAAGGCACCCAGATTTATGTGAGTTTTTGTGCAGAGACCCGCTGCACTGACTGAAACAACCACACTGGGGGTTCATGGTGCTTTTACGCCTGGGAATCTCCTGACCTGGCTCCCTTTTCAGTCCCCTTTTTATCAGTTGAACAGGTGACTCTGTATCCCAGGCATTCTAGTCACCAGCTGAAAAAGTGCCCGGATTTATATGAGTTTTTGGGCAGAGACCCATTGTGCCAGCTGAAACGGCTGTGCTGGGGGCTTGTGGTGCTTTTCTGCCTGGGAAACTCCTGGTCTGTGGGCAGTAAAAATTTGTTTGGAAATGTGGTTATCACTCACCGTCTGCGTTTTTGCTGGGAACTGCAATCCAGAGCTGTTCCTGTTTGGCCATCTTGGATCCCCCTCAATAAAGGTGTTTTTTAAAAATAACAAAATCTAATGTCCTGGCATACCCGCCTGTAGCACATGGAGTGCTCATACACTACAGTTCAGGATAGTAAGTTTTTGATGGAAGGATACTACGGGAAGTTAGTAGCTTCCTCACAAAAAGGACTCAGCTACTCATGTCTCTTGCTTTTCGCCCTTGCTCATCTTCTTATCTGGAGCAAGGTCTAGGCCCTTGGGGTCCCTAAGAACCACAGCATGCTAAAGACAGCAGAGCAGCAAAAACAGGAGGAGACTGGCAATGGATGACACCCTGGGAACACTGCATTCACCTCGGTTTCTCTCTCTCTGGAGTTGTTATGGGAGAAAAATAGACCTGCATTTGGTTAAATGAGCATAGTTAAATTTTTCCATTACTTGCAGCTAAATGCTATCCCTAATGATACAAATCTATCTAATATCAGCCTATGCTTATTCTTAGAGCCAAGAAGGCAAAAGGCAAAAAAAAAAAAAAAAAGACTAAGAAAGATGTAAAGAAGTTGATTCCAAATGTAACCTTAAGGCACCATGGAGTTAATTTCTTTTTTTAAGGGCAAATAGTTAATTTATTTTCAAACTATATTTTTTCCCAATTGTGGTAAATCTCCAGGGGAGCGCTCACCCCTCTAAAGACCAATCATTAAAACATGTATTAGTGTTGAAATACTGAAAAACCAAGCATGAACAAATGACATATTTGTTCAAAGAGAATAACGTGGAACATGATCAATTCCTATTTTTTTTAAAGTAAGTTTTTATCAGTGTAACGAGAACATCTGGGCTTTGAAAACTTAGAAGACCTCTCCCATGAAACCCTATAGACCTGGTTAGCCTTAACTTCTTAAAGAACAGTGCTGACAGGGAGAAAGCAGAGGCTCACCTACATAGTTCACTTACATATAAACTGTGTGGTGTCAGTATACTTCTGCAGGATGTTTGTGTGTCCCAGAGAATTAAAGTCGAAAATTATCCTGAAATATTAAAGGTAAAAGTGAAGGTAGAAAAAATTATTAACAAGCAAGTATTTACATGTTTATTTTCTAGACCCATAAATTAAGTCATCTCTTGTAGGGCTGTAGGGCTGTAGGGCCCTACAGGGTCATGGGGTGTCCCTTATGCTGTGCTGAGGTGCAGGATCTGACAAGTAAAGAGACAGGACACTGAAGAACTGGTGAAGAGCAGCTGGACTCAGGGGGCCATGCCACCTGTGAGCAGAGATCAGTGAGCCCCCCAAATGTCCAGAAGCATCTGTATTTATTAGGTACAAGCAGGGGGCAGGGTCGTGAGGTCATCATCTATAGGCTTAGTAATAGGGCATACATAATCACATGAGTCACAAGCGAGGAGGCCACCCCATTATGTCACCTGGGCAGAGAGGTGGGCCGTGTGCAGTTGGGGGCCCTGCCATTCGCAGTAGTAGAAGGTCGTGTACAGAAAAGGGGTCTACCCCGCATTAGGTCACCGAGGCAAGGAGGTGGGCTGTGGGCAACAGGTGTCATGCACAACATTTCTTATCTGGGTACTGGAGACTTCAAAGGATTTCTGATAGAAGAATACTGTAAGCCAATGCAGTGGGAGCTGACAGACTTGTGCTCTTCTCTTAAGATATTTATGGGAGGGTGATTTGAGCTAGCACAGAAGTGAGAAAAGACTGACAGGGTGTGCAGCCGCCCTGACTGGTCACACCAGAGGGGTTCTTCTCCCTCAGTTATTTCCAGGATCTCAGGCCTGACGTCTACTTTCCACAGGAACTGGATGCAAGGTACTACAACTCCTTTTTCAGGAGGAGAGGCTCTTGCTCCAAATCTGCCATACAGCGTATGCCCTTTCAGGCAGGGATGCCACCACCTGGGTCTTTGGTTCTTGTCCTGGTCTGGCTGTTTTCCCATGTACTGCTTCTGTTCTGTTACTGCTCTAGGCATTTCTCCTACTGCAAACTACTGTATGGTTATATAGAAGGATATATAAATCAGCACTAAATGTGTCAGTACAGCTCCGACTACAATACCTATATGATTATATAGAAAGATTATATGGGGACTAAGTATGAGTATATATATAAGCTAGATATAGTAAGCAGTGAGTTTTGCTTCAGGCACTAACTGTGTCTGGGGTCTGCACAGTTCTTCTTCCTTGGTGCCCCTGGGGGGTGTTACCCACATTTTCGCCCTTTTTGTTATTTACAAAAACAGTCATGGCCATCATGGCTTGTAGTTGTTGACGATGTCTCTACAGAATCCATGAACACAGTAACAAATGATGAATAGGATACGGAGACAGACAACAACCAGCACTGTCGTGAACAAAGAGAGGCCGCCAAAGGGTGTAGACCACTTTGTGAACCAAATAGAGGGATTTAACCCAGATAAACCTCGAGCAATGCCTTGTATGTTTTCTGAATCTGGGACAGTAGTAAGATGTGCCTGAGAGGCCTCAAAAATTTGTTGTTTTAATTTGTTCATGTCTAGTGTGAGGTTGTCATTCCAGGACAGTAGGTGACGGCATATACTGTCCCATGAGTGGGGTGTAGAATTGTAACTAAAAAGAGCGATGCAAAAATCCGAGGTGTTCCGGTCACACTATAACTGAGCTTGGTGTTCAAGGTTCCGTATCCTGTCACCCAGCCAAATAACACTTCGGCGGAGGTTGGTAATTTGGTTAGCCAAATCCTGATCAATTTGAGATTGGGAATTCCAGAGAGTATTGGAATTCTTTTGCCAATGTTCAACAAAATGAGCTGTTTGAACAGAGTTGTGAATGGCCACACCAGCAGTAATGGCCGAGGCTGTGACAGCAATGAGTCCAGTGACTGCTGCTATCAAAGTGAAAATGAACCGGCGGGTGCGATGTAAGATGCCCGTGAGGATTTGAGTGACAGTACACGTGGAGGGAGAGGATTCCCATGGATGGTGTAACAAGACAGGAATCCAAACTCCCTCCCTCACTCTTACCAACAGCACATTTGAGTTAGGAGAAAAAGTAGCATCCAAGCAGGAAAACAGTTTACAATCAGTACAATCAGTTGGATTAATAACAAAAGAGATAGAAAAATTGCCAACTAATAACATGTATGGAGATTTAACGCAGCTGCGAATAGGCACCGAGTTCTTAGGAAGCAGCATGAGGCGGTAGGCAGTGTCGCTGGAGTCACGCAGGTGGGAGGTAGAGGAACCATTACGACACTGCAGTCCAGTTAAGGCAGCAGCCAGTTTCCACAGTTCAGGGTGTTCAGGTCCAACCAAGGGGTGAGTCATTTTCAGACAAGGTGAGACGATGCCAGAGTGAGACCGTGCATAAGGAAAAGGAGATGTCCACAGGCGAGGAATGGAAGGCAATGGTGAGCGTGCCGTGTCATCTGAGAAGGGGACAGGATACTGCAGACAGTGCGAGGCTTGTCCAGTAAAGTCATGCCAGTAAAAGCCTTTTGGGGCTCAGTCAACAATGACAGCGTTCTTGACAGGGCCCAGAACTGTTTCAGTGGGTGCAACGCAGTGGTCCCAAGAAACACCATGAATGTAGGATGGGCCCTTAGGGAGAGTCTCGGGGCAAGCAGGTACTCCTTTAGTCTTGTTATGAAGTACGGTAACAGGACGGCGAGGAGAAGGGGGATGAGGGGAAGGAGGGGTGGTGGTGAGAAGAAGCATGTTGTTAATCCAAACAGGATCAGGAGAGTTATCTGTGGAAACAAGCAAATTGTCTGCCCATGGTTGTAAGAGGTTTTGACATTCATTTTGTAGTGGATAACTGTTTACATCACACTCGTTTCCCTTCGTAGGGGTTGTGTTTAACCGCTGTGAAGTGTTGTTCAGCAGGTATGTGAGGCTGAGATCTGCTGAGATTGAGAAAATTTAAAGTGAACAATGCCAGATTTAGTCGGGCCTGGGGGAGTAAAGCAATCCCGGTTGTCTGGTGGTTGTTGTTTATTTAACTGTTCCTTGAGAGTTCTATTAGCTCTCTCCACCAGGGCCTGTCCTTGTGAATTACAAGGAATGCCAGTGGTGTGTTGAATATTCCACTCCTCTAGAAACCGTTGAAATAATTTACTAGTGTATCTTGGTCTGTTATCAGTTTTTAATTTTGTCGGTTCACCCATAACTGCAAAGCATGAGAGCATATGTCTTTCAATGTCCCCGGTTTGGCAGGTAGCTTATATAAAGTGGGAAAATGTATCTACAGAAACATGTATGAAAGAAATCTTTCCAAAGACAGGATAGTGAGTTACATCCATTTGCCATAAGGCATTGGGAGCGAGCCCCCTAGGGTTGGTGCCAGCTGGTTGTGAGGGGAGGGAGATAATTTGGCAAGAAGGACAATGGCAAACAATTCCTTTCGCCTCTTCCAAGTAATGGCATAACGGTCTCTAAGACCCGAGGCGTTGATATGAGTTAATTCATGAACGTTTTGGGCCTCTTGTAAAGCCCAAGAATTAGTCACAGTTAACGGGCCGGGCAAAGATGTATGAGCTCTAATGTGTATAATGTAAAAGGGAGAGGTCCTAAATCTTATAACCATTTGCAAGTGAAGGAAGAGTGATCGAAGAGAATCATCAGACAGGAATTTTACAAAAGCAGTTTCTGTATTGCGAGTAACATGTACTACATAGGCAGAATCTGAAATGACGTTAAGAGGGCCTGGAAAATCTTCCAAGGCTGCAATAACTGCTATCAGCTCTGCCAGCTGAACAGAAGCAGCTGGAGTGTCAATAACCTTTTCTTTGGGGCCTGTGTAAGCAGGCTGAGCATTAGAGGAGGCATCAGTAAAGACAGTTGCTGCTCCCTCTAAGGGGGCATCCCCGGGTAACCTTGGGCAATATCCAAGAAGTTACCCAGAGAAATTGAAAAAGCTTCACATTGGGGTAGTGATTAGCAATAATGCCTGGGAATCCTGCCAGATTAACTTGCCAAGACGTGGAGTGAACAAAAGCCTGCCTGACTTGGCCTTGAGAGAAGGGAGCAACTAGTCTGTGTGCTTCTAGGCCTGATAAGCGGAAAAGTCTGCTTCGAGCCTGTCCTATTAGGGCAGAAAGCTGATCCAAATATACTGATAATGTTCTTGTGGTGGCATGAGGCAGAAAACACCATTCAATAATATGATCATTTTGTGTAATTACCCCTGTAGGCCAGTGGGGAGTAGCAAAAAATAAAATAACAAAAGGCTGAGCGGGTTGAATCCTAAATACCTGAGCCTCGCGGATTCTTTGTTCCAGAAAGCGTAATTCTTGTTCTGCTTCAGGGGAGATGCTGTGTTGCTGTTTAAATTAGGATCACCTCTCAGTGTAGAAAACAGGTTAGAGAGAGCATAAGTAGGAATTCCTAGTACTGGACGGACCCAATTAATGTCACGGAGAAGTTTTTGAAAATCATTCAAGGTGTGTAAGCTGTCTCGCCGCAGCTCCACTAGCTGTGGCTTAATTGTGCAGTCTTCTAACTGCATTCCTAAATACTGATGAGGAGTAGAGAGCTGAATCTTTTCTGGGGAGATAGTTAAGCCAGCTGCTGCGATTAGCTGCTTAAGCATAGAATATATAGTAATAAGAATATCACATGTAGGCACTGCACACAAAATAGCATCCATATAGTGGATCAGGTAGCATTGGGGAAACTGAGTTCTAACTGGGGAAAGAACTTTTCCCACATAGAATTGACAAATTGTAGGACTATTGATCACACCTTGTGGCAAAACTTTCCACTGGAATCTCGTTGCCAGGGCAACATTATTTATGGAGAGCACCGTGAAAGCAAATTTATGACAGTCCTTCGAAGCCAGAGGAATGTCGAAAAAGCAATCCTTTAAGTCAATAAGTAAAGGCCAGGAGTCTGGTATCTTTGAGGGGGATGGGAGACCGGGCTGTAACGCTCCCATGGGTTGAATGACTCTGTTAACTGCTCGCAGGTCAGTAAGCATTCGCCACTTCCCCCGATTTTTTCTGTATTAGAAAAACAGGTGAATTCCAAGGGGAGAAGGAAGGTTCAGTGTGTCCTAATGTTAACTCTTCTTGTACTAAGGAATGAAGGGCTTCCAGTTTTGACAGAGACAGCGGCCACTGGTGAACCCGTATTGGGGATTCTGACAACAAAGTAAGAGCTATGGGTTCTGGACACATTACTACAACTGCTCCTGTGAAGGGTAACCAAGACACCCAGGGTGTTATTTTTTGGAATAGGATTTATAGGTTCCCGTAGGCCCTGTTCATGTTTTCCCAAGCCTCGACCAGGAGGGTAACCCATCTGGGCCATGATATTGGTGCTCTGTGGGCTATAAACAGCTTCAGAAAAGGAGAGAGGAGTACCCCATTGTTGTAATAAATCACGCCCCCAAAGATTAACAGGAATGGGAGTGATTAAGGGGCAAATAGTAGCCGTTTGTCCCTCCGGCCTGACACAGCTGAGGATTAAAGAGCTTTGATAAACCTCAGATGCTGGACCAACACCTATAAGAGCAATTATGGCCCTCAGGCCATTGCCAAGGCCACTGACAGAGTGCAAGGATGGAAACATCTGCACCTGTGTCCACCATTCCCTGAAATCTTTTTCCCTGAATATTGATAGTACACATGAGGCGGGAATCTGAAATAACACTACCCCAGTAAGCAAATTTTCTTTGAGTGTTGTCGAGAGTGTCTGTGTAACTGCCTGTATGAGAAGCAGAGGAGTGTGTGAAAGACAGATAAAGCAATAGGAGTAAGTGAGGAATATGATCTCCAGCCGCCGCCGACCAGGGGCCTGAAGCGGAGAGGGTGATGTAAATCTCTCTGGAATAGTCGGGTCCACAATGTCAGCATGCACTTGGATGCCTTGTGAAGTAACATTGGAGTGACCAAGAATAAGTCCAATAGTGCCAACCAGTAAGGGGCCAAAAGCACCCGTGGGTACCAGCTGAGGGGGCTCGCCAGGCAACAAGGAAATATGTTCAACAGAGCTGAGGACTACTGCTGGTGACCCTGTGAAGGAGGAGGAGGGCAAGGGTTGTGAGAGAATGCGGAGAGGTTTTGTGAAGGTTATGACAGGGGAGTTGGAAGCACGTTGCTGGTCTGTATCGGGAATGCAGAATTTTGAGGGGCCTGATTCTGAGCTGTGGGTTGAAATGTTTGGTGAGTCTGTGGATTGATCATGTGTTCCCATCTGGGTCTGCGAGGGAAAGTCGCCCAAAATTTCTTGGGGCCTGAGGCTAGCCCCGTTTCCCATTTGCCTGAAGGAGAGGAGTAATTCGGCCTTCCAGGTCCTTAAGGGAACAGCAGTGTGCGGCCCAGTGATAACCTTTCCGACAACGAGGACAAACTGTGTTGGGTGTAGAAGCAGGTGGAACCATAGCGGTGCACTTACGAGTTTGCGGGTCTAATGGAGGTGGGTATGAGTCAGGACAGTATGGGCACACCTTGCAGAAACGTCCTGGCTGTCCACAAATGAAGCAGCAAGAAAACGTATTTTGTGATTTTTGAATGCCCATAGCCTGAGCCATTACCATGGCTGTGTGAGTGCTGCTGCCAACACTTTCACAAGCTTTACTATAGGCAGAAGGTACATCAGACCCAGGGAGATTTGCTTTTATAGGGCGAATAGCTGCCTGGCAGTCAGAGTTAGCCTATTCATATGCCGTAAGTTCAATAATGACCTTTCTGCTGTTGGGGTCTGGGATGGCTTTTTCTGCCATGTCTAGAAGGTGGGCTAGAAAATCAGGATAAGGCTCACGAGAGACTTGGATGGTTGTAAAAGAAGGAATGTGTGTTCCGTCCTCCTGGATTTTATTCCAGGCATCCAGACAGCACTGGCAGACCTGGTCAATAGCCACATCAGGTAAAGTAGACTGATAAGACACAGAAGCCCACTGTCCCTCTCCTAAAACGTGGTCCAGTGTAATCAGGATGGGCAGATTAGTGGCAGCATTAAGGCGGACCGCTTTGTAACAGCATCTCTCCACCATGTGAGAAACTGTAAAACTGAGAGCGAGAGAGTACTGACTGCATGAGAGTCTCCCAATCAGAGGGAAGGAGTCCTTGCCCTTCCACTATAGATTTTACAGAGGCACGAACAAAGGGGGGAATTGGTTCCATATTGCTTAACAGATTCCTTAAAGTCCTTAGGAAAAGGAAGCGTAAAGCTTTGCCAAGTAATGGGATGTACTAAGGTTTGATTACGATTAAAAGGATCAGGTTTAAGGATGGCTGCGAAAGCCAGTGGCCGTTGTTCCGGTGGGGACCTGCGGCTGAACGGGTGGAGCAGCCCCTGGGGGGCTGGGGAATAGGGGGAGGTTGTACGGGCACTTCTGGCCGAGGCTGGTCCTCCCCATTACCCGCAGGCACATTAGCATTAGGAAGCAGCGGAGCGGGGCAATAGGCGGTGCAGGCTGATTATTAACCGCTGGCATATTATTTCCCTGTAATGGGGGTGAACTATAACCGGATAAGCCTGTGTAGTTTTAATAGGATTCCCTGTAGTGACTTGAGAAACAGAGCAGGATTGCACAGTATGAGGAGAAGAGATATATTGGGGGTGCCGGAATTAATGCTGAGGGAGTCAGGTGGAGGCGCACATCTCTGCACCATGACAGCTTTTAGGGGCACTCATCTCTGCGCCGTGACAGCATCTGGGGTGCCCAACACCACACCGTTACAGCATTTGGGGGTGCTCGATTCCACACCATGATAGATTTTGGAGGTGCTCAATTCTGCACCGTGACAAGTTTTGGGGATGCTTGTCTCTGCACCGTGACAGTTTTGGGGGTGCTCGATCACGCACCATGACAGGTTTTGGGGGCACCCTGGTCCACCCGGTAGGTGGAAAAGGAGGGGAAGAGGAGAGACAGGAAAGTGCAGATGCATTTCTTCAAACCAGTGGGTGTCCTTTTGGAAATTTTGTTCCTGGGGGAACCGACTTGCTTGGTTGTTGATACATCACATTATTGGGGAACGGCTGCAACCATTGTAGGCTCCAAAGAAGTCATAGGAGAAGGAGAATAAGCAGGGAGTTGTTGTAGTTCAGTAGTAAGATCAGCAAAGGGTGGAGGCAACAGAGCAGCAGCAATAGGAGAGGCAGGAGAGATAGCAGTGTTGCACTGAGTGACAGGTTGAGGTGATGGAGAGTGAGAAAGGCTAGTTAAGACCTCTTCAACTTCCTCTGCAGAAAGTAAAGGGAAATTATCCATAATCAAATCGTCTGATGGTAAGGTTTTAAGTACCGTGTGAACTGTGGCCCAAGTTTCTAGGGCCAACGGAGCTGCCATATTCCCTGCCTTTCTAGCTATTCTAAGTTGGTTACCTATATTATCCCAGTCTTTTAATTCAAGAGATCCGTCAGCTGGAAACCAAGGGTGTAGAGATTCTACTAATTCAAAGAGCTGAACAAGCTTCTCTGAAGGGAATGACACTGCCCCATGTCTTAGAAGAGTTTTAAGGAAAGATAGGAGGCATACTTGGAGCCGGCTTGTCCCATAGTTACCCCCGAGATGTATATGAGAGTTACAAGGAATCAAACCACCTTTCCTACCAGACGCCCAGGGATCCTGCACTGAATTTGTTCGTTGAAAAAACTCCAACAGCTAGGCTGAGACACAATAAGGAACCCACAAGTTGGGCGCCAGATGTAGGGCTGTAGGGCCCCACAGGGTCGTGGGGTGTCCCTTATGCTGTGCTGAGGCGCGGGATCCGAGAAGTAGAGACAGGACACTGAAGAACTGGTGAAAACCAGCTGGACTCGGGGGGGCCATGCCACCTGTTAGCAGAGATGAGTGAGCCCCCCAAATGCCCAGAAGCGTCTGTATTTATTAGGTACAAGCAGGGGGCAGGGTCGTGAGGTCATCATCTATAGGCTTAGTGATAGGGCATACATAATCACGTGAGTCACAAGCAAGGGGGATACCCCATTATGTTACCTGGACACAGAGGTGGGCCGTGGGCAGTAGGGTCCGTGCCATGCACAGTAGTGGAGGGTCGTGTACAGAAAGGGGTCTACCCGCATTAGGTCACCGAGGCAAGGAGGTGGGCTGTGGGCAACAGGTGTCATGCGCAACACTTCTTATCTGGGTATTGGAGACTTCAAAGGATTTCTAATAGAAGGATACTGTAAGCCAATGCAGTGGGGAGCTGACAGACTTGTGCTCTTCTCTTAAGATATTTATGGGAGGGTGATTTGAGCTAGCACAGAAGCAAGAAAAGACTGACAGGGTGTACAGCCGCCCTGACTGGTCACACCAGAGGGGTTCTTCTCCCTCAGTTATTTCCAGGATCTCAGGCCTGAGGCCTACTTTCCACAGGAACTGGATGCAAGGTACTACAACTCCTTTATCAGGAGGCGAGGCTCTTGCTCCAAATCTGCCATACAGCGTATGCCCTTTCAAGCAGGGATGCCACCACCTGGGTCTTTGGTTCTTGTCCTGGTCTGGTTGTTTTCCCATGTACTTCTGTTCTGTGACTGCTCTAGGCATTTCTCCTACTGCATACTACTATATGGTTATATGGAAGGATTATATGAATCAGCACTAAATGTGTCAGTACAGCTCCGACTACAATATGATTATATAGAAAGACTATATGGGGACTAAGTATGATTATATATATAAGCTAGATATAGTAAGCAGTGAGTTTTGCTTCAGGCACTAACTGTGCCTGGGGTCTGCACAGTTCTCCTTCCTGAGTGCCCCTGGGGGTGTTACCCACAATCTCTCATCTACTGTAGGAGATGGGGGGTGAGGTACATGAAAGAATAACACCTGGAAAACAATCTTCTACTAAAGTCAATGAATTACTTGACTTGGAATAATTAGTCATGTTTAACTCCAAAAAAAGGTTGACCTTGTGGGAGTATGAAACAGAATTTACAATCAGGCTTATTATTCCCGTGGCCAAAAAAAAAGGTAGAATGAAATAAAAAGGTGGTAGCTGGGGGCAGTGGGAGTGGACTTAAGCCAGTTTGGGGATAGGATATGTATGATCCTTCCTACCAATCTCTTATTATTTCAAACTTTATCAGTTTATGTTGCCACCAACTTGAACTCTTCAAATATGAGATACTGCTTTTAAGGAATTAGAAGACTTCCTTTCTGTTTAAGCCTCTCTAATTGTTCTCCTGAGCAAAATTTAGACATTTTTCACTCGCTGATTCACTAAATATTCACCCTGCCATGTGTGGAGCACATCACACTACAGCAATGGAGATTCAGATCTGAGTCAAACTCAAGTTCCTATCCTCAAGGCACTCACAGCCAAGTGGTAAAAAATAAACCTCTCTCTTACCTTTGTTAAAGTTCAAACCCAAGGAAAAGCAACTACAAAGCCTGGAGGAGAGCAGTAAGGTGTGAGAGGAGCGTTCTGGGACCCCTGGACCCCATCCCCCTGCGAAGGCAGTGGGTGCAGGGCAGGGAGCTCGGCCTTCTCAGAGAAGGGGAAGGAGCAGCACATGGAAGGAAAGCACCGAACAGGGGGATGTGCTCAGGCTGGAAGCGGGGGAGCAGTAGAAACTGCAGAGCTGAGCTGAGATTCTACCTAGGTCTGCAGGCTCCAAGTAGGGGACAGCAGCTCAGTTTTGGAAAGCGTTACCTGGGCAGCTGGTGGCTAGAGGGATTCAGGGCCAAGGCCAGAGGAGCAGTTATGGGACAATCTGGGCAAGGAAACATGACAGCTGCAAACACAATAAAGGTGCCAGTCTGAAGTCCCAGGGAAGCCCCTCCACAGAGGCAGACTGTTGGGTAATGGGACGGTGACAGTTTTGTGTACCGCCTCCCTTACCTTACCTCCCTCACATTTCTCTCTCAAATAAACACACAACCCTCACACAACGAAGGGGCTCAGGGCCACAGTGAAAGGCTTTCAAGCTTGTGGACCAAATGCAAGGAAGAGCAGCAGCCCATACCCCAGAGGGATTTTTCTCCCCTCTACCGGATCAATCCCATGAGCCTGTGAAACATTTTCTGGCACTGTACCTTCATCTGGAAAACACTCTCATCCCTGTCCCTCTTCCCCCTAAAAACCCCCTTTAATCTCTTCTAGTTATTATTCCATTTCCCTTCACAGCAGGGCTGAGTGTAGTAGGTCTTCACGTCCCCACCTGTGTCCACACTTCAACTTGCTCCAGTCTCCATGCTCCTGCCAGTTATTTCCATATTGCCAAGTCTGATGGAGGCATCTCCATTTCAAAACACGTCCTTCCTTGGGCTCCTGCAACACCTTATTTTCCCTTTTTTGTTGATGCTTTTATCAATTACAGTGGCTTCTCCTCAGTCTTTATTTTGTTATCTCTTCTTTCACTAGATGGAACTGAAGGTGAGAGTGCTCAGGACTCAGTCCTGGGACCTCCTCTCCATCTATACACTCTCTCCCTAGCAACTCCATCCAGTACCATGGCTTTATAAATAGTCTATATGCTATACTCCTACATTCATATGTTCAATGAGACCTTCCCTGAGCTGCAGACTCTCATCTGTCAACCAAAACTCTCCACACAGATGATGAATTGGCATCTCAAACAAACACAGTCTACACCAAATTAATGATTTCTCTGGTCAATGCAAAATGGAGTTTCTCCTAGATTTTTCCCCATCGCAATATATAGTTTTGCAATAAAACCAGATGCTTAACCCCCAAACCAATTAGTCATTCCTGACCTCCCCATTTCCTTCTTCACCCCACTGTCAACATGCAATGGATCCAGGCCCTGATGTATCTTCAAAATGTATTCCCATCTGCCCCTTCTCTCTGTATCTTCCCACTACTCAAAGTGGTCCAAACCGCTCTTTTCTCTTCCTGGACTATGCAGCAGCTTCTTAAAGGGTCTTGTTACTTCTTCGATTTCTCACGATCCAATCTTCACAGAGGAGCTGGCACAAGCTTTTCAAAATGACAAATCAGATCATATCACTAAACCCTCAAATGAATTACCATTGTATTCAGCATAAAATATAAATGTGTACCACAGCTTACTAAAACCTGCTTCTTTGTACCACTCCCTTCCCTAACTACATTCTAGCCACGTGAGCTACCTTTCTCTTTTTCTAACAGCAGCAGTTAGAGAACAAATGGGAAGGGCTGAGACGAGGCCAGCTTGCTGCTGCTTTAAGGCTTCTGCAATTACGTGCCTTCTGTCTGTGTTCTCATGGCTGGCTGCTGCTTACTATTCAGATCACAATTCAAATGCCACCTGCTTAGAGAAGCTTGGCTAATTATGACATCTAAAATAAATTATACTCTCTAATATCACTCTGTTATCATAGTATTTACCAAAATCTTATTTATGTTCATTATCTGCTTTTCCTAACTAGAATGCAAGATCTAGAAAGGGAAGACCCTCATCTATCTTGTTCCCTGCATTATCCTAAGAGCCAGGATACAGCTAACCATTCAATAGATATATATATTGAATGAACAACTCAAATCCTCCTTCCATCAATAAATAAAAAAAGTTCTTACAGCAGGAAGACTACAAGAAAGAACAGAATAGAATGGACCTCTAGGTCACCAAAGCCAGCTAATATCACAAGAGCGTTTTGTCAATTTGCTTCTTTTCCATAAAAATTATATTTTCTGCAAAATCAGTAAAATGTAAAATTTCAGTAACATTCACAATCTACAACAAAACTACTAGAAGACGATTAGTCAGAGAAATCTTGTAACTGCTCTTTCCTTCCCATGTCAAAGACTCTACGTAGCTCAGCAAGAAAAATCTACTGCAATAAAAACACATACATAAAAGTGCTCACAAACATAAAAAGATAAGGTTGCAGGCACCATACAATCCACCAAACTGAGGGGCATTTCTTACTATCTGCTAACTGGGGATAGAAGTCAGGTGTCAGTACTTTTTTTTAAAAATAGATCTTGTACATGTTAATAAACTGATTTCTAAACAATGTATCCACTTGAACACAAAATAAGAATGCCCCGAATATCAGGAAGCTTGAGCTGAACCACTCCATGTACAAAATACACAGTAGGTGCTGTAAGTGCTGACTGAATGCCATCTAAGAATGCAGGTTATGAATGAAAATACAATTTACAAATGGGTCAAAGGAGCTTTTTTAGAAAAACTGTCCTCCAGGGACTGGCTTCATATTTCATATAACCAAAGAACTATTAATAAATGGTACACAGAAGATCATGCCCTTGGCTTACTTGTGGAAAACCAGGTACTGTGTGAGCTATTTTTCCAGATGTGTTGCTGATTCATAGAGCTTTTTAAAAATAGCAAAAGCCTCTGACTGCTGCACATTCTCCATTACGTACCTGTGAAGATGGGAGTAGTGGCAGGCACCTGCAGGCCTAGCTATTTAGGAGGCCCATTCAACTGTTTTAGGCCAACTAAAACTGAGCACAAATACATGCATACTCCTTACTTGTTGGTTCTGGAGAAATGTTTCAGTGTTGATACTTCCTTATAACATTAATTCCAACTTTTTATTAGAACCTGGAGTCTGCGCCAGCTGTAACTGTGTTAGGGCTTTGGAACTTAACTGAAACATCATGAAATAAAACACAAATATCTAGCTGTTGCATGTTCAAAGACTTACCAGACACAATAACCAATCACTCATTATGAACAATAATTTCAACACTAGCATAATATAAAACAAATCCTTTAATTTTTCAAGTGTTTAAAAAAAACAATTTTATACTTAAGCCAGCCTTGAAGATAAGCACAACATTTACCAGTTTACATTTTTTTTTTAAAACGTCAACTCAAGCACCCACTCTGTGCATAGCACTATTCTAGGTGCAATAAAAGGGAATCTTAACCTTAGAAATATGAGTTCACTTTCTGGAATTGTATTATCTCCTTTCCCAGAGAGTAAAAATAAATAAAATCACCATTGCTTACTACAGATCTGCCCCAAACCACTTCTGGTTCACAGAAAGGCTAATATCTGCCAAATGTAAAATGTAATGAACTCACTTCCTGCTTTCCCAAAAATAAGAAAGCAGAATTCCTTTTCACAAAAAAAAAAAAGTTTTCCATGCAAGGGCAGTTTGCTTCTAATAAGTATCAAAAAAAATTTTTTTCCTCTGACTTTTCTTTAAATTTTCTTCCTCTAACATTGCCCTTTTCTTGTACAAGGTAAACAAGGTATCTTTTTATGCTGTTTTTCCTTTCCTAAGTATTGCATCAGGAAGACAAACCATTTCCAAGAGTAGTGATAAAAAATAACATTAAAAAAACTTTAAAGGTGAGTCACTTACATCACCTTAATGAAGTAAAAAAAATAAAAAGCAGTTGGCACTAATATAACTAATTCCAAATATCTGTGTCTAAACAATTTTAAAAACTGTTTATTTATTTTGTAAGAATGTACCCCTAGTCCAAAGTAACTTACGTTTTAAAAAATTTTGGCCAAAAAATTTACAAAAACCTTTCAGTTCAACCTAATAATTAAGTGATATCTAGAAAATATGCCACATTATTAAGTCTGTCTTAAAAAGTTCAGATTCTAAAGCATTTCTAAGGCACAGTGATCTGGAAGACAAATGTGCTTCTGTTGGCATTGTATTAGATACGAAGCATCCGTGACAGGCTTCAAGTGAGCCCCGACAGGCACCTTCCTCCTGATGCTCTGGGATTGTGAGAGAAGAGTCAGACGTAGGCTCCCAGGGCCGCATGAAACTCTGTGAGACACTGTACCAGCTGCTGAAACTTGGGCCTTTCCTCCGGATCTAAGGCCCAGCAACAGGCCATCACAGCAAACCTGCAGAGTGACAAAAATGAAAATCTGGGCTAGTAATGATACAGTATTCCTAAATTTTTAGTCAGTTTGATGCCAGTTGTGTTGTCTGTCTAAAGGTGGTTATGGAGAGGATGATACATTAAAAACGGATCCATTTTACTATTTGTTAGCAGCTCTAGAAAGAAGCTAAAATAAGTTATTTGGATTACATGTGTGAATTTCAGTTCTTCATGACAGCATATCAAAATATTTCAGCAAATATAGAGATTTCAGGTAAATACCTAAAACACAGTCAAAAGAACACCTGTGTTTTCCTGTAGTTAAATTAAGAAAAATATCTTGGAGGAAGAGAAAGTTTTATCTAAGTTCTACGAACCCTGGATCTAGAGTAAAATCAGTACAAAAGCTGCCACCTTGTCATGGCACGGAAGCCTTCAGGGGATTCTAGAACTGAGAACATACTCATCTGTAAGTCTAATCACCCTCACTAGCCTCCTGGTTATCCCAATCTCATTACATGGCAAGATAAGCTACCTGAGAGAAGCAGGAAACAGAAAGAACTACTTTGCTCACTAGCCCAGATCATCTTCCCTACCAACTGGCAAGGCAAAATGATAATAAGAAAGGTGTTTTATAACTACTGTGTCCTTTATAACTACAAAAGTCAAGTACTCACTCTATACAGAATAATTGACATAACATTCAATTTTCTTAGTACATCCATTTTCTTAGTCTGTCCTCTCAAACTAATTTATAGTGCTTAGATTATGCACTATAAAATAAAATGCAGTAAGTTCTAATGTCAAATACATGAAATAGTGACTGAATCTCCCTGACTTTATGGTTCTTTGCAAGAGTCTAATTTAAATCCAAAGAGTCATTATTTTCAAAAGGGAAAGCTCTGTTTGAATATGGAAATCTGCTGTTTTTCCTTTATTACAATATAATAAATGGAATAAAGCTCATGCCTTCAAGCTCAGAAAAACTCACAATTCATCAGGACAGTTGATTGGCTGGGCTATTCGGTAACCATCTTTCAGGTATGCGGCCATCTCGAAGGGGTCAATGTCCACGTAGGGCGTCTGGCCCAGAGTCATGAGTTCCCACAGCGTCACTCCAAAGGCCCACTAGGAAAGGAGCAGGAGCACAATGAGGGGACATTTAAAACAACGATCAGAGGGCTAGTGCCCACAGGCAGCTACAGGACAAAAAATAGCAGCTCAACTCATGCTTCAGAAAAGCGAAATGTTATTTACAAAAAGAAGTCTATCATACAGTTAGTTTCTCTTGCTAAGATTTTAAAAAAGTGCATCCAATGTTAGTATTATAAATTCTAAGCAATTAGATCCATCTGAAGTAATAGCTTACTGTTGATTACAAGCTATGTATTATGAATTATGTCTAAGATTCTTCTAATATGAGAATTTGTACCTTTAAATATTATAGCTAGTCTGCATAACTGAGAAGTGGAAAATGAATAGAATTTTAGTCTAATTAAAGGGAAGGGCATCCTAAGTGAAATATGCAAATGAGGGAAAACATAAGAAGTCATGGATTTTTACTGTATTTAAAGTTTTAAATTAATAGATTAAAGTCCAAACTTGCTTGAGTTAAGGGATCAGATTTCTTTAAAATCAGCATGCAAACTACGGAAAGGAACAGGAATGGTCAACAGTGGCAACAGTGTCCATTCATAGTCTGATCGGGGCTCCCCATTTGGGCCAATTCCTGGCTGTACTCAGCTCCTGGAGAGTGTGCAGGAGGCGGGAAGCAGGCAACAAGTCTACACAAAGCTGCGGCCACATGGCTGAAAAAGACTCAGATCTGGTATGTCCACTGATCTGACCTGTCACCATGTATGAACCCTGAGGTCAGAATAACTGATCTTGAGTAAGGAGGGGGAAACCTGTGTGCTGTAGTATCAGGTTTATGAGTACCTACAAGTTCGAGGCATTTTGCATCCTTCAGTACATTTAATTTCCTCAATAAACCTGTGAGAATCATTGGTAGTTCAATTTTACTTGTGCTACCATGATGGGGAAACTGAGGCTCAGAGAAATAGCTTGCCAAAAAATGCATACTTTAATAAGTAAAAGAAAAAAAAAAAATACGAAACACAAGTCAAATACAAGTCTATTTGTAAAATCTAAGCATATTGCATTAAATTTTAGGTTACTATTTTTCGGTAACAAAATCCTAAAATACTTACTTTGTAAAGTAGACAAATTTTTTAAAAAGCCTTATAATAGTGAGCAATAGCTACATTTCCCCCAGAATCTATGCAAACAAAACAATGAAATGACATATTTTAAAAACTGTCATAGAAAGTTCTATATTGAGCCAAAATATACTTCAACAATGAAGACAAAATACAGAGTTTTTCAGACAAATAAAAGCAGAGAGACTATGTCTCCAGCAGACCCGTAAGGTGTATAAAAGCAGTTCTTCATGTGGAGAAAAAAATACACCACATGGAAATCTGGATCGACACAAAGAATAAAGAGTGCTGAAAACATTTTAGTAACAACTGAACATATTCTCTTCTCGTGTTAAAATTTCCTTGATAGACTATTTAAAGCAAAAACAGCTCACAATATATTGTGGGGTTTATAATATACAGAGAAATAAAAGATATGCCCACAAACAGTATGAAGACTGGAAGGGGATTAGTGGAAACACTATATTGTAAGGTGCCTACATTAAACATGAAATGATAAAATATTTTTGGAAAACAGAAGGTTTACACTGTAAAGCATAGAGTAGGTTTTTTAACCTCAGCATTACTGATATTGTGGGCTAGAGGATTCTTTGCTGTGAGAAGCTGTCCTGTGTGTTTAGGATGTTTAGCAGACTTCCTGGAGTAGCACATCCCCCCAAGCTGTGACAACCCAAAATGCCTCCAGACATAGCCAAATGTCCCTTGGCACTGACAAATACCCTTAACCGGAGCAAAACTGTCCCAGTTAAGAACCACAGTATTAGACAAAACAACAAAAAATTTTAAATATCATAAACAAAGGAGAGATTATCCTTTAGACAGCAAAAAAAATTATGAACAATTCAATTTTATGCCAACGAATTCAGCAACTTAAATGAAATAATAAACAAATTTCTTAAAATACAAATTACCTAAACAGACACAGAAGTAAACAGAACATCTATATAGCCCTACATCTATTAAAGATACTGAATTCACAATACAAAACCTTTCCACAAAGAAAACTCCACATTGTTTGAGTGGTGAATTCTCTCAAACTTGAAAGAAAATATAAATATGTATTAGTTTCCTAGGGCTACTATAACATACCACAATCGAGTGCCTTAAACAACAGAAATTTACTTTCCCACAGTGCTGATAGCTATAAGTCCAAAACAAGGTGTCAGCGGGTCGTGCTCCCCCTGGAAACCTGTAGGGGGAATCTCCCTGTCTACTCCCAGCTTCAGGTCGTTGCGGGCAGCCCCCTGGTATGCTTTGGTTTGCAGCTGTAGCCCTGCAGCCCCAACCTCTGTCTTCACGTGACATTTTCTCATGTGTCCCTTTTCTTAGAGTGGATTAGGGTTCATCCTAATTGAGTATGACCTCATCTTAACATTACATCTGCAATGACCCTACTTCCAAATAAGGTCATGTTCTGAGGTACTAGGGGTTAGGGCTTCAACCAATTTTTTTTTTCTTTGGCGGAGAGGCAGACACAATTCAACCCATTACACACCCAACCCTACATAAACTTTCAGAACACAGAGGAAGGAATATATCTCAATCACTTTGACAGCAGCATTACTCTAAATACCAAAACCAGGTGTTCAGCCTTTTGGAACCTATTATCTTTTTCATTAACAGTGATCATAAAGGTGGAGCAAAGCCCAGCCTTGAAGTCTATGCTCTGGGAGGGGGGAGAGGGGCAGGGGAAAGATGGAGAAGTATGTATAGTTTAAAAATCTCCATAGAGTCTTGGATGCTACTGAAATTTCCCTTATACCTACTGGGACATGCTATTCTGCTTAAAAATGGAAAAAATGATTTCAAATTAATAAAAGTTAAAGGATGGTGCCTGCTCACATCTAGTTATTTGCCTATCTTTAAAACCTTACTCTATATGTAATTTTTTTTCTGAGAATTAATAAGAGCAATATGAAATCTTAATACTGACAATCATTAGTAAATGTAATGCTTAATTTTTTAAATCATGTCCATTTTCCATAGAGAAGGTAGTTCCCTGCACAAATGGAACAGAGCCCAAAGAAATGAAACTGGTTGGAAGGGTGTTCCCATCCCTTCCCCCGAGATGAAATGATTCATTCAAACCAGATTTTGGAAGAAGAAAGGATGGGAATTTGTGACAAGTGCATACTGACACTTTGTACACAGGGAATAACACCATCCACTGACATTATAACACCTCTGACTATAAGGGACTTTGATAGTAATGTTGGTGGTATTTGAGATCTGGAGTTGAACGTAAGTATTACAGCAGCAATGTATATAAGCTTTTAAAAATTACTCCTTTCTCACTGTTTTGTTCACATTCTTATTGCCCAACATTTATCTAAAGTTTTCATATTACAACTACAACACTAAAAGACGCCATAAAAAAAGAACAGTCAAGCCAAAGGGAACAATGCAGTTTCATTTCCTTAAAAACTAACAAAAGTGATTAATTACATGTTGGCAAACTGACCCTTAAAAAAAATAATCAAGACAAGTGGCACAGAGATGATTTGTGGAAAACTTGCTCTCTAAAGACTTCTGATAACTGAACCATTTAAAATTTAGACAGACTTATTCTATAATTTCCTTCTGTTTGACGTCGGTGGAAAGGGGCAACAAGAAGGTCATGCTGTTCTTTCCAGAGTTTTAAGAAAGACTGTGGCTATCTCCATTTAAAGAACATTTAGGGAAATACAACGTTCTTCTATTCATCTTATTCCTCTCCCCCAGAACATGTTATTTTATAGCTTCTATACATGTAAGATGTAAAATGGTTTTTCCACTAAAATATGTGAATGTGACTTGTCAAAAAGTATGTAAGTAAAATTCCTTTTTTCTTTTAGCATAGCATTAACTAAAGATGGGGCTACTGAATTAAGACATTTCCAGTCATTACTTCAAGAACTTTGCAAGGTTCACTTCAGTAAACTATAAACTGAAACGAAAATAATTCCATTCAATTTTAAATTATCTGACCACAGTAGCGGTACCATCAGCTGTTCCATGGGTAGGCCTTTCTGTTGATTTTGGAAACCTGATATCCCCTTCTCACATAAAGACATGGCTGCAGATTACCGAAGTGCAATTAAATGAATCTGGGTTAAGTGTTTTATAAGAACTAAGGAGAAGAATTACCTGGGGTGCTTGCTAAAAAGTACAGTCGCCAGTCCTATCTTAATAATTCTGAAGCCTGGATCACATTACTTAATTAATTTGCATTTTTTAACAGATGGGGTTTCACCATGTTGGCCAGGCCACTCTCAAACTCCTGGTTTCAAGTGATCCACCCCTCTGTGGCCTCCCAAAGTGCTGGAATTACAGGTGTGAGCCACCGCAACAGGTCTGGATCACATCATTTTAAACAAAAGTCCTTGGTGGGTCTTAAGATCAGGCAAATATAGCAAGTATTCTTAGATATGTTAGCAGCTGTGATCAGACAGCAAAGACAGTCTTCATTTATTTTTATTGTAGTACAGCTGACAATAAGAAACTGCATATGAAGTATTCAACTGGGTAAGTTCTGACATACATAAACACTCCTGAAACTACTGCCACAACCAAGATAAGGAACCTATCTATCACTTCCAAAAGATTCTTTCTGCTTTGATCCTTTCCTTCCACCTCTCCCTACCACCAGCACTACCATCCCCAAGTACCCATTAAATCTGCTTTCTGTCATTATAGACAGTTGGCATTTTCTAGAATTATATAAATAGAATTATTCAAGCTGTATACTGTTTTCCTAGCTTCTTTTACTTGGAATAATGACTCTGGGATTCACCTATGATGTAGCATGTACCAACAGTTCATTTCTTTTTACTGAATAGTATAGTTTGGTATATGAATATTGCAGTTTGTTGACCCATTTACCTGCTGATGAGCATTTGAATTATGTCGAGATTTAGCTATTAAAGCTGCTATGAACATCTGTATACAGTGTTGGTAACAACATGGTTTCATTTATCTAGAAGCAAAATGACTATGATACATATATATTCAACATTTTAAGAAAGTGCCAAACTGTTTTCTGAAGTGACTATCCCATTCTACATTCCTGCTAGCAGTGTAAGAGAGTTCTTGTTCTTTCATATCCTTGTCAACACTTGGTATGGTCAGGCTTTTCAATTTTAGCCAAACCAATAGTATCTCACTGTGGTTTGATTTTGGATTTCCCTAATGAATGACTAATAATGTTGATAATATTTTTCAAACCTGGAGAGAATGATCTTAATATTTTTAGTTTTCTGACCAACAAAAAGGATATACCTCTCCTATTGTGTATGTATTCTTTAATTTCTCTCAGCAATGTATTGTATAGCTCTTTCACATTTTTTGTCAGATTTATTCCTGAGAACTTTATATTTTTTATGTTCTTATAAACTTTTTAAAAACTTTATTTTTCATTGTTAATGTTCAAAAATACAATTGATTTTTGTACACTGATCTTGTAATCGTTCTAAACTCATTTATTAGTTTTAGTAGCTTTTTTGTATATTATATTGAATTTTCTACATAGATGGTCATCTTATTCTGCAAATAGTTACTTTTTCTATCCAGTTTTTTCTTCCCTTAGTGCACTGTCTACAACCTCAAGGACAGTGCTGAATAACAGAAGTGGTAAGAGTGGCCATCCTTGTCTTGTTCCTGGTATTAAATAAAAAGAATTCAGCCTTTTACCACTAAATATGTTAGCTATAGGTTTTTCTACAGATGCCCTTTTTGAGGCCTAGAATAAATGACCAGAGGGACACGCCTCCTCCTAGATGCCTCTTCAGGTCTGGTGGGCCACAAGTGCCAAAAAGGACCTCAGTGCCTCTGGGGTGGGGCCCTGACAAAGAGCCACTGAGCTACCTTCCCCCCTCGCTGAGGAATGATGTTCCCACCCCAGTGGACCCGAAAAGCAGAGTACTAAGCCAAAGAGAATTATTCTTGAGTCCTAAGGTTTAATATTGTTTGTTCAGCTAGGTTTTTTATTTAAGATGCATTACTCCTTTCTTCTTTCCTATTTCTTCCCTTTGGAATGAATATGTCTATTCATTACTTGTCCACCACTGTATTTTTGAAGCACATAACTTGTTTGCTTTTATAGATTCAGAGCTAGAGAGGAATTTGCCTCAGCACAAACTGTACCTTGAGGTTCATCCATATCTGATTTAGATATTTAAATGACACTTTGGACTTAAGACTTTAGAGCTAATGCTAGAACAAGTTAAGACTTTTAGGGCTGTTAGGATGGAATAAATGTATTTTGCATGTGAGACTGACATAAATATGGAAGGCCAGTGGCACCGTGTGGTGGACTGAATGTTTCCCTGCCACCATTCATATGCTGAAATCTTAACCGCCAAGTGATGGTATTAGGAGTTGGGGCCTTTGGGAGGCGGTCAGGTCATGAGAGTGCAGCCCTCATAAATGGGATTGGTACTCTTAAAGAAGAGACCACCAGAGACTCCCTCGCCCCTATGCCACATGATGACCCAGAGAGAGGATGAACATTTACGAACCAGGAAGGGGGTTCTCAACAGACACCAAACCTGTTGGCACCTTAATTTTGGACTTCCCAGACTCCAGAATTATGAGAATTAATGTTTGTTATTTAAGTTACCCAGTCTATGGCAGTTTGTTCTAGTGGCCCCAATACACTAAGACACCAACTCAACTTCGAACATCAGCAGTCTTTAAGCAGAGCATTATACGTGACTGAAAAGTGACTACTTCTGCTATAAATCTGCCCTACAATCTCTGTGATTAGGAAAGACAGAGGAGCCAACACTGGATGCTACCCAGGCCATTACACAGATCTGTTATTTATGGTACTTTCTGCCACTGTATCAGATGAATAGACATTACTCCATCAGAACACTAGGGCTATCTGAAGGGAATATTATACAGAGTAAGGACAAGTCTCTAAAGGAGTATAAAGAGCTGTTTACAAGATCATATCAGTAAATTATCCTGAGGGAGAGCCAGTGACAGAAAACACACTCAGCATAACTACTTAATCACAGGACAGCAAGTGCTCACCTCTGAAAATACAGTAACTCTTCCTAACGTAAATCCATTCATTCCTCATTCCAAGGAAATATTAGGATGAATAAAATAATACCATTAAATAAAACTAAATAACCTCTTAATGTTAACATTAAATCTTAAATTTTTATTTCTTAAAGTCTGAAATAATCCTTGCACCTCTAGGTTTTTCAGGTCTTTAATATTAATTCCTCTTAATGTGAACTAATACTTAAATAATAGTTCTAAGATTGTTGTATATAAAATCTGCAACTATAAAGAAAAAATATTAGGAATCTATGTATTACTGTAAAATTAATAATGAGTAAAATTTTCTATACTTTAAAAAATAGTAAGTATCATCCATAACTCTAGCTTTCTCTTTGACACCACAGTAGCTCAGCAGACTACTCTTCATGAGTATATTATCAATGTCAGGCTCCTCCTCGGGTCTGCTCAGGATGCAACAAGCACTGGGCTCCTTCCACAGCACTGTGCACACAGGGAGTGAGAGAGTCATATGCAGCAATGTGCTGCAGATGCAGTCTCTGGAGAACTTCAGATTTCCTTTTTTGTTCTAAGTAATCATTAATATCCGCAAAATAAATAATGTAAAGGCACAAGCAACACATTTTGATTTGCCCTATCCCCTAAAAACTGTTCAAATACCTTTAAAAGGATCTCTTCATTGCCATAAACCATGCTGATAATATTTGGCATGGAAGTTATTTCCTTGTTTTTCTTAAGAAAATGCTTCTTAAACACAATGTAATACTAAAAAGACAAGAAAACCAGTAAGAAAGAAATTCATAACTGTGTACTCCTGATTAGATTTAGTAATCTCCTAATAGAGGGTAGTTCTTAAGAGCAGAATTATGTTAGCTACTATAATTAGCTAAATAATTCAAAGAAGATGTAAATCAAGAACTCTATTTTCAAATAAAGGAAAAGAAAGTCACATAAAAAAAATTTGTGGTGGTATCCACATCCGATGAAAACACAATAAAAACAATATCCAGAAATTCTTAAGAATGACTACAATTATGTCATATCTTGGAATAATATTAGAAAGACATTTATAACTAGTTCTTAAGCTCAACAGTTAAAAGTTGATGTTAACGTAAGAATCTGGACATACTGAAATACTTGAATCCCTTCAGTAAAAATTCTGAACACAACCTAGAGATGCAATGTATTATTTTTATGATGGAAAACAATGTATTTCTAGAGAAAACATACAGAATGCTTAATAACAAAAAAATGCGAAAATGTTAAGATGTCTTAAAGGACAGAGAAAATGTTTCCTCCAAGGCAGCAGTATCATTTGTTGGGCACTACATTTACATCTAAAAATATGTATTTTACATGTGTATAGACTCTGGTGGAAGTGTCCAAAAACAGAACATTAAATGTAACTTTTAAGCCCCCAACTTCGCCCATAAAGAAAAAGTGGCAACAGAATATAATGACTGTGTGTACACATTTCCAACCCAAATGTTAAAAAGCAATCTTCAACATGTGAGCTTTAAAATATTTTAAGAATTAAAAAAAAAAAAATGGCTGGGCGCGGTGGCTCACGCCTGTAATCCCAGCACTTTGGGAGGCCAAGGCGGGTGGATCACGAGGTCAAGAGATCGAGACCATCCTGGTCAACATGGTGAAACCCCGTCTCCACTAAAAATACAAAAATTAGCTGGGCATGGTGGCACGTGCCTGTAGTCCCAGCTACTCGGGAGGCTGAGGCAGGAGAATTGCTTGAACCCAGGAGGCAGAGGTTGCGGTGAGCCAAGATCGCGCCATTGCACTCCAGCCTGGGTAACGAGCAAAACTCCGTCTCAAAAAAAAAAGAATTAAAAAAAAAATTCAATCCCAGAAAACTAAAAGGTAGGATTTTTACATGAATAGTCACATCATAGTGACGAAGCCTAATTCCAATTATCTAAAGCAAAGGGGATACATACATACGTACATACGTACATATGTGTGTGTGGGAGTGTATATACACACATATACATATGAAAACAAATTCGTAATCTAAAAAAGAAAAATGTGAACATTTTCTAGGAGTTAACCATGTTAAATGCAAATCAAAGGATATTCTTAACATCACATGCTAAGTACAGCTCAGAAGAATTTGGGTCACACAGCTATTTCAAGTAAGTTTATGCCAAAACACACTGAAAGTAATTATGATGTTGAGCTGGCTCTTGTGGAGGCAGCTTGCATGAGACTGGGGAATCACCAAGCTATGTGTCATGCGCCCTGTGCTGCCCAGACTAATGAACAATACAGTCAGGGTGGCTAAAAGCTACTCCAGAAAACCGAAAGGCAAGATGTTTGCTTATGCCTTCTTTGTGCAGGCATGCAGAGAACCTCAGAAGAAAAACCCAGAGATCCCTGTCAATTTTGCAAAATTTTCCAAAAAGTGTACTAAGAAGTGGAAGACAATGTCTGGGAAAGAGAAGTCTACATCTGATGAAATGGCAAAAGCAGATAAAATACGCTATGATTCAGAAATGAAGGATTATGGACCATCTAATGGAGGCAAAACAAAAATAAAAGCAAAAAGGACTTCAATGCCCTCAAAAGGCCATTATCCAGATTCTTCCTGTTCTGTTCAGAATTCTGCCTCAAGATTAATTCTGCAGACCCTGGCACCTGTATTGGAGATGTGGCAAAAAAGCTATATAAGAGGTGGAATAACTTAAGTGACACTGGAAAGCAGCTTTGCATCACAAAGGCAGCAAAGCTAAAGGAGAAATATGAGAAGGACATTGCTAACTGCAAGTCTAATAGGAAGTCTGATGGCACAAAAGTTTCTGCTAAAGTTGCCTGGACAAAGGTGAAGACAACAAGGAGGAAGAGACAGCGGAGGATAATGAATACAAAGCTGTTTATCTGTAATAACTAACTAATTCTCTTGTTAAGCTGCTCACCATTAAGTTAATGGTGATATTTAAAAATAAAACTGCCACATGAACAAGCAACTAAGTATTAAGTTTCATTGCATTCTGATGACAGATTCTTCTATAAAATGTGTGAACTCCTGTAAAATGCCATAACCATAAAACTATTTCTGATATAATTTGAAATGTTCTGCCTAACCAAACCATGTATCTTCAACATGAACTTTGTCAGCTAATACCCAGCTGAAGATACTCAATGCTCTTGGAGCATCTTGCTTGGAGATGTATTATTATTACTTATAGCCTCCTTTGTTGAAAGTATATTATCTAACTTAATTTTCACTCTGGAGATCCTACAAAATATTTGATCATAAATATTACAAAAAAAAAATTCCTATCATTGCTTAATTATACTGTAACACCAGTCGCCTCGCCAGGAGGCCAGACACACCCACCTCTGCACTCAACACCTGGCTCTGCACTCCGCACCAGAATCTGCACTCAACACTAAACTCTGCACCCGGCATCTAGCCTGCCGTTGGAAAACCCCACCAAAGTTTAAAAGAAGCCCCGCCAAAACCTACCCAATAGCATTTTGCTCCGTCCAGGTCCCACGCCCCCTGGGCGGCCCACTCACCGGAAATCCCGCCATGTCCAATAGCAGCTTGTGCCGTTCACGTCCTGTTTCTCCACAACCAAAACGCCTTCACTCCCTATAAAACCGCACGCCCAAGAGGAGTCAAGCGCGATTTCTCTGGCCCCCCCTTTCCCGGACCACAGAACCTCGCCCGGGAGCTTAATAAATTGGCATTTAATTTTCCTATGCTGGTCTCAGTTTCCTCATTTTAAACTCGGCAAAAACCCTTACATTTGGTACCAAAACCCGGGAGGAGTTGTAAGACCCCTCCTGGGGAAAACTGACTCCTCCACCCGAAGCCGGACCAGGGCACCGCTCCGCCACAAGGTAAGGCTTCTGTTGCCCACAGGCCCTACCGCTGCTTGCCTCGTGGACTCCCTGCTCGTAATCGCGGCCACGTCAGGGACTCCTTCTCGTCTCTTGCCGTGGGCCCAGGGCCCCAGCCTCATCTCGAGGACCTGAGCGTAGAGGAGACATCCCTACACTCTTGTCTTCTCCCCGTGAGGGGTTTCTAGGGTCAGGATTCTGAGGGAGACGTCCCCACCTTCCTAAACCCTCTCGTATCCTCTGGTGTTTGGTGGCGTGGCCCGGGACGCTGAGCCGCTCTTCCAACCATCTCTGCAGCAGCGGCCAAAGTTTGGGTAATCAGAAGCCCCGTTTGCAAACCCAGGCCCTGCCTAACAGCAGGACCAAATCCCCGGCTTACGCTACTAAAACGTCTATCTCAAATCAGCTCTTTGGCACATAAGCTCCTGTTAATTAAGTAACTATACTTTCAGTTTCTCTTCCTATCCCCCGGCACAAGTGAGTGAGTGAGTTTATATGTAGTCCCACGGCCTTACGGCTACGGGGCTTGTGTGGCCCTCAACTCGTGGTTCCACGGGGGACGTCATAAGGCATAACGGTGATTCACCTCAGGATTGATTGAAAGTTCTGAAGTGACCAGGCCCGGGGGTTACACGGGTACACCTTAGCCAAGACGCCCTGAAACATCCCTTCGGGGACGTGGCCGGAAAGGCATCAGACTGGTCTCCCATCTGGGGGGCACCCATTCTTTGTCCGTCAATCCTATATGTGGTTCTGTCTTTATTGTAGATGTGCCAGTTTTGTTAGACTCCTGTTAGCCGATGTACAGTGGTTTAGGCCTGCTTCCCTTGAAGTAACAGATATTCTACAGTGGGTAACAGACCACTAGCTGCAGGGAACCTTTACTGAATTCATGCCCCTAGAAATAACTTTGTTCTCTTTTTCCTCCTACTCTTCTTCTACCACTAAAACCTCACTTCCTAGCTCTGTTTCTTTTTCATTTCCCCTAATTCGTCCATGTGGCAAATAGCTCTAGCCCTGCCTCTTTTTATTTTTTTTTTCTCATTATAATCCTTGCAGCCTGTAGGCTCTCTCAGCAACCCCCTCCCTCCTCCTTCTCTGACCCCAATCTGACTGAAGAGCTCTCCCTATCCCCCGCCCAACCCACTAATCCCCCGCCTTATGCAGGCCCCCAACCCCCTCCTGCTCCTCCTCTTCCAGGTTCCAACCTCACCTCTCCTGTTAGTGCTCACGCTCGCACTGCGCTTCCGACGAGGAAACCTCTTTCCTTTGTCCTCTCTGCGAGGTGGCTGGAGCGGAGCGCATTGTCCGAGTGCATGTTCCCTTCTCCCTCTCCGATCTATCAGCCATTGAAAAACGCCTAGGGTCATTCTCTACCAATCCTACTGCTTACACCAAAGAATTTCATTACCTCACCCAGGCATACGACCTTACCTGGCATGACACCTATGTAATCCTGCCCTCCACCCTTACTCCAGATGAGCGTGACCGCATTCTCGCAGCGGCCCGAACACACGCTGATCAGGTACATCTCACAAACAATCAAATGCTGGTAGGCGCGGCAGCGGTCCCAAGGCTGACCCTAATTTGGACTATTAAGCTGGTCAAGATGGCCATCGCCGCCGAGACCAAATGCTACAGTGCCTCCTAGCAGGCATGCAGAGCACAGCTCAAAAGGTGGTTAATTATGACAAGTTAAGGGAAATAACTCAGGGTCCTGATGAAAACCCAGCCGCCTTCCTTGACTGATTAACTAATGCTATGATCCTCCATACCAGGCTGGATCCAGCCTCCTTAGTGGGGGCTACAGTCCTAGCCACCCACTTCATCTCCCAGTCAGCAGCTGATATAAGGAGGAAACTTAAAAAAGCTGAAGGAGGAAAAGGTTGAGGCCACCCGCCAGGCCCGTTTACAGCAAAAGGTAAGCCTCCAACCCCCTGAGCTCTTGTAGCAGCCCTGAGGCCGGCAGTCCACCGAGCATCCAGTGGAGAGGGTCCATCGAAACCCCCCCCAGAATTCTTCAAAGGCCCCGCCCGGGCCCTGTTTCAAATGTGGCCAAGAGGAACACTGGGCGCGGCAGTGCCCCTGTCCTCGCCCACCTCCCAGACCCTGCCCAAGCTGCAAGCAGACTGGACACTGGAAGGTTGACTGCCCGTCCTGGACTACAGGCTCACCCCCCCACACCTCTATGTGAGGGGCAAGCCGGTCCGCAGGAAGCAGTCCCTTCGCTTGAACTCCTCGGCCTTCTGGACGACTCATGCAGCCCGGACTCGAGGACCCCCATCACCCTTGCCGAGCCCAGGGTAACACTACAGGTAGCGGGGTAAGTCCATTTCCTTCTTAGTGGATACGGGGGCTGCCTACTCTGTATTGCTTTCCTACTCAGGACCTAGCATACCTTCCCAGGTTTCCGTCATGGGAAATGATGGAAAGCCTTCCTGTCCTAATCAAACTCATCCTTTAGCCTGTGCCCTCGAAGGACACCTTTTTTCCCCACTCCTTTTTAATCATGCCCTCATGCCCAGTCCCCCTTTTAGGACGAGATATTCTCCAAACTGTGGGGGCCACTCTCCAACTCACTGGCCCCCATACTCAAGCCCATCACCAGCCCACCTCCTCTTACCACTCTTAACCGACACCACACCCTGTCTTAACCCTTCGCCTGAACCCCCTATTCCTCCTAAGGTAGTTAATCCCTTGGTATGGGACACTTCCAAGCCTGTAGTGGCCAGACATCACACACCAGTTAAGATACTTCTAAAAAATCCTACCCACTTTCCCTCACGTCCCCAGTTTCCTATCTCAAAAACCCACTGCCAGGGCCTAAAGCCTATCATTACCCGACTCCCAGCCCAGGGACTCCTTATCCCTGCCAGCTCCCCTTGTAACACTCCTATCTTGCCGGTCCAGAAGTCGTCCAGGGACTACCGCCTAGTTCAGGACCTACACTTTATCAACGAGGCAGTGGTACCCCTTCACCCTGTAGTCCCCAACCCATACACTCTATTATCCAACATCCCCTCCACTACCTCCCATTTTACGGTTCTTGACCTCAAGGATGCCTTCTTTACCATTCCCCTACACCCTGAGTCTTACTTTCTCTTTGCCTTCACCTGGACCGATCCAGACACCAACCTGTCACAACAGCTCACCTGGACAGTCCTGCCCCAGGGATTCAGAGACAACCCCCATATTTTCGGACAAGCCTTAGCAGCTGACCTTAGCTCCTGCCCCCTTCAACTCAGTCTCCTTCTTCAGTATGTGGATGACCTGTTACTTTGTAGCTTCTCTCTCTCTGTCTCAACAGCATACCACCACTCTCCTTAACTTTCTGGGATCTCAAGGGTACCGGGTATCTCCCCTCAAGGCACAGTTGTCAGTCACCTCAGTAGTCTACTTAGGCATTCACCTCACCCCTACAACTAAAAGCCTTACAACAAATCGCCAAAAGGCACTCCTTTCACTGCAGCCTCCAGAGACAGCTGACCAAATTCTCTCCTTTTTGGGGTTTGTAGGGTTCTTCCACCACTGGATACCTAATTTTGCTTCTCTAGCTAAACCTCTGTGTGCAGCTGCTAAGGACACACTCACAGGACCCCTCTCCCATCCTGGGGTAGTGAAGCAGGCTTTTAAAACCCTATAAACTGCCTTGTCCACAGCCCCCACCACTCCAACTACCGGATCTCAACCGCCCCTTCCACTTGTTCACTGACAAAAAAACAGGGGATTGTGGTTGGGGTCTTAAACCAACCCCTGGGCCCCGTGTATCGTCCGGTAGCCTACTTATCAAAATAGCTCGACCCCACGGTCAGAGGGTGGCAGCCTTGCCTGCAGGCCCTGGGAGCGGCAACAGAACTCACCAAGGAATCCCTAAAACTTACCTTGGGCCAGCCCATCTCACTGTTCTCCCCCGCATCGGCTAACCGACCTTCTCTCTCACAAATCTCTCGCTCACCTAGGACCCTCTCGCCTACAGGAGTTTCATCTACTCTTTATTGAAAATCCTTCAGTCAGGTTCATCCCACTTCTCCACTCAACCCGGCTACTTTGCTCCCCCTTCCATCCCATTCCCCTTCCCCAGCCCATTCCTGTCCTGAACTAATAGAGGCACTTGCTAAACCTCGGGAGGGCCTGTCTGACCTTCCCCTGTCCAACCCAGGCCTTACCTTTATGTAGATGGAAGTTCAATAGTGACAGCCGAGGGGCGGCAAAAGCAGCCTATGCAGTAGTCACAGATTCAGCCACCCTCGAGGCACGCCGCCTCCCCGATGGAACCACATCACAAAAGGCGGAACTCATTGCCTTAACCCGAGCTCTCACACTAGCACAGGGAAAGCGAGCAAATATCTATGCTGACTCAAAGTATGCTTTTCTTATCACCCACTGCCACTCTGCCCTCTGGAGAGAGCGGGGATTCCTTACTACAAAAGTGTCCCCCATAATCAACGCTACCCAAATCTCTCATCTCCTGCAAGCTCTGTCACTGCCCAAAGAGGTTGCTGTCATCCACTGCCGAGGGCACCAGGCCCAGCAGGATGCCGTTTCCCGGGGCAATGCAAGGGCAGACGCAGCAGCAAAATCCTTAACCAGTACCAGGCTAGCCCCCCACTCCGATCCTGTTCCTCACCATGGCCACACCTCCAGTTTACTTGCCATCAGAAAAACAGGCCCTCATATTAAGAGGGGGAACCGAGTCTAATCAGGGCTGGATCTTCTTAAACAACAAAATTGCCCTTCCCCAGGAAGAGGCCCCTAAAATTATTACTGAAATCCACCAATCCTTACATATTGGGCCCAAGGCGTTATATCGCTTTGTGCAGCCCCTCTTTTCTCACCAGATCTGCAACAAACAATTGAGCAGATACACAAAGCTTGTGTTACTTGCTCTAAAGTCTCACCTCAGGGAAGCTTAAAGCCACAGTTTCCTACCCACCAAATGCGTGGCAACCTGCCGGCCCAAGACTGGCAGATTAATTTTACACATATGCCCACTCACAAAAAACTCCGCTACCTCCTAACCTTTGTAGATACCTTTTCTGAATGGACTGAAGCCTTTCCCACACCTCCAGGGAAACTGCAGACACGGTGGCCTCCCTCTTAATTCAGGAAATCATACCTCGTTTCGGCTTACCTGCAAACATCCAATCAGACAACGGTCCAGCGTTTACAGCTCAGGTGGTCCAGCTGGTCGCCAAGTCTCTCAACATCTCCTGGAAACTACACATCCCCTATCAACCTCAGTCATCGGGTAAAGTGAAACGGGCTCACGGCATCCTCAAAGATCATTTAGCCAAACTCGCCATTGAGGTAAAACTCTCTTGGCCCACACTCCTGCCCCTTGCCCTGGCCCGGGTCCGAGCCACCCCACGCGAGCCAACAGGCCTCAGCCCCTTTGAATTGCTGTACGGATGGCCTTTCCTGGTCTCTCATAATCTCCCCGTACAACCACCTCCTCTAGCCTCCTGCCTCCCCTACCTTTATCTCCTCCACCACTTACTTAGGAAACACGCGGATCGTACTCTCCCCCGTTGTCCCGGGACCAGAGGACCCCCATCCAGCGGCACTCCTCCAGCCAGGTGACAGTGTTCTCTTTCGGGAGCTCAAACCAGGATCTCTGCAGCCTAGGTGGTCAGGACCCCACGTCATTATCCTAACCACCCCTACGGCCGCCAAGCTCCTGGGTCATACCCCGTGGCATCATGTGTCCCGCCTCAAACTGGCCCCCCCCAAAATGATCAATGGAGATCCAAGACCTTGGGCCCCACTCACCTCCATCTCACCTATGGCCCCACCCCATCGACTCCTAACCCTTCAAATTCTCCTCCTAACAATACTTCTAGTGTCCCCTCTTAAAGCCAACCCCTACTATGTCTGGTGGTTCTACCTTCAGGAATCCTGGACGGAGGGCCCCACCACTAAAACCCAATGCATTGCTAAAGCAGATTGCCAGCCCGCGGGCTGCTATTACATCAATGAAACAGGTTTTTTACAGGCCCGCATAAGGGAAATTTCCAGGGTGGCCGTAAACCAGATGCTGCTTCACCCCTATGTCCGACTCCCAACCGAGGCACCAGCCAACTGACCCTTCCCCTCACTCCGCCCCTACTCAGCAGGAAGTAGCCAGAAAGAAGCGGCCTTCTACATCATCAAAAGGGTCGGAACGTAAGGCCGGTCGCCTCGCCAGGAGGCCGGACACACCCACCTCTGCGCTCGACACCCGGCTCTGCACTCCGCACCAGAATCTGCACTCAACACTAAACTCTGCACCCGGTACCTAGCCTGCCATTGGAAAACCCCACCAAAGTTTAAAGAAGCTCTGCCAAAACCTGCCCAATAGCATTTTGCTCCGTCCAGGTCCCACGCCCCCAGGGCGGCCCGCTCACCGGAAATCCCACCTACCTACCAATAGCAGCTTATGCCGTCCACATCCTGTTTCTGCACAACCAATCAAAACGCCTTCACTCCCTATAAAACCGCACGCCCAAGAAGAGTCAAGCGCGACTTCTCTGACCCCCCTTTCCTGGACCACAGAACCTCGCCCAGGAGCTTAATAAATTGGCATTTAATTTTCCTATGCTGGTCTCAGTTTCCTCATTTTAAACTCGGCAATAACTCTTACATATACAATGGTATAGCTACACAGAAATAAATACAACAAATTAAGTAATTTAGGCTGTGTACAGTAGCTCACACCTGTAATCCCAGTGCTTTGAGAGGTCAAGGGAGGAGCATCGCTTGAGCCTAGGGGTACAAGATCAGCCTGGGCAAAACAGCGAGACTCCATCACTACAAAAAATTAAGAAAAAACTAGCCAGGTATGGTGGCACACACTGGTAATCCTAGCTACTCAGGAGGCTGAGGCAGGAGGACCACTTGAGCCCAGGAGTACAGGCTGCACTGAGCTATGACGACAACACTGTACCACTGCACTCCAGCCTGGGCAATAGAGTGAGAGACCCTGTGTCTATTTTGGGGGCCTCCACTATGCAAGCAAACAGCACTACCAGCCATTTTGCATTCTCCTTTGAAATACATCAGTAACTCCTTTTTCTAAGAGAATAACAAAAAAATTTCCAATCTCTTCAAATTACATGAAATACTTATAGATTATCATCTAAGAATTATCTTCCATTTTCTGCCCATCAAACTAGTTTTGGTTCACAACAACTGCCATCTCATTTCAGCAAAGGCAACTATATTTCAATAAATAACAAAATAAAAATTTTAAATCAATCGCTGAAAATAAAAAAGCAAACATCCCAAAGAGACGAGTGAATCCATCTTTTAAATCAACTATGGAATAAAATTTTCAAAGTAAACATTAAGAAAAGTTTATTTGACTTTTCTACATTTAAAAATGTTTAGATGCGAGATTTTACTAAAGGAGTAGATTTGAAAACCACACTACTCTAATTCAACTGATACAATGTTTTAAAATTATGTTCTACAATCAAAGCCAAATGGATTTCTCCTGCCCACCTTCCCACTCTTTGAAAACAGCTTTGCTCAATGTACAGCTGGTCAACAGTTCCAGCTATAATTCAGAATTTCTGAATAACGATTTCGCAACTGTAAAACCAAAAACTTTATGAAAGAATAGAACCAGTCCTTACTGTCATTCAATATAGCAGCTATACACTGGCCTAAAATCAAACTCTGCTTTCCCTTCATATGTTATTTTAAAAAAATCAAAATCAAAACCAAAAATGTAACCCTTCTCTCCCTAAAATAAAGCCCAAGTTCTCTTTAAGTAGCCATTTAAAGTATATAAGCTGCTTTGCATATTTGTACTGCTTTACTTGGTATGTTTAACTTCTAGACAATTAATGCTAGACAGACATTTAATTCATCAAAGTTCTGGAAAAACAGACCAGGACTAGTACCCCACTGCTCTATAAGCTGAACCCTGGGATTCAGTATCCAAGAGGCTGGTTGTATTTCCCTCATCTCTCCACCCACCTGCCACCATGCCTCACACTCTCTGGTTAGGAGAGGCTGTGGACAACATGAAACAGGTTGTCCTTCAATAGTAGCTTCTGTGACTGCTCTGTGAAGCAGATCCCATCACTTCTCATAATCATTCATATTTACTTTGCTCATCTCACAAGTGTCAGATAAACTGTTTCTTTGAGAATAGTTTATCTTGAGTTAAAACAAAGTATTTTGAAGATATATACAATGGAAGGCCTTGATTTTAATTTAAAAAATTTAAAAATTATATAAGTAAATTGCTCATTCATATTAAGAGAACACGTTTTATCAAAATACTTGGTATGTAAAAGGAGCAATGTATCTGTATTAGTCCATTCTCACACTGCTATGAAGAAATATCCGAGACTGGGTAATTTATAAAGGAAAGGTTGAATCATTTCCGCTTTTCTGGGGCGGCCTCAGGAAACTTACAATCATGACAGAAGGCAAAGGAGAAGCAGGCACCTTCTTCACAGGGTGGCAGGATGGAGTAAGTGAAAGCGGGGGAAAGCCAGACGCTTACAAAACCATCAGATCTCGTGAGACTCATGAGAACAGCATGGGGAAACCACCCCCATGATCCAATTACCTCCACCCTTGGTCTCATCCTTGACACGTGGGGATCATGAAAATTAAAATTCAAGATGAGATTTTGGGTGGGGACATAGCCAAACCACATCAGTATCAAATAGCACATAGTTTCTAAAAAGGAAAAAAAAATATTTAGTAGTTAAGAGTTAATAAGAGAATTTTTCTCCTTTCTCAAATTATTCTAAGGATTTTAAATTAGAATATCAGTTTTTCAGTAAAGAAATCTTAGATAATTTCAGTTACTGATTGCAGTAAACTGAATGGTAGCCCCAAAGATATGTCCATGTAGCCAAAAAGATACGTCCATGTCCTAATCCCCGAAACTTGTAATTACGTTACAAGACAGAACATGTGATTAAGTTAAGGACCTTGAGGGGGAAAAGTTTATTCTGGATTATGTAGATGGATTCTAAATCGTATGTATCCTTTTAAGAGGGAGGCAGAGAGAGTTTGAAAGACAGCCACACGTGAAGGAGAACGTGGTATGAACTTGGAACAGAGAGAAATGGAACCACAAGCCAAAGAATGCCAACAGCCACCAGGAGCTGAGAGAGGCAAGGACTGCTTCTCCATGAGAGCCTCCGCAGGGAGCCCAGCCTTGACTACACCTTGATTTCAGACATTTGGCCTCAGAAGGAAACTATGAGAGACTCTATTTCTATTGTTTTCAGCCACCGAGGCTGTAGTAATTTGTTACAACAGCCTCAGAAAACTCATACACTGAGGAAAAGAGTATATACCAATTAACATAATTAATTATCATACAGTAATACACGATTAAAAGACTAATGCTTAAAACATACATACTTTGAAACAAGTGTAGTCCTAAATTAAAATACAGAGACTCAAGAAAAAATGATACAGTAAGCCCAACTCTTAGAGTTGAAACTTAGAAGCAAATTATTCTATAGAATTTCACATGTAACACAAACAGATTATCATTGAGTGAACATATGTGGGACCCTATAAGCAGAAGTTTTACTTAATCCCTAAATATTCAACAACAATAATAAAGTCTAACGGGCAAGAGATACAAAAATAAATTACACTTAGTCTGCCAAATAAGACTAAGAAGTGACAGAAATTTAAAATGGCTGTAAAATATCCACCAGTTAATGTGGCTTCTGAAACTATACATCACTAGGTATAAAGGACCCAACTAGGATCTGGTTGAGTGGGCGGAACCACCCAGAAACTGACAACAGGAAGTGCATGACATGGGGGATTATAAATTTTATGGGCCGTAACACTTCACTTAGGTCATCTGAAAAAAAGAAAACATCTTTATGATCTGGCAATGATTTGGTCTGTCTCTTAAATAAGGAAAGAAAAATAATGAAATTGCTGTAACCTCTCTGAGTCTCAAAATCCTCACCTTTAAAACTGGGATATCACAGCCTACCTCCTCAAGTTAATAGTACTTCTGTTGCCAGGCATGGTGACTCATGTCTGCAACCTCAGCAATTTGGTAGGCCGAGTCAGGTGGATCACCTGAGGTCAGGAGTTCGAGACCAGCCTGGCCAACATGGTGAAACCCCACCTCTACTAAAAATACAAAATTAACTGGGTGTGGTGGCACATGCCAGTAATCCCAGCTACTTGGGAGCCTGAGGCCAGAGAATCACTTGAAACTGGGAGGCAGAGATTGCAGTGAGTTGAGATCATGCCATTGCACTCCAGCCTGGGCTACAAGAGCAGAACTCTGTCAAAAAAACAACAACAACAACAACAAAAACAGTGCTCCTGTCAGAGCAGTACTTAGAAGACGAAATGAGATTATATACAGTGTTGGCCTATGGTCTGGGTCACAGCTCCTCTCCATAAACTGTTGACTGGCAGATAATTACACTTGCCTTCTGTATGAAAAATTTCAGGGGAAGAGCTAGATTATTTTCAAAAGACAAAAATGGTAAAACATTTAAAAACAAAGCTGTTTCTCTATTATTTTTCTATCTGGGGGTCCCAGCACTTACCACATCACTAGCGCTAGAGAACTCGTTATTAACCAGACTTTCAAGAGCCATCCAACGAACTGGCCTGTTTTCATTGTCCCCCAGACAGTGATAGTCCATGGGGAACAAGTCTCTGGAGAGGGCATTGTCTGTGATCTTAACTTGAAGTGTGTCATCAATCCTGAAAAGTAAAGACATGAACATCAAATGCAATCAGAGTATTAAAAAGTAGGGATCACCACCACCCTTAAATACAACACAAGTCCCTCTGTGACTCCCAGAGAACCCCAAATCCAGGAAGCACTCTCCATCAAGTGACAGTATCAAGCTCATGGCACCTACACACAGTTCCTAGCAGCCAGGTCTTTGTGGATGACTTCCCTTCTGGCCAAGTAGCTCATGCCACAGGCAATCTGAATAGCCATGTGTACCAGGTCTTGTTGAGAAATTGCCTGTGGTAACAAAAAAAAGGACATGGTTTGCAAATAGCACACACAGATGATGGCACTTTCTTATTTTATTCCACATTCCTACTCTATCCAAAAATACTGCTTTAAACCTACACACACAATTTTTAAAAGCCATTTCTTGACCAAGAATATGTTCCCATATATCCCTATATTTATAACTATAACCCTTATTCCTCTGTAATCTACCATTTACTTCTCTGTCTCCTTTCATCTGTTAGATGTATCTCCCCAATATCCAGCACATACAGCAGCTGCTCAATAAATCTATTCAGTGAATACTGAGTTCTCAAGGTAATATTTCAAATGTTTATTATTTAATAATTTTTTTTTTTTCTCAAAGTAGTAGTTTGTATTAGAAGATTCTCTCCTCAGGATCATTTTCAAATGAGCACAAGCATAAGCCAGGTGCACTGCCTCACGCCCGTAATCCCAGCATTTTGGGAGGCTGAGGTGGGAGGATCACTTGAGCGCAGGAGGGAGCTTGAGACCAACCTGGACAACATATGGAGGCCCTGGCTCTCCAAAAAAACTTATTTTTTAAAAAATTAGCCAGGTATGGTGGCATGTTCCTGTGGTCCCAGCCACTCAGGAGGCTGAGGTGGGAGGATTGCTTAAGCATGGGAGGTTGAAGCTGCAGTGAGCTGTGATCACACAACTGCCCTCCACCCTTAGTGACTGAGATCCAGTTTAACAAAACAAAAAAACCAAGTATAAGTCTCCAGCTCTTTCTGCTGATACGCTCTTCTAGGTGTGTGCCAGTACTCGGGGCTAAGGAATAAATCCTTCCCCAGGTAATGCACATGGGCCACAGCCTCTGACCGCTTGTTGAGAATCCCAGCTTTAGTCTTGTCAATTTACAAACCATACTGTACATATTAAGTCAAATACTCAATGCAGCCTTTGAACCCATTTTCTCCTGGCAACTATAATTAAGTATATTATTATACATCCTAAAGCAACTTAATGGGGCTACCAGACACAGCAGACAGCAAAACACCCACTACACTTTACTACCCCTACCATCATAATATACTTGGTATCTGACCTTTGCTTCAGTTATATACACAAGCACAAAGAGAAAAACTCTTAAATGACTGCCATCTTACAGCCGCGCATATTAACAATGTATCCAATTACCTCCCACATTCTAGACCTCCAGTTATCACCAGCCTTTGGTATAGAATAAACCAAATGGCTCTAGAAAGTCTGTTTCCATTCCTAAGAGGAAAATCTAGGACAAGTACCCTTAGTTATCAGGAAAACACCTGAGATGTTATTACAAAGGGTTTGAGTTGATTATGAGTAAGTACACAATGAAAACATAAGGAAAACTGCAGCATCAGCACAGTGTAAGCCTCAAGGCAGGAACGTAAGCTAACATTTTCCTTTAAACCAACAGGTTATAAATATCTTGTGGTTCATTTTGAGGTACTTTTTCGTAGGCCTTTAAACAGTTTATATGTAGGAATGTTAATAGCTACTTTCAAAGACATTATCAGAAACTACTGGTAAATAATCGGTATTTGGGCAAATTTTTCTCACCTGTGGATTATTGGCCTCTACTAACTTGCACTGCCGTAAAAACAATTTAAGATTCCCCCAATTCATGTAAGGCAATATCACCATGGGCTTTTCTCCTTCTTCTATGCACACATGAGTAATAGGAAGAAGATTTCTATAAAATAACAAAAAATTGGGAGAAAGACAAAGGAATCCAAAATGTTAGGGACTTATTTCTAATAAAAACAAAGATAATCTAAAACAAAACAAAATCCCCCCCAAATACTTAAAAACATGACTACCATTAAAAATGTAAAATTATAAGTGCTCTATATTTTAAACCAGACTGAAGTGTTCCCCATATATGCACATTCTTGGTAAGGAAAAGTCATAAACTCAAAGTTGCTTCTCATGGGCTGGATTTTCTGAAGGCACACTCTAACCACACTATATCTTTAATTGCCAAAGGGCAATTAATCAGAGACATCTAAAAAATGACTTGCTCATGAGTGTATTATGATAATAATATTCCACTCCATTATCACACATGAAAAAAAAAAGGCCTAATCCAGACTGTGGTCAAGAATAGGACCATCATAAAGGTCTCTAAAAAAGGCTGAAACTGCCGCAAAACCAACAAGTTCTTAGCTGGTCACATTGGATTTAGAATCCGATTTTTGAATCCTAGATTTACTAATTACTATCAGTGTGACCATCTGTCTCCTGGCTTTGGCTTCCATACTTATAACATAGGGACCCCACCAACCATAAAAGTTACTATGATATGCAAAATGAAACCAAGCATGTGGCGGACAGTCCTCTTCCTATGTTAATTTCTATGGCATGCATACATATATTTCACCCTACTATCTAACAACACCTTCTCCACTGACATCTGGAAATAACTCTCATTTTTCCCAAGGTTATGTAACTTTTTGCATAATTATACATTTTCCCCGCTAAGTTAAAAATTGCCAGAAGACAAAAACAAAGGTAAACTCAATTTTTACACCCAACACTTTGTACTCTATGCTATATAAAACAAACATTTAATAACAAACAACAGAAACAAGTAGCCTTAAAACATTCCTACTACTTAACTTAGCAAATTTTGTTTCTAAGGATGTTTAATAAGGAAATACATTAAACATTAAAAAGCTAGTTAATGAAAAAGGATAGTTAATGTAGTATTAGTAGTAAAAAGTACCAAACAGCTCGAATGTTCAAAAGTAATGAAAGAGTAACAATATGAAAATATGAGTAAAACCTTATAAGAAAGATACAAAATTCACATTTGCAAGATAATTATAAAAATGGAGAAAAACAATAATAAAGGTCTGCACAGAAATATGCAAAGAGTTGAGTTGTCTTTATGAGACTATAATTTCAGCCTTGTTTCCTGTATTTCCTAAAAATTGTCTCAATTGAGCATGTATCACTTTTTAAACCCCAGTTATAAAACTGTGGCACAATCACCAGTGCACAAGTAGCAAAGCTATGCACTCCCCTCGTATTTGCAGGAGTTACTAACATGGAAAGCACTAACCCTGAGGAAGTGGGAAAATGAGGACTTAGAGATCAGCAAACCTGCAAGAGACAACCTCTCTACGAGTGACAACTCGTAGACTAGGAGTTCCACTTTATATGAAAGGAAACCCATGCTGAGAGATAAAGTTTAGGTAACCTGCCAAGGACAAAGAGCAAGTACATGGAGAAAAAACTAGATCTTCATCTGATTCAACACCCTTTGCATTCCCTTGGACCACCAGACTTTCTCTCCCAGAGGAGCAAGGGAGATCACATGGGAGATTACAGAGCCTTCTTTCCACCAGCTCCCATGAACACTAAAATGACTACAGGTTCACACTTAGGATTAACTTGGGCATGCCATGATTTCAGGGTAAAAACTGTTGCCCAATCTCTAACCCACCAAAGAGTATTTCTGTTTCTTTTTTCGTGACTGAAATTCATTTAGCAGAGTTAAAGACATTTTATCCATTAGGTTTGCTGGATGAGATCAAATCTTTTATTCCACCACCACAGGATTAAAAATCCACTGGTAGAGGTAACAAACTTCATGAAAATGTTTTGAAGTACAAATGGCTGCTTTTCATTCTGCCCATTTTGTAACAGAAAGGAGAATAAAGAGGAAAGTCCAGATCTCTAAGCAGAGTGAATGAAAGCAAGAGGAGGTGTTATAGAGAAGAAAGCAAGCAGAGGAAGGGTAGGTTCTGTGAGGCTTAACACAAGAACTGCCTCTAATTCTCAGTCTTGTTGAGGGCGCTTGCAGAGGGAGAGCTGTGAGGCATTTGGCATAAGAAGTGCTCACCACTGGGCATCCTTGGGTCAACTTAAAGGGCCAAACTACAAGCAAAAATAGCTCAAGAGTACTCTGATATGAAGTACTTCCAGTGAAATTAAAGTAGGTTGATATATTTTATTTATACAGCTATTTTAACTTATAATAAAATTATTTTTATAAAATCCAGTGGGAAAATGTGTGAAAAGAAATAATTTCAAAATGCTTTAAAACACTTAAATACTTGTACAATCCTTAACCATGAAATGTTAAAACATGAAGCAAACATGCTGTATTATATACCACAGCCAGCTAAAAAGGTAAAATCTGAAAACAGGTGTCTTTTCCTGCTGAATGTATTGAGTTTGCTTGATAATTTCTGTAATATGATCTCTGAAGATCATTTCATTTACATTCTCTCTGCCTAGCACAGTTCCAAGTGCAAAATGGGTATTGAATGCATTAGAATAAAAGAATGAACAAACAAATATATACATATAGCTATGAATAGTCTACAGATATCAGGGATCAAACTGAAATGTGTGCTAGGCCCTGGTCATCTTAAAAATTAGATGAACTGGTCGGGCACGGTGGCTCATGCCTGTAATCCCAGCACTTTGGGAGGCCAAGGCAGGGAGATCACCTGAGGTCGGGAGTTCAAGACCAGCCTGACCAAAATGTTCGAGAAACCCCGTCTCTATTAAAAATACAAAACTAGCCAGGCATGGTGGCACATGTTTGTAATCCCAGCTCCTCGGGAAGCCAAGGCAGGAGAATCGCTTGAACCTGAACCTGGGAGGCAGGGGTTATGGTGAGCTGAGATCACGCCATTGCACTCCAGCCTGGACAACGAGAGTGAAACTCCAACTCAAACAAAAAAAAAAAAAGAGATGAATTGCTACAGTGAATGGAAAGAATAATATACTTGCTATGTATTGACAATGTTTTGTTCATTGTAACTAGGAGTCCTGCTATCACCTCATAGAAGGAAGAACAATTAAGCATAATCAAACAACCTATCTTTACAAGACTTTCCTCAAGCACTGAATGCCCAGTATCAAATAAGCCCAATTTAGAATGTCCTGTCATTCCATTCCCTAAGGACCCCCTGAGACTGCTAATTCATCCTGGTGGGGATGCTGCGAAACCTTACAACCTAAAACTGCAGGAGACACAATGCTGCAAATGCTTCCTCAGAGCATTTCTCAGGCAAGGCATCTTTAGGGCTACAGTGGATATAAAACTGTTTCTTGGGAAAATCCTAGCTTTGTCTACATTTATCCCTGCTACTCACCTCTGTGCTGAAGTGATGCAAACCTTTCACTGGGGTAAGAATATTGGCTAGGTACCTAAGTAATAGGTTAACATTATATATTAGGATTAAACACCTTTGGCTCTTCTCCCTAGTCAGTGTAATAGACCATTAAGCACTCTCAACACTGCCAAAAAGGACAATATTCCAACTGTTTCTTTCCCTTCTGCTACTAAGATTATCAATTTATAGCATTTCCTTCACCCTCGGTTGCCTAGAAGCTAAGAGCTGTTTTATGTTCAATCACAGTAAAAATATTTGTTCCCCTTACTGCCGGCTCACTTGTTTTCTTTTCTACCACCACAATACCAAAAAACTCAGTTTCATTTTCATTACCATTTATTGATCTTACTGTGGCTTCCTTCCTTTTAGGTCCTCAAATTCTTCTGAATATGAACCAAAATATAACCAAATTCAAAACTAAGGCTCTGGGTAGTCACCTTATTTTTCAACAGAATTCAAGGAATTGTCTAAAGTATACAGAAACTAAAATATATTTTTTCAGAAGCCCATAAACATCTTCCAACAGGGATGACCACAGTTCTATTTTTAAACATATGTGATCAAATTTTAAGTAGGCATACAAATTATGTTGCCTCTATATAGTGCTTTAAAAAAAGTTTGCTCTAATATTGATACTGTCACACATTATGATGTTATATTTAAGCTGCTTCTGGCTCTAAAAGGTAAAATTTTTTGTTATAGCTGTGTGAACAGGACCAATACCATGCTTTTAAAAAAATCTTCATACAGAACTATAAGTATTTTTAAAAAGTCATACTATGCCACAATGATTGTATACCAGAAACTGATTAAATAAAATGTGGTACATCCATTCAATGGATTACTACGTAGCCTTTTTAAATGATGACATGGATTTACAGTTACGGACATCAAAAGTCAGATGCATTGTTTTGTTACATTAAGAAGCATGTTAAGTTTGTCAAAGACAACAATGGTATTATGATTATAAAGAAAAGTATCTTCTTTTTTTTTTAAACTACATGCTGGACATGCACTAAAAGTACTGAGGTGTCTAATTTACTATAAAATATTTCTACACACAAATATACAGATACATATATCCAGAGATATAAATCTCTAGATAAAGATGGACAATACATAAACAAACACAACATAGAAAATATGGCAAAATGTTAACTATCACTGCATCTAGAAGGTAGATTTATTCATGTTTATTATACTTTGAGGTCCTATATATTCAAAAATCTCACAACAAATATTTTTAACATATGTATACCAGCATCCTATTTTTTAAAGGGAAGTATGCACATAAATAAGTATAAACTGTTTCTGGAAAGATTAGCTAGATTAGCTATGATTATCCAGATGTGGGCTTACATACTACTCTTTGTTTTCTTTCTTGTGTTTGTAAGTTTTGTGCAATGAGAATACATTTCACTTTTATATTCAGAAAAAAAAATAAGTTATTCTACAAAGCTTTCAATTCAGAAGTCATCACAATGTTCTGCAAATAAAAATGTGGCATCAAGTGTTGCCATGCTCAACACTGAAATGCCAGTGGTTTCTCCTCTCACCTGTGATGAAGACCTCGCAGTTTACAACTTTCAGTGAGCATCATTGTCACCTGAATTTCAGAAGCTTGATCTATATAAAGAAACGAAACTGTCTTGAATAATAATACTAAACATATATGGCATTAACATTTTCTGCTATTAGTAAATAATTATCTTGAACTATAAGGTAGGTAGGTTTTCATTATACAGGTCAATCTAAATAGATCTAGACAAAAATTCTACTGCAGTCCCATTAAATAGGTCAACTTTCCCAGAAATTTTTACATCAAAATTAGAAATTCAATTAAGTTTCCATAAACAAAGCAGAAAATGCAATAAATCTGTAACACATGAGGCATATATACTGCTTACTTCCTTTTTTACTATTTAAATGGCTCATATAAATCAATAAGGAAAAAATTTGAAAAAGAGGTGGAGGATATAAACACATAGTTTACTGAGAAAATAAAAAACAAATGACAAGATTACAAAACAACTTATAGCCTCAGTCCTAAGGAAAGAAATGCAAATTAAACCAGTAGATGCCATTTCCCCCTGTCAAATTGAGACACAAAAATATCCGCTACCTACTATTAAGAGTTTGGGCAAGAGTATGAGAAAACAGGCTCATCAACAGTACCTTGGGTAGATGGAGAAAGCAACATGTAACAAAATTTTTAAATGCAGATACACCCTGCATCATCAATCCCACTGCTAAGAGTCTCTGTTACAGATATAGTCACAAAACTCATCTACGTATAATGTAACAAGAGCACTGTTCAATGGCAAAAAACTCAACCACTAAAGTACCCATTAACAGAGAACTCATTAAATTGACACACTGGAGTACTATGTGGCTACTTTAAAAAAATGAGACAGGTACTGACAGAGGAAGGTCTCTAAAGTATATTAAATTTTAAAAACAAGATACAACTTGTGTTTTCATATCTTAATATTTCTTACATATTAAGGAATTGTTTACATATGACGGCTGCTTTTCAAGATGAGAGAATTTACATTTCATGCCTTTCTGTTCTGTTTATACGTTCTAACCTAACAAACAAGCATAAAATGACTACAAAAGTTATGATTGGAGTTTACGGCCTATTCTGTTGCTTTCTTCTTTTTACTTTTCTGTGGTTAAAAACAAACAAAAAGAACTAATAATACATGAGTAAAAATTAGTTAACTTTCATATGATAACCAAAATTAAAATTAAGCCACTTTAGTTTTTTAGCTTCTGAACTCATGGTTTTTGGTCAAAAGTAGCAAAACAGAATTACAACGAACTTTTACGTCACTGTTTTTTGAAACAAAAACATGATAATGCAATTTACCAATATCTTTAAGTCCACACCTCCAAAGGAATTTTTAAGTCTTCAAATATTTGCACAAATCCACAAGGATTCCTCATCATATAGGGACCATAACCTTAACAGTATAAAGGAATTTCTCCACTGCTTGAAAATAATATTTCTATTATAAAATTGAAAATGCAGCCAGGTGCAGTGGTTCACACCTGTAATACCACTTTAGGAGACTGAAGCAGGAGGATCACTTAAAGCCAGGAGTTTCAGACCAGCCTGAGCAACACAGAGGACTCTATCTCTACAAAAAAAAAAGTTATTTTTAATTAGCTGGGCATGGTGGTGCACACTAGCGGTCCCAGCCACTCAGGGGGCTGAGGATGGAGGATTGCGTGAGCCAAGGAAGTCGAGGTTGCAGTGAGCCACGACTGCACCACTGCACTCCTGCCTGGGCAACAGAACAACACCCTGTCTCTCAACATAATAAACAAATAAGAAGTGAGTTTGAATTTTAAAAAATAGTTTTTAAATGTTAAAACAAACGTAATAGTATATTCTTAAAAACCCTTTCAAAGAAACCCGTAACGAATTTTTACATCAGCAGTAAGGACAGTAATAATAATTTGTAAAGCTCAGGCTGGCAACATGGTAAAACCCCATCTCTACAAGATAGATAGATAGATAGATAGATAGATAGACAGACAGACAGACAGACAGATAGCTGGGTGTGGTGCCGAACACCTGTAGTCCCAGCTACTTGGGAGGCTGAGGTTAAGCGGATTGCTTGAGCCAAGGAGGCTGAGGCTGCAGTGAGCTATGATTGCACCACTGCACTCCAGCCTAGGTGACAGAGTGAGACCCTGTCTATAAATAAATTAATTAAATAATTTATAAAGCTTCAGACCAATGTACTAAGAGGAAGAAAGAAATGTAAAAGACTGGCAAATCCAAGATTCACATTGTAGACCCACCTAGGAAAATGTTGAACCAACAATAAAACCCAGTCCACTGAATTCAGATACTATGATTGTCACATTCAGTCCTTAAATGTGGAACTATCAAAGCTGAGAAATCTCAAAATTCATTTATTTCCACATCTACCCATTGGAATCTCATTCCTGCTTCACTACTTCTTGCTTCACTTCATTACTTGCTACTTAGTGTCCCCTTTCCAAGCAACTTTTCTTAGTTAAGACTTTTGTAGGAATGTAAAATGGGGAGACAAAAAGCCAAGGATCTAAAACATTTGGTACTTCTTTGGAAAAGATGCTTCATACCAATGACTGCTAGAATAAACTTTAAGTGTCTAAAAACTGCTTAAAACTTAGGATTTCTTAATAAATGACAGAATGGGACTTTATTACTCTTTCTATAACCTAAATAACTTCTAATGAAATTATGGGCAGGACTACTGGGGGCTCGTAGCGTCTTTTCAGGACTGAAAGCTAATAATAGTTGGAGGTCCTCGCCCAGTTAAAAAGGCTTTACCATTCCCTCAACTGGTAAGGAGATCCAAGTACAACAAATGGTAATTTCAGGATGTGTCATTTGTACATACTTTTTTCAAGTTTTTAATTTTGTTACGCATGTTCTATTAAAACAAAGGACACTTGAACTGAATGGATCTAAGAATACTCAAAGATAAAATAACTTTATCCAGTTAGTAAGAAGAACTCATTTTGCTGGATTCCTTTCTCAGTCTCATCCTAGTCTTTTAATTTTACATAATAAAAGGTCTATCTTCAAGATGTACACATGTGAAAAGGATACTATTATATTCTAAAAGCTACAAGGATGTACAAAATGATTTTTAAAACAAACGCTTACTTACAAAACTATAAAAATGTAGTAGCTATAATAAAGAAAATAAGAACTTAATACCAATAACCCCAAACTGATCCATTTATTTTATGGAATTCAATTTCACTATATTTACTGTGCAAGATTTGGGTTGCCAATTTCAATCTCTGGAAATTTATACTGGAATATCTTTCCTCTTTTTTTCTTTTATTTTTTTTATTTTTTTTATTTTCACATTGGACATTTGTACAATATACTGGAATATCTATGAAGTCTCTCTACAAAATTATGAATAGTTTTAAAAGGCAAACTCCAATTTTCTGCTTGTGCCTAAAGGCAAAAGTCAGTGCTTTCTAAAACACCTTTTTTTTTTTTTGTATTTTATGCTACACTTCTAATTGTGCAACATGTAACAAAGCATATAGATTTGTGAAAGACCTTGGTCAGCTCTATATGGCTACAACTAAAACCATAAAATCAGCATTCCAAAACAATCAATCTCAGAGACAGTCATGTGGCGTGCTCTCTCTAACAAATTTGAGGCAAGTATCCTGGTCAATGCACTTCCCCGCTGTCCCCCATATGGGCTCACTGTGCTTTCTCTTATTTCTGCACAGCTCAGAGAGAACATCATAATTACAGTGGTAGAGCACAGAAACAGTGACTACAAGTCAAACATATATGGAAAGAGAAGTTTTATCTAGTGAAACAGTCCAGGTATCCTCACTGTGTTTTCGTATCACTATTATTTCTTTTTATCCCTTCCTCCAACCATAAATCAACCCAATTTTATATGAAAACCTCCTTCCTTAATTCAGAACAAGTCAGTATTAGCCCAGTTCCACACAGTCTATAGAACACATACAAACCCTAGAAGAAATATTTGAATTAAGGAGTTTCCTTTTAAAAAAAATGAGAAAAGAGTAACAAAAGGCTGTTGTTAAATAACCTTATGGTTCAAATTTTACATTTACAAAAAGTAATATGAAAAGTCTCCTTCAAAACTAGTTAGAAAACCTACTGGGACCTAACTTATACTTGTTCTTAGCCAAAAAGACAAGAAGGGATGGACCTAATGTGAATATTACCCTTTAAAAGTGTTTTTGTGGCTTGGAAAGGGTGAATGAATAAAATAAATATAGAATGATACAGTAAGTTAAACCATTTGTTTAGAAAAGATTAAAGAGGTGTGTGAGTATAGATGTATTTGTAGCAGCCTTAAACAAGCAATTCTGTTCAATTAAAAGCAATTCCAAAGATATTTTGTTAGACTGGCAGAACCCAACTTTTTACAAACAATAAACAGAAACCCTTCATACTTTCTATGTATTCCTTTAAGTAAATTTAGAAACAGTTCTTATAAATTAACTTCATAAACTGTGTAAAATTTTATTGCTTTCTACTCATAAAACTGAATTTAATTTTCCCTTCACTTTCTGAAGGGAAAGTGCTAAATTTGTTTTTCTGAAATTATTACCTTGTCTTCTCAATTTATATCAGACGTGGCAGACATTAAGTACCCTATAAATTATCATATTTTTCTTTCTCTTTAAATGAGCAAATAAGACTTATCTCAAAATTATTATTATCGTTTTAAAAAATTAAGACAGGATCTTGCTGTGTTACCCAGGCTGGAGTGCAGTGGCATGATCAGGGGTCACTGCAGCCTTGAACTCCTGGGCTCAAGCAATCCTCCTGCCTCAGCCTCCTAAGTAGCTGGGTCTACAGGCACATGCTACCACACCCAGCTAATTTTTTATTATTTTTTGTAGAGACAGAGGTCTTGCTATATTGCCCAGGGTGATCTTGAACTTCTGGGTTCAAGCAATCCTCCTGTCTTAGCCTCCCAAAGCTTTAGGATTACAACTGTGAGCCCCTGCACTCAGCCCTTAATTCAGAATTATGTAAGCTTTTACAAATATCTGTTGTAAATAACTAAAATTCTAATATTTTTTAAAGTCTTGCTAATCTACCAGTAATAGGAAATAAGCCATATGACTGCATAAATAACACTATAGTATCTCGATAGAGAATCTTTAATTAAATAACTTATGTAGATCAATAAATTAAAAATTAGGCGTCACATTTCAAATGCTGGCCCAAAAGAAGAATATGTGAAAACAGGTGTTCTGTTGATGACAATATAAATCAGTGCTATCTTTTAGAGGACAATATAACAATATCTACTAAATTTTTTTTTTTAATGACAGAGTCTCACTCTGTTGCCAAGGCTGGAGTGCAGTGGCATAATCTTGGCTCACTGCAAGCTCCGCCTCCCAGGTTCAAGCAATTCTTGTGCCTCAACCTTCGGAGTAGCTGAGATTACAGGCTCGAGGCACCAAGCCTGGCTAATGTTTGTATTTTTAGCAGAGATGGGGTTTTACCATGCTGGCCAGGCTGGTCTCAAATTCCTGAACTCAGGTGATCTGCCCACCCTGGCCTCCCAAAGTGCTGGGATTATAGGCGTGAGCTACAGCACCTGGCCTTTATTAAAATTTTAAAGGTACACACCCTTAGGCCAGCAATTCCAACTGTGGCTATATGTATAAAAGTATACCAACATTAGATATAGTGACAATGAAATCAAGTGGATACAGTTTGACATGCAATTAAATGAGTAATATCTAATAAATGTCTCGTCTTAATTTAGCAGACTTCTGTTTTTCTATACCTCATAAGCACAACCCAAATTTCCCAAAAAATTAGGCTCATACAAGCTAAATTTTTTTAAAGCTAAATTAACATGGACTGATTTAAAAGGTGTGGCACACACTGGAAAACTGAGACAGAATTTTGCTGGCATGAGCCCCTAAGACAGAAGAGCACCATGGAAATACGATGGAAAAAGCTCCTACCTTTAACTGTTTTGACAAATGCTTGTTTTTCTTTATTTGGATCTTTTTCATCTATTAAAATCCCATGGAAAATACGCCCAAAAGTACCTAAAAGGAAAAGTAATAATTAATGAGATCATATGATAACCTTCATAAAATTACAGTACAAAACTCTCTGGTACAATATAAAACAAAAATAACAAGGGCATATGTGATCAACAACATTAGCCCTAGAGTAAAAAGACCCAAATCTTTGTTTTTTTTTTGTAACTATTACACATCTTAACCTGCTTTTAGAAACACTGTATCTAAACTAAGTATATGAAAATTTTTCTGAATTATACTAAATAAACTAATGATGTAGCCAGGAGCACTGGAGCTCAGTAATGATGTATCCACAATGGCATTTATGAGTCTCTAGGCTTAGCCTCAGAGCAATGACAAAAAGACAAAAATGAACTTTCCTCTCTGCTGCAGAGCTTTAAAAAGCAGCTTCAAGGGAAGGCCAAGGGGTACAAGGTTTGGATCCAGACAGTCCTGGGTTCCGATCCTTCTACCACTCACTCCTCAGAAGGTCTCAGACAAGCCAATTAGACTTCAGTTCACTGGTAAAACGTATTCCTAAAATCCATCCAGATTTTATTAGTTATTTTGTAATTGCCCATAAAAAGCTCCCAAACAAGATGATCATTGAAAATGAATCTTATTTTACTCTTTCTCACTAGAAAATTGTTTACTTTCCTTCTTTCACAATTTAAAAGATAAGCCTGCAAATAGTTTAACTTTGCCCGCAGATAGCAAGCATACAAATAGGCTTGCTCTAATGCCTTTCACTCTATGAGGTGGAGTTGTTGGTACCCATCTATCAGGTCTCACTGTGGCCTAGAGACAGAGGAACTTCTATGCTCGAGGCAGAAAAGGCTTTGGATAATCTTTATTTAAGACATTTTGCTTGAAGCTGAGTGAATATCTTCAAACACTTGAGTCAATACATAGAGCTATAAACCCTGACCTGTCTTCCTCACAAAGGTTTTCCCTTCTCTCTCCACCCAAGTTCACCTTGCTTGACTGAGCATCTTAACTCTCTTGCACTGCGGCACTGCAGAATCTCGTCTCCTCTTCCCAGTACCTAGTGCCATTTAAAAATATTACTCCCAAACACAGATTTACATACACTTAAAAACAATGGATGTAAGGAACATATACAAAAATATATATGTACGTATTACTTTACCACAATGTTATAGCAATTCATGTTCCTACCAGCAATGTAAAACAGTATGTTTCCCCCATATCCGTCAACCTAGAAATTATCTTTTTATTTTTTCACAATCTAACATAAAAAAAAATAGCATGTAACTATTGTTTTATTTGCATTTATCAGATTTCCAGTGAACCTGACCTGATTAAATGTTAATCAGCCACCATATTTTCTTTTCTGAAATCAAAAGAATTTTAAAATAAACTACTGTGGGCCTGAAAAGACCAAAAAAGAAAAACCCTACCTGGTTCAGAATTCCTTCTTCTCAAATCATACCACTACAGTAGACTGCCTATTCTGTCCCACTCAGAGACCAAAAGAAACTGCAAATATAACATTATTAATTGACCTCTCTTTTTTTTTATTCTTTAGGAAATGTTACCTGGTCTACTTACTCTCTTCAGATCGCAAACAGATCTGTAAACTAGTTATGCTTAGAAAACAAACAACTATAACAAGTGGCAATCATGCATTGAAAAATATACCAGAAAATATGCTTCCATTAATTACCATTTACTATTGGGGACAGTTTAAGTCTCTGACTTAGCTGTGATTGACCTAAATGTGTCCCAACCACCAAAGGAGGACTCATAGGTATCCAAAGCATTCCAAATTCAATTATGGTGGGGGTAAAAAGTAACCCCTTATTTAACAACATGAAGAGCTCAGTGCAGTATTTTATTATTAATTTCTGTCCCCTTCTTTCAGCATCTCCCTTATCAACACCCTCAAACTCAAAAAGGAAAGCAAGGCCCAGTGAGAGGGGGAAGGGAAGAGTAGTAACACCTGGAAAACACTATTATGTGTGAGTTTATTTACTGTACCTAATTTCATCTAGTCTTTATAACTACTCTAAGAGCTGACAACGCTGTCCAAATTTATAGAAGAGGAAACTGAGATTGAGGACATTACGTGATTTCTCCAAAGTCACACAGAGAATAAAACGTGGGATTAGAACTTAGGACCAAAACCAGAGCCTATGTCTGTTCCTTCTGCTACAATCCCCATGCTATCTGTCACAGAGGAAACAACTTAGAATATTTCAAAGAGACCTGCCAGATAGTGATCATTTTAAATAAAAACTAAACAGAGAATATACTTTAAACACAGCAAACATGCTTTGCTTTAATATACATGCTTTAATATACTTGAAAATCAAGAACTGCACCAAAGTTTACAAGGCACATTAAAGTATAATGAGAAAATAAAAATCATTTTAATAAAAAAAAATCATACTCTGCTTCCTATCCTTATCTTAGACACAAAATGAGATGAAATTTTTTAAATTTTTGAAAAAAGTGTTTATAGTGGTAACAATAAATCATATTTAAAAAACTGACTTTGAAATAATAAATACCTTCTTGGAGTACATCTTTTAGAGTTACCCTCTCCCTGGATATTGCTATATCCTTCACCTTGGCTTTGGCCTCCAAAAGAGTGACACTTCTCAAGTCGTTCTTCTCTATCCGCAAGGTAGGATAACCTGAGGAGCCAACAAAGCCAAACCAAGCAATATAAATACCCTTATTATGGTACTGGGGTCCGAACCTCAGGACGCGAGTCACAGGAATGAGTGCAAGAATCGTAAGAGGAAACAGGCATATATATAAACTAGGAGAGTTATTTGAAGGCCACACTAAATGTTAAAGAAATGTCCTCTCACCCACCACAATACTACTCCAAAATGTTAAAATTCTGAGCTGCAACAAGAAATCCTAAAAATAGTATTACCATGACCACCACTTCAATCGCCTTTTAGCCAAATGAAACAAGCTTTGACCTGTGGAATTTCATTTAATCTCTCTTACGGACAGTTTTTCTCCCAAAAGATTTTCTAACATAGTCTCATAACAAACCAACTTTTCAACGATTTTTTCAAACATCTCTTCATTTGAAAAGTTTTGTTTGAACAAACAAAAAGTTTCAAACAAAATAATTTAATTATTCTGGTTATTACCACATCCTAGTAAAACCATTGTGAGATTCAAATTTTTTTTTCAAACAAAATACATAATCAATTTAATTATTCTGGTATTACCACATCCTAGTAAAACCATTGTGAGATTCAAATTTATTAAGTTCCCTTAATTCCCTTTCATTCTTAATACAATGACAGCAAAAACAGAATTTACAGCCAAAAATTAGTTTTCACTTCAAGAAAAAAAATATTAGAATAAAAGGAAAATCTGGTGTTAGCAAGTAGAAGCTGGAATGGCATCTCTAATAATTTATTAGCTTTAGCAGATATTGGGAAGAAACCTCCCCCCCCAAAATTAGTGGGCTTACACAATGATCAATGGTTACAAGGAGAACCACATGAAAGGTGACAATACCTGAAACCACTGATGGCAGCAATTTGACTATGATATGTCTAGGTGTGTGAGTACACATGAATGTTTAATTCTACCTGGAGTTCTCTTAGCTTCTTGGATCTGTGGTCTGCTGTGTTGTGTTATCTTAGAAAATTCTTGGCTACTATGCCTTCAAATATTTTTTCTTCCTCTTTTTCTGTTTATAAACAAATGCATTCCTATTGACCTTTAAAACAAGTGTTTGTTTTTAGCACATATAGGTAAGTAAATTATCTAGTTCCTTAAGGTAATGGCCACAATTACAAACAAGTAAATTTCTTACTGATGGCAACTACAATTTTTAAAAGACAAATAAATGTATTTCCTTTGACTTTTTTAAGAAAATGTTTTAGCATATATAACAACAATTATCTACCTCTTTGAGGTCACATACAACAATTAAGAATCCATTCTAATGAGCAAAGATGCTATCTAAACATTAAAAGCAATGATGTGCCTCTTCTGAGTAAACTACTTTCACATTGATCATATTTCCTAAAAAGCATATATTTCTTTCTTCATTAGAGGGAATGGTAGCTCCTATAAATTCCCTTAAATTTCATTTACTCTAGAATGCCTTCTCCCCTCCTTTTTTCTTGCCACTGTCTTATTGAAGAAACTGGGTCCACTACCCTGGAAAATGTTTGGCATCTACTTCTTCCAGTAGTATTTCCTATAAACTGTAAGTCAGGTCTAGAACCTTGATTAGATCCAGGTTAACTTGTAGAGGGTGCAGTAGGGAGACACAGGAATACTTCATGAATGGTACATCACATCCTTGGGTACAAAATACCTAGGTCCCCTACTTTTAGTAATGCTGAGTTCATCAGTGGATTCAGGTAGTGAAAGCCTGATTCCTCAATGGCAAAGTTTCCCATTTTCCTTTCGATCACTGATTATCTTTTTTCTGAATCAACTATTTTATCAAGAGTTGCACACGTGATTTTCTAATTATATCATTCCTTCCACATTTGTTAGCTGAGAATCATCTGTAAAGAAACATTTCCGCTCAACCACCAGCACCATTTGGTTACCCTGAAATACAGTTCATGTAGCCAGTTGGTAGAGTAAGGTATTCATTGGAGCCTTAGTCACCTCTCATAATGAACAGTTTTGTTAAATAAGGAATTATTACAAATTTGTGGATTTTTACACATTTTAAGTTTTAATTCATTATAGTCATTATTCATTTTGATGATCAAATGGTCCCAACTTTAGCTAGTGGGAGCTCTTCAAGTCTTAGCTATTTCCTTGATCTGACTTAGCAACATGTCCCAGGTTTATCTTGTTCACTTCCTGACCCAGACTTGGAATCAGTCATTTCTCCAAAAAATCCTGTTTTTTTTTCGTGACAGGTATTGAAAAACCACAATAGGGCACTGGGTACAGGACAGATATTCTTAATCTTTTTTTACTAAAGAATAAATGACAGTCCAAAAAAGGAAATCAGATCTGACATTCTAAATTCTCCAATGGTACTTAACTTCCTGTTGTGACCGAAAAACAATGTAAAGTCTTTACTATGGCCCAGAAGACCATCAAACAATTCCTTATAATCTAAAGTCTCTGGGAAATCTCCCCAAAGCAACACCAATTCTAGCAATTCAACTTAAATTTCATTTTCAATACCTCAATTTTAGAATGTTTCATTCAATGTTCTAAAAAGCAAAAGTTGAAGAGCATACCTCATTTTGCATACTTCAGATACTATTTACACAACATGTCCCACAAGTACATTAACCATTCCAGGACCACTGGCAAACCGCGTAGACAACTTTAGTAAACTGGCTTTAGAATTAAATTAACTCTTACTGGTGATAGGAGTTGCATTGTTGGGTGTGTCAGCTCTCAGATACTGAGTCGTCTGGGTGGATGGCTGAGACAGCCCTTGAGAACTACTGCTGGCACTAATGCTGCAAACGATTTTTGAGAGAAATATTTGACAAGTCAGTTTTCAATGAGAAATTTCCTCTTTCCATACATACAAAATGCACACGGCCATTATAACCAGCCTAAAATCCTGATGGAGATGATAATGATTCATGATATTCCATACTGAAATTTTAATCTAACTCATAATATAGAGCTCTATTTTTTCTTTCATTTCTATATCCAAAATCACTAAGCAAGTTCATCTTATCAAAATTATTCAGAAATGCAGGTACCAATGCTCAGACACCTCAGGTAATTGTCCTAAACCTCACACAAAGATATGTTAGGGAACATATGGATCATCTCTCAAAAAAAGAGCACATGCCATTCAATTAGATTGCTTTTTAGAAAAGAAGAAAGACAGCCCTCTTTCAATGATGGCCCAATATTAAATGGCCTACAGATAAGGGAGGAGCAAACCAAATCAAATGTGCCAACATGCTCAAAACTTAGAAAAGGAGTATTGGCCAGGTGTGGTGGCTCATGTCTGTATTCCCAGCACTTGGGAGGCCAAGGTCAGCAGATCACCAGAGGTCAGGAGTTTGACATCAGTCTGGCCTATGTGGCGAAACCCCATCTCTACTGAAAATACAAAATTAGCCAGGCATGGTGGCTCATGCCTGTAGTCCCAGTTATTCAGGAGGCTGTGGTAGCAGAATCGCTTCAATCTGGGAGGCAGAGGTTGCAGTGAGTCAAGATCACACCACTGCACTCCAGCCTGGGCAGAGTGAGACTCTGTCTCAAAAAAAAAGAAAAAAAAAAAAAGGAATATCAGGAATATCAAATTTGGTTCAAGTTTGTTTAATCACAATCATTTTGCTTCTTCTACTTCCCCAATCCCTCCTTTTTATGCAACTTCTGGGAAATCTCTAGTACTTGAAACATTACACCATATTTTTAAAATAATACAGGAGACTCAGAAGATGATAGGTTCAAATAATTGTAAACCTTGTGTTCAAGATTACTATAAATTAATGCTGCTCAAACATGTAGTTTGTCTTTTCAGTGGGGGAGATATCTTGTCTCTTGGGCACATTTCAGTCTCACTGTCTTAGCTCTTATAATTTTGCAGCAGTGGAGATGTGAAACATAGAAATTTACCATGAAGAGTGAAACCAGATGGCAGGATAGGTCCTTCAATGCCTCTCTTAGCTACACGAACAACATTACCCAATCAGCTCCAACTTTCCTTAATATGCAAAATCTTTTAACTGACCACTACCCACATAATAGTTCTGTATTTTCAAAAACTGGTAATTTTTTAAAATACATAATAAAGCTAGGTGCAATGTCAAGCCTGCACCTAACTGCAGCTAATAACTACAGCTGTTTGGAAAGCTGAGGTAGGGAGATCATTGAGCCCAGGAGTTTAAGGTCAACCTGGGCAACACAGTGAAACCCTGTCTCTGAAACAAAACATACACACACACACACACACACACACACACACACACACACACACACACACACACGACAAAGGGCTGCTATGTAATCTATAACATTTATGTATGAACGTGTATTTTATTAATTTCAAGAGCCCATACACACATCTGAAAAACGTAAGTATATAACATCCAGGCAATGAGGACTGTAAGTCCTTATGTAGCCTTTCTATGGCTAGCAATACAACATACTATTATCTGCTATTATAACCAAAACACCTGTAGAAAGTCATAGCAAAAATTAAGACAGGAATGTCCTGCAATAAACATTTGGAGAGCACTTACAATACGCAAGCCATTCTGCTCAGCACAACCATGGATCTCAAGATACATGTTTGCCTAATGAAATGCACCCCAGCATGCCTTCTCTGAAGACGTCCATCATTTTAGATTATCTATTAGACTGGTGCAAAAGTAACTGCAAATTGTGGTTTTTGCCATTGCTTTTAATGGCAAAAACTGCAATTACTGCACCAACCTAATACTACTTCTTGTGATGCCGCAGTTAGCCCTGTTTCCCCAGCAACTCTGTGAAGATACTTTGCATCTCAAAGAGAAAACAGTAAAGATTCATTAGGCTATCATCTGGTCAGCGTGCTAGAAGAGCTTCAGAGGCTCGATGTGATTCCAGAATTGATCTATAAGAGTTTATAACGCAGTGGGTATAGGTCAATACAGAAAAAGATGAAGAGTATAAACCTTGAAGTCAGAACTGCCAGTACCATCGATTACTAGCTGTATGGCCTAGGACAAACTATTTAATCCTCTGGAACTTCAAACTCCCTGTGGACAGAATGTGCATAATATATCCTCTGATAAGACTGCTAAAACAATTACATGAAAAATAAATAAGAACAGCATTTAGGATAGTGCCTTAAATTATTATTACTATTACAGTATACTACTATACTTATATTAATTATGTGAATATTATGCATCCCCAGTCCTTAGAACAAAAGAATATGACTGTTTTACAGTTGAGTACCACTCAAGGATCAGACCAGATAGCAAAGTTGTTAGAAGTCCAGAATTCAATAATGGGGAAGGAAGAGAAGCATTACCATCCTCAAAAGGGAACGAAATATAGGAAATAAATGGGATTGAGATAATCTACCTCACAGGATTTTTGTGAGGCTGAAATTACATGAGATACGTGGAAGTACTTAAATACTATCTGCAACCAACATCACTGACAACTGAGTAAGTGCACAGACCCATTTCTCTCCGTTAAATGAACAGTAGGTGGCACTCTTGTGCTACCTCAGAATTTGTGAAAAGCCTGTAGGCACACAAAGGTGTTACAGGGACACCTATGTCCATTTTTCATTCCCTCAACAGATATTAAGTGGGTCCCTAAAATAAACAAAACACTATGCTAAGTGGTCAGAACAAAATTTTTTTTGGAATCTAAGACTTACTGTTATGGAAGAAGCAAGACCTACCCTTGGCATCCATTGAAGTCAACACCTACACAGCTATATCACAAGAGGTAGAAAATGAGATTAAAATGTATATTTACTAGCACTTAACAGTTTATAACCAGTCTAAATAAATTATCTCATTTGATTTTCAAAAGCAAGTAAAATTATGTATGGAGATATTACCCTGTTTAAGAATGAAGTCAGAACTTTGGCAAAGATCATAATTTTCCTTCAAAACACTTACTACAATTTGTATTTTTCTATTTTTCTCTGTAACTCCACTTCATCTATTCACTCCACAAATATTTATTAAGTATCTACTATAGGTCAGGTACTGTGCTGGGTGCTAGAGACAGAGCAGTGAATGCAATAGACAAAGATTATGACTCCTACATTCCATCAGGGATTTTTGTTTAATGTCTGTCCCACCCAAACAGACTATAAACTCAACAAAGGCAGGACAAGTGCCTGTTTATTCACCTCTCTTTCCCCAGCACTTAAGCCAGTGCCTGGCACAGTAAGCCCCAAGTGGGCCAAAGTGAGCCCCAGTGAGAGCTCAATTAACACTGAGTCAATCAATGAACAGAGAAAACCACACTTCCCTGGAACAGAAAACAAACCAGACAGAATGGTCATTTTTGACACAAACTGTTGATATACATTGAAAACAGCAAAGAATGATTAGTGTATAACAAAATGGTTTTTTGCCTCCCTGTATTCATTCTTTATTCAATAAATAGTTACTGAGTATCTTACTATGTGTCAGACACTGTTAGGCATTAGATATAGAATTAAAGATAAATAAAGGGCAACTTTGTCACCAGTAATGGCAAGGGTGGTGGGGTTAACGGAAACAAAGTGAAACATGAAGATGCTGCCAAATAACAAGTTCAAGCATCCCACAAAAGAGGAATAAACTTTCCCACAGTCACAAACTAACAGGGAAAGACTACAGTACAGACGCACTGCAGACCAACTCCTCTGCAGGACTTCAGGGTGAATGTAAAGAGAAGCTCTGCTATCCAGGACAGACTCACCTGGCATAACAAGGAGACTGAAAAGATCAATCTGCAGTGTTAGCAGAGGGAAAGCCACACATAAGCTCCAACTGCCCTGGTATGAGCACATCTCAGGCAGTGTTAATTCTCTGCCTCTAAGGAGATCTGTCTGTAACAAGCAGTGGCTCATGAGTGCCTGGAATGGAAGAACACTATCATCCCTTTCTAAGGAATTCCACGGAGCCATGGCCTCCATCAAACCTCACCAGACTGCCTGAGGATTAAAGGAGTTAATGAACGTAAAGCATGGGAACAGTGCCCAGCACACAGCAAGTACTTTAGACAATGATAGTGAATTATTAACACATAGCTACTACAATACTGAGTCCCTCCTGCTCTGCCCTGCTCCTAGAAGAGCAATCCTGAAAAAGTTATTTAATCTCCTCATGCCTATTTCTAGGTGGCTGTGAGTGTGAAGATATACATGTAAAGTACCTGGTACAGTACTGGTAAACAGAAAACAATAAATGGTAATCCCAGTGGCCCCTATGCAAACAGAGAAGCAGCAGATGTCTCCTAATTGCTGTTGGATAACTGGATGGGGGCTTTCTGGTCATCACTGTTAGCTTGCCTGGCAGGTCATAAATAATCGTTAATAGGACAGGAAAGGGCTGAAGAACTTTATCCCTCACTACTAGCATACTGCAACATCATTAAAAACTTCGTAAAAGTGGCACTTACTATATGTAGGGCTGTGTTTTAAGAACTTACAGTATTATTCCATTAAAACCTCACAACGTACCTACGAGGGTGTGTATTTCTGCTTTACAGAGAAGAACTGAGACACACACAGGCTATATAACTTACTCCATGTAGCTCATAAAACCAGTAAACAGAACAGCCAGGCTTCAAACAGAGATGGATTGGCTCTAGAGTCCATGCTCTTGACCACTAGGCTATGCTCTGAAAACAAGTGATAACAGAAGCTAGTTTTACTCAGGTAACGTCTGGAAACATTTGCCTGAAAACTACAGAGAACTGGAAAACCAATTCATGGATGGTAACTAATTATTTCAGCAGGCAGAGGTAGATGCCCCAAGGAATCTGAAAGTTCTTGCACAATTCTGGCCTATGTGGGCTCACAGCCCTAGCACACATGCAAGCATTCAAGGAAAACACAACTCTCTGGGTTATCAAGACTGATGTCCAAATGACATGCTCTTCAGTAACCTCTCTACCTGTATCCTCTCTCAAAGTCCTATCAAAATGTTCCTTCGATTGCTTCCAAATGCCATTTCTTCCTCTGTAAAATCTAAACCTAACTTCAACACCACCATGTACACAAAACATATTCTAAAACACATCATATACATCATATATGTACTTCCTTTCTCATTCATATCATCTTCTTCTCCACACAGAAAAGGAAAATAAAACAGTGGGGACAAAGAGTACTTCGGGGCAGGTACTAAATCCAACTAGTTCCCTTCCCCTTCGTATTCTTATGCACAAATATGCTTACCAGCTATATGTTAAGACCAGTTAAGACTGGTGACTCAACAATGAGTAAGACACACTGCTCCCTGTCATTTTCTTACCTTTAGAATGTCAGCTTTTTCCATTCTAAAGGGAAGAAAACTACACAAAAAATTATAGAAGAAAAAGCACAGTAACTGCTACCAGAGAGAGAGAGAGAGAGACAGAGACAGAGAGAAATGGGTGTTTGGGAGGCTTAGAAAAGACTTCATAAAAGAGACAGCAATGGAGCTGGAATCTGAAGAATGGACAAAGTTTGGACAAGTGGAAAATGCATGGAGGCCTGTGGGAAGAAGAAAGCATGGAACAAAATCCTGAAGGGCAAAGTATGAGGGCGAAAGTGAGGAACGGGGTAATCATTTGACTGCAGCACAAGTAAAGATACAGTAAGAAGACGAGAAAAGATTCAAAGAGTATGGATGATACATCTCCACATAAAGGAGGGCTTTCAAAGAAGTTACAAAGCTGGGGGATGTCTCAGTCAGCAACTGAGAATCACTGAGGAGAGAAGTAAGAACTGTGTGTTATGAAAATACACCCATCATTCCATGTGTACCTCTCACCCTAACTTGACTATAATGTCCTCCTGGTCATCTGACTCACCGAGGCTGGACAAGCACGTTTGTGTATTCCCACACTTTACTATACATATCACAGTCATCAAATTACATACTTTATAATTACAGGTTAATGTAAAACATTAAAATCTTGAAACTATGAAGTATATCATTATTTCCTTCTATTCCCAGCACTTAGCATAGTATCTAACCCAGTGTATCTCAAACTGGCTGTACATTAGAATCATCCAGGAAGCTTTATGAAAAATACTGATGCCCAAATACTACCAAAAACCACTTGCATCGAAATCTCTGGAAGGTGGACCCAAATACTAGTATGTTTTAAAAGCTTCTCCTTGACTCTAATGTGTAACCAGGTTGAGAACCAGTGGTTTAAATCTGAGCAGGTGCTCAATAAATGTTTACTGGATGGAGGGAAGGAGAGAGGGAGGGAGAATGATGAAGGGAAGAGCCAGAAAGAAGAATCAGGGCCATTTTGAAAAGGCAATGGTCTGAAGTAGAGTCATGTCAAAGGGGATAGAAAAAGCATACTTGTTCTCCACTTCTTCCCCAACAACTAAAAAACTAATTTCTGACTTCATAAATTTTTTAAAAATAAAAATAAAATCAGAGAAACACAGAGACAGTGATTAGGTGATCTTATTTTTCCTTTGGCTGGGGATTGGTCATCCTCCCTCCCTCCGCTGCACCACTGCACATCTGTGTGTATGGACTCCCACACATATACAAATAACTGCTTTCATTTTGTTTTCTTTCTCGAAATATGTACAATACCTGTCATCCAGTTCAATCCTTTTCATACTATGAAGGTGCAAAACAGCTAATATTATTGCTACAAGAAATATTACTGCACAACAAACCCCTACACTAATATAAAACACACGCGTGGAAGTGGTTGGAGCTGCATGTACAGGATCATCTGAAATAAAAACAAAAAGCACATTTAGCTTTTTAAACATGTATGACTGCTTTGTGACCCAATATACACAAGTAAGTATCCTGTTCTTTGCCCATTCTTTGGTAAGATCAGTTACCAGTAGCATGCTGGTTCAAGTTCACATAATTTTTTTGATGTTTTTACTGTAGTTTTAAAAAAATATTTTGGGCCAGGCGTGGTGGCTCACGCCTATAATCCCAGCACTTTGGGAAGCCAAGGCAGGCAGATCACTTGAGGTCAGGAGTCTGAGACCAGCCTGGCAAATATGGTGAAACCCTGTCTCTACTAATAATACGAAAATTAGCTGGGCACGGTGGCGCGCATGTGTAGACCCAGCTACTAGGGAGGCTGAGGCATGAGAATTGCTTGCACCTGGGTGGTAGAGGTCACAGTGAGCCAAGATTGCACCACTGCACTCCAGCCTGGGTGACAAAGCACCACTCTGTCTCAAAAATAGTAAGTAAATATTTAAAGTAAGAGAGACAAAAAGAAAGCCCTCAGCAACAGGGAAAATAACCCAATGACATAGACACAGGCCCCCCACCACACACACACACACACACATACACAGAGAGAGAGAGAGAAAGAAACAAACTGAGAAGAAACACACAGAAACAAAGATACAGGTGACATGAGCAGAGTGGAAGACGCAAACAGAAGCAGAACTGATGTGACTAGAGATTTATGCAAGATTTGATCACGAGTACTCACATCCCAACTCTACTGAACAAAACTTGAGGCATTTGGGGTTTATCCTAAATGAGATGGGGGGATCATTGCAAGGTTTCAAGCAAAGCAATTTCACACAGTCACTTAACAAAAAATGACTGCATGATGTGTGAAGAATGCTGTGTAGGGGAGCAAGAGCAGAAGCAGGGAACAATTAGAAGGTTATCAGAGTAATTCAAGGAGAGAGCACTGGCTTGGACAAGAGTGTCACAGTGAAGATGATTAGTAAATGGACTTGGGAACATAGTCAACAGACCTTACTAACGGATTGTACCAAGGTAGAAAGAAAAAGAATGAAAAGTTTTGGCTTAAGCGATTACTTGGATAAGGGTATCTTTACAAAGATAAAAATAAGCAGGTTGGGGAATGTGAAAATCAAGAGTTTTGTTTTGCTCAAGTTAAATTTGGAGTACCTAGTCTACTAACTAGGTACCTCATATCTTCATGCATAGATGTTACATTGACAGACATACAAGTCTGGAGTTCTGGGAATAGGGCGGGATAAAAGATAAAAAGTTACAGTTTTCAAAAATATATGGAAATAAGAAAAATAAAACTGTTTCCTAAATTTTAAACTTTCAATCAACAAACAATAAATCAGAACAGATTAATGCAAAGAGACCAGATGATTTCTAGGGCAGTTAGACTTGGCTGTAGCCTGAATGAAGGCATGACTTTCATCAAGAACTACCTTAGGCCATGGGAAAGCTATTCAAATCTTGGGAGGGGCAGAAAAAAGTTCTGGAAGCATGTGCTGGCAGCACCGTCCACACACTTTCCAGAGCAGATGATACTGCTCTACTAGGGAGATCACCCTAGTATGTACCCTGCTCAATATGTACCCTGCTCAACAACCTCCAAATTCCAGGCTTTTCTATGCACTGTTCCCAGTCCCTCATTCGCCCTTCTTCTGCCACCATCTAATCACCCTTCAGCTCTCAGAAGAGATGTCACTGTCCTCAGGCAGCTATCCTTGGTTCCCAAATCCCCCTGTGCTTGCCTTATCATAGCTTGCCATGCTATGTTCTCACTGCCTATCGTCTTGTCTATTTCTCCTACTACATATAAACACCTGAGGATGGGGTCTACTAGCTTACAGTTTAGTCCTCTTCCTCAGTCATACCACCTAACACACTAGAGACTCTCCATAAAGTGTTGGATGGATGAATAAATAGAAAGGGTGAGAAGATGAGAGGGAGCAAGGAGGAGATAGACAGAGACCAAGAATATGCAATACTGCCTTTTATGAGAAATAATATCCCTCTACCATAAAAGACATTGGCAATGTCACCAGAATTTTAAAAGTAAACTTTGGCAATAGTGACTTTTTTTTTTTAATGTTTTTTCTTTCTTTTCAGAAATATTCTAGCAAGTAGATAATATGTCACATTATTTTACTGGCAAAAAAAAAATTCCACTTTTGAGACATCCAGATGCTCTGTGCCTCCCAAGGTGATGAAAAGACAAAACAGGCAGCAGAGTACCATTTCTGGACTATTCTTACCAAAAGAGTTGGTCCTGAACCTAATCAAGTACAAAATCTACCTGCCAGTTTATAGGAGAGAAAAAAAGTATGTTCAATGATTTCAGGAACATGCAGAATATGGGAAATTCTATGAGACAAATGATGTAATTTTTTAAATAAATAAATATTAATAAAAGGATTGGTGGTTTCTGATTATTTCAAAACACACGTAACTCAGTTGTATAGGCTTCATTTGGCTCTTGATTCGGCCAGGGGGGGCAGGGGGACGACATTTTTAAGACAATCAAGTTAACCTGAACATGGACTATCTATTGGAGATATTAAGCAACTGTTAATTTTCTTATATGTAATAAATCAAAATGAATAGGTATTAGGTAACTGTGGGCTTTTCTTTAAGGCCCTTTTAAAAGAGATCCACCCTGAAATATTTACAGGTGAAGTAGTATGATGCCTGGGATGTGCCTGAAAACACTCTACTCCACCCCTAACCAACCACAAAAGGAGGAATCAATGGAAGAACAATGGCCAAGTGTTGATCATCACTGAGGTTGGGGGATGGGCAAACGGGAGTTCACCAAAGTGTACTCTGAACTTTTACACACTTGAAATTTTCAAAAAACAATTTTTAAAGCCTACCTGCATGAAGAGAGTCTAGTATCCTTTTAAGACAGTACTATTAACACTAACACAGGAAGAGTAAGACTCGACGATGTCTCCATGTCAGAAAATAAAAAAGCAGTTTGTAATAATATCTAAACACAACCAATACCAAAAATAATAATCTACTTTGCATATCTGCTCTGTAGGTTTAAATAACATATCTGTAAGCTTACATCTTCACCTGGATGAAATTAGCTAAAGATTAGGTCCAGATCACAAGCCAGATTTTCTAACCCTCTGCTAATAAAGATCTTACACATATTTCATGTACATACTTTAATTATGACTGCTCAAAAATATATTTTTTTTGATATCATTATATTCTTGCTTGTAAAATATATATTCTTGCTTATAAAACTTTTTAGCTTACTTGTAAAAATATGTATAAATTTTAGTTCTCAAAATATTCAATATTCTAATAGTTTCATGCCCTATCCACCTGTCTACAAAGCACCAGCAAAATAAATAGCATGGTGTCATTATCATTTGACAAACTAGAAACCATGAGGCCTCCAAGCTTCATGCAATCATGTTTATATGCAATCAACCATTTTTAATTCCTAATAATGGAGAAAGATAAAGCAGTAACACTTACAAATAGTTCTGCTAGTGTTTTTGTCCAAGGCTGAAGTTTTTACTTCTTCAAGTTCTGAATTTAAAAGGAGATAAACAATGCTTTAGAAATTCTCTTTTCCACGAAAATCCTTAATTACTATAATTATCAGAACATTACTGGAACTTAGCATCAGGTATTTGTTGCAAGATAATGAAAGCTATGTTACTATTCTGATAATCATCACTACAGCCATCAATCAATAGTCTTTACCAGTGTTAGCCAAAGGGTGTTATTTCTAGATGCTCAATGAAAAAGGGTTCTTGTGGTCAAGAAGTTTGGGAGAAGCCACATACTGTAGTGTCTCTTTGGAGGTGCACAGTGAACATTCGTAGAATGTAAAGACTAAAAGGAGTTATGGGGTCACAAAACTGTTTAAGCCATAATTCTCATCCTCATTATGATAAAGGAAACTTTTCTTGACCTTCTAACATTCCATATAGTACAGATACATTTTCTGTTGCAGACAGTTTTTGAAATATAGTAGTTTGGCAAACCAGATAAGTCAGTACATGAGGATCACATAATAAAGTAAGGGTCATGAGCCTGAACTGGATGACTAGGGCAGCCAAAACCATGACCAATAAATATAGAGGGCCATATTCAAACTTAAGTCTAAAACAGAATGGAATATTACTACAACACAGAATTGTAATGTTAATTTTCACACATATATTAAAGAAAATGAGAAGGTATGTAATCATCTTGAATACCAGCTGACCATTAACCTTAGCAGGTATTAGCAGTGGTGGGATCCAGAGGCCACACCATGTCTGGTTATCATTCCGCCTTTAAGACTAACAGATGAAGCACCAGGGTGCAGTCACTGCGCACTTCTCTGGGGATCAGGAACTGAATGTTTTACACTCTTCCCTGGCTGTGATAGCCTAGGTGGCCTTAGGGTCCAATCTCCTTATATCAAACACATACTGACTACACTGGACTAGATAGAATCTCTGAAATCTCCTTTGTCTTTAAAATTACATGAAAGTTGCTACATAAATGAATATAGCAGAACTGTAAGTTATATCAAAACACTAAAGCTAAAAGATGCTAACTTTTCTTTCTTAAAATGTCTATTCAAATGTAGTGCAGCTTTTTTATTGGCATGTACCTGGACATTAGCCATTATAACTCACTTGTTGGCCTTAGGCGTTTTCATAACACTCAGCACTGAATTCAACTGGGAAAAGTATTAAAAGACCGCTTACAAAAGAGGCTAAGAGAATACGTCTGCATCCCAGCTGCATCACTTAGCTATCTGATCTTGGCAAGTTAAGATTCTCTGAAGCTCAGCTTCCTTTTCTGTAAATGAAGACAATGAGAGAACCCATTGCCTAGGGCTGATGTAAGGATTAAACAGGTGTAATACCTGTAAAGCCCTTAGAACATAGTAAGCACTCAGGGTTTGGCTGGTTTTTTAAAGGATTTTTCCCCCTATCTTAGATACTAATCAACTGTACCTATGTGACCCTGTAAATTTGGGTCATTTTGCCTTTGTGGAACTTACAGTGAGTGGGCTGGCCTAAACTTGTAAGAAGAACTCTAAAATTCTTTCATCTATGACCTAGCATGCTGGAACTCTTTCATATCCACTCTGATTTCTTCAGTAACACATAATTCAAAACCAAAAGTACCCACATATGGTATTTAAGTTTTAGGCTAGATTTAATTAATCGTAAAAAACAACAGACCTCCGAAACAGGTATTATGCCCATTTTACAGATGAAAAAACTGAGCCTCAGAGAGGTTAAGTAACTTGTACCAATATCCTGAAAAGAGCAGAGCTGTCATTCCAACCCAGGTCTATCTGACCCCAGAGCAATGCTTCTGCATAAAAGTAACTTGGTAAGGGAAACACAGTTAACATACAGTTACTCAGAAGTCCCAACATATTTTTCTCATTTCTTTACCTCTTCAACCGTTTTAGCACCATTCCTAATGGAAAAGATCTTAGCAATTCTGACAAAAATTTGAGAAAGCATGGACTCAGTGAGGCCTGAGTGAGAGTCCTGGCTACCGACTATCTGGGGTTATCTCAAAACTTCATCTACCAGTGTTCTTTTCTCACTTGCAACTATAATCAAGAGTTGGTCATAATTAAATCTGTGAAAAAGCAACAAAATCTATTTTTCACCTTCTCACATACATGTAAAACACATTTTGGTAAATAAATTCCTTACTTTTGTAGCACATTTTCCTTCGTTTAAAATTTAAGACGGTAAAATTTTTTGAAGAATTTACTGTTAAGTTGAGCTGCATTAGTATCATAACTTCAGAATCTACTTTGCCAGTACAGGAAAGCTCTACCCGAAACACTGTTTAAAAAAGATAAGAAAAATATTTTACATTTTCTAAAGATCAGCATTAATGCCCCAAAATTATTCTTTTAAACATTTAAAAATTACTTACTTTTGCTGCAATAAAACTAAAAATAATACATTTAAACAAAGTAACTAAACAAAGGCTTTCAGAGATCTTCAGACTACCACACCTCTAGACATTAAGCATTTAATTCATTATGGATATAAAAGTTAGTACTGAAGAACAAATCAAGACATCAATGAACAGATAATTATTTCCAACTTTTGCTCATCATTTTTAATCTATCACTTTGTCTCATAAGTCCTGCTATTCCAATACACTAAAGCTCAAGGATCATAAGGCAAACCTTACCAGACACATCAGCAATAGTAACAATAGAAATTACATGATCAAAAGGAAAGACAACTCACTACCAAAATGCAAGTATGTTTGCTCCTAATAAAAAGATTATATACAAATGTGCAAATGAATCTGATAAATTCTCAACTATGAATTAAAAACAACACCTTTCTCAATAGAAACTGATTTTCATCCATAATTGTAGCAATGAGATAACAGACTTCAGCGCATATAATTTTCTCCTCAATCTTTCACTTTAAGATTCTTTTCCTACAAATTTAAATATATCATCCTACCATCTGTATGAGTGCATTAAAGCTATGGAGATTTCTAAATTACTTTACTGCCCATAAAAATTTAAGCAGCCTTCCTGTGCTTTCTTAAAGCTTAGTTAGATTAATGTATGTCACTGGTTGGTAACAATGAATACAACTACCAGAAAAAGTTTCACAACACTATTGTGGCTTATACTTTCAATTTTTAAAAATTTTCCATTTCTTACAAATATCACAACTTCAAGAGTCTAAAAAGATAGCTCAAAAGTAGTTAAATTGGTGTAAATAAGACACTTACTCATTTACTCAGACTGTATTGCATGCCTATCCTGTGCCATACCCTATGCTAAGCGTCAAGGGAATTGCTAGATAATGTAATCAGTGCAAAAACAGTTAAATATTAGGTTCTAAGGGGTAGGAAGAATATAAGTTAACAAATGAAAGAAAAGGAGGCAGGAAAAAGACAGTGCAGATCTTGAGTCTTGCAGAATGAGTAGGATGAATAGGAAGGAGTTCACAAGCAGAAAGAGGAAAAGATGATTCCAAATACTGAGACCAGCACATGCAAAGGCTTGAAGATTAGAACTGCATGTAGTCTGGAACTGCTGGACTTCTGAGGCAAGTACAGCAACAAAACTAGGCAGGCAGGCAGGGGCAGATGATAAAGGATCCAGCTACACAAGGTGGTGAGTCTGGACTGTTCAGCTGATGGGCTTCACATCACATGGTCAAATATGACTGTGCAAAGATCATCTGGGCCACAGGGTGGAATGTGGGGCCTAATCAAAGAGGAAGAAGATCAAGCACAGGGACTCATGCGGAGGTAAGTACCAGCAATGCAGAAAAGGAGACAAGAGACGGCTGAGCACAGATAGTTCTAGAAGGACAGAAAAGAGAGAC